>JAUESP010000021.1:0-1240000 GCA_030914335.1 Drosophila borborema
ACAGCCATTGTGTTCCATTAAGGCCAACTTCCAACACTGGGGGTCAAATTATTATTCAAAATATCCAAGAAACCATATATATCCATGGTTCCATCAATAAAAGCTAGTTGACCAACTCCAGATGCCGCACAACATCCCCACACCATCACATTTCCGCCGCCGTGTTTTACAGTTTTGCGGAGATTTTTTTCTTGCAGCTCTTTGTTGGCTTTGCGCCACACTTTCGGCTGCCATCAGACCCAAAAAGGTTGAATTTGGACTCATCACTGAAAATTACATTGTTCCAGAATGAGTCCGGCTGGCTTACGTATCTCTTAGCAAAGTCCAGCCTCTTCGCCTTATTTACTTTTGAAATAAAAGGCTTCCACCGCGGAACTCTGCCATGATACCCAGCCTTATTCAGTGTATTTCGCACGGTTTGTGGGCAAAACTTAGCTCCAATAGAATCTTGCTGATCCTGGCACAATTTAACTACAGACTGCATCGGCTCCTGGTTCACAGTGGCCACAATAAGCCTTTCCTGGCGTGGGCTAAATTTTTTAGGACGCCCAGCTCGGCTGTTTGGTTCCACTTTTCCGCTGGAACCATAATGTTTAATAACATTTCGCACACTCCAGAATGACCTATCGACTAGTTCTCCAATTTCTCGATAGGATTTATTTTTGCAGTACAAACTTATTATAATTTTTCGCGTTTCCAACGAAATTTCTGATCCTATGCCCATTCTTGATGATTTATTAGAGGAATTAACTAAAAAACAAGTAAGAAAACTCTAGTCGAGAGTGCTCGACTAGATAATACCCTGAACCCAATTTTAATAAAATAAAAATAATAATCTGTACTGTGGTTTGGTTTTTTGTAATTATCTTGAAAATGCATCAATTTTAGTGCTGAAAATGGCAAAAAACTTCTTTATTTTGACAAATAGTTAAATATATTGCTCTTGATTAGTACTAAAATAAATCCGTTTTCAAGATAATTACAAAAAACCAGTGTCGAACGTGACAAAAAGTTGACTTTTCTGGATAAATCAGAAAGTATACATACATAAGAATGTATGCGTGTAACGTTCAAAATGTACATACAGTCTGTCAAGAATGAGTTGGCACACTGGGAAAAAATTTGATTTTTTGACTTTAGATGCAAATATAATGCAAAAAAAAACAATTTTTTTAAAATGGAAATCTGTTTAATATTATTTCTTTAATTTATATATAAAGAAAAAGAAGCAAAATATTTAATATGTAACAAATAAATCAACAAAAACAAATATCATTCAATAATAACAGTGTCAATAATGTGTTGGCACACTTTGCTTTGCACATCTGCGTTGGTCTTTTTCTTAGAAGTAACGGTATTTTACCGCTGTCTCTGCATATTCTAGGCATCTATGCACATATTCTTTAACATTTTTTGTCAATTGGTTGAAAATTTTCGCTAGTTACGAGTATAATAACACATTTAATATTTTAAAAATATGACTGGGAAGCGATTAAGCTTTAAGATGGTGCAGCTCATCTATTCCAACCACGAGATGGGCAAATCCGTTCCAGAATTGATGGACATGTTTTCTGTGCCCAGGAGAACGGTTTATAATCCGCTAAATCGGGCCGAAAAGGAAAACAGACTGCTCTCAAAGACGGCACGAGGGCCGAAAAGAAAGCTAACTAACCGAGTAGAGAGGCTAATCCTAAGAAAAGTGAACGCTAATCCGCATATTTCTTCCAGAAGTCTTGCCAAAGAGGTAAAGGAAGAATGTGGAATCGATGTCTCACATGAGAAGGTGCGCAAAGTCCTCCTACGGCATGAGTATAGTTCGAGCATATTGCAGCGCCCACGCGCCCTTTGTTTCAGAGCGGCTGCTGCGCTTGCCTGTTCTGCCCGCTGCGCAGCCGCTACATGCATTTGCATGAATTCGGCTGCGCATGAGCTTTTGCCTCTGCTTGCCCGTGCCTACGCTACATAGCGTGGGAACATTTGGCTCGGCACGTGGCTATGCGCTCTTCTAGCGGTGCGTCGCTTGCTTGTACTGGGCGCCGCTACGCTCTCTTAATTGCTGCGTCGGTCGTTCGCACTGAGCGCTGCTGCGCTCTCTTAATTCTGTCCGTTTCGTCTCTGCTATGCTGTCCGTTATGTCTTTGCTGTCGTTCGATGCTGTTGCTAAGTGCATTATTTGGCGCATAATGCAGCCTGTACCGCGATTGATCGCCGTTAGAATTATTTAACTTGTCTTTTGTCTCGTTCGTTTGGTCGTTGCATTCGTCCGTTTGTCTGTCTGTTTCTGCGTGATTGTTTGCCGCCGCTCGCCGATTTCTCGCTACCCTGTACAATAATTATGTATGAGTGACATTAATTAATTTAAGAACACTGGGGCTGCAAAGAATGTGATTCTTCACAATACCTATGTACGCAATTATAGTTTGAGAAAAAAAATTTACATATATGAATAAAAAATTTATATTGATATATATATTTATATAATACGCTTTTATCTTTTCTTTATTATTTACTTATATGAATGCATTTTTAATATATTGGTATATACAGTGGCTCACAGCTTATGACCCAACGTCAAATAAAAATTTCGAATGCTTATATGTTTCTATGAAACGAATAGAATTTTTTTTTAAATTTAAACGCACATTTGTTATTAAGTATTTTTAAAAATTAAAAACAAAATTCATATATTCATTCTTAATGAAAAAACAATAACAAAGTCACAAAAATTAAAACATTTCAAGTTTTTAAGCTCACAGCTTAAAAATCAATCACCTTACTTGAATCCCATAGAGCATTTGTGGGATTTACTTGAGCGCAGGATTCGGCAGCGTACCATTACCTCAAAAACAATGCTAAAAGAGGTAATTAGGGAGGAATGGAGCAAAATAACCACAGAGGATACCCGAAAGCTTGTGGATTTGATGCCTAGACGTATGGCTGAGGTGCTAAACAAAAAAGGGTATCCAACCAAATATTAATGCAAAGCCAAAAAGCATTGTATGCAGATTTTTTGTTGTTCCTTTTATTATGTACGCAGACTTTTGGAAGGTCTTTTTATACTTTGTTCCCGAAGGGGAAAAAGTATATTGGGTTTGTGCAATGTCCGTCCGTCTGTCCGTCCGTCCGTCTGTCCGTATGAACGCAATACTTTTCGGCGCTATTAGAGCTAGAGACTTGAAATTTTAAACATATACTCATATATGCTCCAGAATTATAAAGTGTTAAAATTTTCCCGATCCGCCCACTAGGGGCGTGGCAAATCGGAAAACTCTATCGCCCATAGTCAAGTTATCATACTAGATGATGAGCTAGAGAGTTGCAATTTGAAATGTATACTCGGGGTGACAACCCAAGTTCAAAAAGCTATGGCGGATATATCTACGCCCATTGGGGGCGTGGCAAATCGGGAAATACGTATCTTCTACACCGTTAAAGCTAGAACGCTGAAATTTTGCGTGTGAGTTAATGTTATGATTCTAAGAAGATCGATCAAAAAGTTTTATGTCTACGCCCATTGGGGGCGTGGCAAATCGGACCTGAATATATAGAGATTTTTCAAATTGTGCTATATTTTGAACACTATTGACACTAGGGACTTGAAATTTTGCATGTATACACTAATAAGCTATGGTGGATATATCTACGCCCACAGGGGGCGTGGCAAATCGGGAAATACATATCTTCTACACCGTTAAAGCTAGAACGCTGAAATTTTGCATGTGAGTTATATATCTCCTACAGTTTTAGAGCTAGAAGCTTGAGTTACTAATGTTCTCCTCTATCGATGACCCAAAAATAATTTTTCAGCCTCTTTGGGGGCGTGGCATATCGAAAAATACCCTGTAATTTTCGTATTTTTTTAATGTAAGCAATCAAATTTTGCAGTCATGTTAGTGTCGGCCCTTTCTAAGAACTGGCAAAAAATTATGCGTCTACGCCCACTGGGGGCGTGGCAAATCGACAAAGAAGTTTGTTTTGGCTAACTGCATAATTCATGCATATAATAGCTTAGTAGCAATTGCTAAGATGACAGAAAGCATTTTAACATAAATATAATAATAATGAATTTTAAAAATAAAATTTATAAGTTTTTGATTAATAAATAAAAAGTTTCCAGCGGGATTCGAACCTAGGTCTTTTGAAAACAACATGTAATCGTTAGCTAAACCTAAATAGCTTCACAGCTGATCAGCTGACCAGCTGATCAGCAGCTTGTGACGAAACAAAACAATACATTCGCACTTCTTGCAATATGTATACACACTTGGATGTGTATACACTTACAAACATCTGTGTACACATACATACATACATATATGCATGCATAGAAAAACTGCTTGCCAAGCAAGCAGCGTGGCAAATCGGAAAAGTTGTTTTAGTTTTAGCTTAAATGCACAACTCATATGCGTATGTTTATAAATTATTATCAATTGGCAGCAAGCATTTTATAACAAATATACAAATATAAAGAAAAAATTAAAAAATAATTATTTTTGAAAAAAAAAAAGAAAAGTTTTTTGCGGCATTCGAACCCACGCACCCAACTATAGCTTGCATAGCGCTTACCATCAGCGCCACTTCCCTGATATCGGCTTTGTTAACTAAAACCAATTAAGGCATTGCTAGAGCGCCTTTTGACAAAACTAAAAAAAACGATCGAAAAATTCACAATTCAGTTACAATTCTTAGAATATTCTGACATGCAAACTTTTATATGTAAAATCGTGTGTATACTCGTATAGTGTGTACATGTGTAAGTCTGTATGTATGTATAGGAAAAACGTTTGTTGCTTGCCATGTAAATATGCACGTTTGCTAATTGCCGAAATATTTAATTTTTTAAATGTTCATTAAATAAATAAAGTGCACCTTTGGGAACAGAGTATTTCGCAGTTAGTTGCGCCTAACTGCAACGTTCTTACTTGTTCCCTTTGGGAACAGAGTATAAAAAGTATAATTTTATTAATATATCAAATGTAGATGTAGGCTATTTTGACTCTCGTTTTGTCAATATTTTTAAATAAATAAATAAATAAATAAATAAATAAATAAATAAATAGATGTCATTGACGAGTGCTACTTCTGTAGCGCCGTGTTAATCTTACCTTAACTTTTTATTCGGGAGGAAGGAATGTGTATTATATATGTATGTCAAATCTACAAAGGAATTTATATTTTTTCATGGTTTTACACTTCACAAAAATATTCAATATATTCGTATTCGTATTTCTTTCATTTTAAACATATTCGAATATGAAATTTATTGCGCGCAGTCTAGCTTTTCTGGTATAAATATACATACGAAGATTCTAGATAGACAGATAAAAGAATATTTTTTCATATTTGTAATCTTGATCTCCTTTCAGAGCTTTGTTAGTTGTTATTTCGCCGCATTCTTGCCCGGCGAGCTCAGGGAAAACCTTGGACAAGCTGCTCGAATTACTAAGAAGCTCATACAACAAGAAAAAGTGAAATTATACCTGTCATTGGCCCATTCAATTGTTAGTTCTGAAGTTGTGAACAAAGAGGAATTAGACAAATGGAAGCACTTTATAGATCAATGGACTCTTCTAGCGTCAACTATAACAGAAGATTATGGAGCTTTACAAGAGTTTAGTACTCAGAAGGAAATGTTGATGTCTGGCAAAGATGATGGCTTACTAAACAGATATACCAAGGGCGAATTTCATAATCTGAAGAACAGCTATAAAGAAGCCTGTAATAGGCAGTATATTGCTTTCAAGTTTGCAGCTCGTAAAATTATACATGGTTCATCTGATTCCACAGGACATTCAAATTCTATTATTCGATACTTTAATGCGTTTGCCAGATCAAAGCCTAACGTTCGCGAACACCACTTTGAAAATTTATTCAAATTGCTCACCTTGGAAGGCGTCGAGTTGGACGAATGGTTAGGCATACAATATATGATGTAAATATGTAAATGTATACAAATTAAAGTGATTCAAATTTTACGCTCTACAGAACTTAAAAATCAAGTAAGATTATCTTAACTACGACTGTCCGAAAAAGTTCCTTCCGCCCCAACTGAGCGTATATAAATCATATAATTGTGGTCTTGGGTGATCAATTTGTATATACGTACATTCGAAATTCCATTAAGTCTTCTATATTTCTCTTATCTGATATTTGTCGAAATGCATACCACGAGAAAAATGGCTAAACATCGGCGGGATTCGAATTCAATTTTAAAACAACTTTTTGTTTAAATAATAAGATAAGTTAAGGAACAATGTTATTTTCTTTATACATTGATACATTGTGTAAGGTTAGTTATACTCTGTTCCCTTAAAAAGGGAAAGAGTATATTGGGTTTGTGCAATGTCCGTCCGTCTGTCCGTCCGTCCGTCTGTCCGTATGAACGCAATATTTGTCGGCGCCATTAGAGCTAAAGACTTGAAATTTTAAACATATACTCATATATGCTCCCGAATTATAAAGTGTAAAAATTTTCCCGATCCGCCTACTATGGGCGTGGCAAATCGGAAAACTCTTCCGCCCATAGACTTAAATATATAGTGATTTTTCAAATTGTGCTATATCTTGAACACTATTGACACTAGAGACTTGAAATTTTGCATGTATACTCGGGTTGGCAACCCAAGGCCAAAAAGCTATGGTAGATATATCTACGCCCACAGGGGGCGTGGCAAACCGCAAAAGTTTATATATCTCATAATTTTAGAGCTAGAAGCTTGAAAATCGGATGGTTGAGTTACTAATGTTCTCCTCTATCGATGCCCCGTCTACGCCCACTGGGGGCGTGGCAAATCGGCAAAGAAGTTTGTTTTGGCTAACTGCATAATTCATGCATATAATAGCTTAGTAGCAATTGCTAAGATGACAGAAAGCATTTTAACATAAATATAATAATAATGAATTTAAAAAATAAAATTTATAAGTTTTTGATTAATAAATAAAAAGTTTCCAGCGGGATTCGAACCTAGGTCTTTTGAAAACAACATGTAATCGTTAGCTAAACCTAAATAGCTTCACAGCTGATCAGCTGACCAGCTGATCAGCTGACCAGCTGATCAGCAGCTTGTGACGAAACAAAACAATACAATCGCACTTCTTGCAATATGTATACACACCTGGATGTGTATACACGTACACATACATACATACATATATGCATGTATAGAAAAACTGCCTGCCACACAGCGTCGCAAATCGGAAAGCATAAAGCAGTTTTAGTTTTTACTTAAATGCACAATTCATATGCTTATGTTTATAAATGATTATCAATTGGCAGAAAAAAAGTTTTCTGCGGGATTCGAACCCACGCACCTAAGTTTAGCTTGCATAGGGCTTACCACCAGCGCCACTGCCCTGACCTGACATTAGTTAACTAAAACCAAATAAGGAATTGCTAGAGCGCCTTTTGACAAAACTAAAGTAACCATGGAAAAATTCCCAATTCAGTCACAATTCTTAGAATATTCTGGCATCCAAACTTTTTTTTATACCCTCTGCAGCTACAACTGGACACTGCCTATGGTCAACAGAAACTTTCTCATTTTTTCTTTATTGAAAATTTCAAACTATTTTTTAAATGGGGTTCACAAAAATTCTGTACGTTGTGTTCACTTTGAGCGAGCAAGAACTCCTACACTATAAAACATTTAAAGAGTTGGATGCATCGAAATCAATTTGCGTTTCTGTTGCCCCGTTAACTAACCCATCCGTTGACCGTAAGCATATATTTGGCAGTTGTTTTTAAAAGGAGGGATTTACAGAGACTCTGTGTTTCGGACGACCTAAAGCTACTCACGACTTGTAATATTCTTACTCTATTTTCTGCATTAAAATGAGTAGCTTTAATGAAATCTTCTCCAACGGAAATAAACGGATCCGTTGGAATATTTTTAAGCTTATATTGCAGTTATCAGCTGCTCCATTTGTGCTAAACAAATGAATTGCATCATCGGAAACATTCGATGGCTGACAAATGCGCTGAGTTGGATTCAAAAACGATCGCCTACTGGTGATAGCTGTCGTAGATCCCCAAATACGATAACAGATTTACCACCAAATGGATAAGTATTTTTTTAAATTTGCTTTAGACGGGAGTCTAACTGCGAAATCATTTTGGATCCTACCTAAGATATAGCTTAAGGTCTATTAACCTTGAATGTAAACTATTGACCAAGTCATTACTTAAAGTTTTCAAATCAGAGATAGAAACTGGTAGAGAGAACATGGAATGTAGCGTCGAACCACTAATTCCGAAAGCAGCTTTACCTGTTGGGGCGCAGAGTAAATTTTTGCTGAATCGCTATTCCCGAGCCTGTTATCAAACAAATGGGATAATGCTTAAAAAATGGAGGTGATTAGTCAGCTCTTACCGATACCAGCACCTCTCCAACGAAATCGTAAAGTGTTGACTTACTTTTTACATTGTGCAGTACATGTAAAGTTCATAAGTCTTCTGCTTCAAATTAAAAGATTCAATCAGATCTTGGTTACTATCGGACGAAAACAAAGCTGGAAGCTTAATAATACGGACATTATTATTTTCTAAATCCTGATTTTCATCCCATCCATTGATGTTTAAGACATTCAATCTAGGAACCAATTCTGGCAAATCTAATATTCTAAAACTATCATCTACTACCTCTCTGTTTTCAGTGTTGCCTTCATATTCTTCTTGCACTGCGTCGTTAAGAGCATTCTGAAGCTTACTATCATCTAAGCTTTTATACTTGCTACGGTTTGTCGCAACTAACTCCTGAATTTGCCTACAGAACAATTCGCAGTCTCTCTTAACTAGTTCTGCCCCTTCGTCTCTCCATGGGACATATAACATAACTAATTTCCTAAAGTATTGGTTTCTCTCGGTATTGATATTAGATTTCCTATATATAATAATACTACGATAGCGTCTTTTTATACTTTGTTCCCGAAGGGGAAAAAGTATATTGGGTTTGTGCAATGTCCGTCTTGCTGTCCGTCCGTCTGTCCGTCCGTCCGTCTGTCCGTCCGTCCGTCTGTCCGTCTGTCCGTATGAACGCAATATTTTTCGGCGCTATTAGAGCTAGAGACTTGAAATTTTAAACATATACTCATATATGTCCCCGAATTATAAAGTGTTAAAATTTTCCCGATCCGCCCACTAGGGGCGTGGCAAATCGGAAAACTCTTCCGCCCATAGTCAAGTTATCATACTAGATGATGAGCTAGAGAGTTGCAATTTGAAATGTATACTCGGGGTGACAACCCAAGTTCAAAAAGCTATGGCGGATATATCTACGCCCATTGGGGGCGTGGCAAACCGGGAAATACGTATCTTCTACACCGTTAAAGCTAGAACGCTGAAATTTTGCGTGTGAGTTAATGTTATGATTCTAAGAAGATCGATCAAAAAGTTTTATGTCTACGCCCATTGGGGGCGTGGCAAATCGGACCTGAATATATAGAGATTTTTCAAATTGTGCTATATTTTGAACACTATTGACACTAGAGACTTGAAATTTTGCATGTATACTCGGGTTGACAACCCAAGACTAATAAGCTATGGTGGATATATCTACGCCCACAGAGGGCGTGGCAAACCGTAAAAGTTTATATCTCCTACAGTTTTAGAGCTAGAAGCTTGAAAATCGGATGGTTGAGTTACTAATGTTCTCCTCTATCGATGCCCCAAAAATAATTTTTCAGCCTCTTTGGGGGCGTGGCATATCGAAAAATACCCTGTAATTTTCGCATTTTTGGAATGTAAGCAACCAAATTTTGCAGGCATGTTAGCCTCGGCTCTTTCTAAGAACAGGCAAAAAAAAATTATGCGTCTACGCCCACTGGGGGCGTGGCAAATCGGCAAAGAAGTTTGTTGTGGCCAACTGCATAATTCATGCATATAATAGCTTAGTAGCAATTGCTATGATGGCAGAAAGCATTTTAACATAAATATAATAATATTAATGAATTTAAAAAATAAAATTTATAAGTTCTCGATTAATAAATAAAAAGTTTCCAGCGGGATTCGAACCTAGGTCTTTTGAAAACAACATGTAATCGTTAGCTAAGCCTAAATAAATTCACAGCTGATCAGCTGACCAGCTGATCAGCAGCTTGTGACGTAACAAAACAATACAATCGCACTTCTTGCAATATGTATACACACTTGGATGTGTATACACAAATACAAACATATGTGTACATACATACATACATATATGCATGCATAGAAAAACTGCTTGCCAAGCAAGCAGCGTGGCAAATCGGAAAAGTTGTTTTAGTTTTAGCTTAAATGCACAACTCATATGCGTATGTTTATAAATTATTATCAATTGGCAGCAAGCATTTTATAATAAATATACAAATATAAAGAAAAAATTAAAAAATAATTATTTTTGAAAAAAATGTTTGTTGCGGGATTCGAACCCACGCACCCAAGTGTAGCTTGCATAGCGCTTACCATCAGCGCCACTGACCTAATATGAGCTGTGTTAACTAAAACCAAATAAGGCCTTGCTAGAGCGTCTCTGAAAAAACTAAAGTAACGATCGAAAAATTCCCAATTCAGTCACAATTCTTAGAATATTCTGGCATGCAAACTTTTGTATGTATACATAGAAAATTGTGTATACTCGTATAGTGTGTACATGTGTAAATTTGTAGGTATGTGTAGGAAAAACGTTGTTGCTTGCCATGTACGTTTTCTAATTGCCGAAATATTTCGTTAATTAAATGTTTATTAAATAAATAAGATGCACCTATGGGAACAAAGTATATCGCTGTTAGTTGCGCCTAACTGCAACGTTCTTACTTGTTTTTTAATGTTTCTGAAATTAGTGCTTCAGGGTCATCCTGTTCTTCTGAAATTTGGTGAGCTCCACCCTGCTGTTTGCTGAAACTATATTAAGCAGCAAAATCCGCCAGACATAAACTCTGCTGATTATAGTGCTCTAAGAGATTTGATACTCCAAATGTGGAGCCGTATCCAGACAATCAGTATCTGTTGTGATTAAGTGTTCAATAAACGACTTTATTCTAGAAATGCTTGACTCATCAGACGAGTTAAGCTTGGGAGCATCTCTCAGCCAAACATACTGTGAATATGGGGTGCCTCTCTGTTGAAAATGCCTGCCAAAAACACCGTTTCCCTTTTTCATTAGTTTTAAAACCTGCCTATAACGAAATTGAAAATACCTAGCTCAAGTTACAGGATCGGCTCTAATAAGACTTTATTATCAAAACTTAAACAGCTAGCTGCTTCTTCTGTAATATCTATTTTGTCTACATTCCTACAAAGTATTACAAGTAGCTCCGTCCACCTAGTTTCTGCTGCCGGAATTGTGATAAAAAAGGTCGGAAGACGAAACTGCTAGATCATAGCTAAAACTGTTTTTTCTGTTTCCCAGTGAGCAGGGAATTCAGGGTATAATGGTTTTGTGAAAATGTATGTAACAGGCAGAAGGTGACGTCACAGACCCCATAAAGTATATATATTCTTGATCAGCATAAAAAATAAGTTGATTGAGCCCTGTCCGTCCGTCCGTTCGTATAAACGTCGAGATTTCTTTAACTACAAAAGCTAGAGAGCTGAAATTTTACATGAACACTTGTATGTTAGCTACGCAGTACGAGTTTATTTTGTTTTTTCGATAACTCATCCCATTTCCAAATCATCGAACAAAAATCGAAAATTCGTTTCCATTTTGTAGGTTTTTAAGGTATAACTTCTATACCTTTTTAGCTAGAGACTTCAACTTTATACATTTAGATAGATATTATGAATACACAGATTTTGGAATTTTTAGATTTTTGATGCCACGCCCCCTTCGCCCCCAATTTGAAAAAAAAAAACGCATTTCAAATACTAGAGACTTGCAATTTGGCACATAGATAGATTTACTCTTAATACTCTTAATCTTTTCTGAAAATTTCATGAAGATTGTTCATCTAGAAATGGAGTTATAAGCGTCCAAAGTTCAGCCCAACCCACCCTCAAGCCATGGCAGCAACTGCGTAGTTAGCAGAGCACGCGCTCATAAGTGCGTAAAGAAGAAGAGTATCACTTTTTTTAGAGCCTTTTTACTTGTTTTCCTTTTAGGGAAGAGTCTAAAAATATACATATGCATGTAATTGTTAACTAGTAAAATCAACCTAATTGCCAAAATGGAATTTAGCGTATCAATATGCAGCTTGTTCCTCAATTCGGTTTTAGCCAAATTGACTTGGCTGAACACCCTTTCAACCTCAGCATTTGACCACGGTAACGACAGCAAACTGATAACAAATGCACTCAGGCCCGAAAAGTTTTTGTTTCCTGCTGAGTCTGTGTGGTTCTGAAGTTCGGTCCAGAAAAATAGTACAGTATCTTTCTTTATGTCTCCATTCTACAAGGTGAATTGTATTGTATTGAGCAATAATCCTTTCAATACTATTTTGATTGTCACTTAAAACTAGCTTCAGTATGGGCAGTATTTGCCCTTGAAATATTTTCAGTTGTAAATAAATCTATTTTTCTTAAAATGGCAAAGTTGTCAGGCAATCTGTAAATTAAGATACATTTGTATTTGAGTTTAATTTAAAATATTATAACAACAATTTTCCATATCTTTGCTTTAGCTGGGTAATCAATTTAATTATGAAGTCAGTGCAATGCTGAGGAATATTTTCCTCAGCGAAGTTATTTATTTTATTTTTGTATCTCTTAATGTTGGACTCGGATTCGTAGCCCAAATACAAATTGTTGGACATCATTTTGCAAAATATTAATTTCAATGTCTGGTGGAATAACTTTTGTTCCTGAGTAGTTTATACCATAGGTGAGGTCTGCTAATAATTTTGTTGGGTTTAATTTCTCTGATTGAAAGTTTTTATTAATACGCTGCATAATTTCTGGAATTGACTTTACAAATTTATATCGTTGTAAAGGTCACCCACCACAATCTCCAGACTAAAATCCAATTGAACACTTGTGGGAAGAATTGGATAGGCGAATAACCAAACGCGCAATTACAAACAAACCCGAATTAAAGCAAGCTTTAACTGAGGAATGGCAAAAAATTGGTGAAGAAGTAACTAAAAAATTACTTAATTCGATGCCAAACCGCTTACAAGCCCTTATAAAAGCACAAGGCTTAAGTACAAAATATTAATTATAATCTTTAGTTCTTGTTTTTCATCATATTTTTATATTTCTTTAAGTTCTTTTTTTAGTGTGCCAATAATTTTGTTCAATGAATTTGACGTGTTTTTTTAGTTATTTAATTTTAGTTAATTCTACGTTTAAGATTTTTACAAAATTCTTTTGGTTTCATTCAATAAATATTCTGATCTATTTCAAAAATTTTTTGTTTTATAAAAAAATATTTTCAAAAGACTTGAAAAGTTGCTATAAAGCTTAAAAAGCATACTGTGCCAATAATTATGTTCGTCACTGTATGTACATGGCTATCAACTTTTCTCGTCACCCTGAACCAAAATATGTATACTTTATGGTGCCTGCGACGTTTCCTTCTGCCTGTTACATACATTTAACAAAACCATTATATCCTGATTTCCCATTCTCAATCGGCTCAGGGTATAACAATTAAGAACGTTGCAGTTAGGCGCAACTAACTACGATATACTTTGTTCCCATAGGTGCATCTTATTTATTTAATAAACATATATTTAACGAAATATTTCGGCAATTAGCAAACGTACATGGCAAGCAACAAACGTTTTTCCTACACATACATACAGATTTACACATGTACACACTATACGAGTATACACACAATTTTCTATGTATACATACAAAAGTTTGCATGCCAGAATATTCTAAGAATTGTGACTGAATTGGGAATTTTTCGATCGTTACTTTAGTTTTGTCAGAGACGCTCTAGCAATGCCTTATTTGGTTTTAGTTAACGAAGCCCAGGTCAGGGAAGTGGCGCTGATGGTAAGCGCTATGCAAGCTATAGTTGGGTGCGTGGGTTTGAATCCCGCAAAAAACTTTTCTTTTTTTATACCCTGAACCCATTGAAAATGGGAATTCAGGGTATAATGGTTTTGTGAAAATGTATGTAACAGGCAGAAGGAGACGTCGCAGACCCCATAAAGTATATATATTCTTGATCAGCATAAAAAAATAAGTTGATCTAGCCCTGTCCGTCTGTCCGTCCGTCCGTCTGTCCGTCTGTCCGTCTGTATGAACGTCGAGATTTCGGAAACTACAAAAGCTAGAGAGCTGAAATTTCACATGAACACTCGTATGCTAGCTACGCAATACGAGTTTATTTTGTTTTTTCGATAACTCATCCCATTTCCAAATTATCGATAGAAAATCGAGAATTCGTTTACATTTTTTAGGTTTTTAGGGTATAACTTCTACACCTACAGCTAGAGACTTCAATTTTATTTATTTAGATAGATATTATAAATACGCAGATTTTGTAGTTTTCAGATTTTTGATGCCACGCCCCCCTCGCCCACAATTTGCAAAAAACGCATTTCAAATACTAGAGACTTGCAATTTGGCAAATAGATAGATATAGATACTCTTAATCTACTCTTAAAATTTCATAAAGATCATGCATCTAGAAATGGAGTTATAAGCGTCCAAAGTTCAGCCCAACCCACCCCCAAGCCACGGCAGCAACTGCGCAGTTAGCAGAGCGCGCGCCTCTAAGTGCGTAAAGAAGAAGAGTATCACTTTTTTTGCAGGGTTCAGGGTATCTCGTAGTCGAGCCGTCTCGACTAGAGCCCTCTTACTTGTTTTTTTCAAAAATTATTTTTTTAATTTTTTTTATATTTGTATATTTATTATAAAATGCTTGCTGCCAATTGATAATAATTTAGAAACATACGCATATGAGTTGTGCATTTAAGCTAAAACTAAAACAACTTTTCCGATTTGCCACGCTGCTTGCTTGGCAAGCAGTTTTTCTATGCTTGCATATATGTATGTATGTATGTACACATATGTTTGTATTTGTGTATACACATCCAAGTGTGTATACATATTGCAAGAAGTGCGATTGTATTGTTTTGTTTTGTCACAAGCTGCTGATCAGCTGGTCAGCTGATCAGCTGAGAATTTATTTGGGTTTAGCTAACGATTACATGATGTTTTCAAAAGACCTAGGTTCGAATCCCGCTGGAAACTTTTTATTATACCCTGAACCCATTGTCCGTCCGTCCGTCCGTATGAACGTCGAGATTTCGGAAACTACAAAAGCTAGAGAGCTGAAATTTCATATGAACACTCGTATGTTACCTACGCAATACGAGTTTATTTTGTTTTTTTCGATAACTCGTCCCATTTCCAAATTATCAATAAAAAATCGAAAATTCGTTTTCATTTTTTAGGGTTTTTGGGTATAACTACTACACCGTTTTAGCTAGAGACTTCAACTTTATATATTTAGATAGATATTATACGCAGATTTTGTAGTTTTCAGACTTTGGATGCCACACCCCCTTCGCCTACAATTTGGAAAAAACGCATTTCAAATACTAGAGACTTGCAATTTGGCACATAGATAGATTCATATATCCTTAATCTACTCTGAAAATTTCATGAAGATCGTCAATCTAGAAATGGTGTTATAAGCGTCCACAGGTCAGCTCAACCCACCCCCAAGCCACGGCAGAAACTGCGCGCTTATAAGAGCGTAAAGAAGAAGAGTATCAGTTTTTTTTGCAGGGTTTAGGGTGTCTCGTAGCCGAGCCGTCTCGACTATAGCCTTCTTACTTGTTTAATAATCGAAAACTTATTAATTTTATTTTTTAAATTTATGAATATTATTATATTTATGTTAAAATGCTTTCTGCCATCATAGCAACTGCTACTAAGCTATTATATGCATGAATTATGCAGTTGGCCACAACAAACTTCTTTGCCGATTTGCCACGCCCCCAGTGGGCGTAGACGCATAATTTTTTGCCTGTTCTTAGAAAGAGCCGAGGCTAACATGCCTGCAAAATTTGGTTGCTTACATTCCAAAAATGCGAAAATTACAGGGTATTTTTCGATATGCCACGCCCCCAAAGAGGCTGAAAAATTATTTGGGCATCGATAGAGGAGAACATTAGTAACTCAACCATCCAATTTTCAAGCTTCTAGCTCTAAAACTGTAGGAGATATAAACTGCGGTTTGCCACGCCCCCTGTGGGCGTAGATATATCCACCATAGCTTATTAGTCTTGGGTTGTCAACCCGAGTATACATGCAAAATTTCAAGTCTCTAGTGTCAATAGTGTTCAAAATATAGCACAATTTGAAAAATCTCTATATATTCAGGTCCGATTTGCCACGCCCCCAATGGGCGTAGACATAAAACTTTCTCATAACATTAACTCACATGCAAAATTTCAGCGTTCTAGCTTTAACGGTGTAGAAGATACGTATTTCCCGATTTGCCACGCCCCCAATGGGCGTAGATATATCCGCCATAGCTTTTTGAACTTGGGTTGTCACCCCGAGTATACATTTCAAATTGCAACTCTCTAGCTCATCATCTAGTATGATAACTTGACTATGGGCGGAAGAGTTTTCCGATTTGCCACGCCCCTAGTGGGCGGATCGGGAAAATTTTAACACTTTATAATTCGGGGACATATATGAGTATATGTTTAAAATTTCAAGTCTCTAGCTCCAATAGCGCCGAAAAATATTGCGTTCATACGGACAGACGGACAGACGGACGGACGGACAGACGGACAGACGGACGGACGGACGGACAGCAAGACGGACTTTGCCTAAACCCAATATACTTTCTTCCCTTTGGGAACAAAGTTTAAAAAAGACTTTGAAAGCTACTGATAAAACACGAGGGATTTTTCTTTTATATTTAGATATACATATCTTCTTAAGATTTCATCACGTATCGACATTTTTACTTTATCTCCCTAGTATTATTTGCTAGCTCTTGTGAAATTCATAGCTACATGATCATAAAATCATAATAATAACAAGTAAGAAGGCTCAGCAAAAAAAGTGATAGTCTTCTTCTTTACGCACTTATGAGCGCGCGCTCTGCTAACCGCGCAGTTGCTGCCGTGGCTTAGTGGTGGGTTGGGCTGGACTTTAGACGCTTATAACTCAATTTCTAGATGGACGATGTTCATGAAACTTTTGAAATATATCATTAGCATCTAAATGTATCTATTTGCCAAATTGTAAGTCTCTAGTATTTGAAATGGGTTTTTTTCAAATTGGTGGCGAAGGAGGAGTGGCATCCAAAATCTGAAAATTGCAAAATCTGCGTATTCGTAATATCTATCTATATTTATAAAGTTAAAGTCTCTAGCTAAAACGGTGTAGAAGTTATGCCAAAAAAAACCTAAAAATTGGAAACGAATTTTCGAGTTTTTATCGATGGAAATGGGAAGAGTTATCGAAAAAACAAAACAAACACGTACTGCATAACTAACATACGAGTGTTCGCGTGAAATTTCAGCTCTCTGCTTATGTAGTTTCCGAAATCTCGACGTTCATACGGACGGACGGACGGACGGACGGACAGACAGACGGGCGGACGGACAGACGGACGGACGGACAGGGCCCAATCAATTTCTTTTTTTATGCTAATCAAGAATATATATACTTTATAGGGTCTGCGACGTGTCCTTCTGCCTGTTACATAAATTTTCACAAAACCATTATACCCTAAATTCCCATTTTCAATGGGTTCAGGGTATAAAAAGTAAAGTCGTTTAAAACATTGCGTTTTTACATTGTTTGTATTAAGTTAAGTAGTGTGGATTAAATTAATGACGCATTTCATGGGCAGCTCTAATAAATTTCAAATGAGTTGATGCCGCCACAGCCAAAACACTAATTAAGTACAATAAGAAGACCAAAAGCTGGAACCATTTCTAAAAGCAACAGCAACACACTTTATGCCCCGCGGGTGGGTCGCAGCAGGAGTAGTCTAGGGAGGTCGTTCTGCTCTCCATATGCTAAAGTCCTACAATTTATGAGCCCTGTGTGTGTGTGTTTGTTGCATCTCTTGTAAATCTCAACTGGACTGGCCATAAATGAAATGGTTGAATAATTGAGTTAGTGCCGCACTTCGGGCCAATTCTAATTGACCCGCAGCGCTTAAAGTGCTGTTGGACTTATGCAAATGAATATGCAGGGGGATATCAATCGCATTGAATTGCAGTTGATTTAAGAGTCCTGCCACGCACTGTGGCAGTAGACAGACGTCTCATGCCAGGCCATGCCATGCCATGTGCCAAGTGCCTTGTGGCAAGTGGCAAGTGGCAGTCAACTTGCGGCGTTTGTGGTGGTGGCACAAAAAATCCAACTGCAACTAAGCAGTCATAAATTATGCAGCGACATTGTCAAAGGACACCAAGAACCAGCCAAGCAGCTAGCCAGCTTGCTATAGGAACAACGGCAACAAGCAACAAGGACATGCACTCCAAAAGCCAAGCCATTGCTCCCAGATACTCCCCACACGCTCCCTGACTCTCTTCTTGCTATATTAACTCCAAATGGCTCAGCAGTTAATAGGAACAAGTGCAGCGTTGGGATTGGGGCATGTGCAACATAGTAGTCGTTGCAATGCGCTGCAGCAGTTGCAAATTATGACAAACTGCAACAGACAAGAAAACCTCATAGTACAATGGCAAATGCAATAACAAACAAGTAAGAAAGCTGTAGTCGAGACTGCTCGACTACGAAATCGTCTGAGCCCCTCTTCGAACGAATCATATTCCAAGAATGCTTCGTTTCGATTCTTCACGCATAAGAAACTATATGTACAAGCAACTGATCTATGCTTGTACGCCTGTATGTGTGTAAGCATTGCAAGCGTCTTGCTGTCTCTCTGCCTTGCCGCTGCGCCACATGTGTTTTGCTGCAAAAACTTTATTGATTAATAATTATGTTTCTAGACGGACAATCGTATTCACCTTTTTAGATTATGAAGATGATATTCTTATCTATATGCTAAATCAAACGGCATGTCGCTAGTATTTTAAATGCATTTTTTACCCATTTGGGGGTGTGGAGGGAATCGGGGACCAGAATCCAAAATCTGACAAAAACCGAAACTGTATAAAATTAGTCTCAATATATATGCAGAAGACTTGGAGAATGTAACTTTAAAGATGTGACAAATATAATTTTATAACTGGTTCCCGATAAAGTGTTTTATCGATAACTTTGGAAATATACGAGTTATCGAATTTCTGAAACAAGCTCGTACTGCGCGTGGAATATACGAACCTAACAAAAAGAATGAACTCTCTAGCTTTTGTATCTTCAGAAATCGACGCGTTCATACAAACGGACGGACAGGCGGACATGGCTATATCAACTTTTCTCGTTACCCTGATCAAGAATATAAGTGGTCCCATTTTGCTAAATTAACTTTTCTGCAAGTTTAGTTTTCAAAACTCAGCACAAATTTACTTCATCACATTGCGAAAACAGTGTATAAAGCATAAAACAAGAATCTACCGTTGCATTGTAAAATAACGGATCTTTCATCAGCTGCAAAGTTTGTGTTTGAAATACATATGTATGCATGCTGTGGAACTGTCTTGGTCTCATTTTTTAGTTTTTAAACAATATTAAATAATGAAAAAATATTAAAAAAATAAATGAATTGATTTAGTTCAAACATCACACTAACAACCTGCGTTTTAAATCGAATATTGCCAATAGATAATTTTTTATAGCCCAGCAAACTTTTTTTAAGGTGCTGGTTGAAATAAGCTGTGAACCACTGGTATATACTTTATGGAGTACACCCTGATTTCCCATTTTCAATGAGCTCAGTGTATAAAAAAAAAACAATTAATAAATAATGAAAATCATTTCATTTATTTTCATTCATGAACATATATATTATATAAAATATATATTATTAATTGGTTTATTGATTGCCTAATCAAGTTCATAAACTTGTAATCCACTTTCAACGGTTTTGTCATTTACATTACTCTAAACGATTTGAAGCAATCCGCTTATATTTCACATGGCATATTTGTCGGTTCTAATCGGATTATAACAAGCGAGTTAAATTGAAGACTCTTAATGGATTTAAAGTGCGCACCCATATACATGTCTGCATATACACAAATTTATATACGTGTGTGAGTATTAATATTATTTGACAGTTAAAAAATCTAATTTAAGAAACTTTTGTTGCCCATTGTACTTGTAACCCCTTTAACTGATTACAGTCAAATGATTCTGACATTTCTTGGCAGCAAAAACTTTGCCCAAGGAGGCAACCCCATGAAAAACTATACAACAGACTTCTAACCAAAAAGTTCTGTTGAAGTAGATAGAAAACATAACAGGTTAAGGGCAAAGCCAGCAGCTGCAAGACTCGAAGCTAATTGCGACTACAACAACGACAACTATAACTTTAAACAGCTCTGTAGTTATGACAAGTTAGACTCTGAAGTAGTATCTCAGCTTCCAGGAGACCGTTCGGGGACATTAGCTTGGCTCATTGTTCATGACGACAACAGACGGAAAACTTAATGAAGTTTACTGTTACTATGCAGCAATTTAATTAGCTCAAATGAAGTTTTCCGTCTCGAAAGCAACAGCAACTGGCGTAAAATGAAATCATTTGACGAAGTTCAAAACATTTGTTAGCCAAAAACATTTTGCCAATTTTCAGCAAAGAAAAAATCAGCCAGAAATCAATAAATAAGACAGAGCCAAACAACATTTCGAAAGCGAAACCCCCCCAGACAAAATATATAAGAAAGTGAAAGGAAAAAGAAGAAAAGAACAAACACAACTGTAACCGAAACATAAACAACAAACAAAAAAGCAAAAGGCGAGTGGAACAACAATAAAAATTTATTGTTATCCTCAAAAACAAGCGAAACAATCAGCAATAAAAACAAAATAGGAAAGAGAGTTTCCAAATACCGATCGGTTAATACTCTTGAAAATATACATACGATATGTATATATTTTACTTGATATAATTATTACATTGTATTTGATTGATTGACGAGTTGATTCAGAAAATTGTCTGACTGACTGATTGATTAAGATTGCAATGTCGATAGATATATGTAGACTTACATACTTATTAATTAAATTGGTCTAATAGATTGATTGACACACTTAAATAGTTGATTGATGGGGCAATGGATGGATCGACTGAGTTGAAAGCCAAAATTGGATGAAGATTTTATTTATTGATGGACTGATGAAGTGATTAATCCTGATTGAGTAACTGACTGACTCAGTTATTATAATACTGATTGATGTCGTGAGTAGCCCACTTGGTTGCATTAATGATTGACGTATAATTTAATTGGCATATCATTAAAGTCCTTTTCTTTAGCTGTTTGTAGTCTAATAGTTAACAGACCACGATTGAGTAACACTAGGTTATGCAAAGCGGTCTGTTAAGTTAACAGTGAAACGTCACACGGGGTCTGCCGCGCTTAAGTTTGTATGAAAATTAGGCAATTTCGGCACTGTTAACTATCTTAAAACTAGTAGACTTAACTAAGGCGATTCAAGTTGCCAATTTTAAGTTCTATATAGATTCACGAATCTGACATATATAAGGGTTTTTGAAAAATTTGTATTCTAAGCCGTTTTCTAGGCAGTTATTGCTGAAGGTAATTCGATTAACCGCCAATATCGTCGTCTTATATAACATAAACTTTATTTTAAATGACTTTTTATTACAAGAGTAACTAATATTAACATATACTAATCGTTTCCCATCAATCCACATCATTATATCTATCATATTCATTCATCATATTAGAAATTTGTTGGCCAAAGATTGGGTGCGGCATTGTTAGCTTCTACGAAGATTTCTGATGGCTTGTTCAGCCAGATTATCTATTTCTGTATGTTTGACTACTTATACTCTCAGTCCTTTTGGGGTTTCTTAATTAATACATACATTTTATTTCGGTCTTTGGGCTTTTTTTCTTGACATGGAAGCAGGTGTGAGCAGCAGCTTACCTGATATGACTTCGACATGTACTCTATTTGAATATTAAATTATATTGATATTTATGAACAATACTGATGGCGAAAATTAAAAAAATCAATCGTTTTGGTCATTTTTTTCGGACGTAGTACCCATTTAGGAAGTCCTTTTGCTGCTGCCAGAAGGCCTTACAGTTTCTTCCATTATCTAATTGGTTTTTGTAATTTAAGTAAATAAAAGTAAGGATTGATCATGATTATGGTTCTTACTATTCGAATTCGTTGCAAAACAACTTATTTTGGTTACTTATGAGCACTTGGAGGATCCTTGCCTCAGTGCCCTCCAAGTATCCAATTGAATAACATAGCACACTTAGGACCGTGTGACGTCACACGGGGTCTGTTAGTTAACATCAAAAGTAACGGAACTGCTCTTTGCGTAACCTACTGAGTCTTTTAACAGTGTTAACAGACATAGATTGCATATATTTCAATGTGGTTTCTATAAGTAAATAACAACTGAATTCCAAGTTATACAAAAAGTTTATGTACTCTTCTTTTATAGAAGTACACAAACAGCTAAAAAAAACTTGGAGAAAATATCAGCAGATATCAGCAGATATCAGCAGCGGCTGCGAATACTTTGAAGCCGCAAAATGCGTGCAAATACTTCTGGAGCGGCGTTTTGGCCTAAGCCACGTCAGGACTTAGCGCGGCTGTTAGGTGTATTAAACGACTTTTGAGGGAAGGAGCACAAGTAAAACTAGACTGTGTTTAAACCTGACCGAAATCAAACTCTGCCATCTGCGATATTCAATTCGAGCTGGCGAAAAAAGAGGCAAGAGCACAGCACAACCATTTTCAATGGGTTCAGGGTATAAAAAAAAAAAAAAAAAAAAAAAAAAAAAAAAGCGAGTCGAACAACTCAAAAGGAAAACACTTGAAAATTGAAGTGGAAGCGATACAAGAGCTTGCCATGTTACCCACTTGTTTACGCTTGTAGTTTTTTGATTGAATTTTTGGCTACATCCATTCAAGAGGGAAAGGAGCGACAGGGCGCAAGCTTTAGAAGCAACAATTTTCCACACATACAGGCAGTTGGAAATTATGGGCACGTTGCAGACAGTGCAGCAGCAAATCTAATAAAAAATTAACCAAGGTACAGACACAACAACACAAAACATATACATACATATGTACATATAGCTGGCCACTTGCAACAGCCGCTAGCTGACAGGCTACCTGGACAAATGCGGACGACATCGAGTAGAGTACACCCCAATCGCCTCATGAATTGCTATGCACAGAAGGCCAAAATCGAAAAAGCGCGCAAAATGCAGGCCAAATGGGGTTACCAAACAGCGCCACAGAGCGATTCCCAAGGGCCAGCAGAATGTGTTGCACAGTGGAGCGGAAATCACCAATCCATAAATCATTAATCCTACTAAAAATTGAGTTAATAGTGCGAATTACATTTTTTACCTTTTTTAATTTAACTTAAGACGAGTAAATATCCTAAAAGCAATATTTTCGACATCATGAGCATCATCAATATGCTCTTCTCGGTTGTAGATAAGTATATAAATAATATTCTGGTTATTACTCTGTTGCTGGTTTCCCCATCACTAGAAATTTTTAAGTTTATGAAAATCATGAATATTTGTAATTTTTGCATATATTTAGTACTATTGATAAAACGAATATTTATAATTAGTTAAGGAAAAAAAAAATGGATTTACAAGTTCATAAAAGTCCTAAATATATTTTAGGAGTGTTTGAGTTCGCAATTGGAATCGTTAAATTAAAATTTTTAGCAATTGAATCCTAAAGCTTTAGTAGACTACTTTTGAGCAAATGATTGTTTAATTTTATACTACTGTGCGCTAGGTATGTTTAAGGGGCGGGGTAACGGGCCGCTTCAAATGACAGCAACTGAAATTGAAGTTGGCAAGCGTTTTGTCGAGGGTTGATTTTAAAATGCAAACATCCAAACCCAGACGCTGAAACAGGACACAGGACGAAGGACGTAACAAGTCAAACGGGTGGAGGTCGTTACAGTTGTCGTGGTTCCTGGGCCTTTGGCACATAGCTTTACACTCAGCACGTGTCCTATTATGCCGTTGTCCTCGATTGCCTGTCAATGCTTCGGCCCAAGTTCAACTTATGTTTATCATTTCTCGTTCAAAACGATAGCCAAAACAAAGCGCGTTATCTCAATGCGGCTAAATCAAGCCGAAAACAAGCAAAGTCCTTTGCGTGTCAGCAAATCAGGCGAGCCTTTTCGGAAGTTAAGTAGGCACAGCAAGCACCCACTAAACAATACAATAGCGGAAATAATTTTATGCGACTTTACGGGCGTATTTGCATCAACAAACAGCCATAAAGACGTCTGCTAAAGAGCTTTCCACTTGCCTGCTTAGTGGCCTCAATAAAAGACATTCCAAGTGCTAATGAGCAGGCGGCACTAAAGGACATTCCTTTTTCTTGTTTTCGAATACAGCAGAGAACGGTTAGGTAAGCTGCAAAAAGAATTACACTTGTACGCGAGATAGAGAAAAGAGTTGGGAAAAAATATTGCCATACAAATAAATTCAAGCCATAACAACTAGATAATTATCTTTTAATGGTATTGTAGTAGATTCCTGGAATATCATTTTAATAAGTTTTAATACAGTCTAATGTTCCATACTTTATATGCCTGTTTGTTCTCTAATTTCTTTATTAAAATAAGAACACCAAATAGATAACTCGGGAATTAACATAAGAAGTAATAATTTATAAACATATATTATTTTTTGTAATCCTATCCGAAGGACATAAAATTTTAAATGGAATATTAATAAATAAACTCGTACTGCGCGTGCAATATACGAACCTAACACGAAAAGAATTAACTCTCTAGCTCTTATATCTTCGGAAATCGACGCGTTCATACATACGGACGGATGGACAGACGAACGGACGGACATGGCTGTATCAATTTTTCTCGTCACCCTGAGAATATATATACTTTATGAGGTCTGTCTTCTGCCTCCTTACATACTCTTAACAAAACCGTTATACCCTGATTTCGAATTTTAAATGGGCTCAGGGTATATAGAATTGGATACATTTTCCTGACTTATGAAACAAGTTAAGGAGTAAGCACTGTAGAAAAATCCATAAATACAATAAATATGTATATCTAGACTCCCTTGAAAATATCCATACATTCAGATCTTCCCTCTGATTTGGCACCTACAATTTTAATTTTTATGGGATTTTTCTAGCTTCTTTAAGGATTTTAAAAAATTTAACATTTAATTTTTTCAACAGTTTCTTTCACCTACTGTTCGGACATAAGCTTTGGCGAAAATTTCCTTAAAGCCGACTATGTTTTACTTTTTTAATAAATTAAATTTCCGTAAAATCAAATTTAAGAAAAATGTAACAGAGTCCAAAAGAAAATCTTTAATAATAAATTTTCATATCCGTCAGGTCAAAAAATCATCATATATACCTCAAGGGGTTTTTGGAAAATAAATTACATTCTGCGATTTGCTTCTCTACATTCCCTGCTTAATTAGCAAGTCTAATGTTCTTCTTTATTAAGCAGCATATGACAAATGTTTTTTTCGCTTTAGCCATGTTGCAGCTGCCCTAATTGTGTTGCCAAATGCACATGACAATTTCTGTGTATTTTTCACGTACACAACGTTTAGGTGTGCGCTCAATTATATATTAGAGTCAATGGATGGACAGAGAGACAGGGCAGAGTGTGCTGGATTTGTATCCTGGACCATCACGTCAATTACAAAAGCAAATAGAGCACGCACACACACACATGCGCACATTGACATTCCAATATTGAAAAAGGCGTTGCACCCCTCGCACAAATCACATTAAATTTGCTCTCGTGCTCATTAGGGAAGAGCTGCTGGTCACATTTCCACTTTCACTCTGCTTTATGTTGGCCAACCCCCTGTTATTGATGCAGTGTGCAGAATGCGACGAGCCACCCCCGCGGCTGCCAGCCCCATCGTTATAGCCAGTCTAATATCATTTTGCAATTTGCACTTGGCAAATAGAAGGAGTGCGATGCTGCGGCAGATAAAAACGTTTCTCTTCGTTTTTCTTTGTTCTAGCCCCCGGCTCGAACTTCAAGCGCTTACATCTCAATGGTCTGCACCAGCCAAGGGCAGCAGCAGCCGGCCCGAAGACTCGTTGCCCACACATTGTTAAATAAATTATCGCCTACATTGGAAGCCATCGATAAATCGTACTCCAGTCGTATACCCTGTGGAGCTGGCCAATCAAGGGGTTTGATAAAGTGCATCTCTTTAAACGGTATTTTTGTTCTTTTTGAATGCTCTTTTTATATTTCAAAGGAAAATATATTCGTATATATTTTAATAATTATGATTTGTTCATTTAGGGAAAGAGCAAATAATCACAGGTGATACAGGCATTATTATTAAATGCACATTCATTACAATATTTACAAAAATTGAGTAAGTATTACTGAAGCAATCTCTTAGATAGATCCCATAGAAGTTACCTTCTTAAGATTAAAATAAAATCTATTAGATAATCCATGATCCAGAATGAATGTACAAACCTTCCTTACTCAGCACATCACATTAAACCACCATGTGAACAAATCTTCCAAAAATGCTTATTGAATATATTGAATGTCATAAATCCTCCACAACTGGAACACAATTTCAAAGTATAATAATAACGTATGAAATATATTAATAATCTATATATATATTTATATTAATAATAATGATATTAAAAATTTCTATCTCTTCAATAGTTCATAATTCTTTAAAGATATATCAACTCATATGTATAATGATTACTTTCAAAATTTCTTTATCTATTTAACACCTTATCATTACAGGGTATATGCGGCAGTGTCTAACTATTTCAACGTAATCTAGCATAGTTGTTATGTCTGAATGACTTAAAGCTAGCTCAACCCTTGGGTTCCAGCAGGCGTTTGGTCTTGCGGCTTGATTGACATGCTCCACAATGACACCCCGTGCCTTTTCCCTTTCAAGCGGCACTGCGATTTGGCAGTAGCTCTGTGACAAGAACAGCTGATTGCGTGTGCATCTGCCGTGTGGCATGATTTATGTTCACAATTGAATTTCTTGACTTTCTGCTGGACACGTGTATATGTCCGTCGCCAAGGAGCTGGAATTCGAGTAAATTAGCTCATTTGCCGCTACACTTGGCTCACGTGCAAGCCGAGAGGTCATTGACATGGGCCCAAAGGGCAGCAGCAGCAGCATCGCAAGCAGAAGCAGCAGCTGTTTGCATTTTGCACTATATTTTGCTCAAGTTTTTCTCCAAGTTTTTCCTGGAGTTTTCCTCTCTTATCAATAGTTGGCCAGTTGCTTGGGTAGCTCATGTCACGTACTCTGCAGCTGATTGCCTCAAATTGTTTTCGGCCATTTTTTCTGCGCATTTGGCCAGGCGTTAACCCTCGACAAATGCCGTTAGGGTTGCCATTTAACAGCAAATTAATATGAGTGTCAGCCTGACTGGCAGTCAACCAGTTAGTCAAGCTATTTGGCAGTCAGTCTGTCATTTTGCCAGTCATTCTCATTTATTGAGCAAGTGTTGGGAACTCAGCTTCAAGTTGCTTCCTTGAAAAAAAAAAAAAAAAAAAAAAAAACTCTCTGTCCTGTTTGTTCCTTGTTCCTCACATGTGCTTTGGACTGGACTTCTGGCAGTTGCCTAGCAGTTTATCTCCTTGTTGACAGTCGCCCAAAGGGAATTAGTTATCAAAAGACGCATAAATCCATTGCAGCAAAACGCTTTACTGAACTCCACTCAACTCTGCTCTATTCTCTGTCTGTCTTATTTTCTCTCGTTTTACACTTTCGCTTAAATAAAATATGAGGCCAATTGAGGACTTAAGAGAAGTTGAGTGTAAAGCACTTTAAACTTTAAGAGACGTATCTTCAACTTGCTAAGATGTCTTTATTCAATGCCAAAGCATTAATGACAATATTTAGTTCAAAGATTTTCTTCACAGAAATATACAGCGAATGCTTCGATCTGATATTGGTACCTTATATGAGCTAGAATTGACGAAAGAATAATATGAAGCTCTTTTCGTATATATTTTAAGCATCAGATAAAACTTTGAAATTAGTTATGGAATAAGAGATAAGTATAAATATGCAATTGAGAATGCCTTGGTTATGATTGGTCGAGAATTTGAATTTACTATTGGAGCATAATTATTAAATAAGTGCATTTTCTCAATAAAAATGGTGGGCTATAACAATGACATTAAGATGTGTAAATGGGCCAAATCACAATGTCCCCAACTATTTAGATACTACATTTTTTCAAAGGATACAATATCTCAATATTTCTAGTTTTATATTTTATATTTCTAGTTATTTTTAGTAATGCAATGGGATGCCTTATCGAAAAAATTGTTAACTACCTCAGGGCAATAAGTACAGTAGAATCCGGCTATAAAGACGCTCAAGGGGCCGCTCACAAAAGTTTTTATGGGTATGGATATGTACATATGTATATAAGTAGATTCTTTTCTTATAGCTTTATACCTACAAATTAAAAACTGTCTTACATTAGTTCAATGTTTATTAACAAACAATTTATTAATTAACAAGTGTATTTCATCCTTAGGAAATAAGCATTTAGAGTGCATATATAATAATAATTTGAAATACAATTACAATTACGAATCAAATAATATAATATTAAGAAATTACAATATTTAAAAAACAGTAAATTATAAATATTTTTAAAGATATTTAGAAACAATCCTTTCAGTTATATGCATTTTATAAGTGACCCTTCATAATACAGGACATCCTTTTAATCTTCCCTCCATCATTAGGGTCATGACTCTTGTTGCCCGTCATTATTCTAGCTCATAACGACGATGATGAAGATGACTATGATGTTGATGAATTAGTTATTGAGCTGACCAGCTCTACAATAATAAACTGATCGACCGACAACTTGTTCCGAGCAAAATGCATTAAAATGATTTATGAGCATGAGAGGGCAACAAAACAGGTACAAGTTGAGGCAAGCAGCTACCCTTAGACAAATTAACAAGGATATATGATGCTGCTGCCAAAAATCTATCGGTTAAGTAGCCAAACGCCCCCTCACAAAAACAAAGCATGTCAAAGCCACAAAGAGACACTCGACCCGGGCGAAGGCCTGAGGTGTTTTCTGTCAAGTTTAAACAAAAATTAAAGCATCCCCCAGCCTCAGCCTCCGCTCCTGCTTCTGCTCCAGCCCCTTTGCACATACACACACCCTTAAACTTTGAGCTAATCAAAAATGTTGCAAAGTATAGCTGCAGAATGAAAAAAAAAATACTATGGAAACTTACAACGACGATGTCGAAATTTGGATACTCTATAAGAGAATAAAAAACATTTGCAGTATTTAAATCTTGAAACTATAATAGAAACTATTGTTAATAAAGTGAAATATGTTAAATATTATTATTATTATTATATAGTTTTTTTTTTATAGTATTACAAATCCTTATTAAAAGATTTTAAAATTTATATAAACTATTTATTATTCCATTCCAAGAATCCATATTTTCATATCAAATAATTATAGCAATGCATGTGAATTTTATTATGAAATTGAACGAACATATTGTTAAACAACATAATACTCGATAGATAGATAGATATTTAAAAAATTGTTTATAATTTACAGAGCTGTAACATAAGAAGTTGTGTGACTCAGTGTTGAATGCTTCTTAGGGCAACTGCTCATGTTAAAGAAGAGGAAAACCAACTTGTCTAAAAGGAAAGCGCAAAAGTTTCTCAAGCTGATTTTTTCTCTAGCTACCACCAAAATACAATATGATGAAAAAGAATATAAAAGAAATGTTAAGGACACAGCCGTTGCGTGTGGCATATCGTTGTAGAAGCTGCTGTTGCCGCTGCCTCAGTTGTTGTTGGCGCGGCAACATTGTTTGTTTGATTAGCATTTTATCAGCAGCTTCTTTGCTCATCATGAACCAACAGCGTGAACCAGAATATTTATGTTAATCTTTCGGGCTTAGCGCCTGCTGCTGCCGCTGCGCTGCTGCCAAAGCAGCTGACGACGCGTCGTTGCAACAATTTCCATCTGCCCCACTCATAACTGGTGCGCGAAAGTCATGCGAGAAGCTGTAATCAAACAAACGGGCGCAAAAAGGACCCGAAAGGACCTGCGCGTATGCGACGCCTTTTATGTGGCAGGCCCATTAATTTATTGCCACAACGGCTGAGAGACACCTCACAACAAAAGGCGACATTATTATTTCATTATTATGCCAAGCGCATCCAGTTCAAATCTCCCACGCACACACACGTACACACACGCACACACTTGTAAGCTTTACAGCCGCGTCTCATATTACGCATTGGGGGCAGGCGCAATGATTCATGCGCCCGCAAATTTTTAGACACCCCGCCACTGATCATAAACCAAGGAAGTTGGGGGTATGTTCAACTAGCAGATGTCCTGTAATAAATAAATGTATAAATAATAGCCCCGCTATTATATCATCCTTAATACTCACTTTACGTAATTTGCCATATTATTTCGCAATTTTATGAAATATTTATTTTAAATTGACACCTTTTTTATTTTTAATATATTTTTAGCATTACTTAAAATAATAATTTACACTATTTTATTATAATTTTTCAGCGTTTATAAATTTTCAGCATTAACACTTGCTTTTCTGATTAGAATTGTGATAAAGAAAATTAGAGCTAAAAAATTATTCATTGTTTTCAATTTTCCCATATACTATGTAACTAATATACCCAAGCTGTTTTGCATACCTACAGTGTAAAAACAAAAAAATAACTAACCAAGAATTTAAATGCCAATCTGTAACATACATATGTATATAAATTTCAAATATGTAAACACCTTATTTAATTCACTCATTTTGCTCATACCTACAGGGTATAAAAGGAGCATGACCAAGATAATGATCTCTATTAAGTGGCATTGAAATGGGTTGACTAAGTCTTATGGACTTTATACACGAATCAAGATTGATTGTTATAAATTTCTAATATATATCCAGTATATCGATCCCCACATTTCTCATGTCTACAGGGTATATCGAAAAAATATATTGTGCCCAAACATATGTTTTGTTTACTGCGTTTACTGCGAGCAAATATGTAATACAAATATTTGCTCGTAAATATTTTTATAGTCTGTGGGCCGTTGTGCAGTGGGATTAGTTTGAATTCAATTTACTTTTGAGATGCTGCGCAGGTGAATAAGCACAGCCAAGGGGGGTGGGGAATTGACACTCACCTGTCGCAAAGGGCTGCAGCTAATCCCGTTGTGTGTAAACCATTTAGCGACAATTAAAACATAATTGCGGCAAGCGTTGATAGCAATCAAACGGTAAATCATTTGGGCGCAAATTGCAGCGCATACACAGACACAGAGATACACGCACATACACATACACATACACATACAGACACAGATTAACAGAATACACCGGCAGCTAAATTGCGCGCGCGAATGCGAGACAATGTGAAAAGCGACAACACTCACACAAACACATGCACGAAGCCAATTCACTCACATGGTGATGCTGGCGCGCTTTAAATTTTTTTAAGCACACTTTAATTTATTGCACTTGAGAGAGAGAGGGAGAGAGAAAGAACGAGACTAGCTGCTTTAGCAGATTTCGCTTGCTGTTGCTCCTGCCGGCGCACGTAAATGCTAACGGTAAACTTCTGCAATATGCCAACACTCACGCCCGCTACATAAACACCACTGAACCCCGGCGCGTACATAAACCGACTAATTCGCATTCCCTTTTTGTGTTGTACGCCTTGCATACTTTTTGGGAGCGCAATGTTAGAGAGAGAGCGTGCCACTGTTAGCTAACAGTTGAAGTCAGTGCCATTACTCACGGAAACAGGATGTTCCGGTTTACAGCAACAGTCTTTACACTTGAAATAATTTTATGGCGTTTCATCAACCAAATATAAAATACAACAAATAAAATGAATACGAAATAAATTTCTATAGAATTAGCACTTCTATAACTATAAGTGCTAAATTGGTCGAAAAATCTTTCAATAATTCTTTTGCACTTTTAATTTTACACTCTTCAATTGATTTATTTTTAACTACATAATTTAGTTCGGGAATTATGTCAGCATGTGATGTTCCAACACATATATTAGTTTTGGTATTATTCACATTTATTGTTCGTATTTTATTTCAAACAACCATTTTGCGCGTTAGCATTTGAACTGTGCAATTTATCGATAATTTTAGTATTTAAATACCAAATATGGTTTTATATTTAAAATGTAGTATTTTGAACCTTTCACCTTTCAGTATTTTAGCGCCTACTACATACGGTCACGATATAGGCAGCACATTTTTAGTTGTCTCGCAAGCGTCACAAATATATTACTGTCAGAAAATTCCGATAAAAGAAACGATTCAAATCAATAAATATGCCAGCTGTAGTGCGCATCAAGCGCCGTATTGACGAAGAGCCTCATTCGGCATTCCTATTGAATGGCAAACGGCGCCGTCTGCTTAATGATGAAAATGTGTCGGCGGCGTCAATTACCGAAAACAAAGAGGAGCAGAATCAAGTGCTCTTAAAGTTTGCAGGCACTCTGGATAAACAGGTGAGAAGATGGGCAGATAGCATTGCGAGATTAAGTGCTTTAAAGGTATATGCCAGACATAGATCACTTAATGCGCTATTCCTCTTTCTAGGATGACTGCGCCACCAAACAATTTGCCGCAGCCCGTATGAACAAAGCCATTGCCAAGGAACTAGTGAGTCAGAGCAGTGACCCCAACAAAGCCGGTGTGCAGCGCCGCGATAAACAGCGACAGGAGCAACAGCAACTGGCCAGGGAGCAGCGGTATCGAGTCGTCAACTGTTTGCGAACGACTCTGAATGACGTGGAGGCGGAGCAAGAGGCGGAGAAGGAAGCAGCAGGTGGCAGCAATAGCAACTACGATCAAAGCAAGACTGACAGCAGGCAAATAACAATTGTGGACATCGAGTCCCAGCAAAGGGAGCTGGAGCCGCATCTTCCTATACAGGATCAGCAGCCCGTCGACTCGGATGTGGGCTATGTGTACGATTTGTATGTGCCGGAGGATGAGATGCAGGCGCAATATGTTGATATGTTCGATGACAACTACTTAAGGTTCGTCCTACACTCAAGTGAAGAACAACAATTGTTGCAATTTGCAAATTTCTATATGTGAACATACGCATTACATTATCTCCTTTTGGCTAGTCGTAAATCAATGCTATCTATCTACTATATCTGAACACACACGCACACTTATGCATAGTTGTATATTCTTTATTGTTGTCCTGCCTTGGCCTCCCCTCCATTTAATTGTAAACATTCGAAATCAGATTTCAAATCTTTCAATAATTTAATTGTTATTGTTAATTCGTCTGATTCTCTATATAAGGTTGTATTATCCGTTTAATTACTACAACAACTGCTACTGGTAACACAGCAACAGCAACAACAACAAGAGCAAGAACAAGAACAAGAACTACTACTACTACTGCTGCTGCAGCGGATCGATGTGCCACGCCCAGAATCCCAATCGCACCCTCTTCGCACCCACACAATAAAATTCAAAATCAAAACATCGCACGGCTTGCTGCAGGTCTTCCTTCTAAGTAGCAACAATATCAACTTAATTAGCTTTTAGTTACCTTCTTTTGCTTTTTGCGCCTCACATACATACACACACACACACACACAGTCATGTTATACATATACACACACACACATATATACATATATACTTTGTATATATATTTTTTCAATCTGTCCCAATTTGTTGCCAGTTGCCAGTTTATTTTATTTAATTTTAGTTTCTATTAGCTTCAATCAATTTAAGTCATTCCACAAATCGTGTGCTAAAGTCTAATTAAGTGCTTAGTTTTAGTTTAGCGCGGAAATCAAATAAATATATAACTAAATGCAAATGTATAGCAGTCGTTGCCCGGCTTTGCGCGGCACAAGTGTTTTTCTTCAAGTACAACAATTTCCAAGGCCAATTCAGCTGAATTAGCTTTGCAGACTTCATTTTCATGGTTTTAGCAATAGAATTTATTCAGTTTATACATTGAATTTTCATAATTCTATTGAAAAGAGAGTGGGTCCAGTTCATTCCGTTTACTTTCTATACTAGATTGAGCTTTTTAGCTTTTCTGCGCTGTGCTGTGTGTTGATCGTTAATCAGTTAATTAACTATTCAATTACTCGATCAATTAGTCAATCAAGCAAACAGTAAGTCTATCAACCATGCAAACACGCAGTCAATCATTTGATTGAAGAACTATAGAAAACAACTAGTTTATTCTGAAAGCCCTTAAATCAACCCATCAGTCAATCAAGCAAATCTTTAAACACTCATTTATTCATTAGTCAATCTAAGTTTAAAAGCCGATAGGTCATTTGCATCAATCAGCAATCAATCAATTATTTTAAAAATTGATCGTTAAGTCAATCAATCACTAATTGATCAGTCAATCAATCATCCAACCAAATAATTACTAAATCAGCAATTCAATCAATCCGAAATTCAATAAGTCAATCTCACAGCAGATTATAAATGTATATATAGACTTCTGAAAAATTCAGGTTTCACCTTACAGTCGTTCTGTTCAGTCAGTCAGTCAGTCAGTCAGCCATTCAATCAATCACGTATCCTGTATGAATGAGTTTTTTTTTTTGTCTTTACATTTAAAATTGAATAATCGTGTATTGCTTTTATGCAGTTCACTTTTATCAATTTACTTTTAATCACTCAATTAATCCAATCAGTCAGCCAGCCACTCTGTCAATCGATCAATTATTCAATATCGTTTTCCGTTACAGTCTACGTCCCGTTAACGAGGTTTTCTTCGAGGATTGCTACAACGATGACGAGGACTACGACTCGGAGGACTCGAATCAGGAGAACTACTATACGAACGATTATCCGGATGATGATGATGCCGGCGCATTGGGCTCCGACGAGGAGCTGTGCCAGCAAATGAATAGGTTTATGTTCGGTGAATACAATTGGGCTAAATAAATAAATTCCAAAATAAGAGTATAACTCTTGCAGATGATGACGAGGATGAGTTTGCCAGCGGCTCGAGCGATGCTGAGGATCACAATGAGTACCATGATCCTTATGTGCACACCATAGACACAGAATCAGCGAGCTTCGTGGATGACGTCGACTTCTTTAATGTGGAGCGTCAAGGCAGCGCCTACGAGCGCTACAAACGTAGGATCCTACGAGAGGCCGAGGGCCTCGGTTCCTGCTCTGAAGATTCGGATTCCGATGGTGCGGATGCCTACTTCGAGACCGCGAGCGAGCAGGACGTGGAAAGCGATTGAGCGACGCTTTAAAGCTGCATTATACTAATTCCCCATATATTATTGAGATTCCTTTTAAAAGTGAATTTTTAAAAAATATTCGAAAAGATTTCTTGGAAGCATTCAAATGTCAATTTAGATAAGCTCTATAAAAATATATATATTGTATTTAAGCACACAAATTGATGGAATTACTTTGATCCTTGATCGGTGAGTAGGTGTTCTATAATTATATGATATAGTAATAGAAATTCGGTTTAGGATGTGAATATGAATTTATGTTTATGATGTACTACACAGTTATGAATGCGTTAAATACCAAACAGAAGTCTATACAACCCACAGATAGCAATTATAGGATATAGAATTAGGATTCGATTGACATCAGAGAAGTTTTACAGATAGACGCGCCTTATAAAAGAGAAATTTTAATATTATAGCAAATTCATTTAAACTCTATGAACTATAGTTTTAGTCTAAGCTTTGCACTATTAGTAGCAAGTCTAAACTATCCGCACTTAACAATCTTTACAGGGCATGCCATAAGCATAAATTCCTAAATCTAGTCGGAACTCTTTCTTCGCTTTTTATGTCTTTTCTCCTTGGAGCTCTTGTTGCGTTTCAGCTTCTCCTGCTTTATATCAGATATTTTTAGCTCTGGCTGTGGCTCTGCGGCTGCAGGTTTGGGCTTAATCACAGGCTGCGGCGCACATCCTTCCATGTAGAGCCGCAGCGTCTCTTCGTCCAGCTTGTCATTATCCTTGGGCGGTTTGTAGTCTGCCACATGATCCACTCTCAGCGTGCGATCGATTATTTTAATGCCATTCAGATTGTCCACGGCGAGCACTGTGGAGCGTTGATCTTCATAGCATAGGAAACAAAATCCTTTCGATTTTCCCGTTTTGCTATCGCGAACCAAATTTATGTTCACAACTTCCCCGTATTGGGAGAACACGCAGATGATATCGCCCTCGGAAAGTGTGTATGGAAACCCAGCAATAAATATCCAAGCGGAGTCGCGGTACATGTCATGCCAGCTTTTGCCACTTGGGTTTTGAAGCTCCTGTTCGCTTAACTTAAGCACATTTCGCATATTTGTTAGCGGATTCATTTTAATATTTACAATTGAAGTAAGACCGTGTGACCGTCAGAAATGTTGATTAAAAAATACTACTATCGCTTGTTACCTTATCGATTATATTAATCGATTCTGTTGTGCAACACTCTATGAACGAGTAGGTATCGTTTAGTACAAGTTGGTCACACCACGTTCAGTAGTACTTTTTAGTTGGTCGTCGTCGGTTCGGTGGTCGTTAATGTGTGCGCCGCAATTTTTGTTTTCGCGTTTCTAATCGAAAACCCTGCAAAATTATTGCTAGTGAAAACTGCTTGAAATGTTGTAATCTAATTACAATTACTTGCAAGTGCTTCAATGTGCAATTAAGGTGTGTTTAGCGTTTGTTCGATTTATTCAATAAGCGGCGGCCAAACTAGCATGTCTGCCATTGTGTGTGTGTGAGTGCGTCTGTCGCTTGGCCCCTGTGCTAGTGTGTGTGTGAGTGTGCGTTTTTGTCGGTGTGTTAGTGTGTGAAAAGCAAAAGAAAAAAGATATGCTGCTCATAGCAGCAGAAATGTATTTCTCCTTCTATTTAAAAATGTGTGTCAATGTATGTGTATTGTTAAAGAAGACATAATAAATAATAGACGCTTGTTTTTCTGCTACTCTCAAGCATTTCAAAACGCCGTCTGCTTTAATTTCGTTATTGTTTTAACATTTTCCCATCAGTGCGAATTGTGTGTTAGATACAGCAAAAAAAAAAAAAAAAAAAAAAAAAAAAACAAATAACCGTTACCGAGTATTACAACAACGCCCCATTTTTAGGAGGGTCAACATCTTCCCACTCCCCCGCAGCTTCTGTGTGTGCTTTCGTCATACGTTTTTGTCGGCTCTTACTCTCACTGTCTCTCTCTTCTTGTCTTTATGCGTGTGTCTCCTATTCCCACGCATGGATCGCCGCTCGCATAATGTACGCATTTTGCCTTTTGCTTTTATTTCTGCTGCTGCGGCTGGTATGTAAAAGGGCAAATACATGTGTATGTAGATGATGTGAGTGCGTGTGTGTGAGTGCGCGTATTATTTTGTTGCTTTTACACTACATTTATGTCACCCTGCTGGTCACATTTACACACACTCTCACACCTGAGGCAACTCCACCATATGCCTGCTTGTCTGTCTGCCCCTGTCTGTCCCCTCTTCCCTTATTCTTGCGCTGTCTGTCTTTCTATCTGTTTTAACACATTCCACCCCATTTCGCTGTAAATGCCGCCCGACTGCTTACTCCTTCTCCTTCTCTTTTTGCTTGTTGTTCATTCCACTGTTTTTTGTTTTTGTTTTTTTGCTTTTACTTGTTTTCGAGGCTTTGGCTTAGGTGTGGCCATACTTTAGTTAGTTGTAAGTTTCTTTTACACAACGCCACGGAAGTGGTAAAAAAAAAAAAAAATACAAAAATAATAAGAAGAAAACAGTTGACATTGAACTCACCAGCAGCTCCAGTTGCGTCTACCTTCGCCCCTGCCCATTGCTTACCGTCTCTGCCGCTGCGCTACTACACTACAATATTACCGTGTTACTTTCTCAAAATAAAGATACAAAGGCAAACAAAATATATAATAATCCAACTCCTGGCGCATTGGCCTTTCTTTTTTGCCCGCCGTTGTACACTACAATATTTACCGGTTCTGTTCACTTTGTAGTGTATTTCTTTTTATGAAAATTGCCTTTGTGCAGGGATTTTTAAGTGGCATTAGAGCTAAGATGGAATAAGTTATAAGTTTCTTTCAAAGCAACCCCTACTTTAACAAAAACTTGTTTAACCCTGCAGACTGTACAATTATTATAGGAAAAGAAATAAATCGAATCAGTTCAAGATCGTCACAGGGTTCATATAATAAAGGAAATGTTCCTTAAAGAGTATTTGTCTGTCGTTAGTGTTTAAGTTTTGTTTGTCTTTAATTTCTAATTGTGCTGTCTTATGATTTTTTTTTTTCTATTTTCATTATATATATATTTACATATGCACATGTATATAGTTTTTTTTTGACAAGCTTTCTCATTATGTTGCATTTGTGTTATATGTTATATGCGATATAACGTATAACCAGTACTGTTATTATCATGTGCCTCACGTCTGCTCGAGCCAAAGATTCGCGCTGCGACTGCGCACGATTATGGCACATTTTTATAGCTGCCACAACGATGAAAACTGCCTTCAGACCGAAACGTGTCAAGTTGCCAGATAACTACAGATGCAACAAATACATATACATATGTATATACTTACTATATATGTATCTATGTGTGCTTGGCTCGTGTTTGAAGCATAACGTGCGCATAGAGTTCGATTAATTTCGTTGCGCCTCGGTAGCTGTGCACTCAACTCAAACATCCGCTCACACACTCACACTCACCCACACACACCCACACTTACTGCTATTTGATGTTGTTGTCTTTTGGCTGGCATCGAATAACCCTTGCTTTAGGCCAACAACTGACCAACTGGCTGCTGCTGCCGTTGCTCTGGGTAACATCTGTTTTGTTGTGGCTTATAAAAAAAAACCAACGAAAACAACAACAAAAGCAGCAGCAGAAAAAACTACAGTCAAAACAAGTAAAAGTTGCTTCGAGTAAGCTGGACTCGAGAATGCCCTAGAGTGTGAAAATCGGTAATGTCATATAACATAACTTTACATAAACTTTTTCAAATGTACGACGAATGTACATATGGTTGCAATAATAATGAGGAGTAATTAAGGAAGAATAATAATTATTATTAATATGAATTTATCGTACTATATCGATAAGTTTTATATATTATAATATATACATATATTGTATTAAAATCAACTTTATTAAAATTAATTCGATTAATTACAAATAAATTAAATATAAATCTTACAAATATATTACGAATTTTTTAATTTTTTTTCCAAAAGATTTTAAGAATTTTATTTTTTTACAAGAACTACTCTTGAATAAATTGATTAATTTGTATTATTTTAATAATAACTTTTCATTATTATTATTATTCGACTGAGGATAATTTTTAACTGAAATGTAATAACAGCTCTCATTTATGGAATTCCCTTTTCCAATAGTTTCTCTCACTTGTATGAAGTATACCTCATTCAATATATCTTACTGGGTATATAACAAGCAAGTGCAAAAAATGACTTTACACCCGTTTTTTCTCTGTTGTTTTTGTTGTGGATCTTGTCTTGTTGCCAAGTTTGTTGTTACTGTTGTTGTTGCTTTTGTTGTTTACACCTGTGCCTCGCGTTTTACGCTTTCGCATATTGCTTACTGTTTACATGAATTTACATGCTAAATTCTAGCTGGCTACCACGCCCACATTCTGAAACATTTTCGAGGGCCGCATACCAGTAAATCCCACACACACACACACACACTCAAGCAGACGCCACATATGAAAACAGAAACTTGTGGCGCGCGGGTTTTTTTTTTCATCTACGTATCAAATAATTGAGCTCAATTGATTTAAATTGAAACTGACAACTGCTGTTTGTTTGTTCTTGTTGTTTTTGTTGTTATTGTTGTTGTCAACAGTCATATGAAACAAAAAGCGAAGAACATAATGTTTATTGTTGCTGATGATGGAGCTGATGAGTTTTTGTGTGTCTCGTTTGACGAACTGCGCCTTAGAAACTGAGTTCTGCAATTTATTTCAAATTCGAAATGGTGAATAAAATTGGAGAATATTTTATAAAACAAGAAATTTTCATGTCTATTCAAAGACATTTAAAAATGCAAAATTAAACATTCAGAATTTTCGTCGACAAACAGCAACGCCCTATAAAACAATATTTTAAATAGCTTAAAAATTTGATTGAGCAATCATACAGAAATCCACAGAAATTCTTTCAAGTGTAAGCTAAGCAAGTATTGAATAAATAAATAATAAATGAGAAATAAATATAAATATATGAGAAATAAATAAATATAATTAATAATAAGAAATTATATTATAATATTGTTTTCCATATTATAAGATATGAAAAAATGTTGATTCATCAATATATACATATTCAATGCAATACTATTTTGTTAATACTAATAGTAACAGTTTAATTGTTGTTGTTTTTAACTTGAAGCATAATTCCACGCTTTTATGACTCGCTTATATAACAGCAAGTTCACTTTCTAAATATACTAGTTTTACAAAATTTCGCTAGTGATCAGAGGTTTGTGATAAGAATTTCGTGTTACATTATCTGTAGACTTTATACAATCTCTTATTATGGAGTTGTTTGAAGAGCCTTCAAATGGGAACCTCATTTATCAGCTTATTTGATTTGCATGCTGAATAGTACTATAATATAATATATTCTATATCTCTAGCCAAATGCTGTCTACTGCGAGCTACATTTTTGGCATTCAGTTCAGGTTTTCACCGTGACTCATTACATGTGACACACTATCTAGACTCTTCTTTGATAAAATAATCAGCATTTACAAATGAATCACGTCTATTGCTTTGATATTCAATATAGCTGGAAATCTGATAGATATCAACTTATTTACAATGGAAATTTGTCGCTCGATATGGTTGAAATCAGATAGAAAATATATAATATCTAGAATATGTATATATTCCTAAATTTGTAACATGTGCTATAAACAGAGATATACATATCAAGATATTAATTTTATTTTAAGCATAATCGTAGTTTTATTAATACGCAAGAAAATAAATAATATTGCTAGAATATGAATATATTCTTTAATTTGCAACATGCGTTATCAACATACATATATGTACATATCTAGATTGATAGCTTTATTAAATATTAATGAACGTTAAAATAGGTTTTATCATCTGATTGGTCAGAATCTTTCTGAGGAAACCATTTTAAATGGGATTTATAGAATCACCAAAGATCATCCTTGTAGACTGAGAATCATTTAGACCCTGCCTAACTTATATTTGAAAGTTTCATATATATTCACCTCTTCAAATTCACTGAAATCCTTTTTCCAAATACCTCTAGCCACATCGTACTGAACCTGTAAACTTGTGGCATGTAAACTCTGCGTAGAAAGAGTCGACAGTTCTATTTATATGAATTCCTGTCTAAAGTTCGTATTGATAGATATCTAAACATAGCATCCACTGAAATGCCAGCAATAAATAAACGGCAAATGGCGAAAACAAATGAAACTGAAATTTCTCGTACGAATTATTGAAATATTTATACAAAACGTATGCTTATATATTATACTTGTATGTGTATATGTATTTATATCTGGGGTATTATATGCCTGAATAAACAGGGCATTTGATACGACCATAAGGCATGGCTCAACTTTCATTCATTCGTATTGGCATTTGCATTTGTTTATTAATTTCCTGCGCGTTCTCTTCTACTTTGCTTAAACAATTCATATGCGCATGGAATAATAATCAAATTAAATCAAGCTACGAAAAACATTTAAATAAATAATTTGCTGATGCTCGTTTCTAAATATATTTTGGCTCGCGCTTTGGTCCAGCAGCTGTTTCGCATATTTGTTAATGTGCAATTTTTTATTGGTCACTTAATTTGTTGTTTATTTATTTTCATTTTCATTTTTGGCCTGGTGGCGCTAACAGCTCCAATAAAAATAAAAAAAAAAAGAAACAAAAAAAATAGATATATACAAAAAGTAAAAATGGAAATGCAAATAAAAACTATTTAGATATGCGGCATGTGTGTTGGGCAAATTTTTTGTTTCTTATTTTTATTTTTTTTTATGCTTTTTTTAGACACTGGCTTCGCACAAAAACTTTCACTTCCATTAAAAAGTTTTGTGTGTACCTGTGCGCTTGGCTAAAGCCGCGCCAAATGTCGACTGCGACTGCGACGCCGACATCAGCGGCAGCGGCAGCGGCGGCATCAGCGTCGTTAAATGACATTAGGTTAGGTTTTATGGCTCAAAGCGCTTAGCCTAGCTTTTAGAGCTCCGGCGAAATTCGGCATAAAATGTCAACGTCTAGAGATTATTATGAAAAATAACGATTTCGCTTTTATTTTTACATTTCTATCTACCATATAAAGAAATACATATGTAAAAAAATGTATATATATATATATATATATATTGTAGTATATTTAATATATAGATATTTTTTAGGTTAGTTACATACTATGTATATGTACTTTTATTGAACAACTTAAAATAAAATTTTATGAAGAGAAGGCTTAAGGAAAAGAATTTAAGAGATTTTTTAAAGTTCTAAAAGAATAATTCTACTTTAGTTTTTGAAAACTTTACTTTTTGTAAAAAGATATATTACAAAATGAAAAAAAATATTTCCATATTATTACTAATTTAAAAAAAAACGACTTACTTGCTTCTTAATAATTTTTATTAAAAAGCTAACAAACTTCATTTTTTTAATAACTTTGTATTTTGATTACAAAAAGTCATTAAAACTGTTGTGAATCATTTGATATTTTCATAAGCAAGGGCATTCAAAGTTCGTTGTTAAATGCTTGTTTTGGGCTTTAGCTTTTAGTTCAAACGATTTGCGGCTGCACCTGTGTTATGTGACCGGAAGTCGAAAGCTGCGCAATTACGAGGTATGTCTGTAATGAGAGAGTTGTCTAAAGTGTTGGTTGGCTGCTTGGCATGCTGGCTTGTTGGCTTGCTGGGCGGGCGGCAACAACTAAAAATAAACGCAACGAAAGCGATTGCCAGTGTTGACTAATGTGCAGCTACATTTAGACTAATTACAGTGCATGCCCTCTCCCCAGCCTTCGGCAAGTTTATGGCTGAGTCAGCACACCAAAGAGTGGGGGGAGGGGGGTGACATGACACAAAAGCTCCCTCGTAAAGGCTCAGCATATGTAAACAAATGCACAAATGTGAGTCAGTAAGAGACAATCAGATCAGATTTCGCGACTGGCAAGTGCCTCGACTCCGGTCTTGGGTCTCGACTCTGTCAACTGCTGTGCAGATTGATGCGACTCTGTCTCGAGCTAGCTGCAAGTGAGAGAGAGAGAGAGAGAGAGAGAGATAAGCAACCAGTAGCTCGGCAATGGAACCGGAATTAAGGCAGCCTTGGAGCAACAATTCGGCTCTCAGTGGGCTGCAAGAAGCCCCATAGTTTATTTAGTTAGCCATATACTTTAATATGCATATAGTGTAGTCATTGAAGTTGGTCAGTTTAATGACTTTTTATGCGCCCTCATTAGTCATTGTCCATGAGAAATTTGAAATTCGCATTGTATTCAATTAGTATATTGTGGTAGACTATATAGTTTGTATAAAAACAATTTTAATTGGCCAATGTGTGAATCATTTATGAAAGCCATCACTCATCGCTTGGTTAATATTAATATATGTATACATATGTATTTATAGCAAGTGGTATAATTACGCCATATTGTTGTGCAATTAAATTGATTGTAATAAAGTCCGCTGTAAGTGGGACTGAGGTACTATATCATAGTTATATTATTAAATATTCTAAGCGTGTAGAGAAAACCATAAATCCAAGCCTGAACAAAAGACTTTTAGCAACTATTTCTATGTTTAAACAAATATCTCAGAATCTGTTTGAATTCTCGAGCAGGCGAATTCCGCAAAATTTACATAAATTGTAAATAATATAAAATTGACAAGTGCACAATATTAGTTATTGTTAGTTAATCAGCTACTACTTATTTCTTACGCTGTGCAGATCTATGTATTTAACTGCTCTTGCTCCGTTTCCCAGAAGCCATTAGCACTTAATGCACTGGAATCGCAGCGCCACATTTCCCGTAGCCTCTCTAATCTGCTGGGATGTGGTCTCGACTCCGCCTACTTCCTCTGAGAGGAGCTGCTCTTCCATTGTGTTGCACTTGTTGAGCTTGTCAGGGACTCAGCAGCCAAATGAGCTGTCGACCGACTAACTGACTGACGGACCGACTAACTGACTGACGGACCGACTGACAGCCAAGTTAAGCACGTTATGCATGTCATCTACACTACATACTATATATGTATATATGTATATATTTGTATATATTTGTTTGCCTCTATAAATGTGTGTTGCTAGTCTTTTATGGTTTGCAACATCATTTGTTAGCTCATCTGTCTGTCTGTCTCTCTGTTCTCGCTCTAGAAACGCCAACAGAAGCAGTTGTGACCCAGTTAATGTCGTAAATTAGCACAAGCCTCTGTCTGCAACAGACAACTTGCAACATGTGTGTGTATGTAACTATGTGTGTGTGTGCAATGTGCATTTATTAAATGCGAGTCTAAGTATCTCAACACACTTAGATACACTCGCACGCACAGCAGCTCAACTCAATTCAATTGAGTTTAGTCTCGCAGCCAAAGCGGGTTTCATGTGCGTATACCCTGTAGCAGGCAACAGCGGGCATTATCGCACACTGATAAAGACTTTATTTTGTAACATTTGAGCTAATATTAAAAAATATCGCAATTTTATTTAAATAAATCACTGGAATACATTCATCATATTCGTGTGACTTCACTCATTAATTTAAGCAGCAATAAAGATGTATCTTTTTTATGATCTAATAATCTATCATTAAGAAATTGACTAAATTTCAAGAGAGAACATGTTTTAATTTGTGTATCCTGTAAGTTGTGGATATTAAAAATGATTTTCCTTTGTTATACTATATACTCCACATCCAATGAAATTTTCGTGACTTTTTCTGATTTTTTCTGAAGGATATTTCAACGTAAGCCCCTTAAATTTAAAGCGGACTTTATATGAGAATGCGCTTATCTATGATGACTATCCATTCTTTTAGAATGAGAAATTTCAATGCAAATACCCCATATTGCATATTAAGTAAATAATCTCTGAAACAAGCTTTATTTACTTCATAAAGTAAAACTATGTTAACTTGTCACTAAAGATAGCAGATTTCTTTAATAATATATACCGAATTTTATTTAAAACAAAAAATGCGTTTGGTAACAACAAGTTTTTTCACTTTGATTCATCTACTTAAACAATCTCTGAAGTACACAGTTTAAACATCGAATACAGTTTTCAGTTGGAAATACCCTATAAGTTTTGAAAAGGAAAGGGCATTACCGTAAACAAATACGCAGGCAGCCGCAAACAGTAATTCATTATATTGTAAAGTATGTAATTTTGACTTATATATTAGAGGGTATCTGTCAGGCAACACATTTAGCTTGATGCATTTCTACTTGTCTCAATTGGGTCAGTCGTGAGAGATAAAAACAAAAAAGTAAAAACCTGACTATTAACAAGTAAGAAGGCTCTAGTCGAGACGGCTCGACTACGAGATACCCTGAACCCTGCAAAAAATTGATACTCTTCTTCTTTACGCACTTATAAGCGCGCGCTCTGCTAACTGCGCAGTTGCTGCCGTGGCTTGGGGGTAGGTTGGGCTGAACTTTGGACGCTTATAACTCCATTTCTAGATGGACGATCTTCATGAAAATTTTAGAGTAGATTAAGGATATATAAATCTATCTATGTGCCAAATTGCAAGTCTCTAGTATTTGAAATGCGTTTTTTCCAAATTGTGGGCGAAGGGGGCGTGGCATCCAAAATCTGAAAATCACAAAATCTGCGTATCCATCATATCTATCTAAATATATAAAGTTAATGTCTCTAGGTGAAACAGTGTAGTAGTTATACACAAAAAACCTAAAAAATTTAAACGAATTTTCGATTTTTTATCGATAATTTGGAAATGGGATGAGTTATCGAAAAAACAAAATAAACTTGTATTGCGTAGCTAACATACGAGTGTTCATGTGAAATTTCAGCTCTCTAGCTTTTGTAGTTTCCGAAATCTCGACGTTCATACAGACGGACAGACGGACAGACGGACAGACGGACAGACGGACGGACGGACGGACGGACGGACAGACGGACAGGGCTAGATCAACTTATTTTTTTATGCTGATCAAGAATATATATACTTTATGGGGTCTGCGACGTCTCCTTCTGCCTGTTACATACATTTTCACAAAACCATTATACCCTGAATTCCCATTTTCAATGGGTTCAGGGTATAATAAGAAATTATGAAAGGCTTAGGCGAGACTAGAACCTGCGACACCCCAATATTTGTTGCTTCTGCCTAACCATCTGCACCACGGCTCACTTGAACGGCAGAGTAGCGAAAACGAATCAAATTCGCCATATACGAAAGAACACTAAAGCAGTGGCTGAAAATACAAATACAATTCAAAGACAATTCTAACGCAATTCAAAAACAATTGTGATTCTTAGAATTTGCACGCATAGCAACATAGAAAACGGCCCAAGATTTTTTGTGTGTATATGTGCACACGTATACGAAAATTGATTTGCATTGCTCAACGTTGCTTGCATTCCATTGTTATTTTAATTGTTTTAAAATTTTAAAAATATATAAAGGAATGTAATGAGAGTTTCAGCATGATCTACATATTCTATTTGACATTTTAGGTTTTTTTTTAGAAATCATAACTCTTTTACAATTAGCTTTACATGCCCAAATATGTACATACATACATATGTACAGCCACACGCTGATCTGCGATTGTACACATATACACACAAACATACATACATATGTACATATGTATGTATGTGTGCCCGCAATGCGTCTTGCTTTGTCGCTGCCTTGCTTGCTGCGCCACATGGGTTTTGATGAGAAAACTTTATAGACTAATAATTCTGTTTCTAGATGGACAATCGTATTGATATGTTCAGATTAAGATTATGATATTCATATCTTTATGCCAAACCAAACTGTATGTCTCTAGTATTTGAAATGCATTTTTTACACATTTGGGGGTGTGGGGGCGAATTGGGGACCGGAATCCAAAATCTGACAAAAACCGAAATTGTATTAAATTGGTATCTATATATATGCAGAAGACTTGGAGACTCTAACTCTAAAGATGAATTAGCTAGAATTTTATAACTGGTTCCCGATAATTTCAGTTATCGATAACTAAGCAAATATACAAGTTATCGAATTTCTGAAACAAACTCGTACTGCGCGCTCAATATACGGACCTAACACAAAAAGAATGAACTCTCTAGCTTTTGTATCTTCGGAAATCGACGCGTTCAAACATACGGACAGACGGACAGACGGACAGACGGACAGACGGACAGACGGACAGACGGACAGACGGACATGGCTATATCAACTTTTCTCGTCACCCTGATCAAGAATATATATACTTTATGGGGTCTGCCACGCCTCCTTCTGCCTGTTACATACTTTTAACAAAACCATTATACCCTGATTTCCCATTTTCAATGGGTTCAGGGTATAAAAAGCCATCAACTATTGTTCAATATTAAGTTATTTCATAGCATTAATTAGTCTACAGAGGTTGCAGGCCGATTGATATCACAAACACACACACACACACAGAGTGAGAAAGAGAAAGAGAGAGAGAAAGAGGCAGGTACACGGCGAGTGTACATGGAGCTTAATTGATTGGAGAAAGTGAAGTACATGATTTGGCTGACCGTTCGGCCGTTCGGGTTCGTTTTTCGATTCGGTCTTTTGCCTGGGAAAATGTCTTCATCTTTGCAGCAAAAGCTTAGCTGCAACTGCCAATTGCAACATCTGAAAGCAACAACAACAACAGCGACAGCAACAGCTAATCAAGCGAAACATTGCCAGGGCGAGAGATGAAATTCATTTGATATATGTATATGCATGGAATAACTGTACAAAAAAATCCGATTACGACAATTGCAGCAATACAAATTGTGAATTGAAAGAAGAAGAAAAAACATTTGAGGAAACGAAAAACAGTTGGTGGTCGAGCTTATTGATTATCAGGTGGCTCGTGCACTGAATATTTCATATAAATATTAGAGAGTTTGGATTAGTTTATTAGATGAACATGTTTTATCAAATGGTAAAGCAATTCAACACCTAAACTTACAGTTCAGCCGATCATGAACCATTTATGTTGGCCAGACGCTTGGTCTGCTAATTGTCAGATCAATGAACCGAAAAGTCTATGGGCAGAGGAACAATCTGTGGGCTGAAAGCTTTTTATAGGCCATTTATTTGAGAATAAATTATCATAGATCAAACATCTACGTAAATCCAATGTAAACCACCTTAACGATCTATTTCAAAAACCACATAATTCATCTAAAGCTATTATGATGTAATATTTCAATTAAGATTATTCACATATACATATATATTCATATTTTTAATTCAATAATCGTAATATAATTATTTTTATATAAACCCCGTTACACCATGATGCCATGGCCACGATCTTTATAAAGCAATAAAACAGCTTTTATCGAAGATAACCCATTGTACAATATACATGCATACATATGTATGCATATGTGTTTCTATCAATATAAAACTCCCTCCTGAGTTCACTTATTCAATTATTCAATGGGGCTATTTAAGTTCATTAAAGATCAGCGCTGAAAGACCCTAAATGATATCAGAAGCAATCAATCCGTATACTGTATAATGGACCGAATGTCCAAGATATCATTAATAATGCTTAATCTAATGCGTTTATTCACGATTTTATCCCATATCCCGTTTTTTTACAGCTACATTTGACCGCATTGATCGATGCCTATTTCTTATGTGTTTTCATTTTGTCTCTTTTTGTCTGTCTTGCGTTTTTTTTTTTTTGTTTTTGTTGCTTTTTCGTCTTTTTGTTTCCAATTTCCCAGCTCGTTTCGCCGTTTGTTTTTACCAAATTGTTTATTTCGTTTAACGATATTTTGTTGTTGTTGTTGTTGTTGTTGCTTATGTTGTCCATTTTGTATTTCTTTATGTGCTGCATTTTCGGACCGTTAGCGTCGACGATTTTAATAGTTTGTTGTTGCATTTGATAAACGAAGCCGGTCTCACTCCACTCACAGCCTCTCTTTCTCTCTCTCACACGTACACATATGTATATGTATATGTATAGCTATGCAGCTGCAGCCCGGTGTCCAGTGCCAGGCACCGTATATACCCCCCTTAGCCGACTGCTCAAACTAGTTTCCGTCTCGCTCTGCGATTTCGCTGCCGCTAGTCTATGTATGTCTATCTCCCTCTTTCTATCTTTCGTTCAGTTTTGCGTGCGTCTCAGTCTCAATCGCAGACACCGTGTGGTGTGCTGTACTCCCCGCCCCGCCCCGCCGCTAGCTTAATTTATGAAAGTTTAAATGCATGCATTTGGTGTCGCCTGTAAATCAGAACTGCCGCTAGGCGGCGCTGCCAACTGGTTGTGCTTATAAATATTTATCGTATCTGTTTATAGATTGGGGATATACTCTCAAATATATACATATGCATGTACATATGTATGTATGTTGTCTGTACAAGTGTGTGCTACATCCTTAAATCTGAGCCAGTGAGTGGCCTTATTCCAAATAAAGGAATTCCAGACACGGCTCACAGCATTTGCCCATAGTGAGTTTTGAAAGTAGAACACGGCTTGAGGTAATTGATAAAAAAATATATATATATATATATATATATATATATATATGAATTCGTAAATACGTGCGTGTTGTTAGAAAGTAAACGCCAACAGCCGCTTATAGCGTACAGTGTCACAAATTACGCAAACATTCGCACAAAAAGTTCATTTCATTTCAAATCAACTTTTTGTGTTTGTGTATTATATGTATATATATACAACTATATTTTGTATGCAGTAAGCCTAGCCTTAAAGCTCATAGCTATTTAAAGTTAACCTATAATTTTTCTATAACTTTCTATTGTCCAAGACTTTTGTAACAGTGTAAAACCGTCTGCAAAATCTAAAAAACCTCTTTGAGTCATGCAAGTATTCTATTTGAGTCTACCTTCGACGACGGCTTCCGTCATTATTTTGATACAATAACACTTTTACATACAAGTATATATACATGTATATACATATGTGCATAGCTTTGCGAGTATGTGTAAGATTTGTGCCCCTATAAAATAGCTAAGAAATCTCTATGAGTAATTGGAAATTTATTGCCGAAGTGTTAATGGTGATGGGAGCAAGGGCATAGGTTCGCCAAAGTTATAGTTGACTTAGGGTCAGAAGAATTAGTAATTAAGGATAACTAACAAAATTGTTTGTTAGGTATTTTTAAAAGCATTTAGATATTTTTTTAAATCTATGAATGTTAATTATTAATTACCTTTTTGAACTTGGTTAATAATGAAACTAAATAATACTCAGGATCGGACTGCGAAATGAGCCACCTAATGTGAAATTTATTTACTTTCAAACTATTTACATATATACTTAAATTGTCAACTGAGCTGAAGGCCTGACTATTTAAAGGCTCATTATAAATTAATTATATATTTTTAATGCATTGCAGATGACAAAAAACGTGTAGTCCGTCAGCAAGAGCCATGTCAGAGAAGGTGAGCAGCGCTCTAGCTGCACAGCTGCATGCGCATTCGCATTCGCATTCGCACTCGCATTCGCTTGCGCTGGCCAACAGCTCCAGCGCCTCCGCAGAGCAGCAGCAGCAGCAGCAGCCATTGATTGGCTCCAGGGAGGCGCCGCTGCCCTTCGAGATGGATGCTCCGGCAGCTACGATCAGTGCGCAGCTGAACTTTAAGATTGTGCCCGTGGACAGCTTAATGACGAGTGACATGCATATAGGACTGGGCAGCAGCCAGGAAATGTTTGGCTCAATGAACACATCACAAATCTCTAATGCCTCCACAGAGTCCAGCTGCAGTCCGCCCACAGCCGCGCCGCCCAAGCCTAGCAGGCACATGGCAGTGCAGCCCTTGAATAGCGTAAGGAAAAACCGCTTTTTATATGGAATTTTTGCTATAGCCTCCTATTTGATTCACAGAAATCGTGTCGCTTTCCCAAGCTGGAGGAGTGCGCCCACTTTCATTACGAGCGCGTTCAGCTGGGCGCCCTCTCGGTGCAGCTGTTAGATGACAAATCGGAGCAGCAGCTAGGCAGCAGCATTGCCTCTCAGTCGATTGGTGGAGAGGTGGCCCACAGCTCAATGCGTTCTGCTGCCTTCACGCCTAAGAGCTGTTGGTTCATCATACGCGTTTGTCCTCAAGGCTGCGAGCCGTTCCTGATCAAACGCAGCTACGAGAATATGCAAATGCTTGACGAGATGCTGCATCGCTGTGTCTACGATCGCAAGATAAGCGGATTGCGCAATATGAGCGAACTAGATGCGGATGAGGAGTTTCAGTCCGAGCTGGATGTTGAATATGCAGTGGCCAAGTACTTGGAGCGCTTCTCCAAAATCGCCTCGGACTCGCTGACCTGTGGCACCATACTCACCTGGCTCCAGCTGGACAACAAGGGCCGACGCCTGCCCCTCGCCGACGGCGAAACGCAGAGGACAATAAATACTCCCGCTGTGGGCGCTGCTTACGGGGTGCGTCGTTACCAGGCACAGGCCCCCGATGAGATTAACATTGAGGTGGGCGACATGATATCCGTCATCGATATGCCCAGTCCGGCGGAATCGATTTGGTGGCGTGGCAAGAAGTCACACCTGCAGAAGTCCCTTTACGAAGTGGGATTCTTTCCTCAGTCGTGTGTAGCCACCATTGGTGACAAGGTGCCAAGGAACTTCCCGATGCCTGCTCCACTGGTCGGTCACTTGGATGCCTCTCCCACGAAGCCGGTGCTGCGTAAGCATGGCAAACTGATTGCCTTCTTCCGTTCGTTCATCTTGTCGCGTCCGTCGCGACGGCGCCTCAAGCAGAGCGGCATTTATAGAGAGCGTGTGTTCTCCTGTGATCTGTCGGAACATCTGCTGAACAGTGGCCAGGACATTCCCATGGTGTTGAGATCCTGTGCCGAATTCATTGAGAACTATGGCGTCATTGATGGCATTTATCGCCTTTCGGGCATCACATCCAATATACAGCGTCTGCGGCGCGCCTTCGATGAGGAACGTGTCCCCGACCTGGGCAATCCGGAGATGAAGCAGGACATTCATGCGGTTAGCTCTCTATTGAAAATGTACTTCCGTGAGCTTCCCAATCCGCTGTGTACCTATCAGCTGTACGACAACTTTGTAGAGGCTATCCAAGTGAAGGCAGACGAGGCGGACGAACGACTGCGATTGATGAAGGAGACGGTGCTGAAGCTACCTCCGCCGCACTATCGGTAAGTAAATGATATATAGTACATGAGTGGAATAAATTTATTAAATATATTTAACTCTTTTAGAACTTTGAAGTACTTGTCGGAACACTTGCACAAGGTATCGCAGCATCACGAACGGACCGGGATGACGGACAAGAATCTGGCAATCGTTTGGGCGCCCAATTTGCTGCGCTCGCCGGCCCTCGAATCGGGGGGCGTAGCAGCACTGCGTGGCGTGGGCGTACAGGCTGTGGTCACCGAGTACCTGATACGCAACTGTCACAACATCTTCGACGCGCTCGAAGATCACAATGCTCGTCTCAGCATAGTGGGCAACGCAGCAGCGGCGGCAGCTGCAGCGACTGCGGCACCGAGCGAGCTGCGCTTGGAGTCGCTGACGGACTGTGAGAGTCTGCTGGTGGAGCAGCGCGAACAGGATCAATCACTGGGTCTGATGGAGCGGCCCAAAAGCCTAAGCACTGGCGGTGCAAAGCTAATTAGTTTGGAGGAAGCGCAAGAGCGGCATTCGCGGATCGAGGGCGGCTCAGACCTCAAGCAGTCACTGCAAATTAACATGATAATGAGCAACAGCACGGCAGCCGCCAACATTGGCTCCTATATAGAAGTCGGCGGTGGTCCGTCGAGTTTGCCGGATAAATATCATACAGTGTTGTCTGTGCCACGCAGCTGGCAGAAGCGCAAGCCAGACAAAACGCCTTCGTGGAAATCGATATTCACGCGCAGCCAGCGCCAGGGCAACGATCCAGGCCACAAGCTAATCACCGATGGCGCGGCTAGCAACAAAGACGCAAACGCCTCCTCCCGCGTCTGCTTTGTACAGGCATCCCATGCTCATGCCAGCAAGGAGCTATCCAAGCACAACAAACCCAAGTCCATTGAGCTGCTGGAGACGACGCGCGATGCACGTCGTGACTCAGCGCTGGGCATCATTGGCAAGCCGATGGAGCTGTGCATACGTTCCAATTCCATTGACAGTCTGCGCACTGTCGGACATTCGCGCAGCGTTTCGCACGACTCTTACTTTGATCTGTTGCAGTCGCCGCAGCGCGGTCACATGACAACCTGCCCATCGCGTGAACTCTCCGAGCTGGGCTTGAACTTCGATCGCGAAGAGCCGGAGATGCGCATTTTTTCCGAGAGCGAATCGCTGGTTAGCTCACCGCGGGTGGGCAAAGAGAATGTGCCACCTGCAACGGGCTGTGCAACACGTCGCATTATGCGGGCGCGCCCTGAAGAGTTCTCCAGTCAGACGAACAGCGTGAACCCCAGCCCCAAGAAGCAGCCACGTCTGAATCTCTTGTCGCCTAGTGCAGCGCGCACCTTGCCCCAGTCTGTGACTCCACAGCAGCAGCAGCAGCAGCAACAGCAACAACAACAACAGCTTCAGCAGCAGGCAGGAGGATGTGGTCATGAACCCGCTGGAGCTGAGAACTGTTGCAAGCGCTATAAACTAGAGGATCAGCTATCGGATATTCAATTCATTGACTGCGGCACACCGGAGCATCCGCATCAACAATTTGCCAGCGTCGAGGTGCATCAGCCACCGCCGCCGCCAAAGCCGGCGCGTGCTCAGCCGCTACCCTCGCCCACAGCTTCCTCGAATGCAGTGCGCTATAGCTATCCTTCAGTGCAACTGGGTGCCAAGCGCAAGGAGCAGTTGGCGGCGAAAGAGCGCTTCAGCTATCAAGGCACCTTCACACAGCAGGGCGCAAAGCCGGAGGCTACAGCAAGCAGACCCACGCAGTTAGTTATTGGCTATTATAATAGTAAACTGGGTCATTGTAACGTTTCCTCTAATCTCTTACAGCAATGGCAACAAGCTGCCTGTGCCCACGCCCACAACACCTTCACATAGTCCGCGCTACTCATTACTGGTGTGCGATACGGAAAGCTCCGAGAATAGCTCGGCTGTCAACACGCCACAATATGATATGGAGCCGCTGATGGTGAACTCGGTGATGTCGGGCATATCGGGTGTTTCTTCCAACTTGCAACAACAGCAGCAGCCGTTGCTGCTGGGGGTAGATGCCGTCAGTTATTTGGGAAGCTCGCACGAGAGCTTGGGTCAACAGCAGCAGCAAGTGAGTTGTAGCTGAGACTTACTGAGTAAAGTCAGATGTTAACTCTTTATCTCTCTTACAGTTTCAGCCAGAGCAGCGCGATATGAATGCCTTGAAACGTGAGCTATCGCTCGACTTGCAGCCACAGCAACAGCCGCGCAGAGGTGTTACGCTACCCGTAAAGGACCTGCTACAGGCTGCCAGCTCGCCGAATAACTCGAACATCACGGACAACACTAGTCAATCGGTGACGCCCAGCGAGTTTGGATATCAGCATTTGCAGCGGCAGCTGAGCATGCACTCGCTGCTGGCCACCGAGGAGAGCTCGCCTCTGTACGAGGACTTTGAGCAGACGCCCAGCAATACCCTGTCGCCTGCAAAGCAGCAGCCGGTAGCCTCCATTAGTAGTCCCATCAAGTCGACTATTAGCATAACGTACAAGTCGCCAGAGAAGGAGAAGCCGCCGACGAAGCCTGCGCTGCTACTGGAAACTAACTTCGATGAGAATATTGTGTATGAGCAGGTGAAGCTATTCAGGAATTCGGTGACTGAAGTTAATCAAATGCTGAACGAGCGGCACGGTCAGAGCCTGAAGCAAATTGAGGAGGAAGATGGCAGTGCGCAGATGACGCAACAGCTGCTGCAGCTTCAAAAGGAGCAGGAGGAGGATAACGATGAGGATGAGGAGCATCGTGACCAGGAGCAGCTACTGTATGAGAACATTGAGCTGCGCAAACCGAAAACGGTATACGAGAATCTACGTGGCGAGGAAATGAAACTCAACATAGCAAACAACGACATATTGGAACTCGAAACGGATTTGGATTTGAATTTGGAGTCAGTGGCGAAACATCAATCCAGTTGTGATCGCATCGAGCTGGACAGCTTAGATAGTTTGCCGAGTGTCGAACACAACATGGAACACGCGAAGCAAGAGCAGCTGGAACTGCCGCCCAGCAAATCACCATCGTTTAGCGTGAAAGAGTTAGCCACAAAATTTGAAAGTTCGCCCGTTGATCAATTGCCGAATTTTGATTTCAGTCAGCGTGTCGGTTCCATAAAGAAACCCAACAATGAGCTAAGCCTGCCGCCCGTTGCAGAGCCGCCAAAGCCATTGCTGATGCCTGTGCCGCTCAAGAAACGCAATGCAAATGCGCAGAAGATAACGCGTTCGCTGGATGAGAATGCCTTTGTGCGTGAATTCGGTGGCAAACAGCTGCAGGATCTGACCGCGTGCAAGCAGCAGCAGCAGCAGCAACAACACCAGCAGCCACAGTTGCCAATGTCAGAGTTGGACAATCGTCGCAAGAGCTTTGATTTCACGCGCCCAAAAACGCTGAATCCGCCCAAACGTTTGCCGGGTATGAGCATCACCGAGGAGATATGCCAGAAGCGCAACAATGAGTCGGTGGATCAGCTGATCACCACGCCCACCACCGAGAATCGCATTTCGCTCATACAACAGAACAATGTGCCACTGAATCCGCCAGCTAGCAACGGACGCAAAAGCGTCTTGACTGGCGTGATCCTCGATCGCGAGCGTATCGATAAAATCAAAGAGGAGCGCCGCCAGCAACTAACACAAAAGTATTACGGGGACAGCATCAAGTCGCGCTCAAAAACGGAACTCAACTCGGCGGACGACAACAACTTCCAGGCATCCGATTCGCTGCGTGTCAAGTCGAAGTCCCGCGGCGACATGCATTCGCTGCAAAAGGACATGGATATGAATCTTAAGCAGTTGGCACGCGCTGCTGCTGGATCCGAGAGCACACTGCATCAGCAGATCGATTACAGCACACAGCATCGTGTGCGCAGCATCTCGGACGAGAAGAATCAGAATTGTGATACCAACACCACTAATAACAGCAGCAGTGCCAGCAGCACCAATGGAGGCGCGGCCAATCAAGCCAACCTGGTCAAGTCAGTTGCCCAGAAGTATGTGCAGAACAACGCGCCAGTTATCACTCCGATCACAACATCAACGATGCCTGGCAAGCTCGAGCGGGGCATCGGGAATCGTGAACGTCTCTCTAGGAACTCCATGCCCCACCCAATAGCCTCCACAGAGAGCAATGCGAGTGTCAAGTAAGTGTTAACATTGATGATTTTTAGAAAAATTAAGATGCAGATATTTGAGAGAAAATGTCAAAACTAACATATAATAACTTGATAGCTGTTTTCAGATGTGCGATAATAGCATGTTAAAATTTTAATGAATATATTTAAGTATATATAATCCAATAAGAACAAATGATACCCATGTTGACTTATGTAAAAATATAAGCTAACAGTGGCTAACACTTGTTGTTGTTTTAAAAAAATCCTCGATATTAACATTCAGTGATTCCATAGATATATTTTTTTTTTAAGTCAATATAATAATTTAAACAGTTTAGTAAACCAAGTTTTGCTTATAAATTTTAGACAATTTTAAAGAAAAGCTAGAATACTGAATATACTGAATACTGAAAAATTATTGAAATAATATAGTAGTTTATAATAATCTTCTACTTCTATTATATTTTCAGCAACAGAGAGAAGATCTCACCACAATTCTCAATACGCGATGTGACTGCGATGTTCGAATCTCGTTCACAAAACCAATAGACATATAGGCAACATCGAATACAGAATAATATTATATATATATATATATATATATATATATATATATATATAACTATATATAGGTAGCAGAGAACAAAAGATGGATGGAATAAAGGAGCGGCCGCGTTATATAGTTTATTTAGTTTGTAAAATTCTATATATTAATAGCATATTTGAGCAAGCATTCTCAACTATGCATCCTTCCATATATATGTATATATATATTGGATACTGGACCAAGCGGCACCAAAGACATGCAACACTAATATCGCCGCTGGATATGATATATATATAGATAGATAGAGCAGAGCAAAATTCAATTTTGTTTTCATTTCAAGATGAATATGACTAAAAAAGACCCAGATCGTAGGCGTTAAGTTTTTATGGTATATAGAGCATAAAATCGTTTATTTGTGTAACTATTGCATTTCTTTTGACTTGATTTTATTTCGGTTTGTTTATTGTGTGATTTGTTTCATAAATGTTGAATTCAAATATTTACGAAAAAGAAAATAAAATTAAAAATTTAAGTGTAAATTGAGAGCGCAGAATTTGTATTCATAAAACTTGACTTAGTTTTAGTCTTTGCATTTCGACGCAACTTTGAGCGAGTTGTCTTAAGTATATTATTATTATGATTCTTTTAATTACTAGTATGCAATTAATTTATATATATTTTTTAACTAAATCACAAAGCTTAAAAATAAATTACTTCTATTTTAATTATGAACTATTTTTATTTAAACCTAAACACTTGTAAATACTCTACGCTTGCTTTTACTAAATGCAGCTTACCCAAAATATGTCGAAAAAAAATTATACAAACTAAACATCTTGTTAGTGTACAAAAATACTGGACTTAACAAATCTGTCAGAGTCGAAATACAAAAGATATGCAAATGAATTCCAACTAAGAATTTGTTCATCATCATTTCATTCTCTCCCAAATATTTTGTAAAGATATATATACATAGTATAGATCTGTGTAGAACCTGGTAGCATGACACTTTTCAAACATAATGGTTGTTTATAGGCTAATTATGGTTACAGTTCGCTATGAAGAGAACAATAGTATAATGAAATTTTATGAATCCCTTTACGAGCCATTCATTCATTAATAAAGAAAGAAACTGGTTTTTAGAATTCCGAATATCTCCAATGGCAAATTTGTTAAGTCCCGCTTGAGGCGTGCGAATATATATATATATAAGCGGCTCTATATATACATATATATTTACATATTGATAAAGACCAATAAAAACTAAATCAAAAATGAGCAGTACTAAAAGCTAACTTATTTAATTAATATACGCCCTTTAATTGCTCGCGTATGTCTTCAAATTTGATCTACTAGTGAAATTTCAGCTAAATCAAGTTTTTATTAAAGAGTTTGCGAAAATCTTTTCCTTTAGTCTCGAATCAGCTGCCAAAATTTTTACAAAAAATTAAAATATTGACAAATTTATAACCTTATAGAAGAAATAAAGAGCGAATTGTAATACAAACAATAACTAAATAGAAAGCTTTAAAAAAGAAAACAAATAAGTTAGCATTTGATATATTTTGATAAATGAAAATAATAATAATAAACAACAATAATAGATCCACAACTTAGTTATAAACAATTTTATTGTATAATGACTGACAGCTAAAGCGGAGAAACAGTTGCGAAATGAATCACATTACTTACATATACGCATTATTATATACATACAAACATAAATATATTTATTATAATGTATTTGACTAACAAACAATCAACTCGGCTCCAGGCTAAATCTGCAATCTGCAGCAGAAACATTATTCTAAAGCAGCAAAACACAAGCAACAATAACAATAAACAAACACTGTAATGCATATATTTAAACAAATATATATATATACACATACATACAAATAACTTATTTTCTATTTTGAATTGTGGGTGTGTGGTACGTGAAGTATGCTACGCAAGAGTGGGATGCTTGTGGATCTTGGTCAAAAACAAAATTCCATATTACATCAATTTTATTTATATAGTATATATAAACTCTGAACACATTGAAAATGGGAATTCAGGGTATAATGGTTTTGGGAAAAATTATGTAACAGGCAGAAGGAGACGTCCGTCCGTCCTTCCGTATAAATGTCGAGATTTCGGAGACTACAAAAGAAGAAGAGTATTAATTTTTATATTTTTAGGGTTCAGGGTCGAGAATTCAAGAAAATAGTCTAGTCGCACTGCATACAATATTAACCAAAGGAAAGGATATTCTCTTCCCGGGTTGATTAAAAAATTGTTTTTCTCGCGATCTTAAAGAGATGTAGTGAAACAAAATAAATAAAAATAGTAAAATGTGAATTGCTGTGCAATTTGCAAATAGTATTTGCATTTATTAAGACCATTAAATTGAAATTAATTTTAATTATATTAAAGCAGCAATTTTGTCTAAGGGCATCTAATAGCTTTGGCATCCAACTACACTCGTACTTGTTATGAATCTAAACACTAAACCACCCTGAGGTTGACCTAAACAGTCTGCAATAAGAATTATATTTCAAGGCTTCGATTTGAGAACATTTAGTCTTATACAGTTTAACAAAGGTAATGGATCAATTATGTTCTTCATACTTACACACTTACCTCGCCACAATCATGAGATCTCTCAATCTAATCGAGCACATTTGGAACTTACTAGATATAACGGAAGTATCCCCAAAATCTTTCCTTTTGAATGTCGTTTTAAGCTCCGAGTGGGTTAAAATCGCCGAAAATGAAAATCATTGCTACGCATATTCGTCGTCAACCCCTAGCAAATATGAAAGCATAATTAGATTTAGTGTTCTTTAGTTTATCTCACATTTTTTGGCATTATTTTAATTTGATTTATTTGTTTATTATTGAGATAAATTAATGAAAAGAGTTTTCTTTTGACAGGATGTTTGTGGAACATATCTGCTTCACATGTCATAACGAGTTTTGCCAGTTTTGCCAGTTTCGCTTATTTTTGGCTACATTCAACATTTTGAAAATAGAATTGCTTAAAAAAATTGTAAATAAACCTTAGACAAAAATTTTTGCATATTCATACATAGTATTTAATAACCTGACATATTTTTGAAAATGTTATCATTCCGCGATAGTTGGTAAATTTAAATTTTCAAAGCACATAAAATGCAATAAGCCCATCTTTAAATAACATCAATTAATATAAGTATATGAAATGATTTCGGTTAAAATTATCAAATATTTTTGTTCCATATGAACAGTATTATTTTTTTTCAGCATATATATTTGTATTATTTATATCAGGAATCTAGCTTGTTCCGAGGGCTCAACACTCAAGAAGCGTTTATTCTAAACACTTTAATTATATTCTGAAAATATGGCATACCACCTAAGCTTTCCTGTTTAATGTGTATTAATTATTAATTGGCCCGGCAACCGAAGCTGCTAGGCACCACAAAAAATTATTTTAGACTCATTAGAGTGTTCCTCTCCACGGAAATCTTTAGTAAAAGGCGAAAGATTTATTCGACAACTGAAGAGAAACCAGAGTGAAGAAACAGGAGGAAACAAGCTAACTCCACCTCCCTTCTGAGTTAACTAATTGAGGATTACAAGAAACACGTCTCACCTGAGCAACCCCTAAAGTATGCCACATACGCATAGGTAAACAAAAGATTTTCAAAGTAAATTTACTTATAATTCCCAACTGGTTTGAGTTGCAACTCAATGGAGTACTGAATACTTTCCTGGTAAAAGTTATCGCTTCTCGGCCTTATGGCTAAGATCAAAGTGTAGTATCTGTTCTTATCAGCTTAACATCTGATAGTTTCTCCATTGGAGAACAACAAATGTTAAACTGATTTTTGGAATTAGACGGAGTGCTAGGGGCTTGCTCCACCTCTGTCACGGGTTGGCCCGGTATTGCAGTACCGCCGGGATTTCGGCCCAACTAAATAATACATTTGAAGTAGAATATCCTGAATTTGAAAAACGATGCTGTAAAATATTGTTTCGTTATTGGATTCGTAGAGCTAGGACACGTCTCTTATTAAAAAGAAATGTGTTGCTGTCGTACATTTTATTTTCAGTGATGTATGGTAGTACATTGAAGTACATATTAGATTTGTGCAATTTGTGCGTAATTTCCCCACTATTGGAACTAGAGCAGAACTCTATATGTGGTGGTATTTCAGAATCATTATTTATAATGGTAGAAGAATTTCATAGTATACTTACGCTGACTGCCCCAGATCAATTATATTTAGTGGATGTCTACGGCACTTAGAAGCTTGGTGATAACTGTATAATCTATAGTTTCACAGTCCGCAAAGTGGAATATTTAGGTAATTACAGACTTCTGTAATTAAAGTTCTTACTTGTTTATTTTTGATACAATATATTACACTTTGCGTAAATCGAAAGTCGCATTTAGCATCCATTCAAAATTTGTTTAAGGCCCTTTTTCTTTTCAACTCCGGGAAATACCTCTCCAGCCACTTTCGCGAGATGCTGAGAGACACCTTTAAAGAAAATTTAAGGTATGATGAAAATTTCGGTCGTGCAGTCCAACTAAGTCATAAAGCTATGCTTATATGCCGAGGCTTTGTTCTAGTCCTTGTTCATAAAGGGTTTTTTTGCGCGCTCTGTTATTTTTTGATTAACTGGTCTGCTGCTGTGAGTGAGGCGGTGGGCGATGGAGATGGGATAAAAAGGACATCACGTGAGAAAACTAATTTGATTAAATTGCCACAGAGACGCACAGCGTGAGACGCACTGCTTCAATGACAATGACAATAGAACACGAACAGAAGCGAGCTCTTATCGCCTCAGAAGCATCAGCCAGACGAAGCCAGCTCTCTATATAGCAATACGGCCACATAGCCGGCTACTTAGCACAGGAACAACCACCAGGAACAGGTAGCACAGCGAATATATACATATATACATATATTACTTATGTATATATGCGGGTTGTTTTGAATGCACTAAACGCTGTTCATAAGTGTGAAAACGTTTGCATCCTGCAGAGAGCCTTGTCCTGCCTCTAACCCCGGCGCTCTCTGTTTGGGTTGATTGACGCTGATAGGGCACGTGTTGGCAATTATTTGAGAATAAACATGAAAAGCTTCTGCTGGTCAAATCAGATGACTTCTTGTTGAGCACGCCAAACAGCCTGTCAGTCAGACAAGCCTACAGTCAGACAGACCTCCAAGTCAGACAGAGATCCAAGCCCGACTGTAAGTGGAATGCCTTAGCATTTTCTCATCATTAAAATTGATGAACAAACGTTTAGTGAATGGATTTCTTAAGGACGAGAGGCTATAGCGATTTTGAGGCAATGTTCTATTGAATGGATGTGTCCTTAGGATATGCAAGTCAAGGTCTCTTCTTGATACAAATCAAAATTAATTTGCGGCTTCGATTTGCTATAATGAAAACTTGCAGCCTTGAAGAATTAACTTTGTTTATTACAAACCTCTTGATTTAAAAAATACTTAAATACATTTTCATAAAACTTAATTAGTGTATTCTGACAGTGCCTAGTTATACTCGTATTACTCTAATCAAAACACATTTCATATTAAATAAGAGTTGAAATGAGAAATTGATTTCACAATGTACACATTAACTAAACTAATTCTTGAGGACCTTTAAAGTTGTGAATTGTGCAATTTCATGTCCGTCCTTATGTCTGTATGGACACAAAGCGTTTTAATACTGTTCAAAATTAGAGATATGAAGTATTGTCCAAATTATAGGTATTCAATTAAGTACCCTTTTCTGGTGTTTGATGGGAAGGTTTTTAATGTAAGCATTACTATATCATTTTTAGCTCAATAGCTCCTATTATAAGTGCTTGAGATTTTTAATTTCAAAGGTTCACATATAAAGTATCAAGTTTATATACTATAGCTAACCCTGGGCTCAGTCGGATAGATCTATATTTAAAATATTTTGTATACCCTGAACCCATTGAACATGGGAAATCAGGGTATAATGGTTTTATTAATGTATGTAACAGGTAGAAGGAGGCGAGGCAGACCCCATAAAGTATATATATTTTTTATCAGGGCGACGAGAAAAGAAAATTAGAGCTAGAGAGTTTATTCTGTTTGTGTTAAATTCGTATATTACGCGCGCAGTACGAGTTTGTTTCAGAAATTCGATAACTAGTCATCGATAAACAACAAAACAATTATCGACAATCAGTTATAAAATTAAATCTCGTTCATCCTTAGAGTTAGAGTCTCCAAGTCTTCTGCATATATATAGATATGAGTTTAATACAATTTCGGTTTTTGTCAGATTTTGGATTCCAGTCTTAATTTCACTCTCACACCCCCAATGTGAAATGTATTTCAAATAATAGAGAAATACTGTTTGGTTTGGCATATAGATATGAATGTCATGATCATAAACTGAAACTTTTATTACGATTGTCCATCTAGAAACAGAATTATTAATAAAATAGGTTCTCGCAGCAAACCCCAAGAGGCAGAGCAAGCGAGACAGCAAGACGCCTGCATTCCTTACACACATACAGGAGTACAAGCGTATATCAGCGTGTGACTGAATATTATTCGTTCGAAGAATGGTTCAGAAGATCTCGTAGTCGAGCATTCTCGTCTAGAGCTTTTTTACTTGTTTTAAGTGAAGTTGAAATATTCTTATATAGTTCTTATAATTGAAGCTTTTCTAACCAATTTCATACTTTATATATATACACAGTTATTTTATTTTTCTAAATCATTTAACATATGTTAGCTCTCTACTTCGTGCTGTTATTATTACCGTAATCTATAATCGAGTGCTTATAAATATTCATTCCTACTCTCAAGTTGGGTCTGGTTCTAATTTTTTACCTACGACTCTCGTGTCTAGGTTACATTTAGCTGAGAAATATGTTGAATAAATGTCATAGGTTACGCCTACTGATCGCGAACCCCTTCAATTTAACAATTGAAAACATTTTTGTAAATCTAATTTTATGAAAATTATGCGCTACAAATTAAATCATAGCAACAAATGGCTGCAAATCAAATAATGGTATCAAAATAACAATATATATACACATATATATATCTGTGTTTGTGTGTGTGTGTGTGTGTTCTGACTGATGATAAAATCATTTAGAAAATGCCAGCAAATTACAAACTGCCCCGCCCATCCCGCTCTTCTGGTCGACGGAGGGTGCTCTGCGCCTCAGCCCTGACACGGACCTGGACCCGGACCCAGCCTCGTGTGCACATATTTCGATGTAATTTAATATGTGGCACGCGTTTGGTAAACTTTTATTTTTTTTTTTTGCTGGCAGGACGAGCAGAACGAGCAGGATATGCTCGGCTCTGCGGCTCAATTGTTGCCAATGAGAGCAATTGTGTTGCTGTCGAGAGAGGGCTACGAAGGGAGTAGGCAGAGGGGAGAGCGGGGCAGTAGGGCAAGGGCTTTGTGAGGGGTAATTGAATTTGTTAGCGCTCTAATTGTTTGGGCGGGCGAAAGGTTACTCTGTGCCTAGGATAATAACAAGAGGCTTTTAATAAGCATAACCCCATTGGCAGGCCAGGTCCTGCACTAAAAAGTGCCTCGGAACGTGGACAAAACTTTTGCAAACGTGGGCGAGCAAATGGACCCGCCCGAATCCTCTGCTCCGAGAGAACCTACAATTAGGAATATGTGAAATTAATGATCATGATCCAGTCTGCTTGTATAACATAATTAAACCCATTATTCGTCAAATGAATTGACATCTAATTAGACTATTACAGCTCAGATAATAATGTGGAAAGTAAAGTTTGATTGAGACTAAAAGAATTTAATCCAAATGTTAAAGAAATAGAGGAAACATAACTTAACAAATCAAATGAAAAACTCAATTTTTAATTAAAATAAACTTCTGTAAAATGGACAAAATGATATATGAATGTGAAAGTGTTATTAAAAAATAATTTATAAAGAAATACTTAAATGGGATATTTAGCGAAAAGTGAAATGTAAAAATATCTTTCCAATGGAATAAATTGTTGCATCAATCAGTCTGCTTTGAATATAATATAAATGAAGCTTTGGTAGCTCGATATAGATCTAAGCAAAACATTACCATGTCAGAAGGCTCTTCAATATATCCTTTTTATGATTTTTATACCCTGAACCCATTGAAAATGGGAATTCAGGGTATAATGGTTTTGTGAAAATGTATGTAACAGGCAGAAGGAGACGTCGCAGACCCCATAAAGTATATATATTCTTGATCAGCATAAAAAAATAAGTTGATCTAGCCCTGTCCGTCTGTCCGTCCGTCTGTCCGTCCGTCCGTCCGTCCGTCTGTCCGTCTGTCCGTCTGTCCGTCTGTCCGTCTGTATGAACGTCGAGATTTCGGAAACTACAAAAGCTAGAGAGCTGAAATTTCACATGAACACTCGTATGTTAGCTACGCAATACAAGTTTATTTTGTTTTTTCGATAACTCATCCCATTTCCAAATTATCGATAAAAAATCGAAAATTCGTTTACATTTTTTAGGTTTTTATGGTATAACTTCTACATTGTTTCAGCCAGAGACTTCAACTTTATATATTTAGATAGATATTATAAATACGCAGATTTTGTAGTTTTCAGATTTTTGATGCCACGCCCCCCTCGCCCACAATTTGCAAAAAACACATTTGAAATACTAGAGACTTGCAATTTGGCAAATAGATAGATATAGATACTCTTAATCTACTCTTAAAATTTCATAAAGATCATGCATCTAGAAATGGAGTTATAAGCGTCCAAAGTTCAGCCCAACCCACCCCCAAGCCACGGCAGCAACTGCGCAGTTAGCAGAGCGTGCGCTTATAAGAGCGTAAAGAAGAAGAGTATCACTTTTTTTTAAGGGTTCAGGGTATCTCGTAGTCGAGCCGTCTCGACTAGAGCCTTCTTACTTGTTATTACAAAGGAACCGCCGCCTTTGACCCCAAAGGATGTTCGCACTTGAGGCGGGACCCTTTCTGTGGCAGAGGCATAAACAAAGTACCCCTAGCTAACTGAGCTAAATCGGAAGGTTTCTGTTGCTCGTTTCAGAAGTTAATTTACCGAGAATCAAAACTCAACTGCGGATGCAGCAATCGAGCAGCATCTGAGAAAGGCCGCCGTTCGTAACCTGATCTTTGACACACTCCAACCTTGATTTCAGGGAATTATGCTAAAAAAAATACAATGGGAAGACGTCGCATCACAAAAGGATTTGCCATGCAAACTGACACAAAATGTTGTAATTGCCAGTACAGAGAGAGAGAGAGAGAGAGAGAGAGAGAGAGAGAGAGAGAGAGAGAGAGAGAGAGAGAGAGAGAGAGAGAGAGAGAGAGAGAGAGAGAGAGAGAGAGAGAGAGAGAGAGAGAGAGAGAGAGAGAGAGAGAGAGAGAGAGTGCAACACCTCCCCCCTGTCTCCTTTCTCTCTATCTCCCTAACCACAAGACGTATTTGCAATTCGATGCCAGATTTTTATTATTATAAAAATTAGGCTTAGCACGTCTGATGGGCACGTGTATCGGCGATAGATTCAAATGAAGCTAAGGAAACTGTTCCCACACCTCCATTTCATTAATAATAATAGCTCTCTCTTATTTCTATTCCTATCCCTCTGCCTCTCTATATTTAACACATGCTGCAAGCTCTTCCGCACGTTCACGTCAAATGAAGCAAAAAAATCATAAAGGAAAACAATGGCACCGACTCGCTGAAGTTGTCAGTTCCGGGGCGCAGTTTAAGTGCTCGCAACAAGCAGCTTGTGTCAGTTACTAAGGACATCGGTGGTAGACAGCTTATGGCCACGCCCCAGCTCCAGTCCCTGCCTCGGCTACCTGTACCTGAGAAATAATGCCAGAGATTTCAGCTAAAGCGACTTAATTGCATGTCACATTTACACTGAAAGAAATTTGATTAGTGCTTCAAAAGAGTCTGAGACTTTTATAAATTATAATTATTATTATTATTTTTAATTCATACTCGATTTCGATATCTGAAGGTAAAATGAATATTATTGTTTTTTTTTTATTCGCATTCATCTTTGACGGATGAATTGGACTCGGTTATAAAACATATTTTTGTATTCAATAATTATTATAAACCTCTAGAAGCTGGTACAGCTGATGATGCTGCAAATATTTATTAGATATGTTTAACTGATCTTATATTTTAAATTGTATTTTTCTAAAGAACATTTCCATTGTTCTGTCATTCACTTCTTTAATGTCAGTGTAGTTGTTCGCACATACCCTACTTCGTGTACACACGCATTCAAATGAGTGTAGATGTGTGTGTTTGTGTGTGTGTGTACATCTAATGCGCCCGCTTTAGGGCTTTAACCTAATAATGATGTTCGACTTACTTTGCGTGACTTATTTTATTAATAAAACGAGCAAATTTGTCTTGCTTTTTGGTCGCAGCCATCGCGCAAGCACACACACACAGACACAGACACACGTAGATGGTATCCTTTGCTAGCTCGCGTTCCCCTTCCTCCACATACCCAAGGCTTAGCTAGCTAGCTTTCCACTGCCATATGCTCGCCATGCGTGCGAGCAGGACAAATAGCTGCTTGCTGCGCCAACCCCAAAGCCCATTGCACGCTGATTGGCTGCAGCAGAATGCCAGGACACACCCCTGCGAGCTGGCCGGCTGATGGGCTGCCTGTCACGGGCTGAGTTGGGCTGCGTAAAGCTATGCCAAACGATTGAATTACAGCCAAGTTTTTTTTCCTTTACGTCTTTTGCCTAATTGCCAGAGCTTAGAGACGGTCGTCCGGCGATTGGGAGTGTGAGAGTCAGCGAGAGGGAGAGAGGAAGGTATAGCTGGCAGCTCAGGCTAATGCGTAGTATGGGTGCGTTAGACAGATACAAGTGGATGGTGGTGGTACAGTTGTGCATGCATGCAAACAGCTGTGGCCCACATTACGCATACGCATCGTTTGTCAGACATAAACTCTGCCTGTCCGTCCAACCGCCTGTCTGTGTGTCTTTCTGTCTGGCTGTCTGGCTGTCTGCCTAGGCAGCCATCAGTCAATAATTTAATTATAATAATTGTGGCATTTAATGTATTTAATGCATGCACAACACAATGGCGGCCATGACACGTTAATTATGGGGGCAAAATGGCGGCTGCAGCCGCAGCCGCTGTCGCCGTCAGCATCGGCGTCAGCGCCGACCGCAGCTGCGATCGAGTTATTTGCGGTTAACATGAACCAATTAAACTGAGCAGCTACATACGCACAGAGCAAAAAAACAAAATATTTAACTTAGAAATAAAACTTAATAAACCAAATATGAGGTTTGGATATATATTTCTTGAAATAAATTTTCTTTTATTAATATATATTATAATATTATATTTTCATCAATTTCCCTCTATGATATATAATAAAATTATATTTTTGTAATAAATATAATATTATTTTTATAATAATAATATCCTTAAGTTAATTCTAAGGTTTCAACGAATTGAATATTTATTTATCTAATTATTTATTTCAACAAAAAATCTTGGGATGGGATTATGGCAAATGAACCTATACAAAATTTATTTTAAAATCAACCAGAAATTGTGCAAAGGAATTTCATTTGTTAAAGTTATTATTCAAATACATGGATGCATATACAGGCAATTAGTATATGTACATGTTTAAAACTCTTTAAACTTTAATACATTCCGAAAATAAATCAACTTATATGGAATCAGTAGCATAACGAAATGTAAGCCAAGCCATTATTTTTGGCTGTGCACTGTCAAAAAATCAGAAGAATATATAAGTAATATTTATATATATCATGCCCGCAAACATATGTATATACATATGTATTCCACATATATATATGTAAGTATAGACATATATATTTGTATAGATAAAATGCCAACATTGTGGGGCCGAAATCAAGCGGTGCAAATGGCTAAATTGCATTCGGCCGTAATGTCGTTGTTGTGCGAGAGAGACAACCATATAAGCTACACATGCAAATGGGGGTGTGTTCACACACACAGCGATACGCCGCACATACATAGCTGAACGATGCGCCTGTGTGTGTGTGTGTGTATTTTTGGGTGCCTGAGCAGCGAACCGCAAGTGCATTGCCTGCTTTTGGGGGTGGGCTGCTGCTGCTGTGCCGGGGCTCAAACCGGGACATCGCTTAGAGCGATTTGCTGGTTGATGTGTGGTGATTGCCGCAAACTCAACGCGACCGTCAACGAGCAAACAACATAAGCGCGACGGCCAGGACTCGAGCAGGAGCAGGACATGATGTCAGCGCTAAATGAGAACAGCCTCAGCCCAGTTGCAACTGCAACGGCGCTGGCAACGGCAACGGCTACAGCTACAGCAGCGGGAACTGCAACTGCGGCAGCTGCAGCTGCAACTGTTGCCAATAGCAAGTCCTCTGCCACAACTACCACAATGCTAACCACAAAAACGCCATTTTCCATCGAGCACATATTATTTCAAAACTTGAACAACAATAACAACATCAGCAGCAACAACAACAGTAACAATAGTAACAACAACACTAGCAATCAAAAGTGCAACAAATATTCAGTGAAAAGTGCCAGGAGCAATACGAGCGCCAGCTCCATATCCGCCATATCAAATACACTTTCGAGTGGCAGTGCCAATGCCAATTCCAATTCCAATGCATGTGCATATGACAATAACAGATACCCTGTAAATCCAACAGCGACGGCATCGTCACGCCACACAAACAGTCCGCACCACTCGGCTGGGATTTATTCCAACGAGGATTACGTCAAGTCCATGCACAGCCAACGGTAAGTGCTATGGATGCCTGACATAAATATGTACATGAGAGACTTTTGGTCGACTAAAGTCTAACTTATTGACTGTGCCCTGTCTACGAATCAGTTCAGTTTTTGTTCAATAATCTTCCAAGATAATCACGAAAGAGTTGTCCACATTTCAATCAAATTTTATCGAAGATTCAGAAAAATAACGAAACAACATTTCGGACGCAATTTGTATAACGAATAAAATATCAAAGCCTTGCAGAAATATATAATGTATGAATACAAATTTCAATTCAGTTCAACAAAGAGAACAAAGAACTACAATAAATAATTAGTTTTTCATTTAAATTAGTGTTTTCAAATTTAATTTATTTTATTTAATATATTTCCCAAACATCTGAAAGGCAATCAGCGATACGTTTATTCAGTTGAGTGCATTGGTTATTTACAGATCAAATATAAAAGTGATACATTTAAAATAATATACCATATCTTGCATATATTATTTCCATATCCTTTCGAAATTAAATTCAAGTGCTTCAAATTAGGTCCAATAAGATATTTATCCAAGTTTCAATAAGCTTTTGAAATCAATAGATCAAATATAAAAAGTGTTATATTTAAAATAATATACCATATCTTGCATATATTAATTCCATATCCTTTCGAAATTAAATTCAAGTGCTTCAAATTAGGTCCAATAAGATATTTATCCAAGTTTCAATAAGCTTTTGAAATCAATAGATCAAATATAAAAAGTGTTATATTTAAAATAATATACCATATCTTGCATATATTATTTCCATATCCTTTCGAAATTAAATTCAAGTGCTTCAAATTAGGTCCAATAAGATATTTATCCAAGTTTCAATAAGCTTTTGAAATCAATAAAATGCTTATTGAATACATTGAATATACATAGATGATTTCTTTATGCAAAAATTGAAACAAAGTTTAGGAGACTCAGTACAGCGATGTATGCTGAACAGAATATCGGTCCGAAGAGAGAAGCTTTGTATTTAAAATTCCTATCGAATAACTCATGTCTTTTATCATGTTTTTTGTTGATTGGCACAAATCATTTTCTTATGTCCCGAAGTTCGATCGCTTAGACTGTAGCGAAAATCCATTAAGAAAACTAATTGGAATCTGAACAAAAGAATGAAAATTCTTATTTTGATGTCTATTTTAAGACTACAAATATATATGCACCTAATGCTGATCGGATATAAATAACATAAATATATTCACATATTAGGGATAAAAGAGACAAGTGTAACTCTAATTTGATTTTTATTTGATTTTTGTTAAGAATTTCGTATGCTCCAGACTTTGCTTTCCTATCAAAAAAGAGTCATGGATGCATATTTTAGCTTTAAAGACAATTTAATATAGTTTTCTTTATTTTAAAAACATTTCGTAGCATACTTCTAGTAACATGAATATTTAATATTGTAAATCTCGTATATTCAAGTTTCTCAATTAAGACAGCACGAGTCTGTAGCCAAAGTTTGCCTGAATAAAGTTATCCTTAGAAATGAACTGTATAGATATTACATATTTAATTGGACTACTCTTAAAACACAATTCCCAACTGCAGTGCACACCAGCAAAGGTCAGCGGTCGGCCACTATGGCCATTCGAATTCGGGGCCCACTGGAGAGCCGAGTGTGCAACAAATGACTGCAGCAGCAGCAGCGGCGGCAGCAGCGGGGGTTGCGGCACCACCTCCGCCACCTCCAGCAGCGAGTGCTCCGAATGGCGTGCTGTACCCCAATGCTGGGTATGGCGATCATGGCTTCTTGCAGATGACCCTCGGCTATCTGTCGCCATCGTCGGGCACGTACAAGTCGGTGGATCCCTACTTCCTGTCCCAAGGTATGTTTGCTGCTCCTCAGCGTGTCAATGGCCATTAGCGACACCCAAAAGTCCCAAAAGTTGTGCCCGGCCCAAATGGTTCTCTGTCGGCGTGTAATGTAATTAATGCGTGTCACCCACTTTTTGCAGCCAGTCTCTTTGGAGGAGCGCCCTTCTTCGGCGCGCCCGGCTGCGTGCCGGAGCTGGCCCTTGGCTTGGGCATGGGTGTTAATGCGCTGAGGCATTGTCGGCGTCGTAAGGCGCGCACCGTCTTCAGTGACCCGCAGCTCTCGGGGCTGGAGAAGCGCTTCGAGGCGCAACGATATCTGTCGACGCCAGAGCGCGTGGAGCTGGCCACGGCTCTGGGGCTGAGCGAGACACAGGTCAAGACCTGGTTCCAGAATCGTCGCATGAAGCACAAGAAGCAGCTGCGGCGACGCGACACTGCCAACGGTAAGTGAAGAAGAAAGCGAAGAAGTAGTTGAGAAGAAGAAGTCTCTTAGTCTTTGGACCAAGTTTTAGCCCTTTTAGAAGTTTCTTTGGCCAATTAGCTTGGAGCTCCTTTTAACAAAACTTTTGCTCAAGTTTTATTTGGCCCCTAATCAAATTAGTTGTAAAATTTTTGGCAATTTTCTGGCCCACAGAACCCGTTGACTTCTCACGCACCGAGTCGGGCGGAAAACAGCAGGGCGAGCCCCACAGCCCAGCAGCAGTTGCCACAGATGTCAAGTCCAAGTTGGGCCAGACAACTAGTCAGCAGCAGCAGCAGCAACAGCAGCATCAGCACCAGCAGCAGCTGCAAATGTGCTTCTTGCAGCACGGCTACTCCACGGACGACTATTCCGATCTGGAGGCGGACAGCGAGGATGATGATAATTCTAGTGATGTGGACATTGTGGGCGATACGAAACTATATCAGCTCACATAGGACGTAGGTCTGTCAAGAGTTGTTCATTCATAGACTTATGATGTGAAAAAAAAATACCGAAATATTAAAAAATACCAAATTTCTTATCAAACAACCCTAAGATAAGAAATGTAGATTTAACAAATATTGTGTATTTTTTGTGGTATGTTTTTAGTTCTTTAGTATTTTCTCTTGTTTCTATTAATGATGAACTGATTAAACATTTTAATACATTTTCTTTTCATGTTGGTTTTCTTGATATATATTTGTATATAATTGTTCACTTTAAAGACATTTCTTTGTTGGAACTTTTAAATATGCTGTTACATACTGAAAGTCAATGTCGAAAAATACCAAAACTTTTTTGTCTTATTTATAATTTAAAATTCTCCTTGATAACTTTATAGATTTTGTTTTCGAGTTAACAGTTTCCCTGGCTTTTCATTTTATTCGTATTTTTCTTGTGGAAAAAACTTACCATATCGAGTCTATACAACTTCCACATACTCAAACTGTGTAAATAACGATCACAATAAGATTTTCCAATTGAGCGCGTGTCTAGTCACAGTAAAATTTAAGCAAATTATATACATATATATATAACACACAAACACACACATAAATTAAAGTATACCAAAACAAACAGATAGTGATTTTATTCGAGTACTTCCATTTAAGATCTCTAGCTCTCTCTCTCTCTCTTTCTCTAACTTCGTTTTAACGCTTTCAATAAAAACTCATGTGAAAAATAAATTTAAAAAATGTTTCTCAAGTTCCGACGGGTAATCAAATCCAATTGACAGCCAACAACAAAAAGTAGGCACTAATCAGGTTAAACTGTGACATTTTCATAGGGTTGAAATCACTGCCACGCCCACCGCCCGCCCACGCTTGGTCCGGTTTACTGAGGGTGGAATATGTTAAAGTGCTCTCAACAATGGCAAAATAATTGCGGGTTATTAGCAAGCCATTTAGGGAAACACTTTGTTACGACTCGGCAGCTCAAGCAGTAGAATACTTTTTGAATACTTCCAATCGAGCTGTGATTGTGTGAGCAATAGAGCCAGTTCCGGGAACGAACACCCCCATATGTTTGGCGTTAAGGTAAGTACATTTTAATAGCAAGTCAATCTCTACGATTGAGTGCAATAAGAACAACTGATGCTTTGAAGTTATAGGTATACAATTATGTATGACATTGAGAGTCGATATAATATTTGAAGTTATTTAAAATGGACAAAATAGTTGAAAATTATATAGTACTAACTTGGATTATAATAAAATATTAATATTTAAAAAAATTTTAAATCATAATAAAAGTTAGCTATTCAAAAAGAGCTGGTTTTTTATTACGCCCTCAACATAGTAAATAAACTATTTTAAAATTTATATTTATAAAATTCATATTCATTCCAAAACATATTCCTTAGTATACAATATTGATGTACATCTGACGTCAAAGTAGCAAAGTACATTGCTCAAATACATATGTATATAAAATATATTTATATTATAGTTTCGTAACAAAGTTGCGCGTGTTTTTAATTTATTTTGTTTTGATTTCTGTTATGAATAATTTCTAATCAGTTCCATGTTAACTAAAATCGAGAGTTATTCATGCTCACATCAGTAAAATGTAGAAAAAACGATTAAAGGTCATTGCAATGACAAACCGAGCGAGCAGCATTATAAGAAAACCAACCGAAATGTATATATGTATGTATGTTTGCATACAACTACATACATATGTACGTATATATACATAACATATATATGTATATGGAAACTTACACTATCTCTGAGTAAGCGAGTGTTATCAGAAGTTTAATGATATGATAGTGACAGAAATGGAAGTCGAGCCTCCACACAAATCAGCTGGCGGTAATAAAGAACTGATTTGTCGAAAATATAAATTACGTTGGGTAAGTACTTAGAGAGGGTGTATTTTATATTGATATATAAAGGTATATAAAAATACATACATACACTCAATTTAGTCATGTTTAACTAAGTAGATTTTAATAAATAATTATATTAATTGTTGAAATACAAGATAAATCAATATGCATACATATTAGTTATCTATCACAAAAATGATTATTTTTATAGTATTTATTTATGAAGTTTGAAATCATTTTAAATATAAAGTTTTCGTTAGTATCAACTTATAAAAAGTGATCGATTAGTCCCAAATTCCCATGAAGATCACGTTGCCTTTAAGGATAATTTTGTGCTAGATTAGGGATCTTCGAAACACAAATTTATGTAGCTCCTGCGTCGCTTTTAATACTCTTATATGTTAATGTACTATATACATACATATGTACATACATACATACATTAGACACAATATATTTGTTGATAACAGCAGGTCAAAAATAAAACAGTTGTATTTAAATTCAGCACCATCTCTAGTTACTTTTGATAAACACATACATACATATGTATGTATATAAGTATGTACATTTAAATTAAGCACCAGCTCTAGTTACTTTTGATAAACACATATGTACATACATACATATGTATGTATGTACATAAGTATGTACATTTATAGCTTGAACAATATTTATTACTGTAATAAGAATATTAGAAAATTCTGCTTATTAGCTCAATCAGCATGCACATAATACAATTGAATATACAAATAAATATGTATACTTGTATACATATTTACATGCAAGTGTATACATATGTAAATACATACATACATACATATGTATGTATGTACGTACATATATGTATGCATGTTTATTTGTGAGCTGGGGGCATGCCGCGCTCTGCTTATGTCTCCGTCAACTCCATTTTTGCTATTCTCTCTTTGCTCATTTTCGCTCTCTCGCCCACACTCTTTCACAGTCTGCCGCTATTTAGGCGTACATTGACATGTTATCTGCTTACAATACCCTATGCATGTTGGACAATATGGCATATGCAGTTGTCAACTGGAAAGCATAATAAGCAAATGAATTCAAAAATATTGTGCTAACAAAGGAAACAGATTATCATCATTATACATGCTGTTTTGTGCATTATACACACTGTTTTTATGCTATTCAGATTTACAGACTTAAGTCTTATCAAATTCACATACTATTCAATAGCTCTAAAATTAACATATTATAATATTTGCATGTACAGGGTATTTGCTAGTGCACACTCAGCTGCTTACTCTCTTGTATGTTTGTGGCAATCGCTGCCTGTTCCTATTCCCGTTACCAGTGCCAGCTGAACGCGAGTCGTGACATATCGCTTAGTCTTTGCAGTACAGCCATCGAGTGCGGTTCTTCGGCTGTTTCTTCGCACTCTTCATTCGTCTTCTGTTTTGATCGTTACGTTTATTGTTGCCTGTGTTGTAAGTGAAAGTTCTATCACACATGATGCGTACATATACATGCATACATATATTTATATTTGTATTTATTCATATGTATGTATGTACATATGTACATGATTATATGTGTGAAGAAGCACTACAAATTTTGGTCTGCCGGCATCGGCAAGGGTCATAGCAAAGTTATAGCCAAGTGGGCGACACTAAGAGATTGCGTATGTACTACATACACATCTAAAGTATATATGTATGTATGTATATAGCTACGTATACCATAACTAAATAAAATCATGTGTCTTTTCCAACGTTGTTGCCAAATTTAAATTAGGGGAACGTGTCACTGCTTAATGAAATTGGCAAAAAATCTAAAGAAAAGACACTTTTCGTTTGTTCCGGTTTCTGCTTCTATACATGTATGTATGTACATACATATGTACATAATTATGCATAAAGTCGTATATGTAGACCAAATAGTACAAACAGGTTATCAGTGCTAGCCGAAACAATAAAAACAAAAATCACATCGGGCGAGTCTGACGAGTTTTGATAAGTTTTTACTCGAAGTTCGCTATCTCTTGTTTTTTTTTACTGGGCTCCCATTTGACCTTCACACTTTTATTTTGGTTTGGCATTTAATTATTGTGTCTGATATTGCTGTTGTTGTTGTTTTTAAAGAGCCACAGGAACCGCATCATATAATATATATATACATATACAAATATATATATACCAAATACGACCCAAATATGGCGGCCAGTAACGGTGATTGTAAGTGGAAAAATCAAAGACTCGCACTGCTTTCCCTCTACCACCACCATCACCAGCACCAGCTCCTCCTTCGTTCCTTCACTCGTTGTCTGCCCGCCTGCCTGCTTGCCTGCCTGCCTATTTATTGACTGTTTACCCTCTTAATTGCACCACAAGTTTTCAATTATTATTATAACTTACATAACTAGTTGCCCCAACTAACTAGCCAGCTGTGCACAATTATGATACGTAGTTAGTCCTGTACTCGATGAATATTGCTATCCAGTATTCTAGAGCATACCTTAAAGCCTAACTCAAAACTTTGTAGATATTAAAAATTCCATGCCTTTATATGCTATATTATTACTTTAATTTGAGTTGTAAACTAAATATGTATGTTAGTGCTTATATAATATACACAGACATACTATATGCCTAATATTAATGTTTATATATGTATATAATTTCTGTATGCTTGAGCAATAGCTAGAAATCTTATTAAAATTAATATCTGCATATGGGATATGCTAAGGAAAAGGAATTAACTAATATTTCTGAGTATTAAATATTTATTAGATACAAAATTGGAATTCATCAATGAAAAATAAAGTATTTGCTTATAATTTTAAATTCCTGACTAATTAATTAGGTTCGTGAACAATGTCAATCTTTATCTCTAGTCAAGCAGTCTATTTGATTATATTTTGATCGAAGTACTTTTCCATATGCCTAGTCACTATTTTATTTTTTTTTACTAGTGTCAACTAACCAATATAAACAAAATGAATGTTGTAAATACATATTGTTATTGCTCGATCCTAATTGGAATAGAATTTAGTCTAATATCCTTTTCTCGATTTTCCGACTGCCAGCCAAAATGACCCAGCAGGGACCCGCCTTCGACTCGAATGCGATGACGCTGACGCGTTTCGTGCTTCAGGAACAGCGCAAGTTCAAGGAAGCGACTGGAGATCTGTCCCAGTTGCTGAATTGCATACAGACGGCCATCAAAGCTACTGCATCCGCAGTGAGGAAGGCTGGCATAGCCAAGCTGCACGGAATTGCTGGCGATATCAATGTGCAGGGAGAGGAGGTGAAGAAGTTGGATGTGCTATCGAATGAGCTGTTCATCAATATGCTCAAGTCATCCTACACCACATGCCTGATGGTCTCCGAGGAGAACGAGAACGTCATCGAGGTGGAAACGGATCGCCAGGTAAGTGAGGTGCATTTCGTTAGAGGATTTTGATTAATTGATTCATTCGTGTGTAGGGTAAATATATTGTTTGCTTTGATCCGCTGGATGGCTCTTCCAATATTGATTGCCTCGTCTCGATTGGCTCCATCTTTGCCATTTACCGGAAGAGGAGCACGGGTGTGCCCACTGTGCAGGATGCACTGCAGCCAGGCAATCAGCTCGTTGCTGCCGGCTATGCGCTCTACGGCTCTGCGACTGCCATTGTTCTGGGACTGGGCAGCAGTGTGAATGGCTTCACTTACGATCCGGCCATTGGCGAGTTCATACTAACCGAGCCCAATATGCGTGTGCCTAACAAGGGCAAGATCTACTCGATCAACGAGGGCTACGCCTCCGACTGGGATGCGGGCGTCTACAACTACATCGCTGCAAAGAAGGATCCCACCAAAGGCAAGCCGTACGGCGCTCGCTACGTTGGCTCCATGGTGGCCGATGTGCACCGCACTATCAAATACGGCGGCATCTTCATTTATCCGGCCACCAAGTCGTCGCCCAATGGCAAGCTTCGTTTGCTTTACGAATGCAATCCCATGGCCTATCTCATGATCCTAGCTGGTGGTCTGGCCAGCAATGGAAAGATTAGCATCCTGGACATTGTCCCACAGAAAATTCACGAGCGCAGCCCCATCTTCTTGGGCTCCAAGGATGATGTGGAGGAGGCGCTTAGCTACTTGAAGTGATTCTCGTTTTTTTATACATTTGTCTGAATAAATAATGTTTTTTAAAAGCCTTGTATTCGAAGCGAAGATAGGGGATTGTATAGGCTATGCTATATATAAAATGTGATTGAAAGATCTTCAGATTACATTCATATTCTAATCTCTACTTTGAAATGATATCAGTAGATATAAGCCATACTGGAAACTTCAACTTCAAGTCTTATATTTCTAGTAACTTCTCCATGTTTTGTTTGAAAGTACTTATGTTGACAGACTTGCAGACTTTGACGACTGTGTCTTATTCCTTAACAACAGTCAGCAATCTATTTCAAAATTTGTAATTTCTAGTATTTTCTTTAGATAAATACACTCATTCATATTTTGATATGAATGCATTGATTTTATTACCAAGTGTAATCAAAGAGTCGGTCGATATAATACCAAATACTATTATACTAACAATGAGGAGAAAGCTTCATTACCTTCAGTCAATTGTAGAAGAATCAGTGTACATGGCAAAGCCAAACACTTTATTACATCACGTAACAGATATATTGATTAAGAGTAGATAACAAACAGATCCGATGTTCCTTAGGCCTAGATAAAAGTCAAGATATAATAGGGATCTGCAGCAATTCAGTTTCATCTCCCTACATATCCTTCTTTATTCTTAGAAAGCGTTCGCCTTGTGTTTTGGCACAAAGCTGAATCCTTGAGGTACAGGCCCAAGCAGCATTTCGCTGAGTCGCACCCAGTCGGAGGCGTTGCCGGAGCTCATGAGTGTTTCCATTTCATCGCGTCCGCGATACTTTTGTGGCCTGGCATTGATTTTCTGTGGCGGCGACAGCTGCAGATCCTCCGGAATGTAGCGGTAAAGGAACGATTGCCATTCGAGCAGAAAGCGTCGAGTGCTCTCCACGCCCTTTGTATCCGAGCCCCAGTGCTCTAGTCCATAATTACAATAGCGACGCAACATTTCAAAGCGTTGCGTCGAGGTGGGTGACCATGCCTTTTGCTCTTTTATCTCCTGGAAGATCCAAGGCTTGATCAGCGCACCACGTCCAATCATCACAGAGCTAACGTGCGGAGCCAGGGTACGTCGCTCCACATAGTCCTCGTAGCTCAGAATGTCGCCGTTCCCAATGACGGGAATATGTTTGGCTTGCTTGGCGCACTCTTCAATGTACGCCCAGTTCGCTTGGCGCGTGTATCGCTGCTCCCGCGAACGTCCGTGCATGGTAACGGCCGATGCACCCCACTCCTCCACAAGGGGCAGCAGCTCGTGGGCTACACTCTTGTCCGCATAGACACCTGTGCGCATTTTTACAGTAAAGGGCAATCGGTCGGACAGCGCCGAGCAGCTGCGCACAGTGAGCTCTAGTATATTGGTACGGCGCATCAGTGCACTGCCTCCGCCTTGCTGATAGATCAGATCAATGGGACAACCGATATTGAGATCGATGAAGTCCACCCGCGACGTCTCGTGCAGCACTTGCGCTGCCTGGGTGATTACATTCGGATTATTGCCGCACAGTTGCACGCCAAAGACTTTCTCGCTCTCATGCCGCTTGGTCAGCGCCCACTCTTGGCCGAGACCCTTGAGGAGCGGGACAGCGCAGGCCATCTCCCCACAGGTGATGTCTGCTCCGAACTCCTTGCAGATGCGTCTGAATGGCAAATTGCCCACTGTGGTTAACGGGGAGAGCATTAACTTCTCGCGAAAATCGACGACAGGCTTTCGTTGTGCATCGCGCCCGTTTGATGCTTCATCTATGGCACTGCCAATGGACTTGTTTGCCGCTGACTGTTCCAATATCGCTTCTTTGTGCTCTATTGATGCCCTCAACTCCACCTCCTCCACCTGCTGTCCGTTTTCATTCTTTCCCTGTTGCTCTTTTTTTTGGTCCTGAAACTCCTGATCCTTCTGCTGCTGCTCTATTCTTCTTTCATCTCTGAGCTTTTCCGCCCTCTTGATCAACTCCTTACTCCGACTGAAGTCATAGTCGTGCTTGCGCAGGCGCACCTGCAGCTCTGTTTGAACAATATATATTATTAGAATCACGTACTTATTCATTTAAATTTTACTGTACCAGGGCTAATGCCATTGTACGTTGTCTGTGACGCTTTCTCATCGTAGTCAACCTTCTTCATATTTCGACCGTTTTCATCAGTGTGGGCTTTGGCAAAACGGCATGTGATGCCACGCCCACAATATCCCTTGGTGGCATAGACGTAGCACTGTTCTCCCAAATCCTCACCCTTGGCCGCAATAAAGGCCTCCAGGTCGTGGACATAACGGCAATTGGGCACAGTACATGGTGCGCCGCCAGCGCCATCTATCAGCGAATGGCACAAATGCGAGTAGCGCTCATCTTTGAACACGGGTCGATTCTAGTAGTAAAAAACTCTTATACAATGATAACTTTAAATTAAATAAATATTTACTTTATTCTGGCCGCGCCTACGCTCCTTTTTGGCACTTTCACGTTTGCTTTGTGGATCGTTTGAAGTTTCGTCATTCTCCACATGTTTTCTTTTGTTTGTTTCCTCATCAGTGGACACAGTTGATTCGCTGTTCCGGGCACCATTAGTTTCGGCTAATAAATACCTATTTTAATTACGAAACGTAACATATATTTAAGTCAATATAAACTAGACTTTACTTACTCCGGCTTAATGTAGCAAATGCCCGGCTCCATTAGATAACGTGCGTGAGTGTTCTAAAAACGAAATAGAAGCAATGTTTTAGTACAAACCAGAGATGCGCACATTGAGTTGCAGTTGAGCAACAAAAAAGACAAGCAACATGTGCTCAAAATCAGCTGTTTTTATCGATGACTTTTAAAATAATTATCGCTTGAAGTTGCGAGCTCAACAAGATTAAATGCTATTTTTATTTAATAAAATACGCATATTTAATGAAATTGTAACTCAATTCTCATCATTGTGGACATAGTATTTGTACGTGTTGCCATTAGACCAGGTTGTTGATTTTGTCTGAGTATGTGGCCACCATACAGTCCGCAGTTACTGATCAGCTGTTCGCGATGGTGCAACTGTTTAAGTTCCTGCTGAAATCCACAAAATCGGTTTGCAGTTAAATATTAAATTAAAATGGATCTAATGTAAATTTCTTGTACAGCCCGCACGCGCACATTTTCGCTGCAACTTCCTGGACTCATTACGTCTGACGGTGCGCGGCGGACATGGTGGAAATGGACTACCCAAATATGGAGGAGTTGGTGGCCAGGGCGGCTGCGTCTACTTCGTAGCCAAAGAGGGGCTAACATTGCGGAAAGTGGCCCAAAGTCTAAAAGACAAGCGAGTTCAAGCAACCAGCGGCGAGGATAGCAGCAAATTGAGCATATATGGAAAACGTGGGATGGACCAAAGAATAGAGGTACCTTTGGGAGTGCAAGTGTACGACGAGCAGCAGCAGAAATTGCTGGCAGATCTTAACGAGCACAATGCGAGCTGCATTGTAGCGGGCGGCGGCACAGGGGGCTGCTTGGGCAACAATTTTATCGGTCGTCCTGGAGAGAGCCGCACAGTGCATCTGGATCTGAAGTTAATAGCGGACGTGGGACTGGTTGGGTTTCCCAATGCAGGAAAAAGCACACTGCTGAAAGCCATATCCAATGCGAAGCCTAAGATAGCCGCGTATCCATGTAAGCACTGATGTAACCGTATTTTCTATTGCTCACCATCTCTTCTTCTGCCTCTCTTTGTAGTCACCACGATTCGGCCGCAGGTGGGAACGGTGGAGTATGCTGACTTACGTTCCATAACTATTGCCGATCTTCCTGGCTTGATAGAAGGAGCGCACGCTAACTTTGGCATGGGTCACAAGTTTCTGAAGCACATTGAGCGCACTCGACTGCTGCTCTTCATGGTTGACATTTTCGGCTTTCAGCTGAGTCCACGCCACTCACATCGCGACTGCCTCAGCAATATTTATGCATTGAACAAGGAGTTGGAGCTTTATGATCCTGAGTTGCTGGAGAAGCCTTGTGTGCTGTTGGTCAATAAAATGGACAAGGAAGGCGCTCAGGAGTTACTCACAAATCTAAAGCCATTTCTAAAGGATTTAAACAGCAGCCTATCCGCCTGTCCCGATGAACTGCGTCCAAGTAGAGTGATTCAATTTAAGCATATATTACCTATATCGGCGAAAAACGCGGGTCGCATAAACCAAGTAAAGCAAAAGCTGCGTGCAACCCTCGACGAGCTAGCGGAGGAGCAAATGGTCACCGATTCTAAGCTGATCAAAGAGCAGTTGCAGCAACGAGTGGGCGTGGTTGGTCCCAAAATAACGTAATGAAATCCTAGTTTAGTCAAGGAAAAATATAGATTAAAAGAAAAAACGTTTTGTTTTATTGCTAATGAATAATTCACATATTTGATAATATAGAAATTTTAAAAGTTGAGGAGTTCTTTTATTGGATTTTCAGTGGGACCCTTTTGATAGTCGATCGAGCATAGTATTATCTCATAAATAAGACCCCTTATCGAATCTAATTTGAACTTTTTAATTCAAATAAGCGTTGCAAGAAATTATGATTTTCTTGCGACTGTCGCTCATATCGATAAAGCTGCGCAAGAGGAAACATCGAACATTACTGCGCCATCGATTATCACATCACTAAGCAACCACACGACACACACTTGCAAATATACGCACATGCATGCACGCAAAAGTTTGTTGTGTCGCGTCGCGCTAAATCTACGAATCAAACGAAAAAAATGTTGAAAATTTCAGTGCTCGCGCCCAATCTATTTTCCAATTGGTGATCAAGTGTTAACTAGCGAAAAGCATGTCCAATTGGTTTGAGATCGTCTTAATTATGACTGAATATAATTGACATTTCGATACATACACAAACACATACATCCACACATCTGCGAGGGGGCAGAACACTGAAAAACTGGTATATAAAAGACGACGCCAAATGAAAAAGACAGCACGCGCGAGCGAGAGAGATAAATCAGTAGTAGTATACTGCGGGTGTTTTTTTTTTGCTAATAGCCAATTGCATAGGTAAAACGAAAATTCGCCCAAAGTCAAAGATTCGATTCTATCTTCAACGTAATGTCACAACACAATAATCAACCGCATTCGCATTCGCATCAGCATCAACAACTCCTCTACTATCAGCAGCAGCAGCAGCAGCAGCAACAACAGATACAACAACAGCAACAACACCAGCAGCAGCATCAGCACTTACAGCATAAACAAATACAGCAGCAGCATAGTTGGTACTCACATGTTGCTTCCTACCCGCCCCAACAGACGCACCCCTATGCGGCGCCTTGCAAAAGCGGCAACAACAACAATCACAATAATAACAACAACAATATTATGAATGCATACGGAACGGGTGGAACGAACTATTACGGTGCTGGTAGTGTTGTTGCTGCTGCGGAGGTGGGATATAACCTTGAAGCTAATACAGTGGCCTATGCGCACAACCAGCTGCTGCAATACCAACAACAACAGCAGCATCAACAAGAGCAGCAGCTTCAACAGCAACAGCAACAGCAACAGCAGCAGCAGCAGCAGCTTAGTCAACGTTCATATATGCCGCACGGCATAATGCACAGCTCATATCCTTATATTAAGAGCGAACCATTAGATCTGCCCGATGAAAGACAGCGCCATCAACAACACCAAACGCAGCAGCAGCATCAGCAGCTACAACATTTTCAGAACCCAATGGCACCGCCACCAGCACCCGCCTCCAATCAGCACACTCTTGATGCCAGCGGCGAAATGATAATAAAATGTAAGTATCGAGCTTTAGGGATATCGATATCCACAAACGCACACAGTTTTGCAAATATACTAGCTGTAATAAGCAATTGGTTCTAGAATTGGGCATAGAGGTGAGTTCATAGTTGATATGCCGTGACACGAAACACGCCTCGAAGCGACAGAGTTTCAGCATGAACTTCATACAATTTGATAATAAATCTTTGAATTTTTATCTGTATTAATTAGATACTTTTCTTACGAAAAGGGAAATTAGTTATTAGTTTATTGATTAATTTTGTATTTTATATATTAGAATTACAAATATTGAAGAAGTAATAGGGCTAATAACCTTGAAATGTAACTTTTTGTAATAGAAAATGTGATCTTTTAATGAAATTTGTATTAACGTTCAAATCTAAACGAAATTAGAGAAATAATATTATGTATTTAATATAACAGACATTCGAGTCTTGTCGTGCACGTTGTTGAATTCGTGTTTCGTGTTTCGTGTTCGTAAATATGCATACTACCATACCATATTTAATTGGTACAGACGCACTCATATAGTCAGAGCGTCACAAAAACAATACTGAGAGTGTAAGTGACTGAGCACTTTCTGCTTCTTGGGCGCTCATATATTTTATCGTGTAGCGTAAGTAGCCGTAATTTCAGCTCCGGTTTTGGCGTCGCCGAATCAATAAAGCGTTTGCTTGCAGAGTTGAGTTACGCTGAGGTTTTTAGCGGTTGTTTTCGGTGGGGTCGCTAGGTTTTCGGTTAAACTAAAGTTTTACATTTCGAATTTGTTTTGATTCGTCCACGTACATATCTATATCTTTGTTTCGGAGTGATATTGTCTGTTTTTCTGTGTGGATGTATTTTGCTAATCGTTGTATATTTCAAGCACCTGCAATAAATATATCTATATGTATACCATCGTTATATATAAGCTCAGTTGCATAGATACGGTACATTACCAGCAATTATTCTAGAACTCATGAATACTGATCCAATCCCCAACTATTGATGCATTTTCGATTATGTGGGTGAGAGTGTTATGTAACTTGTAGGTTCCCAAATAGATTATAACCTATGAATGTATAGATGTTCACCAATAAGAGGGCGGGGTCTAAAAAAGAATGTTTATCAATTTTCTTTTAATTTTGTTAAACACACTTCGGGAAAACTAATAAATATATATACATACATTTATATATGTATATACGTAGACTTTTGTGTGTGTATAGGGAAGAATAAAGAAAACTCCTCTGGTTGCTGTTATCTGCGCATTCATGATTATCAATGAAGCGAGAACAATCGAAAACAAACTTACAAAATTAATGTATACGTACACCATTGGAACTGAAACATAACTAAAGTTTTCTAGAAGATACTTTTTTATGCAATGTATACATATATGTACTATGTATGCATGTACGTATGTGGTACATATGTACATTCGGATAAATGCATGCAAAAATATGCATTTTTTCGTGGATAATAAATAGCTCTTCTTAATAGCTTCTTTTTTGTTAACTAATTAAAAAAAAATATATATTAAATTGAATAACTAAGGCGAACGTTTGTCTGGGTTGTACGATTCATTTAACATATGTTTTTTTTTCTATTTTTAGCACTATATGCTATATGCATTATACAATATGAAAGAAACATGAATTATCTCCTAAGTATTTCACTGTGTTTTTTTATGTTTTCCCATTGCTTGGATTAACTCATATATATACATATATATATTAAACAACATTTTTTTAATAATATATTAATGTATGTATGATTCAAAATGAAAATACTTTATAGAGTGAATGATTGAATATAGAATATAAATATATGTAGAAATATATGGAGCACAAAAAATTATTTCTATTTGGCAAATAAGATTTGTGTCGATAAACTTGTAAAAATAGATTTCTAAAATTAAAATAAATTTCATTAAAGCACAACAAAGTCAGCAGAGTGAAATTAGTTCGAAAATAAGCTAAGATAATAATTGTAATCCAACTGTTAATCAAAAATTGTATATGCATTAATTTTGTTTTTGGCAGCGGAACCCATTGATGAACATGCGTTCAAGTCCAACTATATTGATGATAATACGCCCTTTGCCGATTTTAGCAAATTTCCTGAATTTGGCGACGAAATGCTGAGTCCAAAGGTGGAGCTAACCATAAAGGATGACGTCTATGGCAGCCAAAAGGTGAGTTGGATTAGACTAAGAAAGATATATTCAGATATATCTGTACATTTATTCTGAATTGTAGAATCCGCTCAGCTTTCCGCGCCGTAAGCTGCAGACGGAACGTTCCTCGGAGACTCTGCCCATTTGCCAGCGATGCAAGGAGGTGTTCTTCAAGAAACAAATCTATCTGCGTCACGTGGCCGAAAGCAACTGCACGATCCATGAGTACGACTACAAATGCAATATCTGCCCCATGTCCTTCATGGGCGCCGAGGAACTACAGAAGCACAAAGAACTGCATCGTGCTGACAAGTTCTTCTGTCACAAGTACTGTGGCAAGCACTTTGACAACATTGTCGACTGCGAGTCACACGAATACATGCAACATGACTACGACAGCTTTGTGTGCAATGTAAGAAGGGAGATATTTTTATCTTGTTCTTAAGGGAAGCCCTAACTAATTATATTTTTCCATTTGCAGATGTGCTCAGTGGCATTTCCTACGCGTGAACAGCTTTATGCTCATTTACCGCAGCACAAGTTTCAACAGCGCTACGATTGTCCCGTTTGCCGCTTATGGTATCAAACCGCGCAGGAGCTGCACGAGCATCGTCTAGCGGCCCCTTACTTTTGCGGCAAGTACTATGCAACAGCACATCATCAGCAGCAGCAGCAGCAGCATCAGCAACTATCGGAGCAGAGCAACTATAAGCTGCAGGACTGTCACATGGGCACGATAGAGAGTAAGTCTTGGTTATCTACAACTACTTTGCGTTGTTGGTAATACTTTCTTTGCTCTCCTTGCAGTGACTGTGCCGCAGCATAAAGCAAATGCGTTGCCTGCCACGGCGGCGCTTAGTTCCTTACTACAGCAGCGTCAAGCGAATGCTGACGGTGGCGCCTCTCTCTTTGCCTCTTCCTTAAAGCCCGAGCCGAGTGTTAAGCTGGAACGAAGCTATAGCAATTCGACCAGCGAGTCTGGATATAGCATGCACGAGAATAGCGGTTACAACAATGCATATGGGAGTGACAATTCGCTACACGCCAGCGGCGTAGGAATTGGTGGACCCCAGGCACATTCTTCCACGCTGGATGAATCGGAGGATGCGCTGTGTTGCGTACCATTGTGTGGTGTGCGCAAAAGCACCAGTCCTACTTTGCAGTTCTTTACGTTTCCCAAGGATGAGAAGTATCTGCATCAATGGCTGCACAATCTCAAAATGTTTCACATACCTGCGTCGAGCTACGCCAGTTTTCGCATTTGCAGCATGCATTTCCCGAAGCGTTGCATAAATCGCTACTCTCTGTGTTATTGGGCAGTTCCCACGTTCAACCTGGGCCATGATGATGTCGCCAATTTGTATCAGAATCGAGAGTTGACCAACACATTTACCACCGGGGAGGTGGCACGCTGCAGCATGCCCAATTGCACGAGCCAGCGCGGCGAAAGCAATCTGAAGTTTTACAATTTTCCTAAGGACATCAAGAGTCTGATCAAATGGTGTCAGAACGCTCGTCTGCCCGTCCAGGCCAAAGAGCCGCGCCATTTTTGTAGCCGGCACTTCGAGGAGCGTTGCATTGGCAAATTCCGACTCAAACCCTGGGCTGTACCTACGCTCCATTTGGGTGCTCAGTATGGCAAGATTCATGACAATCCGAAGAATCTATATGTTGAGGAAAAACGTTGCTGCCTGAACTTTTGTCGTCGCAGTCGCTCTTCCGACTTCAACATGTCCCTTTATCGTTTCCCCAGAGACGAGGTACTACTGCGTCGCTGGTGCTATAATTTAAGACTCGATCCAGCAGTATATCGTGGAAAAAATCACAAAATATGCAGCGCTCACTTCATTAAGGAAGCCCTCGGCTTGCGGAAATTGTCGCCAGGTAAGCCACAAATTAACAATTAATAATATATGAGATGAGCATTGGGTTTGTCAACAAGTAAAAACTGCTTAAAGTAGAGATAACGGGTATTCATCCTCTAGTCAATAAATGTATATATTTTAATGTTCCTTATTTCTTAATATATTTATATGTAAAATTTTAATTATCATTTAAATTAATGCATTTACAGGTGCTGTGCCAACTCTGCATTTGGGCCACAATGACACCTTCAACATCTACGAAAATGAACTGTGGCCCCCTCCTACGCCGTCGACGCCTACCCACCATAATCATCACCAGCAACAACAGCTGCAGCAGCAGCATATGCAGCAGCATCAACAGCAGCAACAGATTCATCACAAATATCAGAGACACTCGGCTGCGTCTACTTCCTCATCGGCCAGCTCTACATCCCATTATGTAGATCCAGAGCTGAATTCCTCCTACATGGCCATGGGCATGGGCGCTGGCGCCTCATCGACTGGGGTGGTGAATGTGAGTGATAGCATGGACGTGTGCTGCGTGCCCAGCTGCGAGAGCAAGCGCCACAACAATGAAAACATCACATTCCATACGATACCCAGACGTCCGGAGCAGATGCGCAAATGGTGTCACAACCTGCGCATACCCGAAGACAAGATGCACAAGGGTATGCGTATATGTAGTCTGCATTTCGAGCCCTATTGCATCGGCGGCTGCATGCGTCCGTTTGCGGTCCCTACGCTACACCTGGGACACGACGAGGAAGACATTCATCGCAACCCGGACGTCATCAAGAAGCTGAACATACGCGAGACTTGTTGTGTGACTGTTTGCAAACGTAATCGAGATCGGGATCATGCCAATCTACATCGTTTTCCCAGTAATGTGGCTATGCTAACCAAATGGTGTGCAAACTTACAGCGTACCGTTCCGGATGGCATAAAACTCTTCAACGATGCTATCTGTGAGGTGCATTTCGAGGAGCGCTGCTTACGCAACAAGCGACTCGAGAAGTGGGCAGTGCCAACTCTTCTGCTGGGCCACGAGAACATTCCCTATCCTCTTCCCACTCCAGAACAGGTGGCTGAGTTCTACGCTCGACCTAGTGCCCCAAACAATGGCGAAGAGCAGGGTGAATGCTGTGTGGAGACCTGTAAGCGCAACCCCAGCGTAGATGACATCAAGCTCTACCGACCGCCAGAGGAGTCCCAAGTGCTGAGTAAGTGGGCGCATAACCTTCAGATAGACATCGCCCAGCTGCCTGCCATGCGTATCTGCAATCTGCATTTTGAGGCCCATTGCATAGGAAAGCGAATGCGGCCATGGGCTATACCCACGCTCAACCTGGCCACCAATATAGAGAATCTCTTTGAGAATCCGGAGCAGCAGATGCTATACAAACGACGCGCCTCCCATCTCAGTGTGCAAAAAGAAGGAAGTGACGGAAGTGTTGCCAAACCCACCTGGGTGCCACGCTGTTGTCTGCCCCATTGCCGCAAGGTGCGCGCACTGCACAATGTCCAATTATATCGCTTTCCCAAACTCAATCGTGCGACGCTGGCGAAGTGGGCGCACAATCTGCAAGTGCCGATGGTTGGAAGCGCTCAGAGGCGTCTATGTTCCGCGCATTTTGAGCCGCATGTTCTTAGCAAGAAATGCCCAGTGCCGTTGGCGGTGCCGACGCTCGATCTCAATACTCCACCCGGCTACAAGATTTACCAGAATCCATCCAAGATTAAAGCAAACAAGCTGTGCATGCAGCGCGTCTGCATTGTGGAGAGCTGTCGTCGGCAGCGTGGTCAGGGTGTCCAACTCTTCCGGCTGCCCCACAATCCCACCCAGCTGCGCAAGTGGATGCACAACATTCGAATGCGACCGCGCGGTGCGATGCGGCAACAGTATCGCATCTGCTCGCTCCACTTTGAGTCGCACTCGTTCAATGGTAAGCGATTGAGCGCTGGCGCCATTCCAACTCTCGAGCTGGGCCACCAGGACGACGACATCTATCCTAATGAAGCACAATCGTTTGTCGAGGAACACTGTGCTATCGAGGGCTGTGATGCCTCCAAAGATCAAGCAGATGTGCGACTCTTCCGGTTCCCCAACGAAGACGAGGATCTGCTGTGGAAGTGGTGTAATAATCTCAAGATGAACCCAATTGATTGCATTGGCATGCGCATCTGCAACAGGCACTTCGAGCCGGATTGCATCGGTGCCAAGCACCTCTACAAGTGGGCCATTCCCACATTGATGCTTGGGCATGACGATGTCCAGATTGAGCTGATATCGAATCCGAAGCCGGAGGCTCGCTACGTGGACCCGGTATTTAAGTGCTGCGTTCCTACCTGTGGAAAGACCCGAAAGTTCGATGAGGTGCAAATGAACAGCTTTCCCAAAGATCCGACTCTCTTCGAGCAATGGCGCCACAATCTTCGACTCGAACATCTCAATTTCAAAGAACGCGAACGTTATAAGATTTGTAATGCTCATTTCGAAGACATTTGCATTGGAAAGACCCGCCTCAACATAGGTTCGATACCTACACTAGAGTTAGGTCACGACGAGACCGAAGACCTGTATCGTGTGAATCCCGAAGAGCTGCAGAGCAACCTGTTTGGACGACACAGACGCGTGAGCATTAAACAGGAGGAGGATCAGTTTACTAGACAGGTGAGTAGGTCAGCACAGAATGTTTATTTAATATATTCACATATATTTTTGTAGCTTAAGTTCAAGCGGTCCCCGTCGGAGCTCACGTGCTGTGTACGCAGCTGTCCACGCAACAAATGGGTAGAAAGTGGAGCTCGTTTGTTCCCCTTTCCCACGGGCCGACAACAGCAGACCAAGTGGCGTCACAATCTTCGACTTAAACCTAGCGAAGTGGATAGGACGACGCGCGTTTGCAGCGCCCATTTTAATCGCCGCTGCATGGATGGCAAACAGTTGAGAGGATGGGCCATGCCGACACTACAGCTGGGCCACCAGGAAACGAACATATATGAGAATCCAAAGAACATTCCAGGCTTTTTTACTCCCACTTGTGCGTTGACCCATTGTCGTAAAAGGCGGAGCATTGACAATGATTTGCGCACCTACCGCTATCCTCGCAGCGAAGAGCTGCTTGAAAAGTGGCGTGTGAATCTTCGTCTCGCACCAGATCAATGTCGCGGACGAATTTGTGCAGATCACTTTGAGCCCATGGTACGTGGAAAGCTAAAGCTGAAGACCGGTGCAGTGCCTACGCTAAAGCTCGGTCACGATGAGGGCGTAGTGTTTGACAACGAGGCTATTAAGGCAGGTCTGCAGCAGGAGAAGGAGGAGCATGAGGGGGGAGGAGAGATAGCGAATAGCGTGGACTCACTTGTTAGAGTAAAGAATGAGATAACAGAAGAGGATCAGCCTATGGAAAATGACGAACAGGATGATGAAGAGGAGGAGCAGCAGAATCAGCACGATGAAGAGGAGGAGCAGCAAGAGCAGGGCTATTTTGATCCTTTGGAGCTTGTGGAAACTTTTGCGGAACAACACAGCGAGGATGAACAACTCTATAATGAAGAAGATGACGATGCTGATGACAATGAGGAAGAGGAGGATATACCTGGCAACGATGATGAGCTGCTGCTGCCCGATACTTTACCTATGCAATTGGCCCTTCCTCCGAGACGTGAGAGAAGAACCGTGAATAATGTAACGCCCATATGTTGCCTCAAGCATTGTCGTAAGGAGCGTACTGCTACCCATCAATTGAGCACATTTGGCTTTCCCAAAGATCCGCAGCAACTGCGCAAATGGAGTGCCAATTTGCAACTAGATCTACCTGACTGTGTTGGACGTGTATGCATTGAACACTTTGAGTCGGAGATGTTGGGCACACGCAAGCTAAAGCAAAACGCGGTGCCCACCTTGAACGTAGGCCATTCTGTACCCCTTAGTTATCGTTGCAATGGGCGAGCTATGGACATCCATGAAGCACAATCACAGCAGCATTCGGTTTTTCGGCTTTGGAGCCTGAAACACTGTCGGAAAAGGAAAGATTTGCTGGCGATGACGCCAAAGACGACGGCGACGACAACGACGACGACGTTAATGACGTCACAGACGCAAGCGTCGAAGACGACTACGACGGCAACAACGATGACAACGAATCTACCAGCGATGACGACTAAGCGAAGGTGCTGCATCTCCACTTGTGGCAAGGAGTGGACTCAGCAAGGCCCTCACCTGAGACGCATGCCAAGAGAACGTTTGCTGCTACGCAAGTGGCTGTACAATTTGAAGCTTCCTGCCAATTTTAACTCCAATCAGGCGTATGTGTGCGAGCAGCACTTCGAGGATCAAGCCATACTGCCTACCTTGCATCTAGGCCATTCGGATACCAATATTTATCGTAGCCACAACTCAATAGTCGGAAGTGGCTGCCTGGTGCCCAACTGTCCATGTGCACGTCTCTATCGAGGCTTCGCGCTGCCCGAAAATCCCCAAATACGAGAAGCGTGGCTGCAGTTTCTGAAAATACCACCTCGTTCTCCTCATTCATCCAGCCAAGAGCAACTGTGCGTCATGCACTATATGCAGTTGTATGAGCAGGTCCCGTTGCCGGAGCAGCTGCCTGAGATGGTGTTGTGTGAGCTGAGAGAGACATATGAACTCATCGCCTCTTCCAGCATAGCCATGTCGCTTCGCTGTTCAGTGCCCGGCTGCCAAACCAAGTACTCAGATGATGTGCATCTTACTAGGCTTCCCATATGTAAGAGTACCCGCGAAAAATGGTTTCACAATACAAAAATCGACTACGATCCAGGACGTGAGCACGCTTATCGCGTTTGCTTACGGCATTTCGAGCCCCATTGCCTGGGTGCAGTGCGTCCCAGACTATGGGCGGTGCCTACGTTACACCTCAACCATAACGATCCGGATATTTATCTCAATCCCAAGCCAGAAGACAACGCTGTTGGGGTCCCAACCCAGCAAGACGTACCACTTGACATGCCACTGCGCATTAAGACGGAGCTACCGGTACACCTTTCTGTCAGTCCGACGGCTAGTGCCAGCGCAAGTCCAAGTCCCCGGGGTAAACTACGCACCTGTTGTATAGCTAGCTGCGGCCAGCAGACTAATACTCACACCCAGCTATTCCGCTTTCCCAGTGGCGAGATCTCGCTGCGTAAATGGCTGGTTAATACGCAGCAGCAGCCGCGTCTTGTGGATGCACAGCATTTATTTGTGTGTCAGAGACACTTCGAGCCGGGGACCATTCACAAAAAGCAATTGCGTAGCTGGGCTGTGCCGACACTGAAACTGGGCCACAATGGCCATATCATACCTAATGCCCGGCACAATGACACTATTGCTGACAGTCAACAAGAGAAGCAGGCATTGCACTATATTTGGGCAAACTTCTGCTCCATTCTCACTTGCTTCCAACAGCGCAGTGACCAGCTGCGTCTCTTTTCCTATCCCAAGGATCGACCCACCATTCGCCGATGGGCTACTAACTGCAAGCATCGTTCTATGCAGGCCAGCAGCGATGGATATCAGGTAAGTTTGCTGGGCAAACATATACTTGAGCAGGTTCTTGGCACGGCACTGAGAATATCCTTGCCGTCAGCCACTCTTACCTTGAGGGATTTTACTTTTTTAGCTAGACAAAATTTTTGACAGTTTTTATATTTTGCAGGTCTGTCAGTCTCATTTTGCGCCTGACTGCTTTGACCCTGAGACTGGGCAACTGAAGGATGATGCTGTCCCCACTCTTGAGCTAAGCCGACCCGTGTATGAGATGCGCTGTATAGTCAATGGCTGCGTTAAGGAAGAGGGTGCAGCGCACCGTCGTTTACTTAAAATGCCAAAACGAGCATCACAGATGGAGGATTGGTGTCACAATTTGCGCATTGATGCGTCGTCTCTAGTCGGACAGGATCCGCAGGTCTGTGAACGGCACTTCGAAGCGCACTGCTTCAATGCATATAAGATACTACGTAATGGTGCGCGACCCACACTCCATTTGGGCCATGACGACCTCCTGGATGTGCTGCCCAATCCAACCAAGTGGGAGGAAGAAGCTCACGTGTGCTTTGTGCCCAGCTGTGGACGATCGAAGGATGTGGATAACGTGCAGTTATTTGCGTTGACAAAATTTAAGTTTTTTCTAGACAAATGGCTGCAGAATTTCCGTCTCGATCCCAGCAAGATCCACCTGACTGGTCGTCGCATATGTAGTATTCATTTCGAACCCAGCTGTATAAATAATGACCGTTTACATTTGAACGCCATGCCTACACTCCACCTAGGTCATGACGAGACTGTTAATATATACCAAAGCTTTAAAAAACTGCCTTTATTGCTTCGGTCCACCCGAATACCAATCGATTGCGAGTGTTGCTATCCACATTGCGTGGAACTGCAAAGTAGCTATCAAAAAATATCCTACGGGCTACCACAACAGCAGCCACTGCGTAAACTGTGGCTGTCGCATATGGGATTGGAGGAGCTCAATCAAGAGGAGCCACTCAATCTCTGTCCGCTACACTTGATTATGCTGTACGAGCAGTTCCGTGAGCAATCGGAGGAGGAGCCGTTGCTAACATCTAACTATGAAGCTGCTCGCAATAGCGTACGCATATGCAACGTCAGATGTGCAGTGCGTGGCTGCTTGACGCTAAAGCCAAGAGATGAGCATCGCTTGCATTCACTGCCCACCCGTCGTGATTTGCTCAATCTGTGGTTTGACAACTTGCAGTTAGCTTATAATTATAACGAGCGTTACAAGTACCGGGTGTGCAGCAAGCACTTCGAGGCAAAGTGTCTGGTGGAGACGGCGCGAGGTTTAAAGGTTTGGAGCGTGCCTACATTGGAGCTCCCAGAGCCACCATTGCATCAGAATCCCACAGAGGAGGAATGGCAACGCATGAATGAGCAACTATCTGCACAACAGGCATTGGAATCTAGTGTTGAGCTGGATGATGTACAGAAACTGAGGCCAGTGCGGAATGTAAAATACGTTTTCCAGATGTACGAGATGCCGGAGCAGCAGGAGAAGCAGGTGGAAGAACAGGAGCAGGTGGAGGAGCAGGTAGAGCATGAGCATGAACAGGAGGAGGAGTATGAGCAAGTGAAGGAGCAGGAGGACGTGCAAGAGCACGAACATGAGGAGTCGCGCCTTGGACAGGAATTTCAGGTTAAGCAAGAGACTTCGCCTGTGTACGAGGATGACTATGATGAACAGCAGCCTCATGAAATGCAAGAGCTGGAAGTGCTACTCGAGGTGGGGCACGTAGAGAAGTGCACCACGTATGAACAAATGGACACAGTGCCCTCTTTAAGCTATGTCGAACAGACGTCGCATAATCCTTCAGGTCCATCACATTCACTAGGAAGTGGCGCAACAGCGAATAACTCTCGTTACAGTGCTCGTCATTGTAGCATTCGGGGCTGCGGTGTGACAGTGCTCGATGTGGATGGCAATCTGAAGTTGCACAAGTTTCCCACATCGATAGATGCTATGGAGAAGTGGATGCATAATACTCAGGTGGATGTAGACATCAACTTCGCATGGCGCTTTCGCATTTGTAGCCATCATTTTGCCGCTGAGTGCTTCAATGGTTCGCGCATTAGACGTGGAGCCATGCCTACATTGCGTTTGGGATCTCAACGTCCCGCTCGTATTTACGATAATGAATTCAATGTTCAGCAGGAACAGCCGATACCAAATACAGTGGAAGAACAGGCAGTAACGGTTGTGAACTCGAAGTTTAATATAAACCTGCGCTTACCCTGTCCCGGTCCGCCACGCAAATCCAGTAAGTTCTGTCAGATTGAGGGATGCTCGAATCATTTGACCACCGAAAATTTGACTCTACATAAGTTCCCACATTCGGTGGACATGTGCGCCAAGTGGCAACACAACACGCAGGTGCCCTTCGATCCAGAGTATCGTTGGCGCTATCGCATCTGCAGCGCACACTTTGATCCCATTTGCCTAGGCAACATGCGACTGATGCATGGTAGTGTGCCCACCTTGAAGCTGGGTCCGCACGCTCCTAAAGAGCTATTTGACAATGAATTTTTGGCCATTGGCGAGCAAAATTGCACTGTAAAAAAGGAGCAAGCGCAGCAATTCGAGGAGGATGATCAGGTGCCGATGCAGCAGCAAGAACAGGAAAAGGAACAGGAGCAGGAGGACTTAAGTATGTTAGTGCCAGAGCTGCAGTTCCTCGAAGGTGAGGAAGAGGAGGAACGTGACGATAACTATTTGAACTGCAAAAACAATTGGGATGAACCGAGCATTAAACAGGAAAAGTACAGCGAAAGCACTTACTATAATCCCGTTAAGTCGGGCTATGACAGGTGCTCCCTAATCCATTGTCAGCGCCAGCGCTCACAGCATGGCGTGCACATCTATAAGTTTCCACGTTCCCGCCAGCTGCGGCAACACTGGATGCATAATTTGCGTATTCAATACGACGAACGGCGTCCATGGAAAACCATGATATGCAGCGTGCATTTTGAGCCGCATTGCATAAATCTAAGGAAGCTTCGTCCCTGGGCTGTGCCCACTTTAGAGCTGGGCGACAATGTCCCTGTGCAATTGTACACGAACGAGCAGAGCCAACAGCAGATGGAAGTGGGCAGCGGAGGTGAGGCTGACGGCGATGATTATGATGTGGAGAATACTGTGCTAGAAGATTATGACGATGATTACGAAGACAATGAGTCGGACCTGCTGCCTACGGAACTACAGATTAAACGAGACCATCGTTCATCCTCCGATTCTTTCAATCCTGGCCAGGGGCTACCGTGGAAAATCAAGCAATGCTGCTTGCCCCACTGCCGCAGACCTCGAGGCGACGGCATCAAACTCTTCCGTCTGCCCAACAACATTGGCGCAATACGCAAATGGGAACAGGCGACAGGCATGCGCTTCTTTCCATCGCAACGGAACACTAAGCTTATCTGCAGTCGCCATTTTGACCCGCAGCTGATTGGCGTACGTCGCTTAGTGTCCAATGCGGTCCCGACAAGAAATCTTGGTCCAAGCCAAGAGCCAGAGCTGCCGGAAAGTAGTCCACGCTGCTGTATCGTGAATTGCCAACATAATGGACTAGTCAAGCTTCACAAGTTTCCCAGTGGTAAGGAATATAGAAAGAAGGATATGCATTCTGTTTAATTTTCTGACATGTTTCCTTTTCCCACAGATCCTTTGCTCCTCCATCAATGGTGCCAAGCTCTGAATTTGCCCGATGTACAATGTTACTCTGATAAACACATTTGTGCAGTCCATTTACCTTCGAAGGCTGTCCGTTGCCTCATCTGTGGCGTCGAGGATGTGCAGCTGCCCATGCAAGACTTCCCAGAGAATCGCAATCAGCGGGTCAAATGGTGCTATAATCTTAAAATCGAACCCATTGCCAAGTGGGACAACACGAAACACATCTGCTCTAAACACTTTGAGAGCTATTGCTTTATAGAGCCGGGTCGTCTGCTCCCGGATGCAATGCCTACTCTGCATTTGACGCACAATGATAACAATATATTTCTCAATGAGTTTGATATTAACAAGACTAAGATGCTCTACATTAAGGATGAGCCGCTGGAGAGTGATGATCTGATGCTATAACACTTGCAGTCCAAGTCAAACTCAAAGTTAAAAAAAATGTAATTTTATAACCTCTTCAAATGTTGAGGTCCGTCTGTATGAGCGTTTCAGTCCAACTATGTCGCTTATATATGATTCATTTTTTTTTTAATATGCCATTATTGTTTCCTTAATATTTTGAAAAATCTATATTTCGACTGAATTGGTGTGCAGGTTCAACAAATGAATAATCAGTTTTTTAACATTTTCGTTTTGGGATAATTTTTCTACAATCCGATTGGTGCTCAATAGCAGCTCGTCACGGGGTTCAAGGGGTATTTGTAATAGTCGGGACGTCCCGATCAGATTACACTTAATTGTTTGTAGTAAAAGTACCACGTTCCAATGTCTATAAGCCACATCATTTTAGCCTAGTGTTAGTCTCAAATAATTTAAAAATACCTAATATTTGATAGTTAAGTATATCTGTCAATATATTTATGAAAGGAAGATCCATGTCTACCCGAACTAATTTTAAGTAGAAACCAAACCCTTCCTCTCCTTATCGTAATATAACGGAGTAGCTAATCTATATATATCTATATATATATATATATATATATATATATATATATATATATATATATATATTTTACATATATAATATAGTCGTCTATTTGGTAATCGAGTGATTTTATAAACCTTATGGCCATATGATATAACCTTCACATAGACACAGAATGTTCCTTGTTTAGCATTTGCTTTAATTCAAATCATAAATTGTTTTACTTAGTTTAGTCTTTAGTTTAGTATTAAATTAAAATAAATAGATTATAGCTTTTCATAACTGTGTGGGATGTGTCCTTAAATATAAATGTTAGTATTGACCGTTGGAAAGGATCTACAGCTACTATTTCTCAGCAACGTAAGCCTCTACTCGCAGCTAAAACTAAAATATTTCCTTAAGAAAAACATCCAAAAATATGACTCGACCCATCATACTCCTTTTAATATCAAATCGTCATATATATATAAATATATATATGTAAACCTGTAGCATATACAAAAGTACTTGGTGTCTTATAAAATATACATAATAAATGAAACTCTTATATTACTAAGATACTTGCCATAAAAATTACACTTGACTTTCTATACTATACATAAAGTAACAATATATATATTGTATATGTATATACAATATATATTTGTATGTATAAATATATATAAGCAATATGTTCATAATTTTACAGGTGTCTTCGGCGTGCCAAAGTTTGCTCTTGAGAAGACAGTTTCCTCATATTTCGTATAAAATTTGATTTTTTAGAGCTGTACGAGGATGGGCTTGAAGTATACAAGTTTTTTAATGATAATTGTATGGATATCCTGTGGAATAGGCAGACAGTTTGGCTAGGTTGACTAGACCTTTTATATTTGCGTTATGCTTCTGTTGCAGGTTGAATATGCGGATAGTCTAAGTTCCGAGAATAATGCGAACATAAATGGAATATACTTTAAAAATTATTTAATTCAGACTACCCTCTTAGATCTTTTAAACGTAAGCTTAAATAAATAAAACGCCCAGAAGTTACACTGCTACTGTTTGCTCGATTCACTGGCATCCTCGCTTTGCATGTAACTGCTGTCCAAAAATAAATTGCGATCCGATTTGTTGGACTGGACAAAATAGAAAAGCAAGTTAGTGAAAATACGATGTGCATGTATAATAAGTTTAATGAAGCTAAGACACCACCTCACCTCGCGATATTTTTGCAAGTAAATGGAGAGAGGTTCTACGTAGTTATCGAAGCCCAAATTGCTGAATGCCACCAGCAAATCGTCTCCATTCACTGTTTTTCGGTTTTCAGCGACACTGCGCTCGATGGCCTCGCTACTGATGAAGGAGATGAACTCGGAGACGCATTCCTGTATGCACTCTCTGGCATCCTTAGCTATTTTGCCATTCTGAGGTACTGGTACCTTCATTATTTTGATGATATTGCAAATGGGAAGAAAGCGATCCTGTTCACGCAGCATCATGCCGTGTCCATCCTGTCTGTCCGATTCGTCTGCAGTACATTAAAAACTTAGTTTATGGATAGTATAGTTGTTTCATTGACTGCTCACCTCCTGATGCCTCGTCCTCTTCTTTGACCATCATGTCATTCAGGTATTGTTGTGAGTCCTCGCTGTTGCTCATTTTTTTTGTATTTGTGCTCACAAAATGGTGTTTATAGCATTTATTTTCACAATTTATGTTTTAATTGGCGTGAATACGTTCCAAAATTAATTAGTTCATTAGATGCTCAGTAAATGCTAACCATACAAATCTATTAGCGATTAGCAATTTAAAAACAAACAATTTGTTTGCTTATTGTTTTTTTCTTAGCAGTATTTCTCGAGCTGTTACAGTTCAGTGTACACTTACCTGGCTATCGTAGTGGTGAAAATATCGAAATGCATCTATCGGTGTTTAATTTAGGCGATATATACCGCAGGCGAACTATTCTGTATTCGATACACTTTCGAAGAGCAGTCGATAGCAGCTACTGATCGCAGCGGTAATTTTTTTTGCGCACCTTTTCTACGCCATAAAGCGATGCAGGAACAAATTGTGATTAAAAAAGAGGAACTTGATATTGATGACACCAAGATAAAGCTAGAATTAGATGAAGATGCACCCCAGTTGGAGCTACCATGTGGTAAATATGCATGCCCGCTTTTGCCTTTGCAATATGCCTTTGTGTGTGTATGTCTGTTAGTATGCGTGCGCCTGGTTGTAATTTTGCATGTGTTGCGTCTATTTTTACTACGCACTATACCGTTAGCTTTGTCATAATTAGTGTGTTTGTGTTAAATTTGCTGATATCTTACAGCGACCCGCTTTATAAAAATTATCGAGGAGAGGCCTAATATGATAACTGTGCCGGTTCATGACTATAAATCCGAGGACGAGCTAAAATTTATCGAGAGTCTCAGAACGATCGATCAGCAGCAAAAGGCAGGCCCTAACCTTAGCACACCATCGCATGTGAACATGCTCTTAAGTTCTTTCTACATTACAGTTATTTGTGACGTCATCCTGTGAAAATGACGGTGCACTTGTGTGCAACATTTGCAGTCTTAGGTGTGAAAATCGTCTAGTGCTGGCCTCGCATCAGATCAATCACCAGTTAAATCGACATATTTGCTGTCATGGCTGTGGAGTTTGGTGCGACACGTTGGAGGAAATACTGGAACATGAATTTCGCCTTCATGCGGGCGGCAAAAATAGATCAAACTGCAGAGTAAGTGCGTTGCAAAGACAAAAATAGATATTAATAACGGGTTTTCCCAGAACTTTTTAACTTTATATAATATAATTTATATAATATAATTAATTCTTCGAATACAAATATAAAGATAGATATTTTTTTTTGTCAATATCGGCAGTGAAATTACCCCAATTGTGTTTTTGAATATGATCGAATGTCATGATCATAATCTGAACGTTTGTTTACGAAAGTTTATCAACAGCAATTTTTGATGCGATTTTAGAGAATTTATATGTTTGGAGAAAAGATTTATAAGAATTGTATTATATAGATGAAATATAAATGATCCTTTTATCTCATTCTAGACCAACTTAGAAGTAAATATTTTAATTATTTTGCTAAATTAATTATTTTGATCTTAAATTGAGTTCACTGAAATACTTACGAGGGTGTGAAGAATTGACATTATTGCATATACATTTTCAAATACTTTAATGATCGCAAATTCTTACAGATTTGTCTATTGGAATGTAGTGATGCCGCCAGCCTGGCCAAGCACATTGACAGCCACTTTTTTGTTCAGCGCTTTGTTTGTGCGATATGTCGAAGGCAATTCGAGACGCGATCGGGCCTTCAGCTGCATTGGCAGCACAGTAAGGAGCTATGCGGCCATGTGGAGTACGCAGATATGCATGGTAACGTGGGTCAGCTTGTGGCGGTGAATAGGTTGGACACCAATTTCGACGTACAAATAAAAACAGAACCGCTAGATGTAACAGACGAGCAAACAGAACCGGATTTAGAAATGCCAGATGTCGTCATCAAAACAGAACCACAGATCGAAGGAGAAAAAGAGGAAGAGGCAAAGTCTGATCATGAGCCTAGTTGGGCAAGTGATAACAGTCTGGCAGGACAGTTGCGCGGCAAATTGCGTTTGCCAGCGATAAAGAAACCAATCAACGTCGAAACTGATTGCAAAGGTAAAATTCCTGTGCACCCAGCCATACAGTATAATCCTGATTTGAATCGAAAAGAAATAGGATAATTTGCATCCATTATTATTCTTATTCTTCCTTTGTAGTTGTACAATCTGACAAATCGAAGGCTGTACAAATGCCCAACTTTAAACCAAAGCTGTTGACCAACATTTTGAAGGCAAGCACAGGCAATATAAATCAACCTAAAGTTTTACAATCCGTAAAGAATCAGCCCAACATAGCAGGAAACATCTTGAAGGTGTTGCCTAGCAATTGCATGCTATTCAGATTGCCACCAAATACAAAGATTGTCAAAATATCGCCTAACCCGGGCAGCGTGAATACAAATAGTTGCACCACAGGTACCAAAATTTTAACAGTGCCAAGTGCCATTTCGATAAGCTCGACTTCAGAGCCGAGCAATAACCCATCATTTGCAAAAGCACCTGGTGCAGCAGCACCACAAGCTGCGGCTACGCAAAAGCCTGTGTTGAATCGGAATGCTCACTTCAACGCTTTAAGTTTGTTTGAGAGCCTTCCCGAATCTCGCAAGATCATAACCGAATTCCAGAATAAAATACGCAGCATAGAGCAAACACTTCCGATGCCCGGGAGTGTCCTGCAAACGCCAAAGAAAAGCAATAAAACGGTGTTGCTATCCCAGCTAGATGTGCTGCGGATGCCACCCACCAAAGCGAGCTATGCGAAAGTCCGTCAGTTGCGTTTCACCTATCCGAATCATCGATTCCACTGGGAGTGTCCAAAATGTGCGCGCTGCTACGAACTGTATTTGGCATTCTGCAACCACTTGACACAGGTGCATGGCATTGCCGAAGCTGACTTCGAGCAGATGGAGGTGGAAGTCAAAACGTATAAGAGTGAGTTAAAGTTGCTTGGCTGGTCATAAAATTTGTGAATAATAATTTTTGTATATTTGTAGAATCGAATGACTCTAAGACTCTGCGAGCTCCAAATACATCATCGGATCTTGTGATGGATGCTGCAGAAGCAAAGCAAAAAGTTGCATCATCTATGGTAGCATATTCTGCTGCACCAGCAGCATCCGCTCCAGCAGCATCTGCTTCAGCAGCACCCGCATCAGCAGTATCTATTCCAGCAGCAACTGCTCAAGTAGCATCCGCTTCTGCAGTTGTAACCCATCGTGCTCTACCTGTGACTCCTGCGATCGCAGCGGCGATCGCAGCTTGTCCAAAAACGTCTTCTGAAGAATTGTCGTCTCCACCCACCTCTGGTGCTACAACTAAATCGGCTCGACCAGGACCCATAATTCGTCCTGCTCAGTATCAATGCGACGATTGCGCCAAATGCTTTACGACAGTGGGTGCCTTACGAATTCATAAAATGATACACACTGGTGAGCTACCGCACAAATGCAACTTCTGTGAGAAACGTTTTCGGACACCCGGCCAGGTACGGGTACATCAACGCAGACACACGGGTGAAAAGCCATTCAAATGCAAGGTAATGTTGCTATGTATATGAAATGAAATATTTATAGGTTGGATACCAGATAAAAATATATTAACGGGCTTAAAACTTTACAAAAGTATTTACTAAAATTTATTTTGTATCTTCAATATAGCTATCCTCGAGGAAGATATAATATAGAGGTTATGCAATTTCATACTATTTTAATACGATTTGTCTTTAGCTTCAAAGTAGGCCTCAATTTCAGCTATTACCGCTAGGGCTAACTAAGCAAAATCATATGGATTTCAATCTAAAAGCGTGTGTTGCGTGATAAACTAGGAGATTTTCAGTTTGATTGTTGATATTTCAATTGGTGCTCGCAAAACGGGATCAGAAGACAAATTGTCTATTTTCTAAATGTTTTGTTGCGTTTATTCAGGTGCCAAAGATTTAAGTGACTCAAAATAAGTGTTTGTCTAATTAAGATACCCTATTTATAGAACTGCTGGCACTGCTTCCTTACTATATCTTAAGTTCATGTTTTTCTTTTGCAGGTCTGTTCTCTTGATTTCACGCATCGCGAGACGTTGATATCTCACCTGTCACGTCACATTGGTATGAAGCGCTACAAGTGCTATGGATGTGATAAAAGCTTTGTGGTGGTCAGTGGCTTGCGCGCACATCGTCGGCTACGCCCGGATACGTGCGGCAAAGTTAAATTTACAGCTCGTGCGCACGGTCCGCGCGTGCGTGTGATACGCGGCGAAGTCGTTTTCGAATCCCATCCCGAGCACAACGGTTACTTGCGCAGCGAGGATCCATTGAATATCATGTCTGAAATAAAACAGGCCTCTGTTGCTAACGAGTCAGAGTCTAGTTAACGCATTAAGATATTTCTATTTGAATTGGAATGCCTTTTTTTTTGTGTTTTTACTTTGAGTGTTACAATTTTTCGGATGGGGAGTCCAAAAATTAGTGTTTAGCTACCCTAGATGAGGGTATTAAAAAAATGTCACATTTTTCAAATGTGAAGGCAAACTCATCTTCAATAAAGTATTTATATATTTGATCTGCCAACTCGACATGCTAAATTGCATAATATATTAATATGTAAGCTAATTGTTACGTTTTTTTTTTTTTTTTTGTATATACTAAGTAATTTTGGTATATGTCGAGTGTCGGCTAGAGCAACAATTTATATAAACTGGATATTTTTTAATAAAAACAATTTTCCAATATTGAGCAAGCATGTCATATATTAAACAGGGAATAATTAAATTAATTAATAATAAATGAAGTTATTGCTTGAGAAAGTTTAGATAAACATACGGGTGGGGCGATGATTTTTTGATGTAAATTTCGTAATTGAAGAACTGTTGTTCAGCTTGTGAAATATGTTTATATAATCTATTATTTATTCTGTCTTATGTTTGTAAATGATATCGGCTATATCGGCAGCAACCTTATTTATGGCTACTTATGGCTTCGTGAATTGGCACTTGTTGGTGTGAATCCGTGGCTTGATATTGAGCGAAATCCTTCCATCATGCATTATTCCGCGTTGTAGAGAAGTAAACTGATATGCTCAGAGGCGTGTTAAATCGGAAATTGTTAAAGCTATAACACAAAAATATTCAAGACGTTTCGATTTCAAATTTAAACTTGCTTTACCATTACCCGAAGAAAATATGTTCTTAAAATTTAACTATTGCAATATTGGTGATCTCTATTAATATATACACAACCTGAGAACATGGCAAATTATCCTCAGTTTCGGAAAAACCCCAACATATGACAAATAATATTTAACTCATTTGCAAACAAGTCTGAAAAAATATTAATTACTATTTTTATTACCAAAGGTTTAGAGCTAAAATCATCAAATTTTGTAGATCGATCATTGTTGACGTCTGTTAATGTTAGAGTCCATTAAAAAGAACTGCTCCTCCCTTACATCGTCACGGTATGCTATTAACAGTAGTATGTACTGTTAATAGCATAATTCCCATTCTAGTTCTCCTACTTATTCGCAATCGATGATTAGGATATTCTTCCCACATTTTTTCTGCACTACTACACCTGAATTATACGTTTAAGAAAAGACATAGTTTTTACCAAAAATAAAGTCGACGAAGATTTGTATTTATCATTGGGCCTCCATTCTAACATTTGATCCTTCAAGTCGGAGATCAACCACCCATCTACAATCATCACACCAGCGTTCTTCGGCTTCGAGATACATACATAAGTACTTCATATTTGCATAACCTAGTACATATATATTGGCACTTCTCATCCGCCATATTTCCATGTATGTATGTATATACTATGAACTAGTTTCCATCACATAGCTGTCATATAATCACATCACATCACATAAGCTGTGTCGTTCCGTTTTTTGCATAGCATATACATTTACGTGTACGTATGTATATGTACATACATATGTAACTCGCTTTCAAGTCCATCGTACCGACATACATATTTATCCGCAAATATCTATATATGTTCTATGTCCGCGAATTACATATAATTATATATCAGCTGTTAATGTTATTGCCGATCCACAGCTGATTCACTTGAGCACTTGCCAATATGTACGTACATACATACACCACAAATAAATTGCTGCTAGTCAACAGTCAGCTTAAACTCCTTCTAAATTTATCCAAGGTCACTAATGAATCAGGCTCGGCTCTCAGAGAGTTGCATGATACTATTCATAGGTGTATCTCTGCACTCGAGTATGCTCAAATCTCTATAGAGAATTGGGACTGTATCCTTGTGTTCTTATGCACATCCAAATTTCCGGAACACACTCGAACTCTCTGGGAGCACTCATTAATAAATAAAAGAGAAATTCCAGCCTGGAAGGATGTTAGTCACTTCCTTAACGAGCGTGCTCTCGCACTTGAAGCACTTGAAGCATGTGATCTTTCTGCTCCAAAAGTTCCAATCTCAGTTTCGAGATCTGCGAACCCTGCCCTTCCAAAACGAGACAACTCATTCCGCACGCAAGTAGACACGATAAACAGGTGCGAGCTGTGCTCACAAGAGAACCATCCAATCCGACTTTGCCCTCGTTTTCTCCAACTACCTATCCATAAACGAGAGGCCTACATCAAATCGAAGCAGTTTTGTCTAAACTGTTTCGCTAGAGGTCACCGATTGCGAGAATGCACTAGTACGCACAATTGCTTCAAGTGCAATAGTCGGCATAACACCCTGCTCCATAGGGACAACAGTCCTCAGAGCAACGCTGCATCCGCAACAGCTATAACTCCCATTCCGAGTCAAGTTATGCCGAACACCCAAACGAATTTTGCTGCATACCCGCAAACAGCTCAAGTTTCTGTTCCAGAAGAGGCCAAACTTGAGACCCTGAATGATATTCTTCATTCAGGTCAAACGCTTCAAGCAATTCTTCCGTCATCACAAGGCATCACACCATTCAGCGCCAATTCCTTCCGGTGTCGTGTGTGCAGAGGAGTCCACGCTCTCCGGAAATGCCAACGATTCCTGGAACTTCCGACTGAGAAACGGATTCGTGCGGTACTTACAAACAAGTACTGCAAAAACTGCTTGGCTCACGAGCACTCTGGGCAATCCTGCCGTGGCAAAGGAAGGTGCAAAACATGTGGCCAGGATCACCACACTCTCCTGCACCTCCATGGATCAGAGCTTTTGACCGCCTCAGCTCCTATAGAGGGGGTCACCACTCCGCTCTAATTTTGCAATCCTTGCAAGGGGAAGGATGTTAATGTCAGATTCCATTAACAAAAATTTCTACTCCCTTACATCGTCATGCTATTCATTAACAGTATTATGCGCTGTGGTGTGTGGTTCACAATCGACGATTTGGATATTCTTCCTACATTTTTTTCTGTACTACTACACCTAAGACACAGTTTTGAATAAAAATAAAGTAAATGAATTACAGCCAAAATTTGTATTTATTATCGGGCCTCCATTCCAACAACCAACATTATCGTCTTTGTAATATACATACAGGTTTATGTAGCCAGTAATATCCGGCTGTAAAGTTCTTAGTTTTCCTACCCTATTGAAAATGGAAAATCGGTTTAGAATGGTTTTGTTAAATAGATGTAACAGGCAGAAGGAGGCATCATAAAGTATATATATTCTGTCGGTCTGTCCGTATGTATGAAAAAATTTAACATTTGTGTTTTTTTTCCGTAATATGTATTTTTATTTCGTCTTTAATTATTCATGTTCATTGGTTTTTCCGCTTTCGAAAATTATATATATATATTATATATCTGATACATATAGTCGTATGATAAGGTTTAACATCATGTGTTTCTTACATAAAGAATTATTTGTATGAAATACAATCGCTCGACTCTAACTTCATTAATTTTTATGTATGTTTATGTTTTGTTAAAACTGTTTTATATCTGACTAATTGGTAAAATATATGTATGCATGTATGTATAAATATTCATATATTAAACAATTTCATATAGTATTAACAAAATTTGACAAGCCGACCAATTTAATTTTCTTGTAATATACAATATATATTCTTGTCATTCATGTATATATGTAGAAGTATGCTAAATATGCTCGCAACGCTGTGGTGATACCCATTATCTATTAGACATATATTGTTGCTAATCATAAATGCTATAATTTTATTTATTTATTTCACTTTATATGTACCTCAAATATGCCCAGTACTTTATTTTTGGGTTCTAGCATTTCGCCAACTTGTCAATTTTCTAGATCCTAACTCCAATTCTTTAGTGGGCAACGCGCTAAATTTGTTATATAACAGTTACTTATGAGAGTGTGTGGGCGTATTTATATCTATAATGCATTATGCACAATGCGTATATATTTATGTGTATATATCTGTAGTGTACATACGTATTACTATTGTTATTGTTTAACATGTGGCTAAATAGTTATTTTTTTTTTTTTTTAATTTCCTTTTGCTTTTATGCATTTGCTTGCTAACGAATTTATATATAAATACTATCGGCCGACTGAGCAGCATATCAAATATGTATATACACTATAATAATTCTTAGCTTATAGTGCCATGCGGATGTAGCTTTATATTAGGTATAAATGGGTGCAATTCATATTAATATATAGACGTATTTTGCGATTTATATATTTTAAGTATTCTACAATATATATCTACAGTTATCTTATTACTCGTCTATCTCGTCGAGCGGCTGGGTGTATTATCTATGATGCCTTCTTCATACATGTTAGGTACCATAATTTTCTGCAGGATCCTATGTACTTATATATATATAGTTGAAGGGTTAAGTGGTATGTACAGGAATATAAGTATAAAGAAAATTTAAGACTGATGCACTTATAATTAGCCTTTAATAGGAATGTCAAATGAATATTTAAATGGATTTTAATAAAATAAATTAAAAACACTTTAATAAAGTACAAAGACCTAGAGGGTTTGATCATTTAGCTGCCAATCTTTAAAGTAATTTAAACTAGGCGTCATAACAGATATGCACTACGCAAGACTTTTACTAATTGCACGGATTACATTTGCTTTTCTTTTATATAAATATATTTTTACAGGAATATATATATTGAACCTAAGCGGACTCTTTAAGTATGTCAAGTATAAAAACATATGAAACATATTTGATTGATTGTTGCACACACATATACGAATACATGCATATCTATATATATAATTGTTATGATAATTGGATTTTGGACTACATTGCTCTACCATCTGTTTTAGTCGACATTTAGCTTAGATTGGTTTCTTTTCTTTCCATTTCTTTTCTCGAGATTCGTTTAGGCGGTAAGTTTTTAAAAGCTACCAAGTCCTTAGTTTAAATATGTATAGGTTAATCAGCGGGCAGGTCGCCCTGCCGCACCACAACAACAAGTTGATTGACTACTACTTTGATTAGTTCGAGCAAAAACTTTATGCACACACATTATATACATACACATATATGTCTATGTATATAGGTGTAGGTATAGGTATATATGGATTTATGTATAAATTACTGATAATTAAACTTGTAACAGTCTTTTTGTGTTTACATTTTATACCAAAATCAAAGACCGGGAGTGAAAAGAGATGCTAGAAAACTAATCAAAACATGGACAATGAAATGGGTATTAAAATTTATATAAGCGAGGGTAGCCTGAAAGATTTTCCGACTTATCAATAACTCTCTATTAATTTAAGTAATTTATTATTTTGCTACCATTCTATTTTCTTTTAATGTCACCTTAAGGTCGGAAATATTTCAGACTATCTTCGCATTATGCGTAGTATATAAGTATTTTGGGGGCAGTATCTGGCTATAATACTTTAAAGTTAAGGTATCCGTGTTTATCGTAAATGCGTATTTATGCGTACAATTGAAAACAACGAACATGCAACATTTAACATGAACATAGAGTTGACAATGTTTTTGCTCTGTAGCCGGGACTTCAACTCCAACTGCTGGTCCTTTTCCTGCTACTGCTTCAGCTTCTGCTTAACTCCTTCAGTTTGCGTAATTGTCGAACGAGCCCAGATACTCCAAGGCAGCGCGATAGCAAAAATGATATTGATCCTGCAAACGAGAAATTAATCTTAGTAAACATATTCCAAACATTTCCTATGCAGCAGCAGAGCTCGCTCTTTGAACTGTGTATAAAGAGTATGTCTTGGGGACACTCACTTCCGTCTGCACCATGGCGGGCCGTTGAGATCGCAAAATGCGCACCGTTTGGAACACATCGAGCACACCTTCATATTGCATACGTTCGAGCACAATGCTGAGTGTGATAAAGACGCCTGTGCGTCCCACGCCAGCTGAACAGTGAACCGTGATGGGTCCATCCTGACCGAATTGCTCCTTGGTCTTGTGGACTTGGCCAATGAAATCGATAAAGCCCTCACCAGACTTCGGAACACCTTGCTCCGGCCAGTCTATGAACTGGAACTGGCGAACGGTGCGCGAAGAGCCATCACGAGCATCGGTTACCTGGCAAGGAAGGAGAGACAGAAAATTACAAATAGAGATATATGGAATTGTGAAATGGTATAACCTACCTTAAACTCTCGCAATTTGTACTGCGGCATATTGTACTCGGCGATAGGATCCACAACATAATACTGATAGCGTACAGAGCGCTCATGCGGCCAATATTGGAAGCACTTCTCCTGCAAACAGAAGAGTATACGACTTACACGTTATTCATAAATGCTTAGCTATGCAGCTTACCCTGCCCATTTCCTTGAGTTTGGTCAACATAACAACTATGGTGGAGTTGTGCTCCCAGAGCATGCGCCAGAAGTCCTCGGCGGTATCCTGAACAGGTCCCTGAGCTGCAATATAAGCCGAGCGGTAACGATAGCCATCGATGAAACTGGCATTGACATAGTCGCTGCCCTCAATTCCATGGATGGGCGTCAAGTATACGCGACTCGATTCGTAGGGCAGAATGTGAACCAGACGATTCTTATGCTTATTGCAGGCCAAATTAGCGGTTACAAATTTGGAAGAGTCCATCTTGACATTTGAGAGTTTTTTGAATTCCACCTCCATCCCCGAAATACTCTCGCCCGGCTCTGTGGTGAGCAGCTTCTGCAAATGGGTATGCAAATTGCGTGCGGCCACCTCTGTCGATCCACAGATGATGGCTTCCAGGATGGCATCGTGAATGAAGATATACTGATCTTCCGTTTGCACCATATAGTTGCGCTGGGCACGCAAGCACGTCACATGGCCATAGATGTCGATGATCTTCTCATGCTTCATGCGCTCCAGCATAGAGTCAATTACAATATAACATCCAGTGCGACCCACTCCCGCTGAACAGTGCACTATAACTGGCCCGGATTCGGGTGGGGTAAGGGCGCGACAGCGGCGCAGAAACTGCAAGAAGGGAGCAGGATGATCAGGCACACCGTGATCTGGCCAAGCCGTAAACTGCAACTGCTTGATCTCGCGTCGATCGTTGAAGCCCTGACGGCACAGTTGGAACGTGCGTATGCTGTAGGTGGCCAGTTCTTGGGTTTCAGTAATGGTGACAAAGATCTGGCCGTAGGTCTCGGTGCCACGGGATGGCCAATATTGATCGCACTTGATGCGTGTGCGTTCCTCCAACCGAGTCATCATCACAATCGTCGCCGTCTTCAGCTCCCAGCACATGCGCCAGAAATCGGCGAACGTCTCCTGCAATGGTCCCTGGGTGGCCACATAGGCATTATGCTTGCGATAGCCATCACAGTAGTTGGCATTGATATAATCCGAGCCGAGGACGCCCTCCTGGGCGGGCAGCTGGACACGGGAATGGTCGTAGGCGGTAACATTAGCATAGCGATTCTTGGACTTATTATGCTCGTAATTCGAATTGTCCCAGGTGAATTGCTGGCCGGGCTCGATGCTCTCGTACTCCTGCGAGAATTTCTGATTGTCATTAGCCTTTAGTCTCTCAATGTGATTGGCGAATTCTGATATGGGTATGGGCGGATGTGAGATCATGCCAGGCGTCTGGAAGTTTAATCGGCGCATATCAACCGGATCACTGGGCGTCGGACCAGCACCGTTATGCCGAAGCAAGTTATGCCGAACACCCAAACGAATTTTGCTGCATACCCGCAAACAGCTCAAGTTTCTGTTCCAGAAGAGGCCAAACTTGAGACCCTGAATGATATTCTTCATTCAGGTCAAACGCTTCAAGCAATTCTTCCGTCATCACAAGGCATCACACCATTCAGCGCCAATTCCTTCCGGTGTCGTGTGTGCAGAGGAGTCCACGCTCTCCGGAAATGCCAACGATTCCTGGAACTTCCGACTGAGAAACGGATTCGTGCGGTACTTACAAACAAGTACTGCAAAAACTGCTTGGCTCACGAGCACTCTGGGCAATCCTGCCGTGGCAAAGGAAGGTGCAAAACATGTGGCCAGGATCACCACACTCTCCTGCACCTCCATGGATCAGAGCTTTTGACCGCCTCAGCTCCTATAGAGGGGGTCACCACTCCGCTCTAATTTTGCAATCCTTGCAAGGGGAAGGATGTTAATGTCAGATTCCATTAACAAAAATTTCTACTCCCTTACATCGTCATGCTATTCATTAACAGTATTATGCGCTGTGGTGTGTGGTTCACAATCGACGATTTGGATATTCTTCCTACATTTTTTTCTGTACTACTACACCTAAGACACAGTTTTGAATAAAAATAAAGTAAATGAATTACAGCCAAAATTTGTATTTATTATCGGGCCTCCATTCCAACAACCAACATTATCGTCTTTGTAATATACATACAGGTTTATGTAGCCAGTAATATCCGGCTGTAAAGTTCTTAGTTTTCCTACCCTATTGAAAATGGAAAATCGGTTTAGAATGGTTTTGTTAAATAGATGTAACAGGCAGAAGGAGGCATCATAAAGTATATATATTCTGTCGGTCTGTCCGTATGTATGAAAAAATTTAACATTTGTGTTTTTTTTCCGTAATATGTATTTTTATTTCGTCTTTAATTATTCATGTTCATTGGTTTTTCCGCTTTCGAAAATTATATATATATATTATATATCTGATACATATAGTCGTATGATAAGGTTTAACATCATGTGTTTCTTACATAAAGAATTATTTGTATGAAATACAATCGCTCGACTCTAACTTCATTAATTTTTATGTATGTTTATGTTTTGTTAAAACTGTTTTATATCTGACTAATTGGTAAAATATATGTATGCATGTATGTATAAATATTCATATATTAAACAATTTCATATAGTATTAACAAAATTTGACAAGCCGACCAATTTAATTTTCTTGTAATATACAATATATATTTTTGTCATTCATGTATATATGTAGAAGTATGCTAAATATGCTCGCAACGCTGTGGTGATACCCATTATCTATTAGACATATATTGTTGCTAATCATAAATGCTATAATTTTATTTATTTATTTCACTTTATATGTACCTCAAATATGCCCAGTACTTTATTTTTGGGTTCTAGCATTTCGCCAACTTGTCAATTTTCTAGATCCTAACTCCAATTCTTTAGTGGGCAACGCGCTAAATTTGTTATATAACAGTTACTTATGAGAGTGTGTGGGCGTATTTATATCTATAATGCATTATGCACAATGCGTATATATTTATGTGTATATATCTGTAGTGTACATACGTATTACTATTGTTATTGTTTAACATGTGGCTAAATAGTTATTTTTTTTTTTTTTTAATTTCCTTTTGCTTTTATGCATTTGCTTGCTAACGAATTTATATATAAATACTATCGGCCGACTGAGCAGCATATCAAATATGTATATACACTATAATAATTCTTAGCTTATAGTGCCATGCGGATGTAGCTTTATATTAGGTATAAATGGGTGCAATTCATATTAATATATAGACGTATTTTGCGATTTATATATTTTAAGTATTCTACAATATATATCTACAGTTATCTTATTACTCGTCTATCTCGTCGAGCGGCTGGGTGTATTATCTATGATGCCTTCTTCATACATGTTAGGTACCATAATTTTCTGCAGGATCCTATGTACTTATATATATATAGTTGAAGGGTTAAGTGGTATGTACAGGAATATAAGTATAAAGAAAATTTAAGACTGATGCACTTATAATTAGCCTTTAATAGGAATGTCAAATGAATATTTAAATGGATTTTAATAAAATAAATTAAAAACACTTTAATAAAGTACAAAGACCTAGAGGGTTTGATCATTTAGCTGCCAATCTTTAAAGTAATTTAAACTAGGCGTCATAACAGATATGCACTACGCAAGACTTTTACTAATTGCACGGATTACATTTGCTTTTCTTTTATATAAATATATTTTTACAGGAATATATATATTGAACCTAAGCGGACTCTTTAAGTATGTCAAGTATAAAAACATATGAAACATATTTGATTGATTGTTGCACACACATATACGAATACATGCATATCTATATATATAATTGTTATGATAATTGGATTTTGGACTACATTGCTCTACCATCTGTTTTAGTCGACATTTAGCTTAGATTGGTTTCTTTTCTTTCCATTTCTTTTCTCGAGATTCGTTTAGGCGGTAAGTTTTTAAAAGCTACCAAGTCCTTAGTTTAAATATGTATAGGTTAATCAGCGGGCAGGTCGCCCTGCCGCACCACAACAACAAGTTGATTGACTACTACTTTGATTAGTTCGAGCAAAAACTTTATGCACACACATTATATACATACACATATATGTCTATGTATATAGGTGTAGGTATAGGTATATATGGATTTATGTATAAATTACTGATAATTAAACTTGTAACAGTCTTTTTGTGTTTACATTTTATACCAAAATCAAAGACCGGGAGTGAAAAGAGATGCTAGAAAACTAATCAAAACATGGACAATGAAATGGGTATTAAAATTTATATAAGCGAGGGTAGCCTGAAAGATTTTCCGACTTATCAATAACTCTCTATTAATTTAAGTAATTTATTATTTTGCTACCATTCTATTTTCTTTTAATGTCACCTTAAGGTCGGAAATATTTCAGACTATCTTCGCATTATGCGTAGTATATAAGTATTTTGGGGGCAGTATCTGGCTATAATACTTTAAAGTTAAGGTATCCGTGTTTATCGTAAATGCGTATTTATGCGTACAATTGAAAACAACGAACATGCAACATTTAACATGAACATAGAGTTGACAATGTTTTTGCTCTGTAGCCGGGACTTCAACTCCAACTGCTGGTCCTTTTCCTGCTACTGCTTCAGCTTCTGCTTAACTCCTTCAGTTTGCGTAATTGTCGAACGAGCCCAGATACTCCAAGGCAGCGCGATAGCAAAAATGATATTGATCCTGCAAACGAGAAATTAATCTTAGTAAACATATTCCAAACATTTCCTATGCAGCAGCAGAGCTCGCTCTTTGAACTGTGTATAAAGAGTATGTCTTGGGGACACTCACTTCCGTCTGCACCATGGCGGGCCGTTGAGATCGCAAAATGCGCACCGTTTGGAACACATCGAGCACACCTTCATATTGCATACGTTCGAGCACAATGCTGAGTGTGATAAAGACGCCTGTGCGTCCCACGCCAGCTGAACAGTGAACCGTGATGGGTCCATCCTGACCGAATTGCTCCTTGGTCTTGTGGACTTGGCCAATGAAATCGATAAAGCCCTCACCAGACTTCGGAACACCTTGCTCCGGCCAGTCTATGAACTGGAACTGGCGAACGGTGCGCGAAGAGCCATCACGAGCATCGGTTACCTGGCAAGGAAGGAGAGACAGAAAATTACAAATAGAGATATATGGAATTGTGAAATGGTATAACCTACCTTAAACTCTCGCAATTTGTACTGCGGCATATTGTACTCGGCGATAGGATCCACAACATAATACTGATAGCGTACAGAGCGCTCATGCGGCCAATATTGGAAGCACTTCTCCTGCAAACAGAAGAGTATACGACTTACACGTTATTCATAAATGCTTAGCTATGCAGCTTACCCTGCCCATTTCCTTGAGTTTGGTCAACATAACAACTATGGTGGAGTTGTGCTCCCAGAGCATGCGCCAGAAGTCCTCGGCGGTATCCTGAACAGGTCCCTGAGCTGCAATATAAGCCGAGCGGTAACGATAGCCATCGATGAAACTGGCATTGACATAGTCGCTGCCCTCAATTCCATGGATGGGCGTCAAGTATACGCGACTCGATTCGTAGGGCAGAATGTGAACCAGACGATTCTTATGCTTATTGCAGGCCAAATTAGCGGTTACAAATTTGGAAGAGTCCATCTTGACATTTGAGAGTTTTTTGAATTCCACCTCCATCCCCGAAATACTCTCGCCCGGCTCTGTGGTGAGCAGCTTCTGCAAATGGGTATGCAAATTGCGTGCGGCCACCTCTGTCGATCCACAGATGATGGCTTCCAGGATGGCATCGTGAATGAAGATATACTGATCTTCCGTTTGCACCATATAGTTGCGCTGGGCACGCAAGCACGTCACATGGCCATAGATGTCGATGATCTTCTCATGCTTCATGCGCTCCAGCATAGAGTCAATTACAATATAACATCCAGTGCGACCCACTCCCGCTGAACAGTGCACTATAACTGGCCCGGATTCGGGTGGGGTAAGGGCGCGACAGCGGCGCAGAAACTGCAAGAAGGGAGCAGGATGATCAGGCACACCGTGATCTGGCCAAGCCGTAAACTGCAACTGCTTGATCTCGCGTCGATCGTTGAAGCCCTGACGGCACAGTTGGAACGTGCGTATGCTGTAGGTGGCCAGTTCTTGGGTTTCAGTAATGGTGACAAAGATCTGGCCGTAGGTCTCGGTGCCACGGGATGGCCAATATTGATCGCACTTGATGCGTGTGCGTTCCTCCAACCGAGTCATCATCACAATCGTCGCCGTCTTCAGCTCCCAGCACATGCGCCAGAAATCGGCGAACGTCTCCTGCAATGGTCCCTGGGTGGCCACATAGGCATTATGCTTGCGATAGCCATCACAGTAGTTGGCATTGATATAATCCGAGCCGAGGACGCCCTCCTGGGCGGGCAGCTGGACACGGGAATGGTCGTAGGCGGTAACATTAGCATAGCGATTCTTGGACTTATTATGCTCGTAATTCGAATTGTCCCAGGTGAATTGCTGGCCGGGCTCGATGCTCTCGTACTCCTGCGAGAATTTCTGATTGTCATTAGCCTTTAGTCTCTCAATGTGATTGGCGAATTCTGATATGGGTATGGGCGGATGTGAGATCATGCCAGGCGTCTGGAAGTTTAATCGGCGCATATCAACCGGATCACTGGGCGTCGGACCAGCACCCAAATCAGCGGCCATCAGAGGACGCGTAACAGCTGCCTGGTCTGGTGTCTTGCAGGGTTGTCTGCGGCGTCTAACCACATAGAGCACAATCAGTGTGGTTGAGACAACAAAGGCGGTTATCAACGGTAGCACTACCCACAGTATTTCCGGCTCATCTTTGTTCCGATTAACAGAAACCTCCGGCTCTGACGGCCAATTGGGATCAGGGCGATGGGGACGTTCACCAGGTGGTGCTTCGCGCATATCAAGAGATAGGAACTCAGAGAATGGGCTCGATGTGTACAGATGCTTCTGCGGGGTATCTACAACAGCTCGCACAAATATACGATATCGTTTCTCTCTTTCCAGCTTGCGATTGGTGAAGTTATGATAGTCATCGCCTGAGCCAAGGTGGAAGGTGAAAGGAATGGAGCGCTGTGGGAACTTAGCAGCTATATAAGGTGCATTGGGTCGCTCTGGCTTATTGCGACCTGGCAACAGATCGTCGGTGAGGAACTGATCGGGATTCTTATGCAGATTGGACTTATCCTCGGGTACTACAACTAGATAGTAGTGAGAAATAGGGCCATACTCCTCAGATGCCTGTGGCAGTATAACCAATATCTCCTCACCATTCACTACGCCATAGAAATCAGGCTTGACCATGGGCTGTGGCGCAGCCATTTGGGTGGTCACCGTTATCTTCGTCGGCGGTCTATAGGAATAATCCGAGGGTATGGCGCTCACATTTACATTGTAAGTTGTGAATGGACTCAGTTCGTTGATCGTGTGCGTTTTTACGAAATGCTTCAGGATTATCTCGCGTTTCTGCACATTTTGTGTTTGGGAGAAACCCTGCGAGTCCACAAACACCTTCATCGCATCGAAGCTGATCTTGTAGTTGACGGGATTAAGGCGTATGGGCGGTGACCAGGAAAGGGTCATGGAGTGTGTGCTGACATCGTGAGCACGTAGATTGAGCGGGACATCCTCTGGTTTGATGCGCACCGTAACCTTCTCACTGAGACGTCCCAGCCCATTCTTAAACCTGGCTGCGATGGCCACGGCATACTGGGCAAACTTTTCGAGATTAACCAAATCGGCCGATTCAGTTAGACCCACGGTCTTTGTTTGCCAATCATCTAGATCTTCAACGGCAGTCATGGTGTAAAAGATCTTATAACCTAGTAGCTTGCCTCGACTTGGCACTGGCTCCCACCAAATTTCCGCTGTCTGCTCGGAAGTGGCCACCGCTTGCACGGACATTGGAGCTCTTCCCATATCTCGTTCCGTTTCTATAATCATCTTCTCGCTAAACGGGCCAGCACCCTGCTTGGTGTATGCACGCACTCGAAAGATGTACTCCGTGTTCTCCTCCAGATTGGTGAAGACCGCCTTGCGCAGTGTCGTATTGCGCTCTGAGCCCAGCCCATGATCAATTTTCTTATGGAACTGTACATCGTAGCGAGTAATGAGTCCATTGCGATGATCCCGCGTTGGTGGGTCCCAAGTGACGCATAGAACATCGGGTGTTTGGAAGCGCTTGGTTATATTGGACGGCGGTCCGCCGGGTGTGCCTTCAGGGGTCTGGAATATCTTGACTGTTTCCTGACCAATGCCGATATGATTGCTGCCTGCTACACGAAACTCGTATTCCACGCCGCGTTCGAGATCGTTGAAACGTTTTTTCGTCATTTGTGGTCCGGATAGCATCTCCTCCTTCAGTGCCTGATCCTTAACGCCCCAGCGCAGACGGTAGCCACGCAGTTCACCATACGTTTGCGCTGGCCGCTCCCATTCCAATTCGATAGAAACAATTGGTTCGCGTTCCATGATCTTAAGACTTACTATCGGTCGTACGGGCACACCTCCGGGGGTTTTGACAATTACCGCGGTGCTACGATCGCCGTCACCTTTGCGCGTCAGCGCAGCGACTTGAATGGAGTATTTAGTGTCGGGTTGCAGACCAGTCACACTATATTCCAGCGTGTCAACCACGTCGAACTTGAAGGGTTCGTTGAGGAAGCCCTTTCCCTAAGTGGATGTAATAGATGGAATTTTAGATTAGATATTCCTTCAGATGCTCTTCTTCCTAGGTAACTCACCTCATCTCGCATTTCCTGTACGTGAATATGATAGCCACGTATGATGCCATTGCGATCTTTTTCTAGAGGCGGCTTCCAGCTTACATGAATGGATGTTGAGTTTAGGGGAGTAGCTTTGACATCTTGCGGATCTCCAGGCACTAAAGACGACGACGAAAAAACAATAGATTAGCTTAGGGTCAGCACAAGTTATGTGTTTGCAAAGATCTGTTTGGACACTTAAGTTTACTTAGCAGCTAACTTAGGTTATTAATTATTGCTATAGCTCGAACTTCTTAAGACTAAGTTGCTTAAGTGTAAGACATATATGAATCTAGAGACAATAAACACTAATATCTAAGGTTGCCTTAGACCCTAGGAGCAATATACAAAAACCAGAACGAACTTAGCTCCAAGTCAACCAAGTCACCACATCACAGTTAGAAAAACAAAACATATAATGTTTTAAATTGTAAAAGTATAAAGTATCAAAGAAAGTGCTGCTTAGGTGCTAAATGTAAGGTATAGTTAGAGTTATAGTTATAGTTATAGTTTAGGTAGGTATATATAAATGAATAAATAAATATAGGTTGCTCAGTAGTAGTAGAAGGTGCACAAAAAGTGAATAAGAAGTGCATTGATACCTTGCTAATGTATATGTAATACTTATAGAGTAGTTTCCAAAAATTTACACAAAAACTTGACAATCGAAACAAGATCGAAACAGAGCATTGGACCATTTTAGTTAGGTTTCAGCTCGTGTTCAACTCTTCCGACTGGCCAAAAACAAACATGTAGCATTCAAAAAATTGTTTTTTTTTTTTAATGTTCGTGTGCAAAACATGTAGTGAAAATCAAAAAAATATATATTTGTAAATATATATTTATATATATATATACATATGTACGTATATATTAGATCAGTACATATTTCTGGCGGCTCTTGGTGGAAAAAGACAAGAGCCCTATTACAAAATCCTCGCTGACATTTAAAAATGTTTGGCTTTGAAAAATGTTTGGTTTTGAAATAGAAAAAACATGTCAAAAAACAAAAAGAGATTTGATTCTTTAGTGAGTGGTCAACAATATTTGGGGACCAGTACAAAAAGAATATTACAAATATTTAATTTTAAATATATATATATATAAATGTATGTATAAAGCATTCTTAAACATTATAGTCAAACCATTTAAAAAATACTCACTCTTTTTCTCTAAATAGATTTAAAATGTATTTTATTTTATATTTGTATTTTTTAATATTTAACCACCATCCATTAAAAGGTTGCGTTCAAAAATCAAATTTCGCAATATGTTTTTTTTTTTTTTTTTTGGTTTTGTTTTCACACATCAAAAAAGTTTTCAAAAATTTTTGTTTTACAGTTTTCCATTTCGAGTTTGCATTCAAAAAAAGGTGCACGAAACAGAGCAAGTAGAGTGCAAGGTGCGAGTGGCCAAGCAAAGATATATTTGGTATTTTTGAGTGTGTTTTATATATGAAAAAAGATATAAGATATAGCTCTTTAGTTTACAGTATACAAAAAGTATTCAGTGCATATTACAAGGGGGACTAATGGGGCTTCAAGTGAAAAGAAGAAACCAAAGAGTCGCAGTTGTTGAAATAAAGCGGGAAAGAGGGGGATGATTAAATAGTTAATACATGTATGAATATTTTTGATACAAAATGTACATATTTGTTGGCACACCCGCTTTGATACTCTATTTAATTGTAATTGTAGTAAATATTTCTTATGATGTGGTATTTTGTAGAGCTTAAAACAAGCCTAGGACTTAAAACTAAGCTAAGCATATACATATATGTATGATTTAGTTAGTTAGACTATTCAAATAAATTATTTAATTTCTTTTTATACGCATATATAGTTTCTGGTTTCCATATAGAAGTTGTTCACTTCATTAAAATTTGTCGAGCAACTGCATAATAGAAATTATTCAAATGCGACTCGCGGCACAAATGTTAAATTATGCTTCATTAGTGTCCTCCTGCACAGTGGGGCAAGAGTAATAAAGGCCTGAGGGCTGGAGGCTGAGGGCTGAGAACTGAGGACTGAGAGCGATGTCAACTGTAGCACTTTGCATCAGCTTTGTCTCTCTCTTGTCATTTCACATGCATTCACTAACACACACACACACACACACACACACACACACACACACAAACACACACGTACACCCACTCACTGTATGAGTATATAAAATAATTAAAATGCTAGGAGGTCTTCTCTATATAAGTATATATGTTTTTTTTTCCTTCTTTCTTTCTTTTTTGTGTACTGGTGAATAGAAAGAATAAAGGTACGTGCTAGTGCCAAGCTAAGCTACAACATTTTTGAGCTGCTATTTTTTTACAGCTCTTACTTATTTGTATACCCTGTAGATTAAACAGAGTTAGAACGTTGACAAGAATGTGTAGAGTATTTCTTATCTTCTGAAAAGGTCTTGCTGTGGGAAAGTAATACAGCATAACAATTGTAGATAATTATTTAATAATTATAATATATATATATATATATATATATAACTCTAAAAGCCCCAATATCTTTTAAAGTTACTCAATATGTTTAGTAACACCAAAATACTTATTAGAAATCTTAAATCGTTAAATACCGCATATTCTCGGATAGCTCATGCAAGCTGAGCATATCCTTAATTCTTCTTCTGTTGCTATAATCCAATTTTTTCGGTTATTTTTTATTCCGTTCCGCATAAAACTCGCTGTATGTGTGTGTGTATTTGAGTCTACTCTAGCACACACAAAAGGCAAGCTGACTGCATTAGGAACTGACACCGCAAGGGGCGGGGCCTGAAAGAGGGTGAGGGAGGAACGTAGCAAGTGCCCAGCTTTGGGGCAGGTGCTATTTGCATTTCGCATTGAAAGCAAAGCGCAACGAAGCTACCAAGCGAAATATGTATGCGAGAAACACAAATTAAGAAAATAAAACATAAATATGTATGTATATATACCCATATATACAGACATATATGTATATCATATATGCTATACAAAATACTGTAGCATACTTATGCGCTGACCCTTTAACTGAGAAATTCTGCAGCCGCAGGGATATCAATGGAGGAACACACACATTCACACTCTCACACACACACACGCACACACACAGCTTTGATTGTGCTAAATTGAGTACAATTAAAATGATAATATATATATTATTTATTTTTTTGTAGACGACACAGACAGAGAATTGAGAGCTGTGCAGAAGAATAATGTGCTGACTAGACAAGTTGAAGTGCTTCAGGTGCATTGCTCATAAAATATAATATAATAAAATATACATTCATGATACGTCCAACTCTAAATAGGAAAAAAGTAGCCAGTGTTGGCCACAGTACAGTATATCTTGCATGTGCGTCCTTTGATCCCACATTCGCTTTGTGCTTTTTCAAGTGCTTTTACACGTAAATTGCAGTGCTTAATGGTTAACTTAGTTGCGATTACTTGACTAGGTGCTTAGCATTAACTAAAATTACAATTCATTAAATTGTGCTTAGCCAAAAACAAATCAAATTAAGTGAGTGCCAACACTTTGCCTCATTATCTTCATTATCTTCTTCCTCTACTTTGTGTTGAAATAACTTAATAGGTACTTTGTAAATCAAGATGGTTAATTTAACAAGCAGTTCAACTTATCAGCTAACAAGCAGAGTTCATGAGTTCATGTGCGAAAAGCGTTTGTAAACCAAAATGGGAGAATAACGAAGGTGAAAGGGCTTGCAACAATGTAAAGTATAGTTTAAATTCTAGTTTAGCTAGAAGGCATTAATGTTAAAATAAAAATGCAGATTTATAGCAAATGAATACATAGTAAACTTACTTGTGGATTGGATTGTAAAACATGAAAATTCATAAAAAAAAATTTATAGAGAAACACTTAACAGATATCTGCCTTAATTATAGATAAGGATAAAGTTTGGTAGAGTCTTTGCTGCTACTTTTCGAATTAAAGAACCCATTATAAGTGAAAAAGTAGTAAAATTAAACATGTGAGCTAAAACCCACTTCTAAATTGATCAATATATATTTATAATATATATATATATATAATGGTTTTGTGAAAATGTATGTAACAGGCAGAAGGATATGTCGCAGACCCCATAAAGTATATATATTCTTGGTCAGAAAAAAGTTGACTGTCCGTCCGTCCGTATGAACGATTTTGGAACTGCAAAAGCTAGAGAGCTGAAATTTTACATGAATACTCGTATGTTAGTTACGCAGTACGATAACACTTCCAAATTCTCGATTTATTTATTTAGATAGATATGATGGAGACGCAGATTTTTGATGCCTCGCCCCCTTCGCCCTAATTTGAAAAAGAACGCATTTCAAATACTAGATACTATAATGCTATCAATATATTCCGAAAGTTTCATGAAGATCGTTCATCTAGAAATGGAGTTATAAGCGTCCAACTCAGAAACTGCGCGGTTAGCAGAGCGCGTGCTCATACGTTGGGTGCAGGGTATCTCGTAGTCGAGCCGTCTCGACTAGAGCCTTCTTACTTGTTTTCCCTAAACTTTTTTCTGTGTTTATTTTTATCTGCAAAATTATTAGCATTCTCCCATTTTCCACTGTTTGACATGCATAAAAATTTCTCTTTAAAAAATGTTTTTGTGTGAACTTCAGATTAATTATCTCTCAAAAATGACCAATAACTATATAAATTGATAAAACTATTGGCACAGTTGTCCAGTTTATATTTAGAACAAATAATAAAAAATTAGTTTCGGAAGAAAAAAAAAAAAAAAAACATTTTTACATTGTTGCTTTAACAAATGGGCAGATTACCTGCTAAGAAAAAAAGAGATTGATGGAGAGGGAAATAGAGAGAGGGCGAGAAACGGAGAGTGGGGGCCAAACAGATGCAAATGTGTTAACTGGGTAAACATGCAGGTGATGGCAAATAAAACTTAATCAAATGTGTCAACAGAATACAAATTAAATATAAAAATCAAATAATTTTTATGCGAAAATCAATTTAAGGATTTTCGCCATGTATTCGCGCATTTGCATAGCGATAAACAACAACAAAAAAGCCACATATGTATATTAAGGGGCGTGGGGGTCAAAGTGCAAAATGTTTGCCCACAAATAAAAAAGAAAAGGCAAATATCAAAAAACAAAACCAAACTCGGGAGCAAAGCCCAAAGAAAAAATATTACAACGAGCTGCTGCAAAATGTTATTAAATATGTATACATGTAAATAAGTAGATATGTACATGTAGATATATATATGTATTTGGCTATGTGTGTTTGTATGTATGAATGTGTGGGTACAATTAAAAAAAAAATTAAATATTCGTGTGTGCATAAATAAATGCAGCGAAACGTTTTGCATTATTTGCCTTAGGTAAACCACAATAAAAGAGCTTGTGCATAGAGGACGGGAGGGAATTTGGTGGGAGGAGGGGGGGGGGGTGGGGGGGGGGCGGTGTTTGGGTTTTTATTATGTACGCCTATGACATTTGTGTGCAGCTAGGCCTTATTTAGGCATATTTTTTTGGTGGAGTTGGGCACTTGTTTACATTTATAATTGCATAAATTTAATTATGTAAATAAATCAATTTAATATTTGATGCGGCTCTTTTGGTGGTTCGTTCGCAAAAAAAAAGCAACAAACAAACTAACTAAATTCACGAAAATCATAAATGTGTGTTTGTTTAGATTATATTTATGTTTGTTTAAGATTAGTGTTTGTTTATAAGTATTTGGTATCTGGTGCGCTTACAAAAACACAGAGCTCTTATTATGTTTTGTGCTATACAAATTACCACAAAAAGTTGATGCATTATATCATAAAAAAATTATCGTATATATATATTAATAATATTTATCCAATTCAGTTTTTTGTTTTATTTGTTTGCAAATTCATAATTGAGATTCAATTAAATAACAAAAATTCGTTCTTGCATATAGTACACAATATAGGAGTTGTGCTAAAAAAGAGTTTCGATTGCATTTTCATTTCATAGAGATACAAGTGCAAAAAAGTTGTCAAAAATTGCGCCAAAAAATATGCAATTTTATAGTACCAATAAAAATTTGAAATTTTCAATATTCTCAATTTGTAAGCAAAGGTAATTCAACAATAAAAACAATCTTAATTGGGGATTCAAATCAGAAAATAATTGGTGGATAACAATATGGAATATCGCATTAGGAACTGAACAATGATAAAGAACGAATCGAAACACATTTAAACTAAAATTTAAAAAAAACTTTTTTTCAAGATCTCGGGAAGTCTTGGATTCTTAAATCAGAAAAACTAAAAACATAAACTGTAATCGGATTAAAGTACGTATATTTTAGAAATATTCAGAAGAATTTGAGCTGTACATTTTGAAATGTAGTTGAATTCAGTTAAAAAGTAAGGATAAATTTTGAAAATTTTTGGAATATATTTTTTAAAGAAAGAGCTAAAAAACCAGATCTATTGAAGAACTTATGAAGGAGACCAGAAGTATATTCAGACATAAAGGAAACATAAATACACCGTCTACAAATAAGGGGGGATATAAAATACAGCTGCATTCAAAAATAGATGAATGTTTGCAGCATTTTTTTGAAACACATATGTGATATATGATATATGATATGTGGTATGTGTATGTGGCATGTGGTATTTATTGCCAGTCGCATAGCTAACACGACTTGGGTTAATACAGACACACTCACACACACATACGCATACAAATATGGTTATATATATATTTTTTTTTTGTGTTTGATCAAAAAGAAAATCAAAAACAAAACGCTCCATTGCGGCGTTTCCGGCAGCTCCTGCGTTGGGGATGCTCGATATCAAAATTCAAAAATCGTATAAAAATTTGTTCATTTTTGATTAATTAGTTAGGTTTGATAACGTTTTACAAATAAACTAAAAATATTATAAACTAAATTGAAAAATATGTTGATGAAAAATAAGTGTAAATGAGAAAACGATAAATGTGAACAAAGAGAGAGAGAGAGTTAGAGAGACTTACGCATAGGTAAGATTGTCATTGGCATACATACCATCCTCTAGGGTGCGCGTTATGATTGGATGGGAGCGCGGACCGTCGCCTACAGAGGTGCCGGCTAGCACCCAGATCTTGTATTCGGTCCAGCGCTTGAGCTCGTCAAGCACAATCTGTGTCATGTTCAGGGTCAGAGTGGACGCCTCGTCGTCCGCCCGGCCCACCTCGACGAACAGCACCTTATAGTATATGATCCGACCGTTGGAGCGCTCCGCGGGCGGAGGCAGCCAGCTAAGCGCGATCGTTGTCGAGCTGTTCGCAATCGCCGTGATATTGCGTGGCGGAGCACCTGGTACTAATTACACAATATAGATGGGAACGTGTGGTTGTTGTTTTTTTTTTTTTTTTTTTTTTTTTTTTGTGCATTGAAAATTTGTTTGCGTTATAGCCAGAGAGAGAGATATGTTTCATAGCGTTTAGCGATTAGCGTTAAAACCAAACGAAAATTGTTTTCAAACCAAAAAAAACATGTAACGAAAAAAAGCATCAAAATAATGTTTGAATAAATGACATAATGGATAATAGGCATAAGTATATATAAGTTGGCATATAAGTTAGGTGTTATATCAAAAATCATAAGTTAGAAACTCAAATACAAGACATAAAATTTCTTTTTGATCGATCCAATGGTTTATGCAAATAATGTAGCGTTTCTTCTTTCACTTTTCTTTTGTTTTTTTTGGAGAAGTTTTGGTTCTCGCTTAAATTAAATTGTGCATATTTTTTGGTAACGATTTTGAGCTGAAAAACTAACTACACACTTAGAAAAATAGATTGCATATAATAGATAAATAATATTTATAAAATAAATACGATTTAAAATTACAGAAGCGTGCAGTAAACGAGCTCTACAAATACTCTATATAATTTATGTAACTTGATGCAAATATTTAAAGCGAGCTTAAACTAATTGTACAGGTCACACACACACACACACACACGCACACGCACACATACACACATTTACTATGAACATTAAATTTGCATAAACCATGTGGCTGTGGGTTTTTAATTTGTTTTTATTTCTTACATAAAACATGAAACTAATAGCCAGAACATGAAAGTAGAAACTAACATTTATTCGAATATGCATTTATATATATGTATATGCAGCAGATACTTGATGCTGCATCAAGTGCACAACATTGTTTAAGCTTGTATGGAAATAATAATGTTATGCTTAATTGAAACGCAATCACTACAAATTGATATATAGCAAAAACCCAAATTGCAAAACCATATCGAACAACGTTCATGGCAAACGGCAAGGAATAAGTCAATGTGAACGGACCACTGAGTAGTAATCCGCATGCCAAACTCATATCTCATTTGGTTGATTCCTTCTCACTCACTCAGTCTCATTCTCTCTCTGTCGCTCTTCCTATTGACAGCCACAAAACAATTGTTAAGCCAGAGAACCACTGGAACCACTTAAACTTTAATTATGCGCCAAATCAAGCTAAGAGTATGCAAAACGTGCAAATATGAAAACCAAAAGTGATGCAATATAAATATAGAATAGAGTAAACACACACACACACAGACACACTTGTACACATATAAATATATTTATATATATATAATATAATAAATAGTATGCGGTGCATAGAGACATATTTAGTTATACTTGAGCTCTAACAGTTTGTTTGCCTTGAACATTTGTCTTGGCGCGTTACTCTATTAAAACGTATTTTAAAATCAATTACGAACTACAAATGCAAGAGAGAGTGAGCAACAGAACGAGAGAGCCAGAGAGAGAGAGAGAGAGAGAGAGAGAGAGAGAGAGAGTGATAGTGAAACGGAGTGCAAGTTAGAAGGAGAGCGTTGCATATAGAAACGACAAAGTTCATTGTCTAGAAATTTTGGTTTGTGGTTTCTGTGCAGTTGCATTCAAATTTTAGACATGCGAAGGCTAGGCCAAAGTTGCAGATACTTTTAACCATAATTTGCATATTTTAAGGCTTCAAATCAAATGATATACACATACACATTCTCTATATAAACTTATATATATTTATTTTATTTTTCTGACTATACATTTCATTTGCAATCAACAAATTCTTACATTTAAAATTATTTAATATTGTTTTTGGATTTTTGTACTGAAGTTTGTGATGTGGTGTTGTTTACAGTGTTGACTAAGGTGTTAAGTTTTTTTTTTTTTTGTATTTGAGGTTATGTTTCATCAATAGAGCGCAGAGGAATTTGTAAGTAATTTAGTTCAGATTTCGATTTAACTAAAATACCTATGATCATTTGTAATTGTACATTAGATATTTCAGAAATAAAAACAAATATATAAATTTTGTTAAAAAATATATATACGAATAATTTTAAAAAATGTATATAAATAACACTCCAAAAATGTACATGGGTATAAAAAGAGGAATAATCAATAAAAATGCCTATTAATAGTTACTTCATTCCCTATCTATTAATCTATTGATGAAGCATAACTAACTGTTATAAGCCCTGCCTTTGCCAACTCAATATCAGTATAGACATGGGCTTATACATAGGTGTTCTTTGTATGCCTAACTAACCTGTTGTATGTATGTTATATGTATTAACTAAGCTAGGATAACTTGGATGTAGATGTATTTAGGAGTAGTCTAGTCTGTATAGATGTATCAAGTATATAAATGTGTATAAACTGAACTATAAATAATTGATAAATATATTATATAAACTTGCAGTTAACTAGAAACAATCACATATCATACAGTATATAGTAAATGTATATATAAATATATATATCTTATTAAGGCAGAAAAGTGCAAGTCAGAACACACCTCACTCACACACACAAACACACACATACACTCACACACACGCCATTGTTACCTGTATCCATGAGAATGCCATAACACACAATGGAAATAGTCACACACACAAACACACACACATACTCGCACACACACATACTTTATCAACAAACTGTTATTTGAACCGAATGAATAATTAACTACATTTATAGGCATAGGAATATGACATATAAGTAGTTATATATAAATGTATGTATAATTATTTGTATATATTTATAGTTATATGGAACGAAATTTATGTTTCGAGTTTTTGAATTTTTGTTTGTATTCTTTTGTACTTAAGCTAGAGAAACTCGTACTACGGCTTAGTTGAGTTTTGATTTTGTTTCTATAGTGGATATTCGTTTACCTAACTTAGGATCAAAGAGTCTCAGCCACTTACCATATTGCTTGGTGCGAACAGGAATGGGCGGGGTCGTTGCGCCCTCGCCGCGCTGCGAACGTGCTGCCAGCCAGATGTAGTAGAGAGTATCGGGATACAAACCATCAAGCGTGTAGGACTCGGAGTTCGAGATGCGCCTGCAAGGGGCAAAAGGAGCACTCGATTATGCATATCTGATGGCTTTATAAATACATTCACATATGTAACTCACTTGTGATGATCCTGATTGGCGTATGTGTCATTCCAGTAGAGCTCGTAGTGCACAATGTTCTCGCTGGAATGAGTTGGCTTGGACCACTGCAATGTGACTGCGGTCTCGCCGATATCAGTTGCCCGGAAATTGCTCGGTTGTGATGGCACACCTGTACAGAGAGACGTCCGAATACGAATACAGATATACATATATACATATATACACAAAACATATAGACATATCAAACTGTAAATGTGTTTCGCATTCACGTAGGCACATATTTGGTTTTCGGTTTTCGGTTACGGTTTTGGTTGGTTTGGTAATAATGAAACGGAAATTACGGAAATTAAATAAAATACACAAACAAATCAATGCGGCATTTATTTATATATGTATAAGCGAGCAACATGAGCCCATTCACATACTATTATTCAGATACACTCGGGAATCATGCAAGCCAGCTGGCCACATGAACACGTAGCGCAGTTCAAGCCTGCAAAATTGATTGAATTATTTGCTTCATCCAAACATTGAAATGCAAACGAGCATGGCCATTGCCAAAAACCAAGTCCTGTCCCCATATTTTTTCATATTTACATGTAGATCTAATAAAGTAATATATTTTTATATGACTCTCCACATTGTATGCCCACATTATAAGCTTTGAATGTTTATGCTATATGCGCTCGCTCTATTATAGATATTTCCTTTTGGAAAAGAAACTATGAACTCGAATGGCAAGCAAAAGCTAAACTTTTCATGACGAGAAATCACATGTCTGTCACAGTCTGTGTACCCCTTGCACTAATATAATGAATTGAAAGCCAAGCAGTCGGATTTAACAACCTTATGAGAAATTTAAAGTATTCAATTTATCTTATTTTGCCAATCTTTTATCAGATATTCAAATGAAACTATGTTGCTGAAATTTTCTGTTGAAAATCCTCACTTGGAGCCATACAAAGCGCTTACGGCCAGAGAGGTTGGCCCAATACGAAGTTAAGAGCATTAGGCAACACAACTGCAACTGCAACTGCAACTGCAAATGCAACAAATTCAAAGTCACACTATAAACGGCCACGCCCCTAGCGTACGATGGGCGTAGTAGCATCGTTCTCTGCCTGCCAGTCGAAGACCTCGGAAGCCACAAAGCTGCATATCAAAGTATGGCAAATGCAATTGCTTCAGCAGTCAAATTTAATGAATATTTGCTGCACACCAGAATGCACAAACATACACACACGCACACATACAAGTAGAAATAAGTAAATGTTATAAATGGATGTGATCCGGAATCAACTTGGCATTCAACTAAAAGAAAGCAATTCTGGTGTTCTAGACTATTTAAAGCAATACATCCTTTCAAAACAAGCTAGACTTTATGACTAGCGTTGCCAGGTGCCTAAACCTACCTACCTAGCTAGACCTACCTAGCTACGGTAATGTTGTGGTTATTGATAAGAGAAATAAAAAGAAAAAATAAATAAATAAATAACACTTTCAATTATTTTATGCATCTGACAGAATTAATAGATATCATACCACATTGACTAATATAATGCCTACTATCAAGTATCTAAACACAAAACACAATCAAGTTGATGTCTCCGCTTAGTTAATGCGCTCAGAGTTGCCAGATTGTCCGAAATTATTAATTATCTGCATTGAGCTGCACATTTGGAGTCCTAATTAAATAATTGGTGTAATCTATGCGAGTTGATTTAAGCAGTCAACTTAATTGCGTATTTCGCAATTAATTGCATACGATTTGCACATCCATATTGGGGGATGTACGCCGTAGGCCGTAGGCTCTAGGCTATTGGCACTCACTCACCTTGCTGTGTCTTCACCTGCACAGGGGTGGACATAGGACCGGCTCCCATAGATGTATACGCCTGCACACGAACTGTGTAGATGGCGTGAGGCGTTAATTCCGAGACCGTTGTCAATTCGCTGTTGTCAATCATTTGAGAGTTCCAGGAGGCTTCAGGCTGATTCGAATTGGTCGTATAGTACACCTTGTAGCCCTACAGAAATTGCAGTTTAGAAGAAGATGCAAATAGGATTATTAAAATTAATTTCGTAAGACTATAAGCCTCTCAGCCTATCTATACATATGTAGCTACAGTTACTCGATTACAGCGCACAATGCTTCAAAATTAATATCTGAAATGAAATGAGCTCATAGGAGCATTCAACTTAGGAAAATGCTGGCTTAGTCTGAAACCTCTTCACCTTCACGGTCTCAATTAAAAGTCGCATCTCTTGAAATCTTTTGCTAACCATAAATTGCTGGCTCGAATGAAATATGGCTTGTGGTCTCAGATTTGCGTAGTTTATAATTTTGGCCTTGTGGTGAGCACTGTTTGCAGCTGCAGCACGTCCTGCCAGACGCAATGGAGACCGACCACAACAATTGCGGCCTAGCACTTGACTCGATCAAAGTGCAGTCCGGAGGAAGCAGCCTGGATCGGGGGCTTGGGGCATGCAAACTACAAACTACAAGCTACAAGCTAGAAGCCAACTGCTGGCTAACTGGCTAACTATGTGGCTTTGATTTCATTCGCACATTTGCATTTAACCGCTTGTCTTGCGCCCCTCGCCCCTCGCCCCTCGCCCCTCGCCATGCGTCTCCTGCTCCGTCTGCGTTTTAATGCCAAACATGGCTAACGTCATTTCGTGCCATTTCCCTGCCGCCCCAGGATCTGGCCTTTCGACGTGACAAAGTGTCGACCCTTGGCTGGGTCTGCCATGCAGCTTTAGCCGGAGTCTGTGTTCCTGCTCGTTCTCTTGTTTAATATGCGTACTCAATGCCAGGTACTTACGGTCACTTGTCCATTGGGCGTCTCTGGTGGCTCCCAAGTAATAACCATCGTTGAGGAGCTCAACGGCCGCACTTGCACGTTACGTGGCGCACTTTCCATTTCTGAAAAGAGATAAGCAGAGAAATAAAGAATGAAAGAGCGAGAGAGAGAGAGAGAGAGAGTAAGAGGGAAGGAGAGAGTGAGATAAATGGGATTATTATCATTGTTAACACATTTAAAAAACAAAAGCGAGAAAGTTCATCAGCTACATTTTGAATATGCGAGAGAGAGAGAGAGAGAAACAGAGAGAAACAGAGACAGAGGAAGAATGTAAAGAAAATTGTCTTCAATCTGCAGACAACCTCATTGAATAAAAACATAATTCATGTTCATTCAATATGAATATTCAATCATAATTAAGCGACTTGTTAACTAAAGTCATTTAGTTTCAAAAAGTTTTTAATCAGTTAGAAATGCAGAGTACAAACAGACAAATGCCAGAGTCGAAGCAGACAGAGAGACAGACGTCCGATTGATGTGTTTCTGCTAAATGAAATTTTCGGGCATTTGCAGCAGGATTTAAAAACAAATGCAGAGCCAGATTGAAAATAGGCCAAAACTTGGCTGTATCAGCAGAGAAAGAGAGGCAGAGATAGCGAGAGAAAGAGAAAGCTGGGTTTATTGAACGCTCTACACAAATGTTTTTCAATGCAAACAATCATCCATCACAATCGCCGGGAATAAAGTTCTGCTAAATGCATGTCCATCCGCCGAACTCCTCATTGTAAACATATTTTTGCACTACTCCGGTGCATTTTAGTGCGAATTTTGCATTTATAATGTGCAACGCAATGCTGTAAAAACACACACACACACACACATTAACTGATTTTCGAAGTGCGAAATACAATGCCTAACAATAGCAGCTAGAATCAGTGAAATGCCAACAACTATCTATTGCCATATGCCAGAGAGTTGCTCTAGGCTTTTAATAACCATACCCTAGAAATGAATACGGATAGGAGTATTAGAGGAAAAGATATTCATATTCATATTACTATAAATATATATCTAATTTTTAGCTGTATTAAAAATAATAAATTGAAATTGTTTCTTCTCAGCATTTCCTCTTCCCTCTCTCATATATGGCCATGGATATCATCATTGATTTATATGAATAGTTATTAAACTATATTATATTACAGTTGCTCCGATCTTTAAAAGCTTTCAACAAACAATAACATATTTGTATTTAATTTTTTTTAGAATAATATTCAGTGTATATGTAATTTAAAAAGTTATTAGAAAAGGCTCATTGACAATCCCATATGAAGCTTAATATTAACCAAGATTATTTTCAATTTGCTCTTTATTGCGATATTTTTGCATCGAATAGAGCGTAAATTTTGGATCACAAAATATACTTTCTTTGTCATTCATTTTTGTTGCATACCTAATAGGGCACACGGTTGATCGCGCTGACCGCATGAAATTAACCATAGATCGAATGAAAAATATTAATTAACATATGTGACATTATGTTTGTTACATAACAAGAGCTATTAGAGAGAAACAGCTGTCACGTAACATACGCATGTTAACGAGCTAATGTAATGCTAAATGTTAGTTTTGTACATTTGCAAATATCTAAGTGGATTGTGGAAGGTATTACATATGTTATGGGGCCATTTCCATTCGATATAATATATGCTAATACATGTGACTGAAAGACGTATCAGTTAGATTTTCTGTACAAATTTTGGTCATATTTTCATGACTGTTTGTAAATAGAAGAAAATTATGTGAGTATAGACTGAAGCGCAACGTCTGTCTAAAGTGCCCTGTTTGCTATATTCCAGTTAATGCTACTTGAACTCGACATTAGCTGTTTATTGGGTATACTGTAGTCGAAACCGCATTTGCACATGTTTGAAATGTATTGGCGAGGCGTGAAATTGGTGAACAACTGAAATAGCAGCAGACGTTGTGGTTGGCATTGGAGATAGGTAGGGAACAGCCAAAACTGTGCTCCACTAATTAGTGGGTAGCAGTAGCAGTGGATTTCTCCTCAACTGCTGCTCGCATGTGAGCTAGTGTGTGGGCATGTGGGTGTGTGGGAGTGTGCATGGGTATGTGTATGTGTGATGCAACATTTCCTTTTCTTCTGCTCCTCAATTGGTTAATGGCCAATCAATAAATTCCAATTCTCACAATTTTACTGCAATATCTTGTACATGGGGTGCCACTGCAGCGTTTTACCCACAATTTATATCTCAGCCATCTCATCTGTTACACAAGTGTGTGCGTGTGTGTGTGTGTGTGTGTGTGCTGCATGAGCACATGTGTGTGCGTGTGCTATAGATAGAACGAGCTGCCATTGCCATTTGCCGGGTCTAGGCTAAGATTTGCATGCGCAGCACATGGGGCACTCAAAAATTGCAATAGCTTTGCCTCCGCCACCTTCTAGCAGCCTTCTGCAGACTGGCTTCCTAGTTGCCCTGGCTGGTTATCCTGGCAGCTCCTTCTGCTCCATGTGTGTGGGAGCGTCACGTAAGCTGCATTTAAGAGCATATACATTACATACGGATACGCTCCATTAATATGTATCCCTTGCATGCCTGCTCACGCCTACTGCTCTCTATGCTTAGAGCACATAGCACTAAATTCTTAGCAGCCACCCACACAGACACACCCGCGCACACACTCTCCAGCATACAGTCACCCATGCAAAGACATCGGAAGCAAGCCCCATGACCTATTACATGACGAAAGGAGCTGTTAAAGAGTTGCCAACACACTTCTGTGTGCATGCGTGTGTGTGTGTGTGTGTGACTATTAAACTTAAATGTATTAGACCATATTAGTTGTATACATTATAGCCAAATGGCAATACAAGGTATCAGCCTCTTCAAAAGCTTGAATGCAGACAATCGATCAAAAGTTAGAGAAAGAGGTGAGGGAGAGGGAGATAAAGTCCTTGAGTACTTGCTGCAACTATATTTATAATTGATGCAAATTGAAGCAGCAACAGCTTTCAGCCTACCGGCTAGCGTGAAAATCGTCAAGTCTTTCTGATATGCTGCAGTCAGTTTAGAATTAATGAAAAGCATAAATTACTGATTGAAATCTATGCAATATCAACCAAAATAGATGACAATTCGACTAAGCGGAAGTGTGTGATGATTTAGGGCAGCTTGAAATGTAAAAGGCTAAGCTACATACATATATACATCTCTGTTAAATAGACGAAATTGAGATGAAGCTTCCTTTAAAATAATCAAAACAATATTTATATATTGTTGTTGGTTCTACAACAATGTTATTAACAGAACTTTGGCTGAGAAGCGAAGCGACAGTTGCTGCTTGCATTGCTGATTGTGATCCCGTTTTAATGTAAAGCAATGAGTAGCACATAGACGCTATTAAGCATGCAGTAATGTTATTAGCAGAGCACACATAGTGCGCAAAATTGTGTAAGAGTGAGTAAGTTGGCTGTCAGAAATAGAGAGAGAGAGTAAACAGTGCAGATGATTACGACCAGGTTAGTTACAGTCATATATATCCATTTCATTCGCACTTATGGCGCTGAATTTCGATCTATTCTTACATATACGCATACTGCAGAGTAAGGTATGAAGAGAATGCGTGTGTGAGAGAGTCGTCGAATGCTCGCTTACAGCTGCTACAGCTGATTGGTGATTGCAAAATAACATGGATGTCCTCAGCAGCCATTACAGATTTTTGTTCGGATCGTGCTTCATAGAAGAGCAAAGAGTGTGACGCATTTGTAAGTGTGAGTAGGGCAGCTGCACCGCAAAGAGTGTACACAGTCTAAAGTGGTTTAATTAATCAATTAATTAGAGTAAGAAATATTGTATATGCTAGAAATAGTAGAGATTACATTTGAGTTAGAGTATTCAATACGAAACTCTAATCACATCGTAATCCAGCAGAGCTGCGACTCAGGTAGTTTCTATCTGTTGGCCGTGGCCGTTTAAGCTGTCTGCTGTTTATGGCCTTCGATTGTTGCACTTGCAGACCGTAAATGCAACTCTCTCAGCTACCTAAGCTCCACTCACACGTGTCAATATCGAAGGCGTGCGACCTGCTGCTGAATTCTCAAAAAAATTTTTACTAGTTTCTCTGCATTTTCTATTTCTTTCATTGTGGTCTGGCTGTAAACGGCGCCATCGAAATAATATTTCGAAACGATATTGGGCAAGCGATAAGCATAATTGTGGCAATAAAAGTTTTCAACTTTTATACGACAAGCTACAACGAAAAAATAAAAAAATATGGCAGACAGGCTAGAAGAAGAGCAACGGCAGAGAGAGGGAGAGAGAGAGAGAGAGAGAGAGAGAGAGAGAGAGAGAGAGAGAGAGAGAGAGAGAGAGAGAGAGAGAGAGAGAGAGAGAGAGAGAGAGAGAGAGACGGCGCGCAGCAAGCGGAACGGAGTTGTAAGCAGCGCTTGCTTACGCGCAATTGCCATAGCTAAAACGCGCCATACACACACACTCAGATACATGTATGGATACGAACACACACACACACTTATGCAAGGCACTTGCAAGCAGAGAAACGACATTGATGCGCATTCATATGAACGCATAACAATGCAAAGTTTATGCGTTGCCAACCACATTCGGTGAGGTGAGGGGCACTAGGCGACGTGAGCCAGCTGCCTCTTAACACACTCACATACAAACACACATACACACATCGGGCGGGTAGTGTGTGTGTGTGTGTGTGTGAGATTGAGCAGTTGCGTATGCAGCGAGCTTTCGTTTTTAACCATTGCAGTTACCTTTGATTTCAAGCGGGAGAAAGAGGCGACTGCACGAAGAGCACAGGCTTAGAAATAGGGGGGCCGAGTTGAAGGGGGCTAATGTCATGTGAATGCCGCTCAACAATTGTTATTGAAATTGTTTTCGCCGTAAAATTTTGTTGGCATAGAAGAAGAATAAGAAGAGCAAATGCTAAGGATACTTACTTGTGCCACCGAATGAAAAATCGCCTGCGATGCGGAGAGCGAAAGGAGAAGAAAATATAAAAGAGAAAAGACATAATGGGATACGGGTGAGTACTGCGTTTTACATAAAAATTCACGAAAAACGAAAAACAAACAAAATCGAGAATCGAAAATCGAAAGACTCGAAAAAGAAGCAAAATCAAATTGTTGAAAGTTGCTGAAAAATCCTGGCAGCGTTTGTTTAAAATGTGTGAAGTAGACAGAAGAAGAAGATATGGAGAAGCAGTTAGTGGGTTTATCTCTCGTTAAGCGACGACTGAGGGCGGGCATACTCACTTGTCTCACCCGTGGTGCAAGTCGCTGGTGCCGAGGGCGGGCCACGCCCAATGTTGTTAACAGCTATCACATAGAACTCATATTCGGTATACGGACTCAGGGCGCGGACCACATAGTACATGGTTATAATGCCGCTGATCTCGCTGAAGGCCTGATTCGCATTCTTCGGCTTGTATTGAATGACATAATACTGCAGATCTTCGGGTCCCTTGTACGACCACTCCAGACGCACCGACGTTGCGGTCACTTCTGAGATTTGCACATCCGTCGGCGCCGTTGGAAGTGCTAAGGATTGGAAGAGAGGGAGATAAAGAGGGAGTTTTAGTTAATACTCAGTAATCGATGGGTCATCGCATTACAGGGTAACTATTAGCTGATATCGTTTTCGACTTTTACTTACATTGCACTTTGACCACGGATACCGCATCGATCTGACCCAGCGAGGAAGCAGCTATGCAGGTGAAGTTCGCGCTCTCTTGTATGTTGGTTAACTGTAAAACATTCCGACCAATGGGTATATCATTCTCCGGTGTCAGATCTTGTGCGCCTGAACATGATAGAGAGAGAGAGAGAGAGAGAGAGAGAGAGAGAGAGAGAGAAAGAGAGATTAGCATATGCAGTTACATGCTACATGATTTTCATTTGAATTAATTATTACCCTTCATCCACTTGACGTGCGGCATGGGTGAACCGACAGCGACGCAGGATAGATTCAGATTTGAGCCCAGCATCACTTCGCTTATGTGCTCTGGTGGGCGGGAGAACGTGGGCGGGACGCGACGCACCTTCACATACAAATTTATAGCCTTCGAGTGCTCTGTACCAATCGAGTTCTCTGCCACGCATTCGTATTTGCCCTGATCCTCTTCGCTGCTGTTGTTGATTTGCAATACACCTGAAAAAGAGAGGGAGAAAATATGAAAGTGGGTAGGTTGCCATATATATAACGTAGCATAGAATTAGAACTAGGTAAAAGATAAGGATTAGGCGCTAGCCTCTGCTCTACCTATCTCGAGTGATGTTCCCAGCTACCTGTTTACGTATATAACAAACACTTTGATCAGAAGTTAGCTCAGTTGCTGATTGCCCACTCAAGAGAACCTATTTGAAAATGCTTCGACTACTTCCCCTCTTATTGCTCTGCAGCTATCGGAGACTCGTCCTGGCTACCACCTACGTAACAGTTGATAGTCCTATTCAGCCAGCTCTTGCCGAGCAGTTGGAGATGATTGACTTGCTGGATTTGGGCGACAGACCCCGGCGCATGGCCCAACCCACCGAACTTCACAATTCGGCTTCAAAGTTTCTGCTGGAAGTGTACAATGAGATCAACGAGGAACAGGAGCCGCAGGAGGTTCTGCAGCAGCGTCACAAACGTTCGCTGGACGATGACATCCTGCTAACTCGAGAGGATCGCCAGGAGATGGAAAGCTGCAACAGTATATTGACTTTCTCGAGCCGTGCCCGGCGGGAGGAGCTGCATCAGCTGGATATGCATATTACATTCAACACGAACGATGTGCCTGTGGATCTAATGCTCATGCAGGCCACACTTCGCATCTACAAGCAGCCCAGCATGCAGGAGAAGCGTCAAAACCTGACAGTCTCCGTTTACAGAACAATTCACGGTCATCAACAGGGCTTAGATGTGACTCCTGTCTATCGCATTCTTAGCTCCGTGAACACCACGGCCCACTATAAGGGCTGGCTGGAGTTCAATCTGACACGCACACTGCGCACCTGGCTACTCAGCAGGAGTCCACAGCGGCACGAGCTGCGCGTCTCGTTGGGGGATGAAGCGCAGCTCAGTGTTTGGCATGCGGGTCTAATAGCTCCACAGGACATCCAGTCAAATCTGCAACCTTTCATTGTGGGCTACTTTAAAGGACCCGAACTGCTGGTGAAGGTGCAAAAGCTGCGCTTCAAGCGGGATCTGCAGAAGCGCAAAGCCTCGCAGCCACGCCCGCCTCCGCCGGCGGATCTCTACAAGCCGCCGCAGTCCTGCGAGCGTCTCAATTTCACGGTGGACTTCAAGGAGCTGCAAATGCACAACTGGGTCATTGCGCCCAAGAAGTTCGAGGCATATTTCTGCGGCGGCGGCTGCAACTTCCCACTGGGCACCAAAATGAATGCCACGAATCACGCGATTGTCCAGACTCTGATGCATCTGAAGCAGCCGCATCTGCCAAAGCCTTGCTGCGTGCCCACTGTGCTAGGCGCCATAACCATCTTGCGATACATCAACGAGGACATTATCGACTTGACCAAGTACCAAAAGACGGTGGCCAAGGAGTGCGGATGCCATTAAAAGGATTTCAAACTCATTTAAGCATAGTCATAGAGAATTATTGTAATTAAGTTCATTTTTAAGATCAATAAAAAATATATATATTTAATTTTTAATATAGTTTAGAAATGGTTGGCTTCAATTCAATTGAACGAAAATACATTTACACTGAAAATATGCAAAGTGCGTAGTTGAAATTCGAACTGGTTCTAAAATGAGCCAAGTTCATTGTGAGACAAGTCGAGCGTACATAGCTATGAAATATTCAAAATTGGTTGCTAAGCTGATTTGCTATCATTCTAAGCTTCGATTATACATACATGTATAAGTATGTATATGTATATAACTAACTGATTTTCCCAGTCACTAATAAAGGCATTTGAAAGCATTTATTAGAAAAACTTTGGGGAAAAAGAAGCTATGCCAAGTCGGAAAGTGTCGAATCCAAGCCATTCAAGTTTTGTATCTTAAAAGCACAATTCATAATTGTAATGGACCAATCCTCTTCATATTTATTTGCAAGAGTATTTAAAACTGCATGTTAATTTGATATATCCCGTGTTTGCATTGATAATAATGAAGTTAGAAGTTATCGAAGATCCTATGATTTTGTACTCCATACAGCAATTTACGTTTCTAAAGCGCATTAACTTTCACTGCTGTCACTTTGGTCTATAATAATAGTAAATAGAAAAAACTGCTAAAATTGCTAAAAAAAAAATATAATAAGTGCAGTATTAAGTCTTACGGCGATAAAATTTAATGAATGTTTTCAGTGTACCCATAAAGTCTGCCTCAACTCATCATTTAAGTACAGCTTCTAAGAGCAACATTCTAGGCAAATTTGGAAGGTAAGCAAAATGCTGTAATGATTTATTGCCGAAAGGGAAGGCATGTGTATAAGTACTGCTTAGATCTTAGATTTATCATATAAATTTGAAAGTCGAAGTGCGGGCCTTTCGTTTCCCTTTCATTTTAATGGCCGAACCCACATGATACTCATTGTAGCCATAAAATGGCCAAATTTACCTTTTTATGAGAGCGGCGGGAGGAGGGAAGATGCTGGGGATGTGACAGGCAGCAACACATGAAAATTAACGCAATTTTTTATATATATATATGATTTTAAAGACCACATAAAAGTTATGACAGTGCAATCTGCCATGGGGGTCTATTAAATATCGAGCGCACTTTTCCGGCATATTAAGCTAATGCGAATGACACATATAAAGCGCCATAAAATCAGTGCGGGAGGACCCTCGCATTATATTTATATGACCGATAAACAGGACGAAATACGTACGCCAAACAAGCTAATTCCGCCACACATTGAATAAAACTCCCTCTCAACAGATTGTTATGAATAAATGCGACTTTTGAATTGAAAATATCAATTTGACGTATTTAAATGTTTCATTTTCTACTCTGCATGCAAATAACGAAACAGTTATATTGACTATGTTCAGCTAATATCAGGTTTCAATTCAGGTGTTGGCCTCGGCCACCAATTAATCTTTCGTCTTAATTTCGGTTATATTCCAATACGAATTTATTTGCGAGTCAATTTGAGAGATATTTATGCGAAATACGCGCATGAAATATGCATGATATATGAAAACAATTCATTTGAACACATTTCCACAGTTCCACATAGCCATATATCCATGTGTATATCAAATATTTTATTTCTGTGTGAAATATTCGTAGATTTTAATCGTTTCATTATTTATAGAGCGAATTTTCTTACGATAAAAATTGTCGCATCGCTCCGTTTGGCACGCCCAGATTTTATGGCACTCTATTCTTTTTTTTAATTACAGTTTTTTATGCTTGTTATGTGAAGGTGCTTTGCGCTGAATTGATCGAAGAGTTGATACTCTAGTGTTCACTGTCAATGCTAAGGTATCATATGATTGCAAAATCGCAATATACCCTTTCTATGCTTAATTGAATGTAAAAATAATAAGGCGCGTAGAAAATGACTTGAGTGCAATCAAATATATTTTAAATAAATATCTTTATACTCAATGACTCATCAATAAGCGACAAAAAAAACTTGCATTACGCAAATGAGAAATTGTCAAATATTCTTTGTTAAAAAGCAAACAGTGCACACTATGATTAGGCTTAGGCTGCTGTTGTGCGATAGAGAGTGCGAGTGAGATCAAGCAACAATTGCTCTTTACCTTGATTCCATTTCAGAATTTTGCCTTGAAGAGTGAAATCAACGTGTATGTTCGAGTGAGACAGAATATAAAGCGATTATCAATAGTGTAACAATTGAGTACAAGCGAGATGTAGCTATTTCTTGTGATTCCGTTTCACAAACCTTTTGCCACAGTGCGCAGAGTGTAATGAATGTGAGTGTGTGTGTGTATATGTGTGAGTAGATTATTAGAGTGCCACAAAATTGAGTGCGAGCAACGTAATGCTCTTTTTGTGATCCTGTTTCATGTGAGCTCTGAGACGTAGTAATTAATAATTACTCACAAAGCCGATGTGATATCTGAGATACAAAAGCGCTATTCACTGAGTGCCTTTGAGAGTTGTAATGCCGTTAAATGGACCTATGCCATTCGATTGCAATGCACTCAACAATTTGTTCTTTTTTTAAATGAATATTAATATTTCAACTACTATGACTTTTCAAAATAGACTAAACTATTAAATTGAATAAAATATTAGACCTCAAACATTTAATAAATAAATTAAATTTGCAGTGCTGACTGGAATAGACAAATAGTTTCACGAGTTTAAATGTCAACAATTCGCTTTATCCATTTCCATATATTGTTAATTTTTGTATAAACTGTAAAGAGTGAAAAATATTGGCTAATGCAAATAAAATATTCATAGTTCCAGATTTTTCACTTTTATTTGGCCAGATAGATACATGTTTGTTTCCTTCTATGCTGTTCGCCAACTAATGAAAATGTGCTACACGCCTTGCACCGTTGTCAAAAAAAAAAAAACAAGGAATAAAAAACAAACAGCGAAATGGAAAATCAACCACAGTGAAAGGAAATGCAACAATACTGGGCGTGGCACACGCCCACACCAACACCCGTAGCCACACATACTAAATACAGTTGAGTGAATCATTTTAATGACTCGTGTTGCCTTTGTCCCCCATCCCCTCTCTTCCCACCAACCCCCTCGGCCAACCCTATGTGCCTAGCAAGTATCTGTGTATAAATTGTGGAAATGTCGAGCCGTGCTAAATGTTGCAAAAATTGCTCTACTACTCGTGTGTTGTAGAATAGGTAACAAATAAAATACAAATAAAAATAATAATAAAAAAAAAGCGAAACAACTAAAAATGATGACGTCTGCTGCTGCTGCTGCTGTTGCTGTGTTGATGATTGCAGCGCGCTTTTATTTTGGCTCACTGTGCAAAAGTCTTTTTTCTTTTTTGTGTTTTAGTACTTTTATGTGTCTGTGTGCGAGTGTATGTGTACGTGTTCACCTACATGCATCAAAGTTGATTGTTTCGAAATTTATTGCATACTTTTTGGCTGCACATTTATTACGCTTGTTGCGCTTTCCGGGTCGCGCAATTGCTGCCCTTATCGTTGTTGTTCTCGTTCTCATTTTTTGTTGTTGTTTAGGAATCGCTGAACCATTCAAACAACCATTAAATGCCACTGCATTTTAAATATTGCTCTGCTTTTTGTTTCTTTTTTTTTTTGCGTGTGTGTGTGTGTGCACACATCATCCTTTTACACACAATCCTCTCTCTCTCTCTCTCTCTCTATCTCTCTATCTGATACTCTGGGCATTTGCATATGCTCTGCAGGTGGAATCTTTTGGCACCCAAAAAAAAGAAGAAATGTGATTAAAATTTATGGCAAGCAACTTTCATTAAAATTGCTCGCAAGCTGGCAAAATATTAACATAAGCCACACACACACACACGCGTAGAGCTAGTCGAGTGTGTGTGTGTGTAAGGGTTTCGGCTGTGCAATAAAAATTAAGCTATGAAGCAGCTGAGAGCAGAGCTTGACTGTCCCCAATGTGTGTGTGTGCGTAGTATATAACTCTTATGAAAATTAAAAATTCTTTTAAGCATCGTAAAAATAAGGAAATGGCTAACGCAGCGCATGCTCTGCAAAATTGGCTGAAATGGCAACTGCTTAACATCAAATGCAGAAAGTTTGCTTTTTTTTACAGACTTATTTCGGGCAAGTCTGTAGAGCTGAGCAGTTATGTGAGAGAGGATAGCTGCCAATGCACAATAGGAAAAAATACAACATTTTGGAATAAACTCGCAAAATAAAGCTACATGCACTCAAGGTGGACTAAATTAGAATTTATAATTCGAAATTAATTAAATTAAAAATTAAATTAAATAAATTAATACCCGAATTGCGGGCTCTATTCCTATGATCTGATATTGCATCGACTGAAGATCTCAAATAAAATTGATTATTTTCTATACTTTTGCTAGCTTTGCTAATGACGGCTATTGGAAAAATCAAGTAAGAAATTCTAGCTTTTAATAAAAAATTAACTTTGAATTACTATCATAAGAAAAAGCAACCCGCCATGGCTTTTAGTGCAATAATAATAGCTAACTTTGTACTCTCAATTAATACTATTACGATTCGATTCGCCTTGAAAACTACTCAAATCGCGTAATTGGCACGCTTTCACTTGCTATACGAAATGGAAATCCCTTCGCTGCTGAAATCCCTTCTGAGTGGCTCTGCTGCATAGGAGGTTGCGTAACCACTTAGACAATGCCCGAATAGTTTGCATCATTCTGTAGCTGGCGCTCAATTTGCTGGCGCTTTTAATGGCCGCAACGAGCATTTAAGCCAAGTCAATCACAGAAGAGTTGGCTGGCTGGCTGGCTGCCTAGGCCATACAGGGTGGCGGAAGCAGAAGCGGCAACTCCGACTGGTTTGTCGTCTTTTGTGGCCGTGTTGCCATTAACAACAGCGGCGAGACAATGCCGCCTGCCAATACGTACAACAAGGACCTGTGCCCCAACCCGACTCGGCTTAGCTGCGCCCTAATCCCACTTTCAACTGCCTCTGCCTCTGCCTCTGCCTCAGTTAGGGCTATGGCTACACGGCACACATGTGGCATGCCACAACTGCACTTCCGCTTGCGCAGTCATTTTCATATTTTGCAACTTCCGTTGCCAGACACACACACAGACTGGAGTGAGGAGATTGAAGGAGAGGCTAAAGTTATCGCCCGGCTGAGTCCCACAGCCGCTAAGGCGTGTGGCACACAGCGCGTGGCCAAATGGGATTATTAATTAAATTATGCTTTAATTTAAGTAGTCCACATCTTTGCCAACAATATGAGACAGACGAGAAAGAGCTAGACAGAGACAGAAAGAGTTAGAGAGGGAGAGGAAGAGGGAGCCGAATGTAGTCGTTGAAAAGTTTTCAATTTTGTAGCTAGCGACTGATCGCTAGAAAAACTTGACTGGCCTGCCCTCGCCTCAAAATGGGAACGACGCCTACCTCACTCCACCGCTCGTTCCTCGTTCCATCGCTCTGCGGCCAACCCTTGGCAAGTGCCAAGTGCCAAGTGCTCAGAGTCATGCACATTTTGGGGCAATTACTGTCTCATTTTCAACAAAAGTGACTGTCAACTGGAACGAGACGAAATGAGTTGGAAGCAGAGCCGGTGGGGGTAGAGCTCATAATTTAAGCATTAAACTTTCTCAAATGCTTTCAAGTTGACTTGGTCTTAACTACACTTTTACAGCTCAAGTAAATAATTGCGAACCAGCGTCCCAAAGGAGGGCGCCAGGCCACTACAAGTGGGCCAGCTAGCCAGCCAGTCAGTCAGCCAAAAGGGGGCGTGGCTTGTAATGATGGGCATTGCAATTAAAGTTATAGTCGCATGGTTATTTTTGATGGGTCTGCTAGGGAGTAGGAGAGGGATGAGACACACAGAGAGAGAGAGAGAGGAGTGTCGAGATCCGCGCCTGTTTTTAAAGAGGCTGCACAGCTGTGGCCAAAAGCTTTGTAGTTGAAGTTTAACAGCAACTTAAACAGGAGCGCATAAAAATGCCAAAAACAATGCAGACAGAGAGTGTGCGAGAGGGAGCAAGTGTGAGGAGCGCAGAGTGCAGAGTGAGGTGTGTGCACAACCAATGGACAGAGTAGAGAGACTGCGACAAGGTGTATTCTTTTACGACAATGGCCAGGCATAAAGTTGAAACAGTTCCATAGAAGCTCTCGACATGGGCATTACGTATTTAACATCGAATCGAGGTAGTTAAGATTTAAGACTACTTACGGGAAAAAAAGGTAGTTCCTTAAAATATATATCTATTTTGATGTCGCATAAACAAAAGAGTTTAATCAGAGTAAAAACAGAGAAATCATTTTCATTTTATATTTCTTGAAGTAAAGCTCTTCAAACTGTATTAGCAAATTAATTTCATTTTATTCATCAAGATTTCACAGGCGAAAAACAATTTTTTTTTTTTATTTTTCTAATTATTAGTTTAATCATGATACAAATATAATTTTAGCTTTAAGAGTCAGCTAATGTGTATTCTTTAAGCACAAATGGGAAATGGCAAAAATATGATGAATAATATATTTAGAAACTTCAGTTTAGTAGAACAATACGAGTTTCAACATTTTGTATTCTTTTTTTTTTTTTTTTGCCTTTAACTTTTATATATTTCCACATGGCTGCTCTCTTCTCAGGCATTTGCTTGACTATCCCTAATGCTTCACAGTGACTTTAACTTGTGCATTATATTTCTCAATTATTCAGCTTATGCACATATTTTCTTTCTGTATCTCAACCCTTGCCGAACAGCTCCCATTTGCTGCAGTGCTTCATCTGAAGTAATTCCACTTTGTGCTCCAGTTAAGGGCTCTCCAGTTGATTTTTCACTCAATTCCCTGGCTTGTCATACAAATCATTAAGTGCTTGCGACTTGCCACTTGTCGCATTCAATTCGTGGAAGACAAAGCCCTGTGACAAGGGCGCCTGGTAGGTATTACTACGCTCTAGCTGCTCTCTGCTAGCCGTAAGCTTATTGGCCATTCCACGTGCTGGCCATTAAGACAATTGGCCAAGCAAAACCAATTTCTGATAAGCCTCTTTTGCTTAAAAGCCAAATTATGGTATTTGAAAAATATTCGCTATACCTTTTCCTTCTCCTCCTGTCCCTTGCTGTTCACTGTTCTCCTTCCTCCTCTCGTGCTGTTGTTATTTTCGCAATAAGCAGCCCGGTTATAAAGTAATTTCCCCAGACGCATCGAACCCTTCTAAAAAGAGTAGGAAGAAGCAGCTGCAGCTGGAGTCGAACATGGTCAACACAGCCCAGTTGAGGTGCCTGGCTTTCCTTTTATTATTTCTTCTTTTTTTTTATTGAACAAATGCCCTCTGGGACTATTTGGCGGGCCATCGAAAAAATAAAGGTATTATGCTCAATATTATTATCGGACTTCGGTCTGTCTGTCTGTTGGAGCGCTTGACTGGCCGCGTGTAGACGAGCCTCTGCCCCAGCAAGGACAAAATTAACTATCAACGGCAATGCGGCAATGCCCCGAAGTAATTTTAAATAAAATATTTATAAACGTATTTGCGCATTGAAGTGCGACCGTTGTCATTTGCCGGAGAGTAGAGACAAAGCCAATGCAGATCCGTCGACAAACTTTATACCCTTTTTGCACTGTTATTTTCCATATATAGAGCTATTGGGGGACTCGGCTCTAAAAACTGTCATTGATTGCTCATCAATGTAAATGACGCGCAATTGTTATAAACTTTTATATTCGATTAGAAATTATCAATCAGCGAATCGGAAATTGACTCAGAGAGTGACTCCGTCTCTCTCCCTCTCGCTGTCATACTCTTTTTTTCGTGTCGCATTCGCAAAGGTTTCACTGACAGCTGATAGATTTTAAAACCATTTTCCCTTGAGAGTTGTTTCTTTGAATTATATTTTTTATTCATTCAATTTTGAGCTCAGATTTGAACGAAAGAGCTCTCTTTCTCTCTCTCTCTCTCTCTCTCTGTGTGTGTGTGCTAAGACCCGGCCCAATTAATAATTGCCTTATATATATTGCGTATGCATTAACCGTCTAAGAAAAAGGATCCGCAATAATCATATTAACGAGACTTACAGCAAATGGGGCGTGACAGAAGGCGTAAAACGATTGCAACTATGACAAAGACAACAGAGAACAAAGAACAGAGAACATGGCAAAGGCAAAACCAAATGAAGGCAGCCCGTGGGGTTTTATTAAAATAATAAAGTTCTAATTTAATTATGAAGCAAGCACAAAGCACAGAGACACTGCGTAGGCTGACGAAAGGCAATGGGGATGGGAGAAGGGGTAAGGAACGGAAGAACGAGCAGAGAAGAGGCGAGTTATATACTTTTCATTTTGATAACTCACGTACCCCTCCCGAGGGCCCTAATTAGCAGGCGACGGCCGTATAACCGAAAAATCAACGCGCCCTCAAGCTGTTCGGCTTCGACTACGGGTTTTTGGGGTTTGCGGCGGACGAAGTGGTTTGCAAAATAAAGGACCATAAAGTGCTAATTGAATAAAACGGCACATGACTTGCATAACTTATTATCAAAAAATACATATATAAATGTAGATATATATAGACGATATTCCTGCCGTCCCATCATTTCTATGCAGGTCAGAGCTGAGCAGAGCCAACGCAGAAATCCAACCCGTCCGCGCCTCAAGCATAAATTTATTTCATTTTCATAAATTTAAAACGTACTTTAAGACAAAAGCAAGAGAAAGAGACAGTGAGAGAGAGGAGAGTAAGCAGGTTGGTAAGATATATATAGATGCGTATATATATGTGTGTGTGTGTGTGTGTGGTAGCAGAAGGCGCCACTTAGAGAGCTTGAGGGCGCCCAAAAGGATATTTAGCTGGCGGAAACATTTTTACGTTTCGTTTAACGTGCCAAAGATGGCAACCAGGCGACCAGGCGAGCAGCCGAACGCCTGGCTATCTTCTAGCCATCCAGCTCAGATCCCTGCCCACCTGCTATCAAAAGTCTGTGGGCAAAAGTTGAGCGGCCCACGTAAAACTAATTTAACCCGCAACGTTCCACGGACACTTTTGTTCGTGTTACGCTAAATTAGTCGACCTGCCGCCCAAGTCGAACCGAAATGAAAAAAAGCAAGCAAAATAAATGAATACAAAAGCGAAAAACGAAAATTTTCTGTTTCAGCTGAAATAGAAATACGAATAACAGCAACAACAACAACAACAATGACGAGGACGAGGAAGAGGACGAGGAAGAGGGGCATATTCTCTACTAATACCATAAAAAATTATTTTACCTTGGGGAAATTTTTGCAACAGTTTTTAATTTGTAATGCGCTACGGCCACTAAAACAAAGTGGTTAGTTCTTAGTGGGTAATTGCAACTGGCCATGATACCATGATAGGGTATACCAATTTATATAGACTAGTTGCCACGACTGTTGGATCTTCTTGAAAGCGAAGCCCAAGAATAGAATTAATATGAATCTAGCCAAATAGTGCAAGAGAAATTAAAACCAGCTAGAATATACATATATCTTGAAAATGGTATGAAGAAAACTAATCAAAACTGACGCTAAGCAGGATCATCTAAAGGCTAAACTCAGCTACAGCTGTTGCAATTTAAACTCTGTTTAATTTACATTTGAGCATTTAATTTACATTTGAATAAAAGTCCCACTGCCCTAAATGTCTGCTTAGCTTACCTATTGAGCTGTCAGTGCAGGGTATTCAATTTCTGGTCGAGGCTGTCCGAAGGATTCTGTGTGTCGACGACGAGTCAATTGTTTAGTGGGCTGTCATTAAGCGAGCGTCCATTTCATTAGCATTGCGGCCAGGTTTGCGAGCACCTGGCCTGACTACTACTGCAGCCCCGCTCCACACTTGCGATTTTTACTATGCCCAACACGTTTTGAATTGTTAAAGCGGCTGCCGCAGACCGGACCTATCCGGAGCTCGGCTTCCGGCTGTGGCGCCGTAGCCGGTCAGGGCCAACAGTTGGTCTCTGATCGGTTGGACGCGCTGTCAAGAGCACTTGCAATTGAAACGCGAGGGTTAGCTACGCCCCTCACCCCCCTCTCCAACTTGCAAATATAATCATTGTTATCGAGGCTGTCAGTGGGTCTGTCGCGGCCATTGATGTCATTCTAAAAGGACTCTTTTTAATGCATATTAATGTCAATATTAATGTCTATATTTGCGCTTCTAATGAGCGTCCACGCAGTAACTGCTGTTGACAGCTTTGTTAGTTTTTCAATGCCGTTTGATGTATCCGCTTTATCGAGAGCGCAAGCCGTCGTAATTAGAAATACCTGCCCCGAGAGAGACCTGAAACCTGAAGCGTCGCCTGATTAAAGGTCGTGGCGACATTCTGTTGACATTCGTAAAGTTTTCTACCTAATAAGATCTCAACTAGCTGGCTCATAAAACAGGCGCAGCTGCCCAGGCACTGAGGGCCGAACGGCTTCTTGGTCCTTAAAGGACCAACTTTGCCATTTGTCAGCCAGCTTACACAGTTAGAGAGGGAGAGAGAGAGAGGGAGAGACTCAGGTACGCAGCAGCTGCCAAAAGTCAAACGTTAACTAAGCGCCGAAAAACTTGTGACACAAAATGCGGCCAAGCATAAGTAAACTCCTAAGAAATTCAAATGAGCGTAAGCGCAAAATACTAAAAAAAAAAAGATGGAGCGAGTGCAAGTGCGAGGGCAGTAAGGCAAAAAGGTAGCGGCAGAGGCTAGAATTTTAATAAATGAAGTCGCTTCACTGTGAGAAATAACCTGGCAACGGAATCCCCTTTTTGCTTAACGCACTCGTTTGAAACACATCAAAGAGAAGGCCGAAAAGAATTAAATATATATGACAATGGAATGACATATGAAAGGGAAAAAGACTTTCGACTTCAAAATAGAAAGGGTTGAGCAGTTTACATATAATCATAACTAAAATAACTATCCTTTGACTTGAATTCTTCGAAATTTACATGGATTGTACACTAAAATATTATAACTAATTAATATAGTAACTTAAATAATTGTCATGTAGGCACATTTATAAATATATTCAACAGAACAGAGGGTTCAAGAGCTCTTGTACCCCGGCATGCGAAGAATTTAAATGATATAATATAAGCTATGATAGTTATTTGAAATTCTGAAACCGGATAACTCCAACACCATCAAATATCTAAGAATAACACAAAGAGTCTGAAAATGCCTATGGACGTACTATAACCACATTTACTAGTAGTATAGCCCGATCACATAGATTTCTGAGACAATCGTAACCCAATACAATAAAAAATTATATTTTCGAGTAGAGTTAGATTTTCTTTGATGGCAGTTGATTGCTTTTGACGACATTCATTATAAAAAGAAAAAAAAAATATATATATATATATATTTTTGCAAGTAAATGGAAAAGTTTCTTGTTTTAATTGAATCGTAATTTATGCACTTTTATAACTATTTCAGTTATTAAAGTCAATAACTAACTTGCAAATGGAATAATCGTATTATTAATTTCAAACTGTTTCGACTGTTTCATTTTATTTTATTTCCATTTAAAGTCTTCTAATCTGCTTATGCATAATGAGCTTACTAAATTGTGCGACTTACCATTGTTAATGACATATCGAGGATTGCTCATGTCCACTTTGGTCTGGTTGATGATCCAATAGATGCTGGGCACCGGATTGCCAATGGCTTTGCATTGCATTTGAACGGTGTGGCCCACCTCGATGACGCGTGTGCCCGGTCCCTGCGTTATGACCGGAAAGCCTGCGGGTGTTTTATCGCCTGCAACGACCAAAAAAAAAAAAAAATAATAATCAGAAAATGTTATACAGCTCACAAAAAAAGAAAAAGAAAAGGAATACAGAGAAGAACCGGATTTAAAAATTATGTTGCATAGTGAAAAATAACAATAAATGTGCATGTGTGCGCCATGTGAAGAGTTTGCCAGGGCTGTGGGTGAATTTTTTTCAAAAACAATATGCCACAAATACACACACACACGCGCGCACACACACATACACATATATAAAGTATTATTTTACATGAAGCTTTTATAAGCGGAAGTTGGCGTTTTTATATATATATATTTTTTTAAAAGCTTGACTCGTTGCTTGGCTGCCTTTGTTGCCGCTTTCTACGCCATTTTGTAAGTCAAACAATGGCGTGCACCACACATGAATGTGTGTGTGCTCGAGTGTGTGTGTGTGTGCGCGGGGGTCAGCATTTTCCCTTGTGACAATTTCTTTTGTGCCGCACACTTTAAGGGCTTGGCATTCGCATTCGCATTCGCTGTTGCATTCGCATTCGGATTCGCATTGTTTGGCTAGTGGGCGGGGCACAGTTTAAAGCAAATCCACAACTGGCAGCCAAGTGGCGGCTGTTTCCACTCTCCTCGACTGCATCTTTCAAATGAACAAAGCTCATTTACATTTTCCAATTAAATCCACCAGCCAAGCAACCAAGCAGCCAAGCGACGTTCTCCATGCCGCCTCCCAGCCTTCTTGCCTCTCAGCCCCGCCCACTTCGTCGCTTTAGCAGCCAACTCCGGCAGCTGGCATTGCACATCTGCCGGATGCTGTTAGCGCTCCCACGCTCAGCCTGCACCCCGCGGGGCACAGCTGTTGGCATAGGGGTATGCCAACTATTTAATAAGCTATGTAAATCACATAAATATCTCGCATCTCGCATCGATCAGCTTCATACATGTATGCAAATTCTATAATAATGCGAGTTTAAATCCACAAAAGTTTCATACTATGCTGCATGGTTAACAATCGATTGAAAATCTTTTCAGGGAGTTTTGCACTGGGCAGATTACCTCACAGACAAATAAGAATTTTAGTCCTCGAATGCTTCACATTTTATTTGATTTATTATGTAAAGTATTTCGATTTTCATAAATTACTCATCTGTATATTGATAATGAATATTACAATGTTTATTATATTTTTATCTCATTTTCAATTTCAAAGACTCAAAGATATAATGCAAGTAGCTCGATGAATGGCTTTTCATCGTTGACTATCCTGACTATCGATATCGATTTTCTGTTTGCTATCGAATAGATAACTGCTCTGTTTAAACATAACTAATATCAATTGACCAATACTTGTTACTGTAGATTTCCAGTCATACGAGAGTATATATCTATTTTTACTCTTCATCATCGGGGAATAAATAGAGTATGAAGCGAATTCGTGGAGTTGATTCTTTCGGTTCGACTTGTTGTTATTATTATTTTCATTTGCGCTAAAAACATTTAACAGATGCAACATCTACAATACACAGCACACGAGTTAGTTGTGCCCCTCTGTCAGCTCTATCTCTTTCTCTACATCTCTTGCCCTCTCTCTTCCACCAAGCCGTTATTCTGAACATTTTCTTACCAACAGACAGATTTTCGCTGTTGTGTGTTTGTGTTTTCAGCGTGAAATTAAAATTTAACAGAGGGACAAAAAACTCAACTGCATATGTATGCATTATAATGCACACACACACACACACACACACACACACGTACAGCATATATACATATGCATAAATGCAAAAACAAGAAAAAGCAGCGCAACAATGGCAACAGCAGCCACAACAACAAGAACAACAACAACATTGATGTTGACATTTGACGTCGGCTCTCAGAGTTCTCTTTTATCCGTTAGAGTCTCTCTGTGTTGGCATTTGCAGCCGTTTTTACTGGCTCTGTCCACTGCCACGCCCCCTTTTAGTTTTGTTTTTATTTTTCGGGCGTTTTATTTATTATTGCAGCGTTGCTGCTGCTGCTACCCCCCAAATGCATAGCAAAAAGCAACAACAATAACAAACCTGACTGAAAACTGTGCCAAAATTAACAAATAAAACTTTTTATTAAACAAATGCACAAAAGTGTATTCAGCTTGTTTAGCTAGTATGTATGTATGTGTGTGTGTGGTTGGTTTTGTTGTGGGATACAAGAGGAATATGACAAACAGACAGACAGGCGAACGGACAAACAACATACAAAGTACAAAATCTGAGCGTAAATATGAAGTTGCATCGCTATACACTGAGAGAGAGCGAGAGAGATTGAGGGAGAGGGAAAGACCAGATTTTTTAGCTCCGGGAAAAGGGTTATAAAATTTTAGTGAAATCATAAAGCAATGTCTAATACACATACATATATGGTTTATATACAACATAGTTTCATTATGAAAGATACATTGTATCATAAAACTTTATAATGCATTAACGGAGAGGGAAAGGTTTCAGATATCCCCGATTAATATTGAACTTGATCTTATCTAATATCTGCTTTGTGTAAAGGTATTTCTAGAACAACATATTTACAAAATTATTATAGAGTGCTGCACATGGGATTCTCCCCATGGAGCTACCTAGAGGGATTCTGTAACATTTGAGTATTTATTAATAAATGTCGGGACGGCGCGTACGCCATTCCCGGCTACCAAAAATTACACGCACGAGTTATTCACATTAGGAATAATCGCAGAGGTCAACTCAGCCGTAAGTGCAATGGCCCAGCCTCGCCCCGGAGGAACCGCCTTCGTGATCACGGTTAACCTCTACGCCAGGTAAGTATGCTTGATTCGGCTCAGCCTTTGGCTTACGTTGCGAGTGTAACTAAAACCAGTTAGGAATTATATGACTCTAGCATGAAGGAGTGCGCCTTGCATTAGGCTATACTATTTCATACGACATCTGTTTATAGCAGTCAAGTCAATAAGTATATAATTTACCTAATACAATTGACTATTATTTTAGGCCACAGTGATATTCAGGCCTTACCATTTTAAGAATCAAATATTTAAGAACGAGAAAAGAATAAAATATTTAATATTTTTAAATAAAATTTGATTGTAGCATTGAACTTGATTCATGTTTTCAAATCATTTGAATATTCATTTCATATAGGTTATATTTGTATATAAATAAACATAGGCTTCAATAAATCCATCATATTTTCCATTTTGTTCTCTGTCGCTGTTTAATACTTCATAGTCCCGCTTTAAAGCGTGAATTGTATTATTTTTACTTATTGGCAGTTCCTTTTTAAGCGCTATTCAAGCATTATGCTTGTGCAAATATTGGCCATTGTTCTAAACTAAAAATATGCAGTTTTTCAGTGGCTCTCTGATGCGGGCCACATGCAGCACAGCCAACATTGACACCATCGATAAAGCTAGCCACAACAACAACAACAACAACAACATCAGCAGCATCAGCAGCAGCAGCAACAAGAACAACAACTAAAACACCACACGCTGGTTTAACGACATTTCAGTTAAAGACTAAAGTTGTTGATTTTGATGTTGTTTCTGTTGTTGTTTTTAGCGACTAGCCTTTGGGCACATTGTTGTCCTTGTTGTTGTTGTTGTTGTTGTTATTGTTGGCTATGCGTTGCCAATTTTGAAAATGCAATGAAAAATTCTAAAAGCGAAGGACAGTGAGAAACCCGGAGCCTGGCCAACTGGCGAACACTTCATTTACAGCATTACGAGAAGGCGTCAAGTGACGAGAGGGAGAGAGAGAGAAAGAGCGAGTGAGAAAGAGAGAGGCAGTGCAGACAGCAGCCAACGCATCGCTGACCAAATGCAACGCGTCAGTGCGTGTTGTGTGTGCGTGTGCATTTATTATAAAGCTGAGCGAGCATGTGAGAGAGAGAGATGACAAGAGCGAGAAAGAAACAGAAAGAACGGCTGCTGCTGTCGTTGACTGCCAAATTCATGTGGCTTTTCATGCATTTCAATTAAGCTGCTGCTAGTTGGTGGTGGCTGCTGCGAAAAGTGTTGGAAAATGTGCGAACAATGTATGCAGTAGCAGAGAGCCAGAAAGAGATAGACAGAGTGAGAGAGAGAGGGAGGCAGAGAGCGAGGGAGACAGACAGCCAATTCTGCTGTTGCTTTTAATGAATTAGCTAAGTCGTCTCTTGACTTGTGTCGAGTGCCTGCACCTGGTCACACTTTGCTTTCATTTCGTTTTATTGGGATCAAACACACACTCACACACACACACACACACACACACACACACACACACACACACACACACACACACACACACACCACTCAATAGACTGTGTGCTGGCAATGTCTTGGCGGCGATAAACATCATTAGACGACACAAAAGCGACGGCACATAAAGCGCTTTATTTGCATGTTGTCTGCTTTTAGATGCCACTGACCCCCTCCAACTGCCGCACAATAAACAGCCATAGGCCAAGAGAGGGAGAGGGAGGCGGGGCAGGTGTACAAAGCATACGCCCAGGTGGCAGGTGTTTGCATTATTGAGTCACTTTCAAAGGCGCATTTTCACGCCGCATTTTTTTTTTTTTGTTTTTTCACTCTTACAGTTTTACTCTGATAAATATGCTGTTTACCCAGGCTTGCCAGAAGGCTGTGACGGGCATGGTGGAAAATGTTTGTAATACACTGTCATATGAGTTGAAACCATTTGCTGGCCGACTATGACTATGCTACTATATGAATAGAAACTGATTGATTTAATTGATATATTATGCTATTGTAAAAATCTTTTGAACATTGATTGAAGACAAACAATTAAATTATTTAATATCTAAATTATATATGGAAATTGACAGAAGAATATGAATAGGGAAGTATTATCCTCGTCACGGAATGAGCTAGACATATTGAAGTCAAGAGAATTATCGATAAAAAAATTATGAAAGATAATTATTATGTTGCAGCTATAAAATAGTATCGAAACAATAGAAAGAGCTTCGGTATTAGAAAATGAACCAAGTACAATTGTTCATAAATAACTATCACCTGCTCATGATGGAAAGGAACTATTTTTATAATAATAATCGAGAAACCACTGAACATTAGAAGATCACTTAATAAATTCAATAGCTAATTATTAAGGTAATTTCAATGCAGAGAAAGAAATGGCATAACAGTAACCTGTAATCATCATATATTATATCAAAGCATTTTTTAGCACAGGAACTGTAAGAGCATTACGTAATCGGCTTTACATATTGGACCAAAAGCATTTCTTCATGTTCAAGCTGACTTCGTTGTGTTGGCAAATATTTCAGAGACGCCGAAAGCGAAAGGCAACAACTATAGCAATATCAACAGCAACAGCAACAGCAACAGCAACAGCAAAAGCAGCAAAAATTGTTTCGGAGTCAGTTTAAAGAGACTTTGTGACTTTGGGCTTGGACTGGGTCTGGGTCTTTGGCTCGTCCCGTTCTTTAGCTGGGACTGCTTGGCTGCGTTGCCCGAGTTGTGCCTTTAAGGCAGCCAACAACTAGCCACAAGTAAATTTACATATTTTAATTATTCATGCATTTTTAAGATTGATAAGAGGCGCCTTTTTTTTTACCCCTCGAACAGAGCTTGTGGCAAGGGTCGATAGCGACTGGGATGCCTTGACTCGCCATTTTTCCACAAGTCAGCATCTGAGAGCATTAGCTGGACACTTAGGACATTGGCATCGAGTTGTTGTCATTGCTAAATTATTAAATAGCTGAGATGGCAAAACTATGGATTGTAATTTATCAAAGGCAAACTCCAGGCAGTGCCAAATATAAAGAAAACGAAATGTTTCCAAGGTGTTAAGCTAAGGAAATTGTTAAAAGATTTTTACACAGTCCCAACGCAGATGATGTACCCTACTTAATGGCAAATGGATTAAATACTTGTAATTATTATACTTGTGTCTTTGGCACATGTAATACACTCTCTTGACATTTTCCTACTTGCTGAGGCGTGTAAACATTTGCTGTTTAAACACGCCTTCTATTCACTCGAAAACTTGGTGCCAACTTTTCTGTGGGAGGATTATTCAGAAAACTTTTTGCGACCAGCAATTGAAAACAAATCAAAGCAAGCCCTGGCAAGCCAAGCCAACACAGTTCACAATTGTCGCGCTGTTCAAATGTATTTATAGGCCTCGTCGAACTCTTGAGCAAACACAAATGCTGCCAGCTTAGCAAAGTTTCAAACCCAAAGAAGTATCTGTGACAAATTCCAAACAAAACATGCTTCAAAATTGAGTGTTTATTGTGTTAAGTAGACATACACACACACACAGAGAGAGAGAGAGAGAGAGAGAGAGAGGGCCAGAAGCTGTCGAATAGAGTGAAAAGTATGCGATGCCTGTGGCAGTAGAGTAAATAAGCAATTTTGTTTCTTTTTGCTTTTTTTTTTTGTAGTGGTAGCAGCCGGAAAAAAGGCAACTGACTGAAGATGTTAGACAATGCCAACAATAAAGCCGCAGGCACAAAAAAAGAAAGAGCAGAGAGGGAGCGACATAAGGAGAAGCTATAACAAAGTTGCACCCGCAAGACGCCAGACAGAAATTTGTGGGCAGTCAACACTTCCTGAGAGCACGCTCTCCCCCTCTCTCTCTCTCTGTCTCTCTATTTCTCTCTGTCTCTCACTCTATGTCTCTCTGTCCTTAATCTGCTGCCTAGGCGTGACATCAAGCAGCCCATTGATCAGCCTAATGAAGGACCAACGTTTGCCTAATTGCTGTCGCTTCCAACTGCTCCTGTACGAGAGTAAAGAAGAGATATATGTATGTATGTATATATACTACACATCTTATAGTGCACTTGGACGAGGGATACTTCGCTTGCAGCACAATTGAAGAGTCGAGTGAGTGAGTGGGCCACAAGGACTGCCTAAGTAGTCCCTAATGATAGCAGTTAATAGTTATGTCTGCTACCAAATTGATTGTGAATAAGTGAAGAATGGGAATGGGGGGAAAGGGAGAGGGCACGCTAGTGGGAGTGGGCGTGAGGCCATTCACAATGGATGTAGAATGAGGCACAATGTGAGCATAATTCGAGGGCTCATAAACTGGAGTTGAGTTTCATGTGTGCCAAAGGAAACTTGAGCAAAGTGGCGAGAGGGACATTTTACTGAACACAGCAGCAGTTCAACAAACAATAGCTAAATATATTTGCTACACATGTATATGACTGAAGCTTATGATTGAATTACCTTCTTTTATTGCCATTGGAAAGGAAATATCTGTAGAAAGAATATCTTGATTTCAAATCTTGAAGATCCTCGATTCACTAAATGCAATGATTTCTTATTCAATTTCGAAAAAGATTTGAAGCATTTGTCTAGCCTGATGCAACTTTTAGCTTGAAGCACGTTCACACTGCTTGATATATATGTACATGTATATATTTATAATATATATTTGATGCAGTACCCACATCCCGTTGTCTAATACAAAATGCAGTACAGTTGCGACCATAAAATGTTTACTGATTACAGTTATAGGGCAAGAACTTGGCAGGGGCAACAAATTTTGCTGACTCACTCACTATCGCCCTGTCTCCCTCTGTCTGGCTGTCTGGCTGTCTGTCAGTTAGTCAGTTTCTTCCTCTCTCTCTCTCTCTCTCTCACTCTTTGTCTGATAACTGACGGCCAAGCTGACGAAAGTGGATGTATGTATGGCAATGGCTTCTTCTTCTGCTGCTACACAGTTTGTCTAACTGTCAGTGCATTCGTGATAGTTGCATGTGTATCCACTGACAGACGACATGCAGCATACTGAGCGAGCGAGAGGGAGAAAGAGAGAAGGAGAGAGAAAGAATGAGAAGGTGGCTTACATCTTATTAAGTTTGTATTACGAAGCGGCTGTCCGGATGCTGGTCTGGTCTGGTCGTCTTCTTAGATGCCAGAGTTTCAATTTCGCTGTCCAGGCCATGCGCCTGTCGAAGACGATTTTAACATATATAGAAATGCAGCAAACTCTCATCTTCTATTACAATCTGCCTCTCCTCCTCCTCCTCCTCCTCCTCCACCTCCACCTCCTGCTCCTTTACCCACCTCTCATACTACTCAGTACAATTTAATTTAATTTTTTTCTCTGCTTGTCGTAGACATTTGATAATGCTGCTGCTGCCGATGCTGCCGCTGTTGCTCGTCTGACTGACTGGGCAGTAAAATGTTGCCAGAGCGAATCTAGTGTAGCAAATGGCTTAAAGCCACGCCTACTGGCTGCCCCCGTTGTCTGGCCGTTATGCGCTAGCGCACTCTTATAAATTTTTAAACTTATGACTCATTTTTATGCATTTCCAGTGACTGCACACTGAAACAAATGTGTCTGCCAGGGCTGCGGGTGAAGCAGCAGCCTAGTCGGAATACCCATCATCCTCACTGACTGCTGCTGCTGCTGCTGCTGCTGTTGCTGCTCCTCTTGGCAGTCTTTGCCTAATGCGTTCTAATGCAACAATAAATCATTGGAAATCCATTTATATTGTCAACACAAACCCGACAACTGGCGACTCGCATGCTCGAGGACCATTAAACGCCTGCTGGCATGCAATAAAAATGAAAACAGGCAAAACAAGTTAAGACAGTGCGAGGCATAAATACCTCCGCCTTATTGCTGACCTTATTAATGAGCCAACGAAACAAGGCAGAAAGTTAAAGCCAAATGGACAAGCAAACCAAAATTCAATACGAAGTATCAAAAGATACTCAAGATACTCTATGGAAAAGCTTAGCAAATTTAGCTAGCCTGCAATAATATTTAAAAATCAAATTCAAATTAATTATTAGTATATTGAATAATTTGTAATTGAATAAAGAAATAACAATAGATCTTAATGCCGACTAAAAATTAACTCAGCTTAGAAAATAACCAAAAATAACTATAATGTAATGTTGAAAAATCTCTAGAAAGTGTTTCATTTAGTCAAGTTTAAGAATGAATATATCACAAGCTTGAGGTAGGGATTTCTGCATTTAAACATTAAATTTTAAAGCCTCTTCTCAAGCCTGTTGTTACATTCATTTTGGTTACAAATATATCTAAATTCAACAGTCAGCTTTAAAATATAAATATAAATGTTTTCTTATCTTGATTGGATTAAATATGTATGTATTAGTCATTATTTATATGTTTTCTAAATAGTTATTTATTTATTTATTTTATTATTTATTTATTATTATAAATATATTATATAATTTTCAATAAACATATAAAGAACTAGTTTATTGTCATAAATATATTTTCTTTTAGCTTAAAATTATATATATATGATATGATTGTTTTGCTGAGAAATATAGTTTTGCCACAGAAGCTCTTGTGTGGTTTCCTAGGAATAAGCTGCTTTTCGCCTATATTTTATGGAGCAGAGTTCTATGGGAGCACAAGGTAAACATAAAAGCATACAAAAATATATACACCTATAAGCATATGTATGTGGAGAGTGAGAGAGAAAGTGAGCGAGAGACAGATAGAGTCAGCGAAGCAGACAGACAAAACAAAACAGACTCTGAAATTAATAAATAAATTAATAAATTACAAATAATTTATCACGAAACGCACGCCTATTGGCAGCCAGTTGTTCTATAGGTATTTTGTGTATACTGTTGCTGTTGTTGTTGTGTTTGTTGTGTTTGTTTGTGTGTTGCTTAATAAGTCTATTAGAGAAATGAAAATAAATTGCGTGCTTTCAGTCGACTGCCAGTTGGCAAATGCCAGAGCAGAGCAGGGCAGGAGGCAGGAGAGGGCAGGGCGCTGAGCCCAAACCTAGCAGTCCATCGATTGCCAAGCTGCCAACTTGGACAGACAGCGTCAAAACAACAACAACAACTACAATAACGACAGCAACAACAATGGCAACAACAAAAGCCAAATTCAATTATAAATGCGTGTAACAGGCATTGACTCGGTGTATGAGTGTGTGTGCGTGTTCGTGTGTGTGTGTGTGTCTTCTACTAAGTGCAAGTGATTAATTTTTGACAGGCACATTTGTTGTGCGATATTGAAAACAATCAATGCGAAATGTATGGCCACGCCCCCTAAATGGATATAGATTCACACAAATATATCTTTGTTTATATATATATATATGTGATATATTGATTGGCTCTCACATAAAATATGTATAAATGCTGCGTGTTTTGGCCGCAAGTCAAGAAATTGATAAACAATTAGTATAAATATAGCATAAATACATGAAGAAGGATATGTATGAGCCAATAAAATGTTGCAAGCATCTGTCGAACGTAGCTGCAAATGTAGTCAAAAATAACAAATAACAAGAGTGTGTTTGTCTTTTGGGAATAAGCAGCTGCTCAAAACGCCTCGGAGACATTTACATATTTGAATATCAATCTACGGCTAGAAACATCGCATTGAATATACATTTGAATGAAGCAAGGGAAAGGGAAGGTATGTATCTCTTAAGGCAGTTAATAGTCATATATAGGTTAAGCTGTGTCTGTGTGTGTGAGCCCAGTCTCAAAGGATTTGTAAAAGGTAGCTAAATGCTGTTTAGTAATTACAGCGAGCAGAAAAATAATCTGATAATTTTTTAGATTTATTTCAGTTAAGTCTGTCAACAAGTGTTCCCTGAAGATAAATTTAACAGATGTCGATTAGAGTTTTAAGTGCAACTGTCAACGCGTATTCCATTATTGAGCAGTCTTAAGTGCAGCTGACAATTTGTTCATGTTGAAAGAGACTGCCAACTGGCTTAAATAGTTCCTCTTGACTGGCCTGAATGGTGCTCAAGTGGAGCTGCCAACTTGACTTGACTTATAATTGAAAACTAACTTGCTTAATAGGTTATCTATGGCACCAACAGTTGGCATAAGCCTTCTCAAGTGGAACTGCCAAAATGTCTTCCCAAGAACACACTCTCAACTGAACTCAACTCAACTCAACTCAACTTGCCTCAAAAATTTTACGTATTTGCAAAACTATGCAAAGTGCCTTAAAGTGTGTGTTTGGTAAAGGTGCCAACTTGTTCTGTTTTCAGAGAGCCATGGCTAGTGAAACTGTCAACTTGTGTGCTCTGCTTTCTTGCAATGAAATGAGGTTAAATAAATAATTTTCTACTGTCAACAGAAAACAGAAAACCCAAACGTGTTCCTAATAAATGTGGATGCATTGTGGAACTGCCAACTCTCTTCGACTGCTGTCAGTTAGAGAAATATGTATGTATATGTAAAGCAAGTGAGCTGTAAAAGTGATTCAGACAAATTTTCGTTAAATAAGTGAAATAAAGAAGATAATGCATTTAAGGTAAGTCTATAAAAGCACTATTTAGCAATTTAATACAATAGATTCAAGCGAATCGACTGATGAACCTTGCACAAAATAAATAACGAGTTCCCGGTGTTGCTCAATTTTCTTACCCAACATCAAGTCCCTTCTTGCAGCTCTTCTATTTCTATTTCTGGTCGCATATTCTCATTCATCGATATCAGTTTTATCATTCAACAGAATATATATTAAAAATTAGTAATTGCATTAGTAGCTGTACTCTCAGACTCTCAGAACTCCATCATCACCTGGCTCAGTCTCGTATCTCTCATAGCTGCCCACACTGACCCGTGTCCATTGTTATTTAGGTGTTTCGCGCATAAATCGTTGTATTTATGCCTCAAACCCCACTCAATTGTCTGCCTACTTCGCACTGCCATCCATCCAGTTACAGATTTTTTTCTTTTTTTTTTTTTTTATCATGCAGCACGTTTTTACGAGTATCTTTCGTGGCCCAAAAAGCTGAAATGTGCGTTTTGGGTAAAATTATGCCATAAGCCACGTGCTGCGTACAAAGCAGCAGCAGCAGCAGCAGCGGCAGGGGAAAAAAAGTAAAATACCAAAAATTATATCGCTGGCTGTGCCCAAAACAAAGCACAGTGAAGCCTCTAGAAACCGCCGCGCCACGGCCATAATGCAAATTTATGATCAGAATTCAATTATGTGCTTATTGGAACGCAGCTGCTGTACTGTGCCGTGCTGTGGGCTTTGAGTCCCTCCGCTGCTCCTACCTGGCAGCTGGCAGTGTCCTGCTGGGCGGAAAAGGCAGTTAATGCTGCGCAGTTTAACGCTTAAAGCCAAAATGCTATGATTTACACACGCACACACGCACACACACACATACACACATACACATATACACACGTACGCGTACACAGACGGACACGCAAAAGCAATTGCATTTGTGGCTTAAAGTGCGTGGCTCGCATTTTACGAGGCGCCCACACACCTCGAAAAGGCGTGGCACTGGCGTCATTAAACCAGTTAACAAATAAATACTTTGCGGCGGCCTCTCGTCACAGCCAAAGGGCGCCGGAGGGGCTAAACCCAAAAGGCGCTGCTCTGCGACTTTACGACCTTGTAACGCTCCACAATTTTATGCCCTACACCAGGGAGTGCTGATGCAGCATGGCCAGCAAGGGCAGCAGAGGAAGCATATTAGCTGCGGCAGGGCATGTATGCCTCGCAATCAAAGCTTAAGCTGAGGTAATGTTGCAGATAAAGGCAGGTAATACGGAAATATAAGGAAGACGCCAGAGAAGGAGTCGGAAAATATCTTATAATTACAACGGAAATATTTAAAGAATGTGGGAATAAGAGCAAAGCAGAGAATATATGAAAAGATTAGAATATAAAGGAATGGAATAATTTAATTACAAGCTGAACTGCCAGTGAAACTATTGCGAAGGCCATAGAAGAGAGCATAGAATAAAATGGAATAACAATATTTGATCTGATTAGAATAAAAACCAATCTGTTAACTGGTCAGGTTAGAAAGTATTCCAATTCAATTGATACATCAATTTGCATTAACAATCTTTACGTATGATTCGGTAATGAATATTACATTAAAGAGAAAAGGGTAAAAGGATGAAATAGAAAAAAAATGTAATCATCAAGAGAGAAGAGTTTTAGTATATGGAGAAATTGGAAACAAGAAATGAAAGAGTTCGTTACTTTATAAGATTTACAAACAAATAATCTGTATCTATAAATAATAGTTTAAAGAAAAGAGGAGCGAAGAAGGATATACAGATCAAGTTCAAATCAAGAATTGAAAGCTTCCCACCTGCGCCGATAGATGGCGACATAGCCAAGTTGGCCAACGGTCTCTAACTCCATAATTTGACTTTTTGTAGAGCATCTGGGAGGCTAGTTTCAGGATATTGCTTTGACTGTGACTATTTGCTTGGTTTTATTGACTGCCTTGTTTTGCTTTGCTACGGACCCCTTTGGTCAGCCTTTAATTGAGCAGAACGCAACTCAACTGAGGCTGGGCGAAAGTTTTCCCATAGTTCCCGTTTTTACGGGGCAAACGCTCGTCCATGTATAAATAATTTGAAATTAATTATATGTAACATGTTACTCTCTGTCTGGCCATTCGTCTGTTTGTTATTTCGTGTCGTGTTTGTTCTACTCCATTGTTGTTGTCTTCCTTTTTGTTCGGGGAGTTATAAAATATATACGACTCTACGACTGACTATATATGCGTTATGCGAACACAAATGGGCAAAAACTGGCAATGCCAGCTGCCAGTGCGAGTTTGAGGTTGACGACGATGTGGACGACTGCTGCACACAGATTTATGGCATGCAATTAACAATGCTGGACATTAAGAGCAAATACAACAAGAGTCTCATATTGAGTAGAAAGCGAGAAGGTGTTAAGGACTGCGGGTTATCCTTTACACAATTCGATGAGTACTCCTCGAGCTCTTTTTCATATGTTGCTCTTCTAAATCATATGTTGAATTTTTGAATAGTATAAGATAACGATTAAATGCAAGCGTTATCATTTTATCACTCCAATGTCTGAAAATGTAATTCTATTTTTTTTTTTTAGATGAGCAGTTAAGCGTGCATGTTTAACTATTTTGTATTAAACAAACATTTATATATATTAAACAAAAAATTCTTTTGAATAGGTATTACTTAATTCATAATTATCTTAATTATAATAATATTATGTTAATCAAACACTTTTGCAGTATGACTATAATGATATAATTCCAAATCATAGTAGATAGTAAATATATATCAGGAACATTTTAATTCCATAAAAGAATCAACCTACAACTAGCAGAAAGTATATTTTTGTAATATATATACAATCCTCTCTATCCCTCTTCCTCTCTCTTTCGTCTGTAACCCTTCGTAATCAAACATTTGTATTTTCTTTATATTATTAAAGTTTATCCTTTGTTCATTTGACATCCACACCAGCTGGATCCCTGTTTACATATATCTCTTTTACAGGGTATCACAAGCAGTTACAGTTTACAAAGCCAATACATTGACAGCTAACGGAATGGACACGCGTGTACACACGCATACAGACACTAACACGGAGACAAACACACACACACACACACACACACACACACACTGACAACACACACTTTATAGCATACTTTTATGGGCAACAGGAGTTTTTATGCGTTTTGCATTCGCATTGGGCTTAAATGTTTTTGAATTTAAAGTTATAATTAAAAAACTTTGGGCGCGCACGCTGTTGGCCATTTAATTGGCTCTTTGTTACGCTTGCTGTATGGCTGTATGGTCGCATCCCATGGCCCCATCCCTGCCCTGCCCCTGCCACTCCTCGCTCACTCATGTGCCTCTGCAATTGCTATTCAATGCTGCGCTGCCATTAAATCTTTCATATGTAAATGACATGTTAAACATTCAAATAGACTTGCATAAAGTTGCATAATTGCAATTTTACGTAAAGCCCGAACCACAATTTTTGCCGGCCATATAATTAAGTGGCAGCCCTTTACTCATTTTTGGTAGCCCCCATAACTGTCTAAAAGAGTATGTGCGAAAGTCTGTGTGTGTGTGTGTGTGTGCGTGTATTATTTATGAGAATTATGCTCATTAAATGTGGAGCTGCCAGGCAACACTGCATAAACTGCATATCGAAACAGTTGGGCAGCACAAAAGTATGCTATGAAATATTATTAAGCACTTTTAAAACAAATGGGATTTATTTTTGAATGCTCTGTAGAAATGTTATGGCTCGAGAAACAATGAATTTTAAATAAATAAAATTACGAGATTTCAAAAGAAAACGTAATTCATTTTAAAACAGTTTTTCTTATCACATATTATTTTATACATTTCAATATTGCAATATTTTATTTCGTACACAATTTGAACATTTAAAGTGTGATTGACTTTTTATTATATAACTGTTTATTTATATAATCGTTTATTTGCTGTGCATTAAAGAGTCCAGAGTTGCTATGAAACATTTGCATTTGTTTGTAGAACGCAGCATATTTTGGCTTTATTGTTGTTTTAATTAACCGCTGCAAGTTAAATTAAGACAGTAACATGACAACAGCAATAAAAAGGCCAGCCTTGATTCAGACACACACACATACACACACACGCACGCATTCACGTCTATAAAAGGGCATAAAAGCACGCACACACACGTCGACCATAAAAAATACCGGAAATGCTGCTGAAAAAAACTAATAACCAAACGGAAATGCAGAAATGCACAGTTACATACATTTCTCTTCAATGCTCTACCTCTCTCGCTCCCACACTGGCTATAGCTATCTCGCTTTGAAGGTAACAACCATAAAGCTGCGACATTAAATGCATAACGCGAGCTGACAATCCGCAAAAAATTTAATTAATTTCATATGCACGTCGAGTTTTCAGTTTCTCTTCCTCTCTCTCTCTGTCTCTCTATCTCACTCTCGCTCTCTCTCTCGTTGTACAGGTCTTCTTTTTAATATATATCCAAAGAGTAATATTTTGGCGGGGTTTATTTGTTATTTTGCCGTTTTGGCATTCGCATTCACATTTCCATTTCTGCTTGACACCTATTAAATTTTTTACTTTTTTTTCATTCAATGTTCCAGCTGCTGCCCTTGCCTCTCTCTTTCTTTCTCTCTCTCTCTCTCTCTCTCTCTCTCTCTCTTTGTTCGTTATTTTTATAGTCTCACATTTACATAATTAAATTTAAAAACATGATTGGTCGCATGCTTTTAGCTTTATTAATTTTTGTGCTCCATTTTGATGCATATGTCAGCATTAGGGCAACATTTTCTCTTCCCTTCCATATCAATCCTCAACTCAATATGTCGGAGTTCTATGTTAATTACATTGTCTGTTAGTTTATTTGATTAATTTACTACTTTTCGACAGGCAATAGACAACAACAACTGAATCAATGGGAAATTTATCAGTAGTCGATCAGATTTCACTCCCTTCTGCTGTACGAGCGCTTTGAGTCCTTGCTTCATTAATGCATTTGCTAATTTACTTGTCATAGGCATTTTTAATTTCCCTTAATTATTTATTGACAAATAAATATGGTGTGTTTCGCTACCTCATACTGATACTCAAATTTCCTTAAATAGCTCTGAATAAAACTTGTATATTGATTGATATTGAATGCAAAAACTCAAACTAAATTTCAGCAGCATAACTTGAATGATTTTTACTCGTTTTTCTAAAGGATTCAGATATATTTTCATATAATCCAATCCTTTTGTGCAAGCTTCATAAATTATTTTAAATGGAATTTAAATAATTTAAAATACATTTTCACATTGCTCTCTATTTGCATTCTCGTTCATTCACTTCACAGTATCAAAGTTAACATAAATTTCGAGTTGTCAAGTACTTTTGAACAAGGCTTTAAATATTATCTCATCAACTTTTACCCTATTCATTTATTTATTTATTTTTGCATAGATTTAACTACGCAACACTTGAAAATAAATATGAATTAAAAAGCAGCATTCATTTTATGCACTTTAAAGTGTATTCCGTCCTCATTGGGCAGTGGGCGGGGCAGTTGCCTACTTATGAACTTCCACTTCAAACGCTGATTTGCGATTAAATGCGCTTTTTTTTGCCGTTGCCGTTGCCATTGCCGTTGCCGTTGCTGCTGTTGCTGCTGCTGATGCGCACTTGGCGCATGAACAACTTGGCAAGTGGCATACAATTAATTGAAAATGTGGGTGAGGATGTGGGTGGTTGGCTGGGTGGGTTCGGCTGTGGGTGTAGATATGACAACAATATTAAGCTCTTGGCACAACAAATGCTAAGCAATCAAAGCTTGGAAAAGTTGTTTTGGTTTTTTTGCGTGTTTTTTTTTTTTTTAATATTAATTATAGACTAATTAACAAAATGCTTACTCAACGCTTCGTCCAGTCGTGCATGTGTGCGTGTCCACTGCAGTGACAGCTGCATAACAGCAGCAGCAGCAGCAGCAGCAGCAAAAGAAACGAGCATCACTCGCCAAGTCTATTTTTAATTGCTTGCTTTTGCTGAGCGGAACAAAGTTGTTTGGATTGTTGTTGTGGCTGTTTGTGATATGGACATCAAGCGAATGCGTAAATAAATGCTAAGAAAACTTTATAATTATGCTAATTGTGGCCACAAAGACAGTCGACAGTCGACAGTCGAGAGTTCGGCGACAGGCGGCCGAGTTTGATGTTTGGCAAAAAGCTTCTTGTTTTTAGGGAAATAGCTGCAAGCCGACATCCTCAACTGCTGTTCTCTATGGTGTGTGGGTCTGTCGCACTTGGACCATAGATATGCAAATGTAATTAGTTGCATGCCACAGCGGACGCACCGGACATGCAGGCGGTTACACGGCGCCAGCTATACGCTACAGCGAAACAATTTATAGTGAAAATAGAATTAAAACCACAAAAGCAAAACATGCTAAACAAAACAACACAGCAACGACACAATAAAAAACACAAAATAAAATAAAAGCAAACACAGAGCCAGAAAAGAAGAAAACGATAGAAAATGTATAAAACTGAAGAAAAATGCAAACTGCCAGAGCGGGCTGCAGAGCGGAGTGGAGTCGGTTGGCTAAACCAAGATTTATATGCAACAAAAGAATTAACTTAAACAATGTTTTGTTGCTCGTGCACGAGCGACTCATAGACACTCTATAAAGAAGCTAGAATGTAGTCGAAGAATAGCAAGATCTTTTCTCATGGCCAAATAACCTTTAAGTTGCGCCATCTACCGGTTGGCGGATGGAATAATTAAAAGAGTTCTATAGAATTTACAATAAATATTGGCGATTTAATATAACAAATGTTTATTTAATCATATAAATAATATATCTATGATTCGTATATTTAGTTGCCAGTCTAGCATACACTACACATACACAACACATAGAGTGTACCTAAAAAAAAAAGCCAATATAATAAAGAGAAGCGAAAAGGACTCACAAGCAGAAGGCCAAGCGGCTAAAAAAAATTTGCATAGATTTGGCCACAATGGCAGGCACACAACAGGAACCAGCGAGAATAGCGTGGCCAGCAACAACAACAACAACAACGAGAGAGTAGAAACAACAACACAAATTGCAACAAAGAGAACTAGCCAAGCACGACGCGTATAAATTTGTAATTCTTGATGCAACCGCAACGTTTATTAATTTAAAATTCAATTTAAAATGGTCAAGAGTCCGCCCCATAAAAGGGGCGTGAGTGAGTGTGTGAGGGTGCGCGTGTATGTGTGTTTGTATGTGTATGTGGATTGGTTGTCAGAGGTTGTGTGGGCGGAATCAATAGATTAATGCAACAGCAATTAGTGTGATCGAGCGTCTAATTGTTTTTGCCACGGCAAAAGAAATTTAAATTGTTTGCCCAGGCTAAGGTCGAGGAATTATTAATCTAATGCCAGCTACAGCCAGAGCCCGAGCCAGAGCCAGAGCCAGCGCCAGAGCAACAGCCACAGACAGGACCATAAAAAGCAGCAGCAACAGCAGCACTAACTGTAAAAAAGGACTCGCCATCAACTGCAACTGGACACATTCAAGTAGGGAGCACAAGAGAAAAACTCATGTTAAGAGTGATGGTTGCTGTAGACGATGATATAGGGACAAGCACTTGATTGCGTTTACGAGTTTATAGAGCAGAAAAGTAACATAGTTGAAGAGAGGGCGGGGCTGACTGGGGCGAGCTTAAGCTAAAATTAACTGAACTGAAAAAGAAGCGGAAAATGTGTAAAATATATATTTCATTATTAAGCTGATATGATTCAGTTATTTCAATTGCAGATTTGATATAGAATATTAAGTAATTTATATATATTAAATAAATTGCATTAATTTGTTGGCTTAAGCTCTTTCATCTCTTATTATTTGTACATTATGATTTAATAATATTTATATTGCTCTTGATGAGATGTAATATATATAAATAGAGATACATATATACATATATATAAGTATTCAAAATTTTTATTCTCTAGCGATACTATAAAACAGGATTTATATTTTATATATTTTGAGTTCGACATTGGCAGCTTGACAAGAATTTTTTTACAAAATACTAGCTATCAATTCAATATAGACAATTCTCTGCAAAAAAAAAAAAAAAATTGATAAAATAATATAAATTTTTTTCTGAGAATGCTATGAATATTCACATATACATATATATACAAAATGAAAGCAATTGCTTCTAAAGGATATGATAATATGGCATAAAACTGAAAAGCATGCCAGCTAGCGCAGCTTAACGACAATTTCTTTTTAACATATTCAATAAGCAATGCTTAACAAAGCTTTTATAGCGGCGACAGGACATTAAGAACAGGATATAAAGTGAAGCTCATCTGGCTTTATCTCATAACAGTTGATCTAAAACGCGCTCACAACAATTTCGATAATGTCCTGCTCCACCTACTTTGTTCTTCCTTTTTTTTTTTGGTTAGAGGGGAAAGCTGCAACAAGCAGAACGTGAGAAGTGGCAAAAAACTCGAAAGAAAAGCGACTGCAACAACAGCTTGAAGAAGAAGAAGCAGAAAAAAACATGCAACGGGCTGCACATTAAACACAACTGACAGCTGCAACATACGTCACGTGGTGTTGTCGTAAAGTTGCCACGAGACGAACCCCTGAAGGGACGAATGCAAAGAAGAAGAAAATGTTGCAAACGCAGTGTGTGTGCCACACACACACACACACACACGAACAGGACACATCGATGACTGTGGGGCATTTTTAATGGAAACTCATTTTTGAGGTTAATTGTAAGCAAAAGATGGCGCCGAAGAGGGAAGCGGAGCGGATTGCCAGCGACAGTTGCACATGTTACGGCTGAGAGCGAGCAGGAGACGTGGCAGGGCTCTGCAGCTGGCTCAAGGCTAGTGCTGCGTTCATTGTACAAAAATATGAAAAGCACAACGTGTGGTAAACGTTGCCTGGTTGCCCCGCCTGGCTGCTTGGCTAGCTGGCTGACTGGCTGGCTGGCTGGCTGCATGCCACTGAGCTGCCTGCTGTGGGGCAACTGCGAAGCATGCCACAGCCAGTAGGAGAAACAGCGGCAGATGAGGTTGATGTGCGGCATTGCGTTTTATAATGAGCGGAAGGTTTTAAAGCGGCTTGAGTTTTGTTTCACATATTGTTGTTGCAGCCATTGTTGTTGTAGTTGTTGCAGTTATTGCTGTTGTTGTTGCCACTGCTCAGTTGGCCGGGCAAAACGCTTGGCATAAATCGGGCTCCATATAATCGGGAAAGTATGGTAATGTAGAGCACTCAAACTGTGCGCCGAGCCCAACTCGAGTTGAATGTAAAAGGGAATCTAGCGGTATTTGCTTGACTTCTTTTATTTTTCTGTTTTTTGTTTGTTTGTTTTTTGCTGTTGCTGGGTGTTGAAAAAGTTAAAAGCTTGCTTAAGCTGTGAAAAATAATTGTTATGAAATGCCATAAAGGCAGCGAGTGCACAGAGAGCCAGAGTGCTTAAATTTGGTATACAAATCAAATGCGGCTTAGGTGTTGAGAAAGTCTATATCGTTTAATGAAAGAGTGGCTTACTTTATTCGCTTTGAGATTGAGCTCAAAGAGCAAATAGTTGCTGCTGGCTTATTTCAAAACAAAAGAAATAATATTTATTTAAGTAATATGCATTCAGTAATGGGTTATATAAGGTGAATCTCTAGAAAGAACGTAAGCATAAGAGTGCTTAATAGATTAAGCGAAACTACGAAAAGCCAGTACTGGATGAAGGGTAAATATATCAGAGATAGAGATAGAAATCAGTCTCAAACTGAATCTAACGCATTCTAAAGAGACAATTAAATTATATAATTATTTCGATTGCGTAATACATAAATAAAGAACTGAAGTACGTAACATACAATCAAAAGCTAATATGAAATTCAGTTAATAATTTTTAATTCATATCAAGAGCCTTCTTATATCTATAAGATCAACTTTAGGACTAAAAAAACAATGCCAATCGATATATATATATACAAATATAGATATATATAGTACCCAATTATAGCATATCAGAGAGAAAGAGCGCGAGAGAGAGAGCGAGGGAGAGAAAAGTGAAAAATCAATTAAGCTCCTTAGCTAAAAAGCAATGTTTATTTCTAGTTTTCGCCCTGCTCTCATTGAATTGAGCAGCAAGTTTCTCGGCCTTTGAAATGGAATGTGAATGATTACCTTTTCATGAATAACACTCATTAGCTGCGGCACACTCAAACGATATTCAAAGCGCTCGCTAGGAATGTGCTCGTAGCCAGAGCAAACAATGCTGACTCCTGACTGCCGACTGTCGACTGTCGACTGCTGACTGGGCCAAAAGCGTAGACCTCTTTGGTTCCACCTACTGGCAATCATTATCATCATCATCATTATCATTATCATCATCATCAGAGGTTGAAGTTTTGCTTTTAAGCGGCTTTAATTAGCTTAAAAGAGCAAGAATTCAAGTTGAGGCCAAAGTTAGCTGACTTTGGCCTGCTCTGAGTAGCTGGCGGCTGCCTGGCAAGTGCTTAACATTTTTGTGCTGCCTGCGCATAAATGGCTTAATTGCAGGCTTAATGACAAACTACAACAACAGTAGCGGCAACAGCAATAGTTAACAACAGCTCGAAGGACCAACTACAAAAGCTGAAATTTCTTTTGCCAGCTGCGCAATTACTTTAATTGTCCCTCGCATTTCTCTGGGTGTTGGAAATTGCAAATATTTATTGGTATTTATAAGCGCACAACACACACTCACACACACAGCTGAGCCGTTGCTTTGTTGTCGTTTATGACAATGCGTAGAGCGCAAAATTGTTGACATTTTTGTCATTTGTTTTTAGATTCTAGTGGCAATGACACACTGCCAGAGTTGTCGCTGTTCTTGTCACACACTTACACACACACACACACACATGCATACATAGACAAACACATACTTCTGCATAGCCATATGGCAAATGTTATTTATAAAAATGACAGACACTTCTATTTCGCCACATGCCACATTGCAGGTCCTTGTCATTGTGGCCCCACCTACCCTTGCCCCGCCCATCAGCAGCCCTCCAACATCTTGGCGCTTCGTTCCCCCACCCGGCTCCCTCTCACTCACTTTTAAGCCATATGCAGAACGGAATGCTGGTGAAAAATGGCAACTGTGTCACGTCGCATGCACATCGTGAGTTTGTCACACATACCACACTAGATTAAATTATAATCGAGCTGCAGGATATACTTATATATGGGTATCTGGGGGTTATAGGAGTGAGCAAGTGAGTGACACAGACTGAAAGACTGCGAGATGCCCTGTATTAGCTGCTGCTATAAAAGCCGAAATATTTGATAGATATAATAGTAATATATCATTTTGACTCAGATATACTAAAATCAAAACTAATTAAAAAGGAAATATAATTGTACTTTATCGTATTGTTTTTGCTTTTTAATCCACAACATTTAATTTACTTTATATTTATATTATATTTTGTATTATCTATTATTATCAATAAACAAAAGTTAAATAAAAATCTCCTGATAGACGCGTACGAAACTTGATCGATTTATTTATTTTATTGTAAATTGATCTCTCTGTTACAGGGTATATTGAAAGCCCTAGCAGTGCTAAGCTAACCCTGCAGTGCGCTCGCTTTTAGTCTCTGTTTTTTTTAGCCATTTGCATCTACAGCTGTGTCTGAGATTTGCGCAATTGACTGTGTAAGTGTTGGCATAGCTGTCTTTCCTTCTCTCTCTCTCTCTCTCTCTCTCTCATACTCTCTCTCTTTCATTTATTTTTGGGGAATTTCGTTTATACATATTTTTTATATATATTTTTTATTTTAATGAAATGTCAGCCAAGCATTTGAGCCATTTTTCATCTGGCACAAACAACAACAGCAACAACAACTGATTAACTTTTAACAGCCGCCGCTTCGTTCCGCTTTGTGCATTGCATTACATTAAAAAGTATGTGGGGAAAAGTGTAGCATACTTTTGTGCGTCGACATTTTTTCCGTTTTGATAGAGCATCGTAAATCATACAAGGGCAAGCCACGCACCGCTCGACACCCCGCTGACGTGCTGTCAACCCTTTTGACGTTTGCGCCACGAATGCAAGTTTGACATTTTGCTTTAGTTTATGCGATATTTCATATGTGATAAGGGAAACAACAAAAGCAATAACAACAGCAACAACAACAGAAACAACGTCGACGACGACAACTAGCTGACATTTGCCTTTTGTTGTCCGTTTTATGGCATGGCCGTTGCCAATGTCCAGTGTTGGTCAGCGCGTGTTGTACCTTTTTTCACAGCTCATTTAACACTCTGTTTAATCAGGCAAACGCATCAGCCGTAAATATATATCTACAAATATGCTGAACCAAGCAGCTGATAAATTGAACCATTTCTTGGCATTAGACGCGGAAAATGTTAACTTTCACTGATAAGTTCTTCTTTATTTTCTTTTATTATTTGGCTTCTTTTCTTTTTTGGCCAATTCACGAAGATAAATGCATTTTTTTCTTATCAAGAGAGCGAAAGTTGTAGAGGGATTTCAGTGCAGGAGAAGGCAGAACAGAGAAGAGAAAGAAGGTCTGTCAGAATGAGGTGAAGGCTACAAAAAGTCTCTAGTAATTTCATTGTTAAAGCTTGTAAACTCTTTAGTTTTTTTTCTTTCACTTTAGAGATTCACTGAAGGATGTGACTTTTAGACTTTGCCGAGGATTTGACTGAAGGCAAAGTGAGAGTGAGAGAGAAAAGAGAGCATAAGAAAAAGAATATATAATAATTTCTGGCTAATTTGAAATTGAAATTTGAATTTTATCTACTATTTAATTTTTTTTTTTAAGAATTTTTTTAAGGCATTGAGACTTGAAGATATATTCGACACAACATTTTAATTTTATAATATTTTTAATAAAAATGTCTGATCTATGGCCAACATGTGTATAAATCTACAGAAGGCAAAGCAATTCATATAAATTTATTTGAGATTTCGCTCAAGATTTTGTTGTGAATAAACAAGCATTTCAAGGAAATACATTTACATATTTTTATTTGAAGACAGTCTTACGTCTTGCATCAATCCTAATATATTGTCAAATATGTTGCAATATTTTATTGGAATTTGGGTCGCAGAAAAACGTTGTACGATTGGCAACACCTTTCAATTTTTTATGTCACATGTCAACTGGTTGACAAGGATGACCCCGCAAAGCCCCGAGGCACAACCCTTAACAAGCCCCCATACGCAAGCAGCACACTTGCGAGATAAGTAAAAACTCAAACAAAAATGAATAAAATGAAAAAACAACATACATTTGTGACTTTTTTAATGCCAGAGACGCAGGACTCAAAGCAAATGCAAAACTTTGTTACACGTGTAATGAAAAAAATAAATAAATAAATAAACAACCACAATATGCGTGCGAGATATCATGTGACGAGCCCCAACCCCAGCTTCAAGCGCCTACTCCAACCCCTGCTTCAACCCCCAATCCGCCGTTGAGTGAATTGCTCCGATTTACAATGCGATGCCTGTCGCTAAGCCGCGCGCCCAAGTTGAGATATCAAAAGGCAAACAGAGAGGCGAAACAAATAAACAAATATGCAAACAGCAAACAGCAAAGAAAACAAAAGGACAAACAACAACAAATGTGAAGAGTATGAAACAAAGACATATCTCTCAAGTGGCATCGTATGTCAGGGCAACTGCTGGCATGTCAAGTGCACGAGGTGTGGGTAGGTAAACCAAGTCAACCTTCCACATGTCCACAGCCCACCACTCAGAGCAACGCCCTCAACCCCCAACCCCCAACCCACAGCCAAGCCATCCGTCAATCTAATTTGCCTGTGAGCCAGCGTAGCGTGTGTGGCATGCAACAATGGTAATATCTTTGATAAACTTGTAGACATTTCCGACATCCCCTCTCCTGCTCGCTCCCTCTCTCTGTTTCACAGTTAAAATTGCAAAATATATATAGCGTATACTTAATTTTAAACTCTGCTGCGTCAAGCATTTATTATTTAGAAATCGGCGAAATAAGCACAGAAACCTCTGCTGCTGCTGCCGCTGCTTCTGCTGCTGCTGCCGCTGCTTCTGCTGCTGCTGCTGTCATTGTGTGTGTATGTATGTCTGTGTGTGTTGCATAACAACAAAGGCTACTCGGCAATGCAGTTGGCAAACAAAGCATCTAAAAATGAGTGAGGCCAAAGCCAAAGCACAAGCTGGAACCCAAACAATAGACGACGCGCCCACAAAAGTATGCTTTAAGAATTTGTCCAAAAAACATGGCGCACCATACACAACACACATCTTTTTTTTGCGTCTGTGTGTGTGTGTGTGTGTGTGCTTTTCCCTGAGCTGGCATTATATGCACAATGAGCTGCATCTCCTCCATAAGCACAGAGTTTTGCCAACAAGCCAAGCTGCCAGGCAGAACGCATTGGACTTTAGCTTTAATAAGAAAGCAAAATATTAGATCAAAGCATTACAGGATATATTCATTCTATAGGCACTTTTTTCGTACCCCAAAAGCTTTGATATATTTCCAAGAATAATAAGAAAAGGAAGCAGATCTAGTTGCAGTTGTTTCTAAATAAAAACATTTTTTATAAATCATATTTATAACAAACAAAAATACTTTATGTATATACATATATATGGAATGATCCTATAGACAAATTATACTTCTCTTAGTCTATCAAGAAATCTAACTCATTTAAATACAAACTATGTAGCTTAAGTAAATCTGAGTACATTTGACTACTATATATATTTGACTATGTAAAGCATATAGAATAATAGAGCCAACAAAATTATGCAAAACATTTTGTGACTGTAAATTTTGGGAATTAGCTGAGAGAGAGAGAGAGAGAGCTGTAAACTTAGTGCAAAGTCAGCTTTAAATTAGCTACATAGAGTTAGAGTTAATTTAAAGCCGACTTCCAACGTTGGCTCGCATTCAAAACAGAGGTTAGAGCAAAGGACAGTTTCATATATGTACATACAACACTAACTGGGATAGTCCTAAATTGTTTCAATTTATTGTTAAGCCCATGGATCAAGTCTAAGTCCTAGTGCCAACTATTTAGCAGCAAATGCTATGCGGCCCTCTTCTCTCTCTCTCTCTCTCTTTTACACTCTCATTCTCTCTGTATGGGTGTGTAACGCCCCTAGTGCTATCTAAATGCCCGGCCATAGACATCAAATCCATTTTGGTGGCCACACTGCAATGCGTCAAAAACGTTTCTCATGCGAGTTTCGTGGCTGCACTTGCAGCGCATCGTTTGCTGTTATGATGATGGACTCCATTCAAAACGGGAATGGGGGGCCATGAAATATTGCATGTGGCAAATGTAAAACATGGCTCATGACTCCTTAAACTATGCGCATGCAAGCTAGACACTCATTCCCTACACTCAGAGTGTGCATGAGAGAGAGCGAGAGAGGAAAATGTAATTTCACTTTTTTTGGAAGCCAATAAAAGTTCAATTTTTTGAAGTCGCTTCCAATTTTATTTAACGTCGTTACATTTGAAACTTTAATACCGAAAAGAAAACTTTGCACTTGCTTGCCAGGCCATAGCTGAGCAGGAAGACAGAGATGGGAAGCATGAGTCACGAGTCTGCTCCAAGGGGGAGGTATATTGAGTGTTTATTGAGGGGCAGGCGGCTGTCATATGAGTAATTGGGGCCACGTTGAATATGAAATGCTCTCTAGCCAGGCTGAAGGTACGAAAATTGATCAAGATAAAATAAATTTTATGAAATTTAAAAGATTGGATTTCCAGCAGCATCAAACGAGAAAGCTCTATTTCCTCCCATCAATGTTTTATGCATTCGGGTTATGAAATCGAAAAACTTTATCGCTAAAGAGAACGCGCTTATCTAACGCTTCGCTCTGCATTTAATTATTTTAACTCAAGTTCAATTACAATTTGCAATTTTTTGATTCGTTGCAATTTGTATTTGACGTCAACGCGAATGCTCATTCGCTACGTCTCGTGCACGCTCTGGCTTTTTTTCGTGCTAACAATTTTTCAATTTGGCTTGTAACAATTTTCTGGCCAAGTTTCTCACTCCCCTTGGCTTTTTGCCCTTTCTCTGCTCCCTGCTGCATTATATTTCTATGGCAGCAACTCCGCTTACTTACTCAATTTAAGACGTTGGCTGGCGACGAAGTCGCTTTGATATAGTTACGTGCGGCTACACACGCGAGACAGCAAACTCCCCCTTCCCTCGCCCAGCTACGCCCCACCCCGCCCACTTTTGTTCCACTCAACCACACGCCAGCAAGTCAAAGCTTAGTTATTGCTACACTCATATTATACGTAGCTACAGCTACAATTTCGACTATATATTTGACATTTATATATGTATGCTCCCCTTGCCAGCCACTTGAACTTCCTTCTGTTGGCACAAGTCAAATGAAATTTAAGTGCGCACCTAATGAATTTCGCATTACGCATAATATATGAACTGTTGAATAGAAATTCATTTTTATGGCGCATAATAGCTATGCGACTTGATATATGCATAAAACAAAACTTTGAGTGAATTTCCTTAATTATCTATGGTAAACTTCAGCTTCAGCTTTGCTTCAGTGCTTTTGTTGTTTACATAAGAGCGTGCTAGACTTCAAAAAGGATTCAATTCTACAACAGCATTAGCAAATACGTGAATTAATGATACTTTAATTTTATCTATTGTCATTTATTTATTTATTATTATAAATATTTTTGTGCTTTATTTCTCTTTAATATTATTTATACAACATTATTTCATATAAAGCTTATGGATTAATGTGTTGGCCTAACTATAAATTGTTTTCACTTAGTCAGCTAGTATATTAAGCTAACCGAAAATAGAATCCATTTCTCATATAGTCTATAAAAAATATCATCAATAAATTGAAGCAGATTTAAAAGAAGGAAAATTAATGTATTCATGCTCACATTTGGTATCGATATCGGAACAGAGATTTTAGGACTTTTATCGATAATTATCATATTAAAATTCGATTATTTAGAGAAATATTTTAATATATTTGAATTGATATATAGATAAAAGAAATTACTTTATTTATCACATGAATATCTTGGCCTAGAATCAGTAACTTTTTAGTCACTTATATAAAGTAAAATCATTTAGATAAAGTGTAATATTTTAGTCTCTAGATCTTTGGTTTTTATTTTAAATTGTGCTTTGCATGCAACAAATTTGCAACAAATTCCAGGTCGTTATCATAATGTTGTTCGACTCGAAAGAGGCACACCCATACACATATCTATATTATTAGCATAACTTTGTTTAACTTCGTGTTGCTGGCTTTATTTTAAGTTTAACAGCATTTCTCTACCCGCTCGGCCTGCTTCATGGCGCCTATATTCTTATATACATATATATACATATATATACATAAAGCGCAAAGCGCTCTAAGCCCAATAACTTTCATGCACACACACTTCATTGTACAGAATCTCTAACCCGTCCTCTCTCTCTCTCTCTCTCTCTCTCTCTCTCTCACGCTGTGTAGTTAGGCTAGGACTGCATTGCTGCAGGGCTGGACTCTGCAGCGACTTGCCTGCAATATTTCCCATTTAAACTTTTCGCTACTGTACAATTTTCATTATTAATATGACTTTTTGGGCTGCCCGCAAACGGCAAACGGCAAACGGCAAACGGCGCCAAGTGGCTGTCAGGCCCGGGTCCAGGGAGCTGGAAGCTGGAAGCTGAGAACTGGGTCCTGCGACCAGGATTTGGCCAGCTCGTTGGCCAGTTAAACGCGCCCAGTGTATTGTCAATGTTTGTCTGTGACCAAGCGAGCCTCGCAACGGGAGGTCCACAGCAAATGCCAAGGATAAAGTTTTTCGCTTGGCTCCTAACTGAGCGACTTGCCCGTTTGACTTGGCAACAAGTGCAGCTACCAAAGATAGAGCGAGACAGACAGAGTGAGAGAAGGAGAATATGTACCAGTAACAGCAGCCATGTCCAGGCGGCCTTTTTAATCAAGCCCAACTAATGGCTGCAAGCCTAGACCCATCCGACGAACAAACCAAACCCAACCAAACCAAACCCAACCTAACCATAACCACCAAAGCCGCTTATTACTATAAAGTGAGATTAATGAATCTCAGGGAAGACGTCGAAGCAGGCCTGCTTTGCTTTTCATATTGTATTATTATTATTTTGGCTGGCAATTAATGAAATTTATTTGCCATTTTCCTGCTGGGTGTTGTGGGTGTGGTTTCGCGCTGTGGTGCGCTCTGGTGGTGCAGCCTTTGTACGCAAATTTAAAAGCAAATTGTTTGGCTTTTATGGCCAAGACGCAGATTGCCACAAATGAAGCAATTTATGGCCAGCAATGGTTGAGCTGGAGCTGTCTAGACGCTTTTATAGACACGATTTCAAAAGAAATCAAATTGATAAATCTTAAGAAATTGTGTTAAAAAATTGTTTAATTGGTTTAAAAATAAACAATTTTATAGCTAACACTCGAGATACAACTGATTTAATTTAAGTGAACAAATAATTTAAGAATATATGGAAGGAAGTAGATCCCTTACTCGTCAATATTATCCTGAATACTTCGGAAGCTTTAAGTCCCACACAAAATATAACAACAGCCAAAAAAGGAGAAAACAGAACTCGAGACATTTCTTATATGGTATTAGAAGATCAGAATGCTCACAAATGTTTTATGCCTTTCATACTTTCTTTCTTTAGAGCTGAGATTAGTTCTAAAAGATTCGAAATATTGTCTCAATTTCTTTTGCGAAACATTAATCTGATTATGTAAATACTTCTGACCACAAGGCTTTTCCTCATTGACATTTAAGCATTTCAGCAGCAACAAACGTGAGTTTAGTTGGCTCGCTGCCCAACCTCAAGCCGTTCTCTTATTTCATGTAGTTAATTAAAATTTTAAATGAAAAATGTTGTCTGGCAAAAAGAGTTGGAAGTGTGCGTCGTTTACGTACATATTGGCAAGCGTATTTCGCTTTTATGGTCGCAATACAAATATAATAATGCAGCACGGCTGGCGTTATAATAAATACACAGCAAACATAAAGAGAAAGGGAGAGTGGACGAGGGGGGATTAAAATAAATATAGCATGCGATAAATTTAGCAAAGCGCAAGCAATCAGCCAACAAATTGTAAACAGTAAATTTTGCGCTAGACAAGAGAAAGAGTGGAGGAGGAGTCGGAGGCGGAGTCTGCAGGAGGCGCTAGTAAGAGTTAAGTGTGGAAGCGACTGCTGCTCGCTTACACATTAGCACTAAATCGCAGCAACTAAACGCCGCCAGTTAGTTAAACGTTTCTCATATAAATACGCACACACATGCCCTCGAGCTGGGCGAGTGCCACGCCCACAAGCGAAATTTATCTGCCGTGTTGCGGCGTGGCCATGCGAAAAATCCTTTGCATGCTGCAACGATATGCGGACTAATCTCTATTTCGATATTTGCATAAAGTCCAAAAAAATAAAAAAAAGGAAAAAAAAAAAAACAAACATGTCAAAAAATGGCAAAACGTCGTTCTTGGTAGTTGCTGGTGGGTTTGGTGGTTTTGTCTATATACCCTGCACACGTCTGGGGAAGAGGGTATACCTAGAAAAAAGTCTAAATGGGAGAAATCATGAGCTGAAATGTAAACTTCACTTCTTTAAGACAAGTCTCTTATAAGGCGCTCATTGAGCTTTCACTCATTCTATAGGGTATACACAATTCGTTCAATTTTAAACTAATGTGCTTATTCGTTTTATTTACTTTTTGTTTTCGAGTAGTGCATAAAATAGCAAGCGAAAGGATTTACTGCAGCTGCCACGCCCACAGCGGCTGCCAGAGATATTGCCGAGCTGCCGAGGCCGGAGTCACGTTATTTGCAGGTGTTGCAATCTATCCGACAACTCCGACGTCTCCAGCCATGTCTGTGTGTGTGTGTGTGTGCTCACAAGGTGGCAATGGCGGCTTTGTGGTGAGTTGTAATAAGAGCGCCAACACACACGCACATACACCTGTTTACACACACACACGCACACACACACTTCTCGCTGCAAGTGTTTTTGATCTCGCGCTGCTTTAGCCTGTTGGGAATTTTGATTAAAAATGCTTCCACGTGAAGCTCAAACGTGCTTGGCACCGAGTAGCCGGATCTGCAAACTCTTCACACACACACACACTCTTTCTCTCTCTCGCTCGCACACACACTCTATCACACTCGCTCACTTTGTCAGCACACATGGTTGGATGGGCGTTGGTGGGCGTGTCAGTGCGCCTTTATTGGCATTGGCGCGTTTATTTTAACGCGTTGTGTGTGTGTGGGAAAGCGTGTGCGTGTGTTTGTATGTTTGCAAATTTTTACATTGAGATTTATCACACCAAAAACTTTAACCCAACGAGCGAAAGCAAAAAAAAGAAAAGTGCAATGAGAAAAGCGTGCAAAGTAAGTCAAGACGAACTTTAAATAGCCTAACAATAATATTATTATTAATATAGAAAATTTACTTGAAATATAAATAATATTATAACATTAATAAATTCAATTTTAAGTAACTCAAATATAAAACGAGACTGAATAATGAAATAGAATTTATAGCCATATTTGCCATAAATTTAATTTTAGAAAACAAATTCTTTAAACAATAAGAGTTGAATTTATGATATACTTGAATTTTCTCAGTGATATTTACATAAATGTACGCATCTTCATCAACTTTTGCTTTTAATTTGTAGATATCTCTCTCTCATAAAAAAAACTAAAATTTTTCCAAAAATGTTTGCCAGCTCAGGTTGACTTATTGTCAACTGCAAGATAAAGCACCGTTTAAGCAACAATTTAGCCATTTATCTGCTGCATCGCCAAGCTGCACAGCTCAGCATTTATACCCTTTGTTTTAGTGTATAAAGATGATGTAAATATCACAATATGCCGCAGCCTTTTGCAGCAGCAACATAAAGCAATTAATTGTTAAGGCTGGTGGCGCTTGTGCAGCTGCAGGTGAGTTATACGAGATATATACATTATTCCTCACACACACACATACACACATACACACATACATACATATACATATATATATAGCTAGATGATGGATATACAGAATGCTAAATGCGGGTCCTAGCAAAAGGCATAAAAAAGGGGAAACTTTGCGATGATATATATCGCAGCAATAAGAGAAGCGAATTGCATTACATTTAAAGCAAAAGAAGATGCTAGAATAATATATATGGACTACATGCACAGATACTACGAATAAGTGTGTATAACTAAAAATTTAGAAACTGAAATGTTGTCTGTTTAGGTCACATGACAAACGAGCAACGCCGTGTTAATTCCAACTTTTACTAGCAGCAGGCGAGGCTTGTAGTCCCCGCTAAACTACACTAATTACTTCCCCTCGTTTCATTTGGCCTGCCCCAAAAGCCGAACGCTGAACGCTGAACGCCGAAAGCTGAAAGCCAAAAGCGAAAAGCCACATGCCCTGCGAGACGATTTGAGGCTCCATCAAGGAGCGTTACAAGCGGCCACAAATCAAATGCACACCAATTACCTGGCGCCAGGGCGCACAAAGCATAATCAACTGGCATAATTAACAGCTAAAAATGCAAAAGAGTGTGTGTGCGAGTCCTTGTGTGTTTGTGTGTGGGCGCTAGAGTGTATCAACAAAAATATGTTTTTGCACCTGGCCCTCCCTGTGCAATTTTCACACATTTTGCGGTGCTAGTCCCCGCCAAGCCCCATCCCGCAAGCCCACCAAAATCTCGCCTTGCTATAAACAACAATAACAACAAACACAACAAGTCGCAAACAACCCGTAGACAGTGGTAAATTATAAGTTGCAGAGTCTCGCCATAAAGTACAGCACATTACTCATACGCCACGTGCATAAATTTCTACCTTTTACCTTGGCTGATAATTATTTTCCGTTTACAAAATGGCTGTGCCATATCGAAAAAACGGCTAAACAAAATATTAAAACTTAACTGTACAGAAATTTTTGAGTATTTCAGGGAAGCGATGGAAAAACCTATAAATATGATATATATTAGAAAAACTGTAGCGATAAAAGCAGCTAATAGGCAATCATTAAGTACTTTATGAAATTGTTAATAAAATTGATTAGATTTGCAGTGTAGGACAAGCTCTATTCGTTTTTATATGGAATTGAATGATGTATGATATAATCGATATAAAATGCAATTAAATTCTATCAAATAATTATGTTAAATTCACAAACATGAGTAAAGGGCTAAAAGAGTTTTTAAAGTAATCATTAAATGATAAAATAATATATATATATTTATATTTAAAAAAATAATAATATTGAATGATTCTTGTCAGATTCCATTAACAAGAACTGCTCCTTCCTCACATTGCCAGCTCTCCTACTGGTTCGCAATCGACGCTTGATTGACACTTTCTACATTCATTTTGTTCTACTCTACTTTATTATAGACCTAAGAAAAGATACAGCTTCCACACAAAATAAGGAATGGGATTTACGACCCACGACTTTGTGCTTGTCATCGAACCTTCACTCCAACACAAATCTTTTAAGTAAGGGTTAACAGAGTTCTGAAAGTTTGTTTTATAAAAATAAAAAAATGTATTTGCATTATGGGCACTCAATTCAAAACTTTTCAGTAGAGAGTTCTATAGTGATAGTATGTATAGTATGTGAATAATTCCAAAAGTCTCAGAGTTCATTTGGAAAATCATTCGAAAAAAAATAACATTCTTTTCTCGGGCAACTCCCTGCTATTGCTCGTTCAATATTTTACTCGGACTTCGAATTAAATGAATCAAATTTTTATAGCACCGCATTCGCTGCGTTTATGAGTCATAAATATATTTATATACCATTTAGTCAGCCTACTTCATAACTTTTACCTTCCAACTATACTATAACTTGATCATAACTTTGATAAACTTTCCTCGATGCACAATAAATACAAGTTGTTGTTTAATCAAATTTGAGTTTCAAGCTCTTTTTTGCGATTTTTGGTTTGGAGTGAATTATGCAAGTTTATGGTCGCTAAATATGTTTAGCCGTAAATCCACAACTCAATCAATATACTACCTTTATATATATAGAGAGAGAGATTTAACTTTTCAAGTTTGGTTATTCTCCACTTGCAGCGATTAATTTTTATGGCTTTGCTTGCTGCACACTTAATTAGACACAGGCTGCTTAAAGCTCATTAAAAATTTACCGGAGTCGGAGGCAAAAGTTATGACCTGCCCTCGCCACTCGCCACTCTCCGCTGCTTGCTTCCGTCTGGTTATTGATTTGCGCAGCGAGCAATACAAAAACGAACTTTTAGCTGTTTATAATTTAGTGTAAAATTATAAATACTTTTCGGGCGCTCGGTTTAAGCAAATTAGTTCAATTGCCGGGGTAAGCAAAGGAGCAGCAACCCCTCTCTCCTTCTTCCCTCCGCGCTCCTGTGTGCAGACTTGATTAGGCTTAGGCCAAAAAACTTTATCCTCTGCACAGTTGTAAATAAGCAAAAGTAAATTTTGGCAAGTAATTTAAGCCACACAAACAAGCTGGCAAACAAGTTTGGAGCGGGCGCCAGTTGGCCCACTGCCTGCCTGCCTGCCTGCCTGCCTGCCTGCCAGTGGCGTAGTTGGCAAGTTGGCAAGGGGTCTCGATTTGCGTCTGCCCACCCCCGCTGCTGCCTGATTCTGCGTAGGGTAGGGTAGCTATCATGCCAAAGCATGTAAAGTTCTTTAACCAGTTTTAATTCAAAATCAATGTATGAACTTTGCTTACATTACGCCAAAACTTTGCTCTGCAGCTTCAATTAAGGATATATACGGATGGTTTCTCGCACTAACCTTCATATATGGTTAAAGTTGCATCTGCGGATACGGCATCGCCCACTCCGTTCTCGGCAACGCATTCGTATGGCGCATCGTCCCGTCCCGCCCGCACCGGCTCGATGCGCAGTATGGAAACACCGCCCGGCTGCTCCAGCACCGTGTAACGGGATTGAGTGCCTGTGTTGAGTAGCGGTTGAATGAGAAATTAGTCGATTGACTGCCTCAACTGCATTGGCTCCACTTACCTGATACTTTTTTGCCGTTCTTGCGCCACACTATGGAAGGCGGCGGATCGCCTCGTGCCGCGCAATAGAAGCTGGCCACGCCTCCAACGCGCACGCCCTGATTCTGCGGCTTCTTAATGATCTCCGGTGGATCTGTGAAGGTGTAAAAGAGCAGCAGATGCGAATGAGTATCAATTTACATTGGATTTAACGAAGGGCGCAAAAGATGGGGCAACACGACTGCATTCAGTTGGCTAGAGTATGAAGACTTCATGCCAGTCAGACTGATAATTAGAAAAAATGACAATGCCAGATGAAACTCCAGTTAAAAGATCTCCCTGGCGAAAGGCAAAACAACTGAAAAATATTTAGTTAGGCAAAATTTAAATGCTGCGATTCGCATTCTTTGTCAGAGGAACACACAAATTATATTTCAGCATATGTGAATCATTGCTTAAACAAGGAAAACGGCATCGTGATAAAAATGCAATACGGCTGACAATACGCAACAGCTAGTGAAAGAAATGCATTTAAATAAAACGAAGCTTTTTGCCATATCAAGGCAGATATGCTGTAATTGTTGTCCTCGCAACAGCAACTGTTGCTATATGCTTTTATTTTTATTTTTTTGCTATTTGTTTTGTTTTTTGTCTCTCTCTCTCTCTCTCTCTCTCTCTCTCCTTTTTTTTTTAAAGCCCTTTGCCTTTTGCTTTAGCAGCGAATTCGATTTATTTTTGCGTTTGTGTGTTTTGCATACACTCTTTCTTTTTTACATATTTGTCACAATATGCTGTCAATACAACGACGCATGTTGTTTGTGACAGAAAGAAGGCGAGAGCGAGCGAGAGATACAGATAGACAGATGAGAGAGAAAGAGAGATTGCTGCGTACGTGCTGCACACATAGCAAGAGATACGGACAGGAACCAGGCACAGCTTGCCTCCGCCTCTGCGTGTGGCATTAAAAATCTGGCAAAAATCACGAAACGTTAAACAAGCAGCAATAATATTGTCATGTGCATCGTTTGTGCAGCTCCTCCTCCTTGCCCCATCCGCGCAGCCCTTCAATTGTCCTGTAAAGTAGTTTGCCCAACATATCAATTCGATTTATGCAATTTACTTAACTTAAACTTTAAATTCTCTTACTTAAACACATATACGTATATAGCTCTTATATTATCTGAACTGCACTTTGCTGCAGCACACAAAACTTACGTGTCAGATATTGTATATAAGGAAAATCCGAAAAATTTGCATCTGGAAATTTGATGTGGAGTTTAATATTAACCATTGATTGAAGCGCGAAACGCGAAACGAGACGAACGTTTATAGTTTACGATCAATGAGTTTGGTATTATATTTATTATCATTGATATTTGTTTATTTTAGTTAAAGTGTTTTTATTTATTTATATATATATTTATTGAAATAGTTTTAATTGAAACTTAAGTATTATACCTTAGCTTTACATGTAGACAGATACTTAAATACATAACTCTACTTGATATACTTGAAAATATTATTTATTTTTATTTTTAAAAAATTTTTATATCCTTATAAACTCAAAAAATATAATAAACTAAATAGTGAAAAATATTGTTGACCGCAGATTGTATACTAAATTTATTTACAATTTATTTATTTTTGGATATTTCTTAACTTTTTGAACTACTGCAATTAAAACAGAGCTCAAGCTAAATAAACTAAAAATATCGAAATTCAAAATAAAAAAATAAATAAGTTATTAGTTTCATGAAATTCACTTCAACATTCAGCGATAACAAATTTAACTTATTTAAGATATAATTTTTTTTTTTATACAAAGCCATTCTCTCTCCCTGTCTTACTTACTCGCTTTCTTTGGGTTCTGAGTGGGGCATTAAAACTTTTTTGGCTTTCTGTGCAGATTTTGAAACTCTGTTATAAACTTGGCGGCGGCCAGGCGGGAATCGGAAACAAGCAAAAGCAAATGCCGCAGGTTGGATAAGTAAATATTTATATATAAAAGTATATAGAAATATTATTTGCCACCGAGATAGAGAAATAATAACGGAGCGAGTGAGAAAGCGAGCAACAGTGTGTGAGTGAACTGCATTGTTGTCGTGGACACGAATCTGAGGACTTTGTATAATGTACAAGTATTGTAAATAATTTAAAGTTTGCCACAAGGCGTTCACAGCCAAAAACATGCAGACCATTTGGTTGGTAATGCGTTGCCATTGAGCCAGCTGCCAGCATTGTTGTTGCCATTCAAGTCGTTGTTGCTGTTGTTGTTGCTGTTCGTGTTGCTACAAATACTTGGTATCATTTGGCAAGTTTTGCGTTCAACTTTTGCCTCGACAAGTTGCCGGCCAGAGTTTTGCATGTGGCAAATGCTGCTACTGCATATACTAAGCACACACCATACACACACACGCACACACACCAGCAGCAGCAGCAGCAATGAAGCAGAGTCTCGCACTGTGTGTGGTGCACCACAGTCGAGCTCGGAGTCTAACAGCCAGCAGCTGGCCTGGCCAATTTCGCATGTTTACCTCAAATTTCACGAAATTCTCAAAATTAATTCAAATTTGACACTTTGAAGGCTCGAAGTGTGGTCACCAATTTAACTCGAAACGAAATCAGAAAGACTACATTCAATTCTAAAATTTTGTGTAGCAAAGAAAAGAAAAGATATCTCAATATGCATTCCTTAAATTTTAGTTAATTAAAAATGAGAATTGGATTTGCTTTCAGTGAGTCTTTAATTCTAATTAGCATTCAAATTTAATACTGAATATCGTTGAATCTGATGAAAGGCAAAATGAATACAATTCAAATATGTTTCTATAATTTATGCTTAGCATATGATTAAGAAATTCCACTTTGTTGTTTCTTTACTCCTTCAATATAAGATATATCACATGTTATTAAATTGTAGTCAGCAGTTTGAGTTCTCACATCTCATTTAAATTTCAATTCGTAAGAAAAACATTTCCAGGAACAATTTTCAATGCAACTAAATTTCCTATTGCTCATTATAAAACGACAAATGGAGTTTTCTCTCTCACACTCACCCTGTCTCTGTCTCCCTTGTTGCCTTTATGTGTGTCGACGTCTCATTCTCTTAGACCGCGAAGCGTCGCTGGATTTGCAAAGCACTTGAAAGCATTTTACGCTTACGTTAACAGTTTTTATAGCCCGAGCAGCAATAAGCATATTGGTTTGTGGCTGTAATGAGCTACAGCATTCGCTGCCAGCGCTCCTCTCTCTCTCTCATTCCTCACTCCTTGCTACGCCCTGTCGCTCAATGCTCAAGATGGCAAAGCAAATTTACAGCGATTTTTTCTTCGCTTTTTTTTTATATAGATATATATCTTATTATTTTTTTCCTCTTGCAACGACGCCTTCACAGCGCGCATTTGTTAAGTTTTATGTTTGCTTAAACAATTTGATTGCGTGCAGAGGGGGAAAGAGACAGCGAGATGTGCAGACAGAGAAGACGATAGAGTATCTGCCGTGACGAGTCATAAAAATCGTATCATTATAGCCATAAAACTGGGATTTCGGTTTATTTGCGGTTTTTGCCAACATTTTTGCTTGTTGCTTGGATTCGACTAAAAATTTAAATAAATTTAATTATATTTGCCTGGGCATGGGGGCCAGCCGGCTTTCGGCCTGTTACAAAGATTAAAGGCATACATAATGAAATTTGCAGATGTCATAGAAGATAGCACACAGTGCGAGATCTCGCTGAATTGAATTGGTTCGTGTACGGATTGTGGGTTTTACAGTTTAAACTATGGCCAAGTGTGCAGCACAGATCCAACCCCAATCCCCATTCCCATTCCCTTTCCCATTCCCATCCCCCTCTTTAGCTGAGCGCCACACCACTGCTGATTTTTCATTTCGCACGTTTGACTGGCTCTGGGGATTAGATGAGAAAGAGACAAAGATAGAGAGTGAGTGTGAGAGGGAGAGGGAGGGAGAGGCGTGAGCGGGTGTAGGCGGAGCTTCATAGAGCAAACAATTTCGTTGTTGATATGTGCAAATTGATTTCAACGTTTCAAATGTACAGTTATAGAAGCACACATAAGCACACATCTACAGCAATAGGATTACGAACACAGGCGGTCGGGCAATTTATATGGAAATTAATACTAACATTTTTACTATAACGCAAAAAAAGGAAAAATAAGAAATAAAATATATATATTTTTTTTTCTAAATAAAAAATCGAATTGATTTTTGAAATGGTATGCGGAAAATGTTTCAACCGACAGTGGCGTAGTTTAATAACTGGAACATATAGGGGGGGCAGACGTTGCATCTAAAAGTTTAAAGATCAGCTAAAAACACTCTAAAATACTTTAAACACTCCTTAAAATCTTCTCATTTATATTATTTCAATGCTCTCCCTTCTGAAATGGTTCGATATAGGCTATGGCTATACTTTATTTTCCAAATTTACTCTTCCAACTTGTTTAGTACTAAATCAATTTATTTGAATTAAATTAAATTGTTAATTGAACTTTCAAATGCAAGCATTTACATCTTCTTATTCAATCTTTTTATATGCTTATGTAAAGCTCCGACAACAGCTCCTCTGTAAAACATATCTACTTGATTCAAAGCTCTGTTTATACCTATTTGTAGGTACCTGTCATCCACTTAACTTTTGCTCTCAATTGAACTTTCTGACGTTCCTTATAGACAAAAAGCCTCCTATGAAGTCCCCCTACCAAGTGCAGCCTCTGCTTTTAAAACATTGTTCAAATATGCCCATAACTTTTGGCCTTGTTTTTCAATATGCCAAAATGCTCATAAAAATTGACCCCGTGTGGCATAAGGCATTGGCTGAGGTACGGCCAAAGGAGGCGGGGATCTGAGCATATAAAATCAGCATATGCTCAGCGCCGTAAAGTATGCAGCTGCTTTTTATGGCCCTAACCCTAGTTCGAGCAAGTTAGGCCTCCAAATGCTTGGCCTGGCAATTTATGGCCGACTCCCGCATCCGCTTGCCAGGCCCAGGCTCAAGCCCAGGCCCGGCCCTTCATCAACCACTTGCTAACAAGGTTTTTCTATTTCATCTGTACGAGTTTTTAATAAGTGCAAAGTGCGGGCAGAAGTTTCTGCAAAAATTTCAACATTTAAGGGTTATTGTGAAAGCGGATACTGGCAGAAGCTGAAGTCGGGGTCTTTCGGGGGTTTTGGGTTTGCTGCTGATGTTGCCAAACTTTGTGAATGTGTGTGTGTGTGTGTGTGTGTGTGTGTGTGTTGAGGACAAATCATTTGCCAGCAAAACTAGCTACGAACAAGATATGAACGAAATGAAGCAGCAGAGGAATATCCTTTGCCTCGATAGAAACCCCATTGCTCCCATTCTACCTCCTCAACTCTCCCCCACTGTTGACTGACAGCTGCAATTCACCTGTCAGCAGCAGCAGCAATAGCAGCAGCACATTTCGTTTTACTGAATTGCATTGAAATACGATGCTAAATTTAACGATTCATTGCATTTGCTGTTATCCAACACTTGCCCCAGCAAATTGCAACTCTGTTGAAATGCCACGCCCCCATGCTCACTCCCAGTGGCCCCTTTTTGCTCAGCAGCCGCGCGTTGTGTATTTTTAATGCAGCAACTTTGGCATAGAATTGCTAAATCTGCTGAGTCTAAGAAACAGAACGCCTTGGCTCCATCTCCATCTCTATCTCCATCTTTGGCTCTGGCTCTGGCTCTGGCTCTGGTTCCGTTTTCTGTAAAACTCTGCAAATAAAATATAAAGTGCAGCATAGTTTTACGCTAGGGTTTTTATAGCCAGCGTCGAGCAGCTAAATTTTAATGTTACTTCAAAGGGTAATAAAAATAAACTTTACGCAAGTTGAGAACAAGCTGCGATGCTCTCCCCGGAACAAAAGAGCTCGTGATTATATCGCATGGCCGACTGCAACTATGCAATGCACAATTTTAATTAAATCGCACAACAAGATGCCGACAAGATGGCTGCGAGTCTGTCGAAGATAACGAAGAACAAGTGCAGTAAACACGGCTCAGGTCTCATTTGCAAATTGTTCCAAAAAGCGAAAAAATGTCAACGAAATCCCATTAAACAATTCATCAAATCAGCAAATGGATCGATGAATGTGCCCGGGCCCAAAGTTTTAGGACAGGACAGGACAGAACAGGACGACAGGGGGCTGTGGGGCATATAAATGATGTGGGCATTTCTCTCAGACAATCATTAATCAAAATTAAAAGTGTGACCGCAGCTGGTTGCTTACCAATCTCGCTTTCGCTTTAAGAAACTAAGCTCCTCTTAAAGTACAATTCCGAACAGATGCGCTCCAGATTTCCCATTCCCATTCCTATTCCTACTCCTATGCCCAGTGACCCTTCACATTTGGCATTTCGGCTAAATGAACCGATAAAAAGGTAAGCCATTAAGTCGAGCTGCGTCCCATTTTACAGATCTCTCAATCAGCTGTCAACTGTCGAGCATAACAAATGCCAATTTTAAACAGCAACAATCTGCAAGTCAATAGAAACCAAATGGCAGCGGACTTTGTGCATTCGACTATAAATTGATCATTAATTATACAACAGCCTTGCCGCAGTGGGGTCAAGAGATTTGTTGAGGTATTCCGCATCAAGTTTTAATTATAAAATGTATCTGAGAGTCCCTAGTTTAGGCTTTTATTCTCTGCCTATGGTAAAATATTTTATTTAATGTTATAATCGAATTTAGCTGATTTGCTATTAATTTTCGTTGGCTACATACAATATTCACTTGTAATAAAAATATTTATAAATAAATAATATTTCCCTTAATTTGGTTTGCAATGTAATTTCTATGCCTTTAGCAGAGTTATCTTTTTTACATATACATCACTTAATATTGTTCGAATCGAATTGAAAAATAACTCTGACCCACTTTGTCTCGTGTAGCCCAAAAAGTAACTTTTATGCAGCTCATCAACATAAATTTCTTGCAATTCTGTGAAACTAGTTCAAAGCTCAGTTGGCACGAGAAGTGGACTTGGCAGATTCAGCGTTAAATGTAACCAAAATTGAGCACACACACACACACTTACACACACATACACCTACAGCACACTCTAGTGTTGTTAACCAACACAGTGACAACTATTTCTGACCGTTGCCAACACACGAAAATTTTACATGACATTTTAATATAATTAGTTTTTGCTCCGGGCATAATGTAAAGTGCGGCCAAAAAATGTCAGCACTTGCCACAGAGTAGGCGGGCGAGCGAGCGAGCAGGAGTCAGAGCTGCTAGCTCAAGTTGCCTTAAGGACAGCAAAGTTGACTTCACTGCGGTTGCCAAAGGAGGCGAGTGCGGGGCGAGGGCCTAAAACTATTTGAGTTTGCGGTCGGCTGGCAGCATTTTATAAGCCGCAGCATATTTTTGCACAAATTTCAAGCTCACGCCTGTTCTATTAAATGGGGATTTACCGCATACACACACACACACACACACACACACACACATGTATACACAGATACATGCAGAGCCTACCTAGCAATCTATCTATATGTATCTGAGCATCTATCTATCTGCTTGTTTTTTTTTTTTTTTTCCTTTTTATACAAAGACGTCTCAGGCCAGGGCTACATTCATTATTTCTCTATGCGGGATTACTAAGTAAGCCGGGCTACGGCTTAAAATGCCGCAAACTTTATGAGACGCAGCACACGTGTCCTGTCCGCTCCGCCCTGTTGCAGGTCCTGGTCTTTTGTCTTGTCTTTTGACTAGGCCTCTCCTGCAATTTATGATTGCTTCGGCTGTACTCAGAGGCAGAAAGATCTTGTAGACAACCTGGCAATTTCATAAACTGTGCAGACACTTGCCAATTTGGCAAGAACATCCCCGACTCCGTCTCCAGCTCCGTCTCCGCCCCTCCCGTTCTCGTTCTTGTCACCCCTGGATTTTGCTTTTGTCTTTCATTTTACGCACGTAAAGGCGGCTGTAAGCAGGCTTTGATATTTTATTGAGCTTGTCATAATATTTATGATATATATATCTTTGTATGTATTTGATGCGTGTAGCACAGTGTAAACAGCATAGAATGCTGCAGGATTTGCCAGCCCCTCTCATTCGCTACCCTCTCTCACTCTGCGAGACAATGCAAAAACTTTGGCCAACAGTTTGAAAAAACTTTTATTATTATTAGCATTAAGAGGCTCGAGCCATGTTTTTCTTCTTCCCTTACCACTCTCTCTTTGCAGACTTTTATTAGTTTCAACTTTTGACAGAAATTATATCGAGTTTATACACATACCAATATATATATACATATATATATTGATGATGCTGATGAACAGCAAAACTTTTGGCTCGCATCAAAGTTTCATTTTTCCAGACCTGCTTTTTTTTTTTTTTTTTTGCTGCGACTCGGAGCGGTGTTTTGTTTAATTTATGTTATTTAGAAGTTTGCGGAGCAAAAGATTTGCTGGTGATGCCAAATGAAAGGCAAATTAAATAAATCAAAAAATCATATATATTAACGCTTGTTGCTATGGCATTAGCCTTATTATGAATATAAAGAAAAATACGCAGAGAGAGTGAGAGAGAGAGAGGGAGATGGAGATCGAGATAAAAGAGTGTAATTGTTAATCTGAACTGGAATATAGGATTTGTTGATAATATTTTTCAATGTAAAATTGTATACTAAAGTATATCAATATCAGAATATTCTAATATATCATTTTGGCATAATAATGTAATATTTTATTTAAATATTTTGTATGCTGATACACTTCTACATTATGTTTATTCTTCGTTGTGGAATCAAACGAGAAGAGAAAGTCTGCACAGCAGTGTGGCCAGATTATGTGGTATATAGAAATACGTAAATACTGTGTTATTAAATGTTAATCTTTATTTAAAATACAAATGTATGGGGTACTCCAACACTAGGTATTAGCTTCATACCTTCAACTGCAGAGCTACTGGACTATAATCAGAGACTGTGACTACTTTATAGTACGACAAATATACAAATATTACTATTGCAAACATCTACAAATATCGCAAATGTTAGCTTAAAAGCTTTACGCATTATGTAAAAATAGTAAAAAACTCTTTTTACAAATAATATACAAAAGGCTAAGTACACACACACACTCACACACACAGAGTCAGTCAGTTGACAATGGCAGTGGCAATGGCAATGGCTAAATGCGCACCGAGGTAAACAAGCAACACTTAAAGCAGCAAAAACAAAGCAAGAAATAACCAAACAGTCAACAGCTAACAGGTAACAGCCAACAAAGGTAGCCAAGTCCCCGGGCAATTAGAGAGTGGGAGTGGAGAAGGTGAATTGTGTCCGTCTGGCTGAAGTTCCTTTTAAGTGCGCTCAACAACAACAACCAGCGACAACAACAACAACTGCAAAGTTTGCTGAGCGAGATTTGTAGGAGCTTGAAATGTGTTGGCATTTTGGAGCCACCTTTCAATTCTGCATTGTCACAGCTTGATAAATAGCTGAAATTACCTGCAGACAATCTGGCAACACTCTGCCAAAAGCATTCAACATATACACCAAGGCGCACAGATACTTCGCGCCAGTGAATAAAACAGCGTTGAAAAGGAAAAGACTAAGAGATCTGTTGAAAATAAGTCACAAAAAGTGGCTGCGGCACAAAACAGCAAGCGTTGCCAGACTGTTGCATTTTGTACAGTGAATGCTTCACGAAAAGTTTCTAGCAGCTGAAAGAGTTGGCGCGAAGCAAAGAATTTGTTGAAGTGCTCGACAAATTGTTAAGCATTCGGATAAGAAACGAATTGTTTGCCTTTCTATGTGCTTTTAGCTTAAACAATTCCATTTAAGCCGAATACGAATTCAACGAAAAGATGTTGTATAGCAAGATATAAGAAAAGGAATTACTAAATGGGCTCGCCTCAGAAGTTTATTTCATCTTTTTCGTAGCCATTATTTATTAAATGCCCACTATTATTATTTACTTCGTTTTCAAACCATTTTCAGTCCATTGATGGAGTTCATATAAAGCATAGATCAAAAACGCAATTAATTAAAATGTCAAACAGGTCGGAATGCTCGGAATTTCAATCTTAGCAAACTTTTCATGCACACCCTTTTGTCTCCATTGTTTGGGTAAGTTATGCGACATGCGTTTTGTGTGTCTGACACGTGAAACGTGAAATTCCAAAACTCCAACAGCGCAGAGCGACGGACAGACACACAGATAGACAGAGCGAAAGGCAAATCAATCATGACAAGAAGCATAATAAAAACTTTCATCAAATCTGTGTAAAACTCACCTAAAGCTCGCAGAACTTATACGGGCATTAATATGTAGCCCGCACCCTTCGCCCAGGGTCCCACCTTCTCCTTCTCCTGTTATACGAATCCATACAGCTATATCTCTTTAAGAAACTAAAAGACCAGCGCCACACACTCTGCATAATTCCAGAAGGCAAAAAAATGCTTGGGCGCCCGGCGACAAGCTGAAAGGAAGGGCCATAAAGTATGCAATGCCTTTTGCCTTTCGCCTTTTGCCGCTTCCTGCTAACTCCCACGTAGGCTCTGTCTGGGGGCCTATGGGGGCGGGGCCTTGGCTCTTTGTTTTATTGTTTCTCAAATCGCTGTCACTGCTGCTGTCTGGAGCTTTGACTTTGCCTCTTTATTATTATGCAGCGTGCGTCGCGGCTCGACCAGATTATAAAGGTCGAGCCAGCAAGCGAGCGAGTATCGAAGGCGGAGTTGGAGTCGGGAGCGGGAGCGGGAGCGGAGGCTTGGGTTTGACATTTGCACAACTTTGTCACGTGGTGCGGCACGCATTACTTTTAAAGATGAAGACGGGAGAAATATTTCGGTACATTTACAATTTGATAAATGCGCCAAGAGCCTCGAGGCCTGTGCGGCTGCTATATTTACATTACTTTCGAGCTGGGCTTATGGAAATGTGTTACGAGTCAGCGCCGCTGGCTCTCGCTGAGCGAGTGCTCACAGTGTGGCCAAAATGTCGCCAGAGACAACTGTTGCGATGGCGGCAATTATGAGAGGGGCGTGGTAGCCATATGCAGTATATAAAAAAAATGGACAGAAAAGTAAAAGAGAAAAGCTCTTGTAGCCACATTAAAGCAAAGGCATTGAGCGAGCGAGAGACGATTAAGACGATAATAACAAGTGACAAGTTTATTGCCCGCACACACACGCTCACTCACACACTCACACTCACTCACACACTCACACTCACTCACACACTCACTCAGTCAGAAAGCGGAGCCACAAAAACTCTTGCCGGACAGACTGACAGACAGCCAGACGAAAGCCTAAGCTTTTGTGGCCTGAAACCTAATGTGCCAACAGCAGCAACAACAAAAGTGCCACAAAAAGGGGGACATTGTGTTGCGGGGGCGTGGCTAGCGTTGCCCACATTATTGGCATGCGGGGCACAGAACATTTGCCGCCTTAAAAGCCAGTTCCACTAATGCCAACAGCTGGCCACATAAATATCAGCAGAGAGAAAGTGCGAGAGAGAGGAGCAGCTCGGTAACGGACTGTCTATAAATGTTTTTGTTGCCAAGTGTTGTAGCACAGGGCGCGCGAGCACTAAAACCACTAAGTAAGATAAGTGAGGTCAAGCAAAAGGGGTCATGTGCGCGCATTGTTACGTATACGCAACGTGCATGCCAGCGGGGGAAATAAAAGGAGCCAAAGGCAACAGCCGAGGCGAGGAGAGCTGCGGGCAACTGTAACTGTAACTGGACACCAAACAACAAGGCAAGTGAAAGCACAGCACAGCACAGCACAGCTCAGCTCAGCTCAGCTTAGTTCAGTGTGAGAGATAGTAAAGACATTTTGCTAGTAAAGCAAGGCCAGCCAAATTATGAGAGTTGCCCCAGCTGGACAGCAGCTAAAATGCGAGCAGGGCCAGACGCTGCTTATCATCTATATATATATATATATATATATATATCTGCTTCTTTTAATAGCTCTGCAAGTTAGTGGAAAATGTCAGCGATATTGTTTCCCATATAAACGCTTGGGAATGGTAAAGCATTTAGATTCATAATATTCTTTATTTTTACAATTTCATTTATTTTTTACAATATATAAGAATTATGTATATTTTATTACACAATCTGGAATTCAGCTTTGGTTAGCGTTTCAACGCGTTGATATCTATTTTCCGCACACTTTGGATGTAAATATACTCAAGTGTTTTTCATTTTAAGATTTTCCATTTTCAGCAGCGAGTTTTGTTTCAAGAGCCAAGAGCCTAAGCTGTTTTCATGGCCTCGCTGGCTTATAAAGGGGCTTGCTATAAATTAATTAGTTAAGCTTTGTTGTCATATTGCAGATTCATTAATTAAAGCCAAGCCCCAAAGAGCCAGATTTACGTCCAGCCAGAGATAATGAAAAAAAGAGAGTCCAGCTAAAAGTAGATAGTCATTGCGTTGAGATTAGGGGGAAAGGCAAATCTATGGGGAGCACCGTGCGATTGGCAGTGCTAGCGTTTTATCAAAAAGTTAAGTTGCGACCAGCTTTCTGACCAATAAGGAAATTATTTTACATGATTCAGCATATCAAGCTGCAAAGCAATTATAGCCAAACTCGCGCTATCATTGCGAACAGCATGAAAATGTTATCATGAGCAGACGAAAAATCTTTGCTCCGTAAGCTTACTGTAGAGTGGGGACAGTATGTGAATTGAGCTATCTAAGTTATCATATGAAATACAATTAATTTGCCCTGCAACTGTTCGGGCATCGCTCTTAAGTACAAATTTGTGAAAACCACTTTAAAGTAAATCGATTATCGTTAAAGTTTTCGTACAAATTCCTGCTGCAACCTCATTTGAAAATCAATCAAAGACAAAATATTCCATTTACCACAAATCCCACTACAAACTATGAAACCTGTAGAGAAAAGAGGAAGCTACGCAAATTGAAAAATTATGTTTGCCAGCTGCACTGAAAGTCGTCGAGTGCAGAAGCAAACATCAACTGAAGTCAAGTCAAGCTTCTCCCTGCTAATGCTCGACCAGGCACAAAGCACAAAAAAATAAGAAAACAGCAAAAATAAAAAAAAAGACAAATACCAAAAGTACTCGTATGCAAAACGAATTTCAAGAACAGTGTAAAAGATATATGGTATGCATATGATGTGTGTGTGTGTGTGAGTATCGATAGATTGATGTTAAATTGATGCCATGCCGAGTGGGTTATTGTCTGGCCCGCATATAAACAGCCAAAACAAAAGCAAAGAGTTCAAGAAAAGTAAAAACTTCAATAATGCTAAAGCATTTTGTATTCCGACTTTCGAAAGAGATAAGCAAAGGGCGTAGATAGAGTGAGAGAGAGAGAGAGAGAGAGAGAGAGAGAGAGAGAGAGAGAGAGAGAGAGAGAGAGAGAGAGAGAGAGAGAGAGAGAGAGAGAGAGGGAGAGAGAGAGAGAGAGAGAGAGAGAGAGAGAGAGAGAGAGAGAGAGAGAGAGAGAGCGAAAGAGAGCGAAAGAGAGTGAGAGGGGGAGAAAGATGAGGGCGACAGGCAGTTAGCCAGCAGCAAAGCAAGTTAAGAGGCTACTTCTGGCAATTTATGGCATATGTTACCAACACACTCACACACACACACACTTACACAGTCGCCCTCATATGTAAATGCCAAAATAATACATGTGCGTATGGCATAAAAATTGATATGCCAACGTTTTTTCATGTGTGAGTAATTCACAAGTAAGATTTATAAAGTTTTTAAGTAAAACATAATATATGCTTAAGGGCATTAGGACACTTTGTATACCCTACAATTTAAATTGTATTCAAATATATATTTATAGCAGATTAAATATTATATTTAGAGAGTTTATCATATCTTTCTCTCTTCGCTCATCTAATTTTTCAGTCTTAAGAGATTTTTATCTTATCCATCTTGATGTTTCTCTTCAATGCATCAGTTAAGCAAATTCAAGTGCATAAATTGGAAAAAATTCTGGGCATCTAAATAAAGTTTGATTTGAAATTCACATTTGCAATTCTTTGTGCTACGCACCCCACCCCTTAGTCAAATCATTTTAATTTATAGGGCATCTATTTCTACAGCAACTATGTGCTAAAATAATGCGATACAATAAATTGAATTTTTCATAAATTTTTGCAAACTGAAATTGGCAAGGGCCGACGCTGTGCTCGGTCTTGGCCTGTGCTCCATCGTCTTGTCTTCAGCATTCCCTTTTATAGGCCAGCCTGGTATTGTCAACGTCTTTGCCACGCCTCCTCCTCCGCCTGTCGCTGCATCAAAGTGCTCGATAGCAGCAGCTCAGAATTTATGGTTGGCAGCTTTTAGGCTTTGTTTTGCTGCTTATTATTGTTATTGGCACCAACAGTGACATATTACGAGCGCCTACTCTGCACGCTTGTCGAAGCTCATTTGCTGGCTGTAGCCGTGACAGTCACGCCCCTCCTTCCCTCCCCCTGACAAGTCTCCTCCTTCCATGTTCCCGAGTAGCTTGTATATATAGAGAGATTGCGAGAGTTTTTGGCCGTTGCGTACGCCGGATTATTAATATTAGAAAAAGGAAATATATTTTCTAGTGACCGGCTGCTGTTTTCGATTATTGTCCAGGCCAGCAGCACAAGAGTGTCCTGCGTTCGCCTCCATTTCGGTCCTTTTTGCCGTAAATTGTTATTGACAACGGAAGCAGCAGTGCGGCACAAATTGGGCGTTGAATTTGCGGCTTGGTTTTTCGTTTAGCTGCCTTAGCTTTTCTTTTCTTTTCCTTTTCCTTTTTCTCTTTTCAATTTTTTGTTTTTTTTTTTTTTTTCTTTTCTGTTTTGCTTTCTTTCATTCTGGTTTTCTGTCCGTCCATTTGTTGTGGTTATTATTATGGTTGATTTAGTGGCCACAAATTGAATGAATTGTCTTACTTAAGCGCAATAAGCAATATTCGATTTACACACACACAAAGATACATAAATATATAGATATATATATATATATATATATATATGTATGTATATATATCGGCTATATAAATCTCATTTATATACAAGTTTAAATTCAACAATGCCTAAGTGCGTGCTCAAATCAGATTAAACGACGACGACGACGACAAGTGCGGAAATGACAGGACCGGAATTGAATTAATTAATGCCAGCTGAGCAGCACGCAGAGGCTACAAATCTGTAGAGTAGTCAAGAAGCAGTGAACAACAGCCAGTTGCTGAGCAAATAAAGTTGACAAACGTTGACAGCGGGCGACAGGGCGCACAAAATATTAAAATAAAGTTGTAATTAAACGCATCGCATAACTTGTGAAATGCGCGCACAAAGCACGAATTCAGCCCAAGCCAAATTCTATCTTAAGCGCCATATATCTCTCTCTCACACACAGACACACACACGCGCACACATGTACACGCTTGAGCAACAGTTGAATAGATGAAAATCACTCTGAAGATGCCACACCACGAATGGGTTCTTTTTAAGTATGTGTGTGCGTGCGTGTGTGTGCGTGTGAGTGTGTTAGCGTGTTGAAAAAATATGTGAATACCACATATGCACACAAATAACTTTGACAATTAGAAAATTAAAATTACACTGAGAGAATCGTTTGTGATGCAAAAAATTTGAGTTAAACTAAAGAAAAAATAATACAAATAATTATACACATTTTAAAAAATTAATGTAGATTTTTAAAATGAAGTATAACTCGTTCATCTAAATTTTAGTAAACTTTAATTTATCTAGAGGCATATCAATCTTATTTTTGGAAACTGAATAAGTTAGCATAAATTAATGCAATAATGTTTAGCTAAATTCCTATATGTAGCAAGACATATTTTAGAAAAATTTTAAATTGAAATTCAATTTAATTTTCATTCATTTATCATATTTTATTTCATATCTAATATCATAATCAAACTCTTCCCGATTCCATTTATATCTAATTTACTAATTCAATAGAAAATTCTCAAAAGAGAGAGAGAGAGAGTTTCTCTCTTTTACATCGTCTACTAATACTACTCGCACTCTCTTTACTTTAGTCTATCCTAATGCAATTCTGTTGTCCTCTGACCACAGCAACTCCATCGCTGTTCCATGTCCTAGGAAGTCCTTCCTTCACTTTTCATTCGCTTCTCTCGCCTAAACTGTGCTCAGTTTGAAAAAGTCATTTGAACAATGGATATTGTTCGCTGACAAGTTACACTTGCAGTTGACTTGAGAGCACTCAGACTACATTTATCTCTTGACTTTATGGCTAGCAAATTAGTTTACGACCAACTCGAGCTTTTGGCGAAAATCTTACAAACAATTGTTTGCAGTGTATAACCAAAAAATAAATAAATTTAACGCAGCAACTGCGACACAATGGCAATAATTTTGTTGTCAGATAGAGAGAAAAAGACAGAGAGTGGGAAGGAGAGAGAGAGACAGCTGGCAATTTGCAACCACTGCCGCCATCATTACGACCACCAGCGCCACTTACATTGGAGCCTATCTTTGGGGCGCCAGCTGCTTGGCACCGCAGACACCGAAAAACCAAAAAACCCAAAATGAGAAGCACAGACGAAGGTGTGCTGCAGAGAGGGCGGCGGAGAGAAAGCGGGGGAAGGGAGAGGGAGAATTGTGCTACACGCGCAAGCATATTAAAATATTTAATTACCATGTAAACTTACGACTTTTGTTTTTGTTATTGTTTTAATTGTGACAACAACTGTCATAATAATGAATATGATGATGTTTTGCGAGACAGCCGAGGGAGCTTGAGTGTATGTGTGTGTGTGTGTGAGTTTTGGTGGCGGCGACACCACAGCCAAACGCAATATGCGTCGCTTTTTGGCCCGGAAAAGTATGCTACATGCGGCCAAAGTTTGAAATGGATGCCAGCCAAAGCTTTATTACATTTGTGTGATGTGTGTGTGTGTGAGTATGTGTGTGTCTGTGATGTACGACTGATGTGAGTGTGTTTTGGTGGTTTTTCTTAGAATTGTGAAGTACTTTTGTCGCCTTGCATGTTATTTGAATTTTAATTGCAGTTCCCTTCTCATTGCACACATTGTCGTGCTGGGATTTGTTCCATTGTATTCGTCTAACCAAACTGCTCGTCCTGCCCGCACCTTGCCAATGTAGTGGGAAGGCCACTTCTCCTACCCTGTTTGCTAGCATATTTAATTAAAAATGCTTGTCTTCCGCTTCTTCTATTTTTGCTTCCACTTCTTGTGCTGGTTTCTTTGGTGCATCCCAGGTGCTTGCTTCTGTTTGCTCATTGGAACTAATTAGTTTTATTTAGCTCCACTTATTGACTTGCTCGCCAAACATTTTCAATTGACATTGTCAGGACCGCACGCTTCGTTCTCTTGTCCGTTGTCCGCCGCTTCCCCGCACTGCTGCTGCTCATCCCCCTGGTCTGACTACTGTTTAGTATGCAGCACACAATACACATAAAACATTAATAAAGCTTGTTGTCCTTTTTGGCTGGCTGACTCTGAGCTCGTGCTCGTCGCGTCCTGCAGATTAGTTGAGGTCCTTGTCATTACCAAACATTCTCCTCGAAGTCTGGCCCAGCATATGCTTAGCATAATTTTAGACCAATGCTCTGGCATATTGCGTGCGCTTTGATTTCTGTATCTGCCATTATTAAAGCGCTTGACTTAATTAAAAACAATATATATATATATATATATATATATACATATATACAAAAAATAGCTAAGAGCGTTAGGGAGCGTCAAACGTGATTGATTCAGAGAGATGGCTAGCAATTCTTACTCTTCTTTTACTATTTGAAGATATTTATGTCATTTATGCCATTTTTCTTCTTCTTTGGAGACATAAATCAAAATGATTATTAAAATGTATTTCAAGGATTTATCTTCAATATATCCGACAAAGAAGCTTTTTTTTATGATATTGTTAAAGATGTTCAGATATGTATACAGAACTAAATATGTACAACAAATTCTGCATCAATATAATATTTCCAATAGGTTTCGTTAAAAAATTGCATATTACATTCAACTCACTTTTATATATATTTTATATATAATATTTTAGTAGGCTTTATCAACTCGGAGATGAACTTTGAACTTTGTCAAATGTTAAATTCTGTCTAATTAAATTTTAATTACATATACCAGCCTAAAGAATTTTACCTGAGATAGGTCGACTTCCGACTCAGACAACCAATTTTAATCATTACTCCAATTCGTACCTTACTTCAGTAGCTTATTTCAGAGTGCTCAAAAAATCGCCACGTAAGATAACAAAATTAAAAAAATTTTTTTTGTTCCTTTTTTATTTTTTTAAATTATGAAGCCAACTGGCCGTTGGCCGTTTGGTCTCGGGGCCACGGTTCATATCATAATCCAGTCATATAAAATTTGTCTAGCGTAAAATTAGAAATGCCGCAAAATACAACAGCGGCTAACAAGAGAGCCGGCAACAGACGACTTTGTAATTAAAATTCGAGAGCATAAAAAAAAAAATAAAATAAAATAAAATTACAACAACAAAACACACTAAACGAAGGAGCAGAAGGAAATCACAGGCATCCATTGATATGCTGATGAGCATAGCTGTTTTTTGCCTCTCCTCCTCTTCGCTCAGCGCTCTGCTGAGGCTTGACATTCAAGTGACTGCGTGAGTGGCTCAGGAAATTGTGAGTGGGGTGTGGATATGGTGCTGTGTGTGTGTGTGTGTGAGTGTTAGTGTGAGTGCGTGTGCGGGTACACGTCACCAAGTTGTTTACATAAAAATTTAAAGGCAAACACTCGCTGATTTTTATGCTTATCAACATAGCGAAAATTGAAAATGACGCTCGGGCGAAAGTTAAACGTAAACAGAGCTGCCACAAGGCGTTGCACATTGGTGCAAAATACCAAACGGAATTAGGAAAGCTCTTGAAAGCGCACTTGAGCCATTCGTGTTTATTTAGCTAAAATGAGTAGTATATAGGAATGTAGTATACAAAAAAGGAGTAGAAAAATTGATAGAAGTGATCGGCGTAGAATAAATTTCTTTAACCAATTTCAAGCGATTTGAAATGCTTATGACTCATATGGAATAGGTACTAAAGTACTACTAAAATTGCACTTCAGCTCAAATATATATAGTTTTTCTAACCTAAAATTCGCTTCTCTCTCTCTCTCTGTCGATGTATCTCCTCTTTCGCTTTCTCTCTATCTTTCTCGCTGAATCTATTTCACTTTATATGTATGTAAATCTTTCTGTAAATCTCTCACTGTTCCTTTTCTCTATCTTTCTCTGTCCTTGCTCTGTCTCATTCTCTGTTTATCTCACTGTTGACTTCTTTCTTTCTCTCATTTTCTCTCTCTTTTCTTAAGTTTAGTTTTTACTCCCCGTATATCTGTTGGCTTCTGTCTCTCTTGGTTTCTAACTCTTTAATGGTCTTAATTTGTATCTTATTCTCTCTTATTTCTTCTTTTTTCTTTAATTTGCCCTCTGTATTTTATTGTTATTTTCTTTTATTTCTAACTACATTTTGTAATTGATATTTTGTCTTACATTTAAATTTAAGAAAATAAACTTCAAAAGCGCCAAGTCCCTCATACCATTCACAACTTTAATAAATCTGTATAGTTATATATATAAATATGTATACATATTTATATTTACATTGTTGTTTCGTAGGCAAACCCATCCAATAGTCAATAAGCCCCGACTTACACATGCTATGCCTATGCCAATTATTTGACTTAGAGATTCGATTAGTTTTGTTTTGCCAGGCACAAAGTTTAAATGAAAAATCAATTGGAAAACAAACAAGGCTGAGCAAAACTCAATCTGATGACAACAATTTTTGTCTATCAGCCAAATTGAAAATGCAGCCCCAGCTCTCAATTTGGACTCCCGTCCGACGCCCCCTTGATTTGTAACCCATGTCAAGTTGGCATTTCTCAATCAGCTGCAGCCCACTGTGCGCCTTTTATTAAATTTCACAACGCCAAATAAACAAATATATGTGTGTGTGTGGGTGTGTGTGTGTGTGTGTGTGCAAACATGTGTGCTGTATGTATGTGTGTATTAGTGTGCGTTGATTTTCAATCGATGCTGAGGCCGAATTTCCTTTTTCTTGTGGCAAGAAGAAAACTTGTTTGCCAACTTTGCGGTTTTTGAGGTTGACATGTTGGCTGCTGATGTGACCCAAACAAGTGGAGCAGCAGCTGATGCTTGATTATGATGATGGCTACGGCTACGGCTACTCCCCAAAAAAAGGGGACAACAGCAGCGCGGTCACTGCGGGGGCGAAGGGGTGTGCCAAGCTGGCTTAACAAATTGAGCAAACCTGACGTTACAAATTTGCACCAAAAAACCTGTCGAAAAGCTGCTTTTTTTCTTGTTAGACTGAGCCTTGTTGTGGGTAGAGTGTGTGTGCGGTGGAGTGCTTTCCTGGCTGTGGTAATGAGTAGTGGAGGCGTGGCTCGAGAGCGACTAGGATATGCATTTCCTGCCAGGTAATTACCTGGTGATGGGCAACAAACAAGCCGCTGACTGTGAGCCGTCATCAATTCAAGCGGCGCTCTAATTAAAGATACGAATCAAAACATGCAAACGCCGTAAACGGACAACGAACTCCACACACCACACACAAACACACACATACACAGACAGACAGAGTAGAGGTGAGTGTGTGTGTGGGTATTGCTGTTGAGTGCTAGCTGTAATTGATTTGCCGGCAGTTTGTCTTTCATTGTTGTTGCCTGTTTGCCTAGCTACAGAGCCGCTAGCGAATTTAATAAATATGAAAAACATCAAATTATTTCAAATGCTCCACTGTTTGTCTGTTTGCCTGCCAGCCCAACCCAACCCAACCCAACCCAGCCCCTTGACCCCCACAGTCCGCCATCCGCCATCCGTGCTCCGCCTGCCTGGCTGTCTGACAAACGCTCGCCGCGCACGAGAAAATATGCTAGTGAATTGGTGGTGCGGGGTCGCTGTGGTGGGTGTGGCACTGCATAATTTTGCAATTGCTCCACAACAAATCGCAGTTGATTGTTTTACGTTCCAGTTCATACATAACTGTAGTCTGGGGGGAGAGCACTGCGAGCGGGTCGGTTGCTTCCAAAAGAGCCTTAAAATATGCAACGAAACTTTGCTCAAAGCATAAAATCAACTCGCAGCACAGCAATGCAATGCCACTTGCCACTGGCAAAGGAGCTGCTGCTTCTGCTTCTACTGCTTCTGCTGCTGCTCCTGCTACTGCTACTGGTGCAACGAGCGAGGCAAATAGGAAATCACAGCAACAACAACAACTGAAACGGAAATGCAAGGCATTCTTATGCATATCCTCTAAACAACTGCACACAGACACAGACACAGACACAGAGAGAGCCAAGCAAACAGCGCGCAAAATATAGGATAGCTGGTGAAAGAACTTGAGCTGATATCGGATAGATAAGCAGATACCCTAGAGCTATATGAATGACAGTTATTGATAATGAAAGATTTGATATACTTGCATAATCAGTAGAAGCAGCAATATATCTAAATGTACATATCTATATATCACACGTTTACTGTGGCGTCACTGCTTTCATATATAAGTCTTTAAATATAGATGGAAATTTAACAATTCAGTAGACTGTTCTCTATTTAAAATTGTTTATCACTTATCCAATTGAACTAATCTACATAAAGCTCACAACTGATACTTATCGATACGCTAAAAATAGAAAAAACTTAAAAGCAATAAAAAAGCATAAGATAGATATATCGATATTTATCGATATTTTAAAGTTAAGATGTTATATATTTAACAATACATGCTATAGCTTTAAGATAACAGAATTGTAGACTTTCAAAGTTCATCTGCCCACACAATGTTTCAATTTCACTTTCATCTAACTACTAGATTATAACAATCTGATCTGTAGCTGCTCGATGGGTACATGCTAGCCCATTTTGTATGCCCCAAATTGCCAATTGGCAATATGTACAGGGTATCACTACAACAACAACAGCAGCAGCAGCAGTAGCAACAGCAACTGGCAGCTAGAGCTTGACTCGCATTCAGGATTTGCCTTGTTTGGGGAATTGTGTTGCCTCGGCTGCTCGCAAAGCTGGAATTTTTTCATACGCAAATTAAATCTACATCCCGTCGCACTTGGTCTCAGCTATGTGCCACGCCCACGCCAAGCAACAGACAGCAGCAGCAGCAGCGGCGGTAGTCGCATGCCTTAACAAATATTCATTACATAATAATAAACTAAACTCAACGAAAAGTGCGGCGGCACAGCCAAAATCAAATTGCACATAAAAACAGAGAATGTTGGCAATGCGTGGCATGCCAAACAGACTGTGGAGTAGGCAGTCCAATATATTTCATTTATATGTATATATATATATGTGTGTGTGTGCGGGTGTGTGTGTGTGTGTGTGTGTGTGTGTGGGTAATTGTGTTTGTGGCAAATCAATGACATGTAAAAACTCTAATTAAACGCACGTTTCTGGCGCGCTATACTTCCGTAAATAGCAAGCAGTCCATAAAAAAGGAAATATAAACATAAATACAACCCTAATAGAGAAAGAGAAAGCAACAGCTTGTGGCAGAGTGACAGCGAGAGAGAGAAAGAGAGTGTGTGAGAGAGAGATAGCATACTAGTACCAATGTAATTGGTTTGCCCAGCAAATACGCGTAATTGAAGGGCTACTGGCATATGATATATGGCCAAAGACCAAATAAATTTCTCGTTGCATGGAATCAAAGCGAGACTATAATCGAGTCAAAGTAGCTTTGTCCAGTCAACTTACTTATAAGAAGCAATAGCTACCAAGTCAACTCTAATAATCGATAAACAAATACCAAAAATAATATTTCCGTTACTTGTGCTGGCAGTGTTTAGGAGATTTTGATATTGATAATTAAATTACATGAAAGTAATTATAATTGCTCTGAAAATATACCTATTTGGAAAAACACTGCAAATATCTATAAAGTTTTTGGTTCAAAATAAATAATAAGAAATGTGTGTACGTCTTGACAAGATTAACTATAAATTAATATTTTAATATTTAGCTTAAATACCCAAGTTATTATAATAAACGAATAGATTCAATGAGATTTTTTCCGAGATTTCTCTTACGTAAAAAAAAAAAAAAAAATAAATGAATAAATCACATTTAATAATTTTGATCATTATGATATATCAAGAATTTATTGCTGATTCATAAATAAATATTTGGTTCTATTACCACATTCCAGAAATCTGTTTTTTTTTCTTCTATCTCAAATTAAGACTGATTGAAAATCCTAATTGAATTTTGAGTGAAAGTTCGTTAGAAAAGAGATAATTAATTTTATGAAGAAACAAAGAAAGGACATTTGAATTAAAAGTCTAATTTTTTCACACAAAAATACCCAAATTTGTCCCTCATTCACTTCGTAATTAGTTCAGAAATATTTCATATTTCATAGATTAAGCTTTTTTTGATTAACCGTCTGAGGGAATTTATATTTTTGACAGCTCCACAGCAATATCCGCCTTCGCATTTTAGCCTTTTGTTCTGGTCAATTTTCATGGATATTATTAACTCAACCCTTTGCTTTTTTAGCTAGTTCTCATAGCGCCACAAATGTACGCTATATTTATCATCATTAACAGCGCACTGGCCGCAGCCCAAACAAAAATTCCATTTGCATAGTTGTTCTAATACCCTAACAAAACAACAACAAACGAGGGGCACATACAACCCATTAACCACAACAACTCTGTTAGTTGTGTGTGTGTGTGTGTGTGTGTGTGTGTGTGTGTGTGTGTTTGTTGCTTGTCGCGTTGCCAATTTAACTGGCTGACTAACTGGCCAGCAGTTAGCCCTTTGGCTGCCTGGAACCCCCCACTCTGTCACTCTCCTACACCCTTGGTAGACCAAACCCATAATACAAATTATATTGCTTTCGTATTTATGGCATGTGTTTCATTTCAGTTTTTCTTTAACAGCTTTTTAACATGTAAATTCGATTTTTAGTGTGTACAGCCACACACACACACACTCATACACACACACACCTTGATTAAATTTCTAATTATTGTAATTAACCACATTAATATGACCTCATGCGCACCCTAATTTGCTAAAATTCCTAGCCAAACACCCGCGCTCTGCCCTTCCAACGCCTCTTTCGTCGCGGCGTAAAATTGTGTAGAAAATTGTCGGTAAACATTTTTACAGTTTATTTGCAGAGCGTGGAGACCGCGACGCAGACGACGCCCCATCAGCTCCAACACCCCTCCGGCTGCCCCTCTCCCAACTCCCCTGACCAACACACCTCAGCACCACTCTCAGCATTACGTCCTGTCCAGCCCAGTGGTTGGCGGCTTTGGCTATATGTGGCCGCTGCTGCTTGTTGCCTTTTATTATATGGCCTCGGCATTGTTCGTGATGTAATACCCTATATACATATTACAGATGGGGTATGCTTAGTACTAAAGTGTCAAATTCATTTTCAAATGATATGGATTCTGTTTGAAAAACCAACTGATTCATTCTTTGATGTTAACTTTTTATTTGCATTTGTCATTATCCTTTCTACATGCCCTTACAGGTCCTTCTCATTATTGAGCTTATGTCTGGCATATTTACAGGGTACTCAACCTGCATTTTCAATTCAGAGGTTAGCCTCAGGCTCTGTGGTTCTGTTCTACCTGATTTTTGTAGGATATCTTCGTGTACTGCATTTTTGGGTCTTCACATTCTAACTTATTTCTGATTGTTGTTCGGCTGTTCGTTGTTGGCCAGCGGTTAGCCTTAATGAGGTCATGTGTGTGTGTGTGTGTGTGTGTTGGTTCTGCGACGCTGGTGATTATGATGCCATGAAATTAACATTTAATTTGAGCTGAACTGGCGCGCCATCTAGCGGCGGCCTTAGCAACTGCTGTACTAACGTGTGCATGCTTCTATGTATTTGTGCTTTCAGCTAATTTATGCCGCAGTCTCTCTTTCCATCTCTCTCTCTCTCTCTCTCTCTCTCTCTCTCTTTATCTCTCATTCTGTCTCTATATTGCTTCTCGGCCCATAGACGTCTGAATGTGGCATCATTAGAGGCAACTTTGTGGCCCGGACGCGCGCCATTGGACAATGGCATGTAATTTATGTTTGTCTTAGCAGCTGGCTTGTGTGAATTGCCGTTACTGCACCACCGCACCACCGCACCATCGCCAAACTGCACCACCTAGATATGGCTGGGCAACAAGTATGGCCACCAACCAGTTAAAAGTTTTGCGGCCAAAAGTTTTGCTTGTCTGCGTTTAAGCAGCGACCAGACCAAAAACCAGATCCCATGGCCAAGTTGTACAAAAAAACAAATTTCTACCGTCTTCCCGCCTCTCACTCTGCCTTCTATCCCTCTCTCTCTCTCTCTCTCCCGCTCTTTACCTCTGGGGATTTTTGCAGGCAAGCAAAACTTTCTTTGGCTTATCAATGCCTCGCCCCGCAGAGAAAAAAAAAAAAAAAAGACTGCGGTCAGTGAAAATTATTGAAAATAACAAAAACGAATTCGAGCATTGGCAAAAATCGTGCGCTTGTCAGCAACAAAAGTCGGCGTTCAGATATTTCTATCTATACGACGACTTTCCTTTTCTTTGCTTTTGCCATTCGTACTCGTATTCGCATTCGCAGTCGCAGTCGGAGTCGCCGTGCCTAACATTTCATTTCATAATATGCCCGTCATTATTTATTAATGAGACTTAAGCAGCGTCTAACATTTCAAAGCATTGCCAACCGACGCTTAGGACTCGCCTACCCAATGAGAGAGGCAAGAGCAGGAAGTTGAGGCTTGGGTAAAAGTACAAAATAATAAAAATGTGCCCGCATTAAATATTAATTTCCATTTGGACTGATAAGTGCGCAGCTCTATGGGCTCTAGTCTAGAAAATGGTTGGCTTTCCGCTGTCAAAGGTCAGGAAAAGTCGCGAAAATCGTGAGAGTAAAGCTCTGTAATTTCGGGATCAACCGCGTTTGATTAATGTAAAGTTAAATGAATAAGAAATATGATATTAATGCCGAGTGAACTCAATAAGTAGCTGTAAAATAGCTTTTGCTTTGATTTGCCAAGGCTTTGAATTTTTACGGATAAAGATAAAAGTGTTTATCAACAAACGTTTGGGTGGATAAAAGCTTTTGGAATGACAATAAATCATCTGAAGCACTAAATCAGCTGAGTAAAACAGAAAATGTAAGAAATAACTCTGCAGAATCGTAGATGAATATCGTAGGTATATATCCATGGAATATGAGAAATTAGGGTATAATGGTTAAATGTCAGTAACAGGTACAGGGCAGTCGATTTTGCCCGTCTGCCCGTTTATCCGTCTGTGCGAACGCGTCGATCTCAGAAACTATAAGATCTAGAGACTTGAATGTTGTTTGTTATTAAGCTCTGCATTGCATACGCAGATCGAGTATGTTAAAACAAATCGATAACAATTCCCGTTTCGAAGTTATCGATTAAAAACCTTACCACAAATCAGTATCTCATCTTTAGTGACAGAATATCATTTTGATTGTGTTTGATTTTTTTTATATCTTTGTTATATTTTCCCCAAAATTTATAAAAACGTATTTCAAATATTAGAGATTTCAGCTTAAAAGTTATAAAATTCTGATAGTCCAGCGATAATATATCTGAGATGTCTTCTAAAGGTTTTTTACTGTATACACAATCATATCTCATATCACAATCATTATAATATCTCATATATATTATACAATAGATGTTACCTAATTTCACTGTAAATAGGAGTAGCTTTTTAGAATTAAGAATTCAGTATAAGTGAATATATTATATTTCTGCAACTGATAGAACAGCAAATATATCTTAATTTTAGGCACAAGCTATAAGGATCCACTGGAACGCATAATGTATTATCTCTTGCTAAGCTAACATTTCCGTTAACACTCAACGGTTCAGCACACTTTAAGCAGCGCCATTTGTAGAATCCCTTTTTCATCATTGACCCGAAGCAACAGAAAATGGTGTCAAGCACATCGCCAAAAAAAAAAGGAGGAAAGAAAGGGGGAAAACGGAAAGAGTATAGAATAAGCAGTCGAAAAACGAGGGACAAATTCCATGAACAAAATGAAATGTCAACAGTAAATTTACCTAACACTTTTGGCTATTGTCATTTGTTGTTGGTGTTCGTTGTTTGGCTGTTGGTTTTTGGGCTGATTATTTTCTTTTCTAATGCAGCGAAAGCTCATTTTTCTTATTTCGGGTAAAAATTCTTAATGGGATTTACAGAAAAAGAGAATAAATAAAATGGAATGTCTACAGAGGTAGCCGAACGGCCGGAATTGGGTTCTGTGTGTAAAATGGCGCATAAATATGTTGAAAATGGACTTGAGAATTTATTTACATAAAAAAGGATTTTACAAATGGAGCAGGACGTAACAAATATAAATATACAGAGATTTGTAGCTGTTGCTGTCGCTTCTGCTTTTGTTGTTGTTGTTGGTGTCTTTTGTCATTATTATAAGCGGCTGAACGATCCCTTTTTTTCTGGCTGCTACTTGAAAGCCAAAGTTGCCTTGGTGACAGCTAGTGAGGAGATTTTGATAAAGAGAGGGGAATACAGTTGGTATTTTTTTTTTTTTTGTTTATTGAGAGCTCGATATCTGTTACACATATTGGGCCGGGCCAATGACCATAAATCTGTAGACAACCAAGAAATGTGAAGAGAAAAAATTTACTTGCCCTCCATCTGGTATATATATATATATATATATATATATAAACATTTGCTGACACTCAATTGAAATGCTACTCAGTTTTGCGCAAAGTTCATTTAAAATTGTTGTCAAGGGTTTTTCTGGCCGAGGGTGAGATGAATGAAAAGGTATAGAAGAGGGCGGGGGCGGGGGCTGAGGTTGAGGGGTAGCGCAGAGACAAAGTCGCGCGCACTAAGCAGCAAATCCTTTCATCCGATTTAAGTAAATGCAAACAAAATAAGTAAATAGCAAGAAGCAACAAACCAGCCCCCACTCGGCCCCTCCCTCTTGGAGCTTAGCGCCTCGCAAGCGAGCCTTCAGGCAGGCGCCCCGATATCCCTTCCCTGGCAGCAGCTCTCGACAGACACTTGGGCGAGGAGCTTGTTAAAACTTTAAGTCCGTTTTACTTAACTTGGCTCCTTTAGCTGACAGTTGTAACTGTTTCTGCTTTGCTCTACTCTACTCTACTGTCTCCCTCTCTGTTTGGCATTCCATGTCTCATTCTCTCTTTAAGTTCAGTTAATTTTTAAATGTTTTGTTTTAAGGCCTTTAACTATTTAACACATTCAACTCTCTTTCTATGCGCTCTTCTATACATTTTTTGTATTTTATTTCTTCTGTCACTGACAGCGTCTCTAATTGACTTGCTTTGTTTCCATATCCAGTTATCTGTCTCTGTCTCGCTCCCTATTGCCGTCTCCTTTGGCCTTGGTTAAAGCCCTTGTAATTAGTCAACTCGCTTAGGCACTTTTGCTATTGACACTTGGTCAAAATGTCGAGATTGAAGTTTGGTTTTTTAATGAACAGTTCAGTTTTTAATTAACCCGAATCGGGTTATTAATGGGCGTAGCATTTGCTAGTGGGCGTGGCGGTAATTCGAGACAAGCTACGTTCATTTAAACAGGGAGTTGACATTATTTTTTTCGTAATTAATTTACAGACTTGTTTTGTCAGCATTTTAATTGGATTGTTTTAAAAATATAAAATATATATTTGTGTGAAAAAATGAGATTTTCTGAGAAAAAAGCAAGCATATTCAATTATAATTAATATGGAGGGGCAAAACATGGTATAGAAGAAAGAATCTCATAATTTTTTTAAATACATACATTTACATATAATGATTTCTTGGAATTTTAAGAAATGTAACTTAATGAGAAATTCAAGGAAATCCAAGAGTTTATTGCAAGATATTGTTATATTTAAATAAATAGTATTTAGAGCAAAAGACGAATACTAAATATAGTATAAGATATCTAAATTAACATTAATTAGTATACAAGACACGTTTTGAAATGCATTTTCCTTCTCTCTGGCGATCTCCAACTGCAATTGTTTGCAACTCAAATAGAGTCCGACTAATTGAAAGACAAATTGACAGCAGCTGAAAACACACACACACATAAGCACACACACACTTAGCCACAACAACTACTAAGCTCAAAAGTCTTTGCAAAGAGCTCTCAACATAGCCATATTATTAAATGCTTAAAGTTGTCCCGAAACGTAGGCAACTTCAACTGGGCTCAGATCCCACGCATACTTAAATACAAAAAAAAAAAAAGAAAATATAAAAGCTCTATATGTATAGGCGAGCGAAGGAGCTGGAAATTTGGCATACTGTGCGATATTTTGCGTAGCTCGGCATAATTTCAAATTAGTGCACTCAATGGCAAATGGTTTTCAGGTTTTGCTGGTTTTCAGGTGCATGGCAGCTTTTCAGGTTTTCTAGTTCTCTCCACAGTTTTGCAGGTTCTGCAGCATTTTGGCCGGCATATATTTACATAGTCGACGCACGCTCTCGGCCAAAATGCAAAAATGCCCCAAAATGGAATAGGCAGAGACAGGGGGAGAGAGAGAGGGAGAGATGGGTAGGCGTGGCACAACTGTTTCTCTGACTGCGAGTGTATGTAGAGCCGAAAGCCCCACAACATCAATTTCTGCAAATGCAGCTCAAAACAATTCGAAATTGCTGCAATTTTTATTGCTCTGATAGGACAGCGAGATGCCCTCGAGCAGATATCAATTCATTTTTCAGTTAATTGTAGTTTTGCCATGGCATTTCAATCACATCAGCAACTAATATGCAAATTATTTAATGCAATGAAATCCTGAAAAGTGTTTCAGTTGCAGTCAGCTGAATTGGCATACTCTTCGCTCACTTTACAGGGTATAACGTTGGCAAATCGCAGTCAGATGTTGGTGGTGCAGCTGCTGCATGCAACTGAATGCGTGTTTTGCGGCTTAACGGCAACTGCAACGGTCAGCAGGTGGGAGTCGAGCGTAGTCAGTCCGGCTTTGGGCAACGAGCAGCGAGCACCAAGCAGCGAGAGCTTTAAAGTGCTGCATAAGCTGAGGCACATATATGCCTCGCTGCATAATGGGTAAAAATGATCCAAAAAAAGGGTATATAAAATAAAAACAAACAATGAACGTGAAACGAAAAAATATATGTGAAATTGCTTTGACATTTTAACATTGTAGTCGCAAGATGCGGCGCCTGCCCGTCAACTTTGTTGCTGGCTGCCTGCCCCTGAAATGGCGAGGGCGTAAAATTGCCGTAACATGACAGCGAACAACTTTTGGCGAAGGTAACTCAAAACGCGCTGCGAACACGCAAGCCAGAACACCCCCCATCCAGCACCCCACCACACCAGCCGACCCGCCCGGGCATAGCCGAAAAAATTGACCCACTAAACCGCCAGCGCTCCCAGCTCCCGAAACCCACTCGGGCGAACTGAAAATAATTTCCAAAGTATTTGCCTAATGTACTCGCAGCCTGGCTGCTCGCTTGTTGGTCTTGACTTAGACATACACACACACACACACGCACGCACACAGACTCACTCAAGGTTAGGGTGTGTGTGAGCAACGTTTATCAGTGCGCGCTAGTAGAAAGTTTTTCATAATGTGTGGAAAAGAACTTGCGCTAGCCAGAAAAATAAAAGAAGAAAGAAAAGAAAAACTGTCAACTTGACACAGGCGGTGTCCTTTTCTTTGCTGGCTACCCTATAGAATACATGTATATAGGGTCTATGCACTATGCTAGTCATGTATTAAATTATTAAATCCAAGAGTTTCGAGTTTATAATTATATTGCAGAGGAAACACAACATATAATGTGACTATATCTTTAGAGTTCGTAAGAAATTTTGGCTCAAAATAGATTTGAATGCCAAAGTAAAAAAAAATGTAAAGCTAAATTAAAAATAGTTGTGCAATTCTATATATTTCTTAGCAATATAAAAAATTTAAGTTCATTTTAAAAATCATCAATAGGTTTTAACTTAGAATACATTTGTATGCCATAAATAAAAGTAAGGTTGCATTTTCTTTACAGATTTAATTTTAATTCCCTGATTTTACCTTTCTTCTTCGCAGTGTGTCATTTCTATCTCGTTTCTCTTCTATCTCTACATATCTGCAGAAATTTCCATTATATTTCTTTACTGCCTGACCTGCCTTTCGTCTGTCACCAGCTCAAGAGTGGTAACACATGTGAGGCAAGTTCGTTTGTTAAAGGGCATTAAGTATTCGTTATTGTAGACAATTTGCCGGGTCATATTTCTTGTTGTTCCCATTCCTTTTCTTTTTTGCTGTATTTGCCTTCTTCTTGCTTGCAGCTTTCCTTCGCCCTGCCTACATTATTTATGCATTTTTCTTTTGGCTGCTGATGCTTCTGCTGTTGCTGCTGCTGCTGCTTCTGCTGTTGGCTTTTAATAGTTGTGTCTGCGGCAATGTGCGAGTATGTGTAGTAGTATGTGTGAATATATATGTGTGTGTGCGTGTGCGCGTGTTTACCACATTGAAAAGTTTTCTTTGCAAAGTGCTTGGTACATGCGAGCGCGCAAATATGCCAAAAAATATGCTACACAAAAATCGCTCAAGTGCAAAGTTTTAACAATTGGAAAGTTTGCATCCTGGGCGCAGTCTGTCGAAGCAAAACCAGAAGCTGAGGTGGCAGCTCCCACAGCTCCAATCCACAAACAACCCCATCCCCATCCCCCCGACCAAGCGACACCCCATCTTCATTCAAGTACTTAGTTAGAGCGTCAAACGCAAAATGCAAACCATGAACACGATGGCTGGGAGCAGGGGATCAACGTGTGCTTTAAGTGCTGGTCACATGACTGCAAAGTGGAGCTGACAAAAAATAAACTTGTCCTCAATTCGAAAGTGTCAGTGTGTGGGTGTGTATGTGTGTGAGTGTGTGTGTCAGTGTGGGGGAAAAGTGAAGGGGAACGTTCGTTCGACAACAAGTGAAATATTAAGCTGAGCGAAATATATGAAACGAACGAAACTTGACTTTAGATAGTTTATTAGTTGAAAATAAACAGCGAGAGTTTAAGATACTTTTGAATTGAAATTTAAATTATTTACGATGAGAGTTTGAGTAAGAAACATATAGAAGAGTGAAGTCCAGAGCAAAAAACTTTCACATTAAGTTCTTTGTGAATAAAAACATAATTAATATATAAAGTCAACAACTTTACCTTAAACACTCTTACTAATAAATGCAAATATGCAGCATTAATTTAAAACACCTTTAATCAATCAAAAAGCCATGATAAATTCATCTAATCTCATAATATTCCATATTTTGTTAAATATGTCTTAAATCTCAATTCACTTTAAATTTTCACACTCGATAGCAGAATGGTTCTGCATTTATTTTGGCCAAGTAATGGAATTGCACAAAATAATTCCATTGAATGGCAACTATTTTAGGAATTGCATAGACTTTTCAATTAATTCCTTGATTGAGTTTATCTTCACATTTTTTTTCTTCAGCATCTGCCGCTCTCCTTTCTATTCTCTCTGTGTCTCTCGAATGTTGTTTTATGGGCAGCCAAAGAAAGTTGAAATTTACTTCAAAGTGCTTGCAAGGAATAAATCAAGTAAAATAAATATAAATGCATATTGGCTTTAAATAGTTGACTCGGTTGGCGCAGAGTTCGAGCTGGATGGAGCCAAAGCAAATATGCCAGCAAAAGATATATGAAATGCAGTTAGAAAGGAAGGTAGAGCGAAAGAGAGAGAGAGAGAGAGTGGAGTAAAAGCAAACTTTTGCCTTGCAACTGGCAAAGTGGCGCCACCTGGCGACTCAATGAGGTGTGAAGATGAACAGTCGCATGTATCTAAAGGCGTTATTGTTGCACACACACACACACACACAGACACGCGCGCACACATACCTAAGTAAATATAAGGCAAAAAGCAAATCAAATGCGCTGCAATCTCTATGCGCGCGTGTGTTTGTGTGTGTGTGTATGTTTCGAGTGTGTTTCGAGTGTGTTTTTGTGGTCGTTTCTTCGCCTAGCAGCTGCTTTTCACTCCTCTAACACCTTCTCACTATCTCTTTCTAGCACTGTCGACTGCCTGTTGCCTGGCTGGTTGGTTGGCTGGTCTACACCTTTGTGGAAATCCAACAATGTCAACTATGCAACACAAAAGCGACAATGCCGTCGCTTTGTCTGACTGCTAAAGTGCAGAAGGGCAAGGGCTCAGAGGGAGAGAGACTCTGGCTCTTGTTGCTGCTGTTGCAGTTGTTTTTTTTTTTTTCTTTTTGTTTCCTTTGGTGTTTTCTTTTCCTTTTTTTTTGTGTGTGCCATACAAAAATAGCTCACTTTGCGGACGGTATTTCTCAGTCTCCGTCTCGTTTCACGCCAGTCTCCTACTCTGCCTCTTGCCAACACCGCTCCTCTTCGTCGTCTTCGCTTCATGTTGCTTTTTTATGGCCGCAATTTGCATTGCCCGCTTTGTCGACGTCTTTTGCACTTTTGCTTTTCCTTCAGCTCAAGTTGAGAGAAAAATAATGAAAATAAAGCAAGAGAAACAAACACACACACATACACAAAAATAATGACATTAAAATGCGCATTATATTAAAACCCGATGCCCGATTTGCTGCTAGCCATGCCCCTAGAGGAGGCTTGATGGGCGGACTAGCTGTGGCAGGCAGCACGTGCCGCTTGAACCTTAACCCCTTGGCGTGTGCTCTCCACACGACATGCAAACGGAAACGAACAACAACCAACAACCAGCTACAACAACGGCGCGTCTGTCGACTGGCAAACTACTTCAGTTTTATGAGGCTACCCGCTGCTAGGCCTGCGAGGCACGCCTACCGCCCTCCACCCACCGCCCACTGCCCCTCTCAACCATCAATTGACAATTATGAGGCCACGCCCATTGCCGTGCTCATAAATTTTGTAATTATTCCCCTGCGTGCTCCGCAAAACAACAACACAGCCACATGAAGTAGAAGAAAAAACGAACACACACGCATCATGCAAAGGACCACAGGCTGAGCGAGAGAAAGAGTGAAAGAGACAGAGGCAGTGAAAGTAAGAGAGACCGACAGAGAGAGAGAAAGAGAGCGAGGCTTTGGAAATTTTTGGAAATAAGCATATGGTTTATATGAATGATGGCATATGTGAGATATGCCATGTGGCGTGATGAAAGTAAAAACAATTTCAAGAGTTCATATTTTTGAACAGAACTTTATTGGGCATCCGAATTAGGAGCCGAGGATTAAAGAAATTAAAGAGAAATTTATGCCGCTTACTGAACATGTCTTTCTCATCTTTGAGCTAAGCTAAACTATGATGAGTTTATATGGATGAGTTCTTAAAAGAAAGCAAACATTTATCAGTTTCAGTTATCGATTGGCCGATATGAGAAAATGTCTCTTAAGTCAATATTAAAAAAAAAAAAAAAAAACTTTTACAATATTTGAGAATCTTTTTAAAAATATAAATAGACTACGAATTCTATACATATTTTTTTTCACTAAAGAGCGATAACAGGAGTTTATTACGTTAATTAATTTAAATACTATAACCGTAAGCTCTATTTGCATCTCACACTGCTTTTCATGCAATAATAATATAATAAGAATAAAATATACAAGTTAACGAATCATTTTGCTGCAAGGAAGTGATCAAGTAAATTGCGCGATAAATTAAGTTCTGTAGTTTCTGAAACCTGCAACGATAACGTAAACTAATATCGTTAATCCTAAACAACTGTTCGTAACAGTAGATCTCCCGTTAAGGATCTAGCCTTTAGGCTATAAATCTTTATCTTCAATCTTCAAGTAACATTTTAAAATGATTTTTCTCCTATTTATTTTTGATGCGCTCACGCACCCCTGACAAATTTCAATTGGAATCTTAACACAGCGTAACTGATTGTAAATTTATATAGCATATATCATATTTTTCTCTTACTAATAAGCAACTTCAGCTTTACTCTCTACTCTATTATTAAGTCACTTAATAAAAGAAATCCGAATTCATTTCAACAAAGTGCCCAGACAAACTAGTTACTAAAGTTTACCAAGCTGCTCCCCATTAAAAAAAAGGAGAACGTGATATACCATTAGACTGAAATACGAATTATGTACAGCTCTATACAATTGCTCAGTCTCCCAAAATAAAACAACAACAATAAAAAAGTAGAAACCACGCCCCTTTAACCTCTGCCAACAAAGCAAATTAAATGAAGTTTATTGTCACGCACACGTCTAAAAAGACGAAAGACGCAAGACGAAAGAAAAGGAGAAATTTGTGTCTGGGCTGTTTTCGTAAGGGAATGCAATTAAAATTTCATGTACTTATTGCTGCCTGCGCACCTTAATTGATTAATACAAAAATCCCTCCGACTCCCGCGCTATCAAAAATATAAAAATAAAAACAAATTTTGTGGCAAAAGGGCCAAACAAATTAATTAAAAAATGCGTTGTCTGCCTTTTAGGCAGGCGTCTTGCGAGGGGCCGTCTTAACCATAATGCCTCTCTCTTTCTCTCTCTCTCTCTCACTCTCTCTATCTGCCCGCTAACCAGAAAATAAATAAATTGTACTTAAAGGGGCTTCCGAGTCGCCGCAGAGCAGTGCAGCCATAAACATTAATTAAAACTTTTGACCCTTGCACGGGACGGGGCAAAGTTGCTGAGATGAAGGCAGTTGCTGAGCAGGAGCTGCTCATCAGCTGCAATATTCATGTGCAGGCCGGCAACAGGAACAGCCGACAAACTAGTACAATAAAATGCACTCACAAATTTCTGCCTCAACTAAGAAAGAGAGAAAGAGAGAAAGAGAGAGAGAGAGAGGGGGGGGGGGGGGGGGGGAGAGAGTGGCAAGGCGAGACGGAGCTGGGAGATGGCCGTACGCTAAACGGCGGCCTGTGCGGCCTCAATGGCCTTATTTGCACGTACCGCTCGAAAAATTACGAGTTAAGCACTTTTTGCCCACGGCACAACACCAACACACACACACACACACACACGCGCTTACATATGCGAGTCATGAATCATTTAGCATTCGCACATACAGAGCGGCAGAGGCTAGTTCGTACGCGAGCCACAAACTTTTCACTTTTCAAATGAAAAACTGTGCGATGCGAGCATTTTCCACAGTGCCCTGTAAAACGGTTAAGGGGCATGCAAAAGTCTACAAATTGATGAGCCGCACGAAATGAAATAAATGAACAAATTGCAGAGCATTCTGATTACACAAGACAAACGAATTCTTGCAGACAATATAATATATATAGAAGTTCACTCGGTTCGATTTCATGAATCATATGATACCATATATTTCAGATATTATAAAATATATTTGAATGAAGTTAAAAATCAATCAATCCATACATCAAATAAGTCATATAAGGACATTATTAAAGTTATCTTGTTGAAAATATGAACTAGTTCACAATAAACATAATAAAAGAACTAGTATTAACCAGTTCAATATAAATGCTACTCCTTAAACTTGTATTATTTTTAAACAACTGCCACGGCAATGAATTACAGGGTATTTCTGTAGCTCATACACTACCACACTCTCATTTCTTTCTTTTTTTTTAGCACTTTTTTGGTGGCCATTGTCGAAATTTGCTCGCTACAAGCAAAATATGACACGGACATATGCCGGGCAGCGCAACACTTTGAGTGTGTGTGTGTGTGTGTGTGTGTGTGTGTGTGTGTGTTTGTGTTTGTGTGTGAGTGTCGATGAGTGCATGTGAATGTGTGTGTGTGTGTGTGTGTGTGTGTGTATATGTGGCATACTTTTTGGGCGTCAGCTCGGTTAGATGGAAACAAACAAATAGACAAAACTGGCAGAGAGAAATACTCTCTCACTAACTCACTCACACACACATACACATACAGACTCAGTTGAACTGCCAAGGAAACTCAATTGAAGAGAAAACCCGGCGAAGCAGCGAAGCATTAAATTAACATTTTTTTTAATTAAACTGGCAGCAAGTGGTAAAAAGAAGCAACCAAAAATACTTGAATCAAAATAAATGCAGCACAATGCGTTGCCACAATTTGTGGCACTTAAAAGTGAAGCAGCAAAGATTTGCATAATGTCATCTCGCATTCGGGTTAGCTAAGTGAGAGTTAAAGTTCTCTGAGATTTGAGCAGAATATTTAAATTTTTGTTCAGCAAAAAGAGTTGGAAAATCTAAAGTCATACGATTTTTAGCTCTTTTTTGGCAGATATAGAAATAGTAATGGTATATTGATATGAGAATTTTTTTGGATCTAGATTGAATTTGGAGTGAAAATCAAGAATATGTTCGTTTTAGACAAAAAAAAAAAAAAAAAAAAAAAAAAAAGTCTGTAAATGAATGATAAGATAGAGTTAACTGAAGATAAGACAAATGTTTGAAAGTCTTATGCTTGGGTATTTTACTTAACTATATTTGTATTTATTTATTAATATTAAAAATAATTGAAATTTACTTTAATTCTTACGTATTTGATTTTGATTTGAAATTTAAATTTAAAAAAAGAAACTGAAGTTAAAAATATATTTAGAATGAATACGATTGCTGTCTATTCTTGGAATGTTTAGAAAATAACATATAATTATATATATCACAGTTATATGGAAACTAAAAACAGTTGGCATGAACCGAAAGTGGATTTCCAATACCAGCTACAAATTCAAATTTCAGAAATTCAGAAATGCCAATCAGTTAAGATAAAAGATGTGTTATAGGTTTACAAAAAAAACAGTTGGAATAAACTGAAAATGAAACATTTATAATTGACACAAATCCAAATTTTAAGTATAAACGCAAAATATAATCTTTTGAAATTGAAAATGATTTGTAAAAATGTCCATCCATTTAGATAATAGCTGTGTCATAGGTAAACTGCAAACAGTTAACAAATACAGCAAGAATAGAACTTTTTACAATTCGCATTTCTCATTTGAGCCGGATTCACTGACTGTTTCTATGCTGATTGCCCCCAGCCTGGCAGACAGGCAGTTGGGCAAATGGGGCAGGCAAATGCGAATGCGTTTTATTAATGCCATCATATCATTAGATCAGCAAACATGCCCATATACGAAGTACTTGAAGAGGCCCCCTCTTGACTGCCCCCTGCGCCAATGCTCAGCAATAATAATGCTTTGGCATTTATCACACTTTTTTTTGTTATATTTTATTTATTTTTTTGTTGCCTCTTTGTGGCAAAGTGACCAAGCAAAGTGGCTCTAAAATTTCACTGGCAAACAACGAGAGAAGAAAGGAACAAGGAAGAAAAAAAGCGAAAGCGCAGATAAATAAATGTGGCAACAACAGCAACAAGAACAACAGTAGCAACAATAAAGAGCAAAGCGCCATAAATCTAAATAACAAATTTTTACGAGAAACGAGACCATAAATAAGATGTTACTGCGAGACGGGCCTAGCCAGAAAATAATAGTGGAAGCAGCCCGCATTCCCAGTTCCCAGTTCCCATTTCGGCTGTCCTTTTCTCACAATCTCTCTCTCTCTCTTCGCTCTGTCTCTCTCTTGCTCGCTGTCTCAGTGACTTCAATTCCTGAGAGTTCTGTTAATTTAATATTATTACTTTTCATTACAACTGGCCCTTCTATCTCTGTGAGTGTGTCGCCTCTACTGATGGGCTACAGCAAAAAGCTGTTAGTTTTCTTCTCTTTTTTTCCTGGTATTGTTGTTGTTGTTGTTGTTGCTGTTGTTGTTGCTGTTCCATTTCCATTCGGGAGAGGTCCCAAATGTCAACACATTAATGTCGCAGGACCTGGGCGCCGAGGCCAGGGTCATATAAATCAACATTTATCTGCAGCATCTGCAGCCATTGCCGACAATTGAAAATGACAGGCGTAGCCAAACGCAACGACCGCATAAATAAATACTTTCATATCTTACTTTTCGCTAATTACGTAACGCCCCATCAAAATTATATATATATATATATACACACATATCTCTTTTAATATTCACATAATTAGCCTAAAAGTTGGCTACATAATATAGCACTCTGTTGACGTTTGTTCAGCACGCAAAAGGCCATCTTCAAGTTGTAAGTGCAAAATTAAGCGAGTTGTCAAATCAAGCTAAGAAAGGTAAGAAAGGCTAAAGGCATTCATTTGCGGCTTGGCAAAGTTTTGATAGCTCGAAGCGACAAAGGAATCTTAAGGATATGGAATGGAATTTTGCTACAATTTTGACTGACATATTATCAGCTTGACGGCTTAGCAAAGAAAATGAGTTTTATATTGTAATAGAAAGAATATTTATAATATAAAATATATTTGAGAAAAAAATACAATAAAAACATATCAATCAATTTGCTTATGAAGTCTGAAGAGTGACAAAAATATTGATTGAACAAATATTTTACTAATATATTAATATTTTAAAATGAAACAGATATTCGCCTCTTGAGCGATAAGTTAGTTTCTCTAGGCATTATACAATATACCAAATAAGTAATAAAACTAACTAAAATATTTTCAGGAAGGATGCAGATCAATTTATAAATATATATTTTATTATAAATTTTACTAAACTATGTTTATTTATAAATATTACAAATAATTGAAATTCATAAAATATAAAGCGTTTCGGGGTAACTTTTAATTCATTCCAAAAATGTGTGAGAAAGTAAAAATATTAAATGTTTTTTTTTTTTTTACTTGTACTAAGCGGTAGAGCTGGTAACTATATATATATAAATATATATGAGTATACATACATATCTATATACATATATCTATTTTTATTTCGAATGAGAGGTGTTGTGCTTTGGCCTCATCTTTCGCACGGCTGCTTCATTGCATGAGGCTAATAAACAAGCGGCAGGACATTGCACAAAAACGAATACGAAATGGCTGCAGAAGTTGCAGCACCAGCGGCAACAAAGGCAAATGTTGCACATCCTGTTGGCCAGAGGACTTTTTGTTGTACAGTTTTGTCGCACCTTCTATTTTTTTTCACATGTGTGTCTGTGTGACTCTCTCTCTCTCTCGTTCTGTGTTGGTGTGCTCGTATGAACCATTAAATTGAAATTTATGCGGCACTTTGCCGCGTGAAATGTTTGTACAACTCGTTGCGGGCTGCGGCTTTTCAGCAGGACATGCTCCCCGTCTCCCTCCTCCTGCTGCCCTCTTGCGCCGTTTGTCTCCCTCGTATCTATATTGCAGCGGCTCTGGGCGTTGACAGAGCGACAAACCGTTAGACAACAACATTTGTCGACTGCAAACAGCATGGCAAGGGGAACGGAGTAGGCATCGGGCAGCGGGGACCTTGTTTAAAAACATATGCAAAACTGTTTGCTGTTTGCCGTGTGTATTGCATGTAAATGGTTCTTCGAGAGAACTTTCTCTCCACCTCTCCCTCTCCTCACTCCATACTCTCTTTTGGTTCAAACACCATGCCACGCCTCCTTTTTGGGAATACATACGGAAACGCTTGCCGGCTAATTTGTCGTTTGTTTGAAATTATGACACAAAAGCGGCTCAGCGCCTGCCACTTGTCAGGCTTTAGCCTCCTCCACTCCTCGCCACGCTCCCGTGGCGCTAGTGCACAGTGGGCCACGCAGCACAAATATCAGTCACATATTTTGGTATATTTTTTTTCGCTTTGTTTTTTCTGCAACAAGTTTTAATTAATTTGCCACAGCTCCAGCCCAATCTCGACAGCAGCCCCGCAATAATTCTGTCTTTCCTCTCTCAGCCTCTCTTTATTGCTCTCTCCCTCTCTCTCACTCTCTTTTGGCGCTCTGTGATGAGCGGGACGCACAAAAAGTTGATGCTACGATAATTTGAAAAGTTTTCGCTTAGACAGCGACAGCGAAGTAGGTAGAAAATATCCCCTCTGGCAAATTCAAGCACCCTTCTCCATTCTGACTTCATAGTCTCGCCTCCTCCTCCTCTCTCTCTCACTCTATCTCTCTCGCTCTAACCCAATGTGAAACCGAGAAACTGGCAACTGGCAAACTATATGAATACGACATGCTATATTAAGCCTCAAATAAATGCAGCGCCATAATTAACATATAGCAAAAGTTTTTGCTACACTCTAAGCCATAAGCTGCCGAAAACTAGTACAAGCCACGCCTTCGCCCGCCCACTCTGTGCCCCCCTTTAACCAAATAGCATTCGCGCTGACTGATGAAATATGACTTCACAAAACTAGTTTCTCTCAGTGTAAGGGGTGAGGAAAAGCAATTTGAAATTTACAACTTTCGCTTGATTGAGCCAAAAAATACGTAGAAGAGAAGAGCTCGAGCTGAAGTAGATGGAAAGGTAAAGCGTACCTAGGTATTTGATAGGAGGATACACGTCGTTTCAATCGTCAACGCATAAGTTTCACATTAATTGCAAACATAAACTGTGGGATAAGGAACCTAAAATCAAACTTTCAAGTCAAATATTATCAATGTTTTTTGATACGTATGTATATACGTATCTAAGTTTACAATTTGTTAGCAATTTACAATAAATGTCAGAGAAATTCGCCTCAATATGACGTTTGCTTTAGTAAGATATGTCAATCTAGGAAATTTGTGTTCCAATATGTCGATTCGATAAATGTTGCCGATAACACTTTTTTAATCATAATGAGAAAACATTGAAAAAATATCTGTAATGGATATTACAGCAGCAGTGATCCGATAGCAGCAGTATTATCGATACTTGAATAAAAAAAAACTGTAATCGGCTCTGAATAAAAAAAAAAACAAACTAAAATATAAACCAAAAAAAAAAAAAAATTTAAAATGTTAAATTCAATTTTTATATTAATCGATAATTATATATAAATTTAGATTGAATATGTTTCAATAAATACGTATTTTGTCTATACTTAAAAATTACCTAAAATATTGAATTGTAAACTTAATGTTTTACAAATATTTTTCATTCAATGAATGAGTTAAATTTCTTAACTTTATTCAATTATTGATTGATTCAAACTTAATTAAAATAGACAGACATATACATATATAGTATTTTTGCTTGTACTCACGGACTGCATCGACGGTCGCTGGTGTCCAGGTAAGCAACAGTACTGCAAACAAGTTGGCTGCAACAAAAGTGGCTGCCACCTGCAGACCCATTATATATGTATGCCAAGGAATGTGAGTGAGTGAGAGAGTTGAGCGTGCGTGCGTGTTATTGGTTGTGGAGTGTTTGTGACTGTAAAACAGTTAAGCGAGAGCTTGTTTTGAATTTCAAGTTCTGATATGCTTGCTCTCTCCTTCTCTCTGGCTCGATCAGACTTACTCTCTTTGCTGATATGCTGTCTTGCTCTCGCTCTTGCTCGCGCTCTCTCAAACTTTTCTGTCAACGTCAAAGCGACGCTGCACGCGCTGCTTGCGTGACAGAGACAGACACAGAGAGTCAATGTGTGTGGACAGTGTTGGGAAGTGTTGTAAAAAGAGTGTGTAACGTTACGTTTTACGTAAGTGTGAGTGTGTGTGTGTTGTATGTTTTGTGTAAATTGGGTTTTTATAGCATTTAGTTTTATGAACGTTTTGTAGTAGTTGTTGTTGTTGTTGTTATGAATATGGTATTCAATCGTTTGTCAAATACATTTGGCCAAGCCGAAAATCATCGGATATAACAAGATGTGTTAGCAAATGCGATGTCATCATCATTATTGGCATAATATGGCGGCATTTGTTTAATAAAATACAAAACAATATTCAAGCGTGTTCAGCCCATGTGTCACGCCCATCGTTCCATTGGTTGTTGTTGTTGTTGTCGTTTAGGTTGTTCACGCATCATTGTTGTCGTTGTTACCAAAATAATATTTGTTGACATTATTATGCGTTGGCGTTCGGTTCATTTCACATGAGGGTTTTGACATCAGGATCATCGTTGCCATGTGGAGGGAAGCTGTTGTTACTATACGACAAAATTTACCTGCTTTACAAGTTGTACTAAATACTTAGAAATTGAACTCTTAAACAATATATATAAAGATATGCAGTTTTATATTCTCTTAATTTATTTATTTATGATTTTTATTGATTTATTGATGTTTTCTTTTCTTTTTCTTTTTCTGTTTCTGAAGTGGTTTCTTGAAGGCCTGTAAGAAGAGAAAGCAGATTGTAATATTTTATAAACGCAAATCCTTGCACATCCTTTTTCAAAGGATATTGCGTGAATGCGAAAGAACAGACTTTTATGCAAGTGTGTGTGTTTCTTGCTTTTTTCATAAAAGCCATTTCATACAAAACTAAATATTGTTTTAAGGAAAAGTATTCAGCAGCTCTAAGACATTGGAATTTGAAAGTTCAAAATATTTCAGGTGCATTCAAAGTAAAGCAAAAAGCAGCAGTTGGCTTTGAATCAACAGCTTAAAGAAAATAGAAATTCCTCTTGCAGCTATGCTCTCTATGTTTTATCGAACTTTTTAAAAAAATGGCTTTAGATTTAGATAATTCTTTGTCGTTATTCTAAAAAGAGTGAATACATATGATAGATAGGTTCAATAGAAAACATTAAAATTTACTATATTGCTGAAAGGCCTTTTGAAACCAATTTGCACTCTAGTTGCAGCTAATTAAGCACAAGTGGCAGGCCTCAAGGATGCAGCTGGCAGGCAGGCAGGCAGGCAGGCAGGCAGCAGGCAGGCAGGCAGGCCTATTATTAGAGAGCTCTCCGAACTAGACGAGTGTAGAAAAGAAAAACAGAGAGAGTTCAACAAACAGCAACATGAAGAAAAAAAATATAATTGCAGCAACTGCTGGCAATTAAATTCAGCTTAAAATGTCTTCAAACAGCGCCAACTTCTCGAACTTGCCGAGAGGCAGAGCGACAGACGGTCGGACAGGTGAGCAGGCACTGCCAAAAGGTAAATACAAAGTCGCTGCGCAATAGCATGAGCTTTGTTACTTTTGATTTTTGTTTCTTTGCTTGTGTTTACAACAGGCAAAAAAAAAAAAGAAGAGTTTAACTGCACGGCAGTAGCAATTGGTGGGCGTGGCAGTGCTTGAGCTGACGTCTACCTGAAATACACACATATATATATATATATATATATTTGTGTATATATATATATATATTTGAGCTTTATGCTCTATATGCACTTGTAAAAATCAATTAAACTTTTCAAGTGAAGTTATAATGGCTGCCAACTCAATGTTGTTGTTGCTTTTCTTATTGTTTTCATAGTCCTTGCATTGTTGCCCATGCAGGAGTAGCTACTGCGCTGCTGCTGCTGCTGCTGTTGTTGTTGTTGTTGCAGTTGTCAAAAGTTTTAAAATAATTGGATTTTTTTTTGTTCAGTGCCCTGGCACTTGCTGTAAGCACAGAGGCACACGAAGCCCTCGAAAAAAAAAAACACTCAAAAAAAAAAAAAACGCCATAAAAATTAAAATTTTCTTTTGTTACTGACAGCCAGGTATAGAAAAAGCGAAGGAGAAAGAGAGAGAGAGGCAGTGAGAGAGAGAGTGAGAGAGGGAGCAACACTTAATGCTGACTGCAGTCATCGTCATCCTCGTTGAGCGTTACCCAATTTTCACAACTGAAGTTTTCAACACCAATTGCAAAACGTCAACAACAACAACAATCAGGCGATGCGATAAGAAGAAGCAGAACAAACAACTGAGTGGGCGTAGCCAATCAGACGCCTACAAGGACCCGTATGTGAAAGCGGCCAAAGACAGACAGAGAGAGAGGGTGAGAGAGGGAGAGAGAGAGGTAGACATTGTGGCTGAAGTGCCAGTTGATTTAATGGGTTTTATGCCACACGGCCTGTCATTATCGCCAAAAGATAAAGACAAGGGCCGCAAATGCACTCGTATATATACTACATATACATATATATTATATATATATATATATATATATACTAACTAAATATACTATAAACCTTTATAGGTTACATCTACAATAAAGCTTTCAGCACACGCCCACCCACCTAGATCAATGATAAACTGTGAATTGCTAGCCAAAAGGAACAACTTTGCTTAGCAATTGCTGAATTGAAATTTATAATAGAGCAAATGGATTGATATATATATATATATATATATATATGATAGTGTGCTCCAATTTACGGTCAGTGTCTAGAGTACAGAGTTTTGCTTTGGTGTAGATAAGCAAAATGTTTTCAATTACGTGCTCTAATTATGATGAATAAAATATAGTCAGAATGAAATTAGAAGCTAAGAATGAAACTAAATGAATACAGCTCAATTTTGAAATTATATTAGAAATAGCTCTGATAAACTATATATGTATATATGTCATAGCACTAGAGTTGTTATTCTCGGCCTCCATGGTATGTTTGCCTGACAACAAATTCTCGGTGTCGCCGACTTCTATTTCCACAACGTCTTCCTTACTCAATCGTCTCTGATTAAGTGTCCTAATTCGACTCTCTTGTCAAACTGCCTCTTGGTTGCATATTCTCGTTCATCAATATCATAGCAACTCTGTGTGCAGGACATAGCCCTCTCACTCCCACTCTCACTCTGCGACATCCGAGACCACGTTTAGCAAAACCTATGGTTGTCTCTTTTCTAATGACAATCCTTTGATTGTCACTAAAATGCTAACTCTTTCGATTAGCGCTAGTTGTCAGTTTCACTTTAATACTACTGCAACTGTCAATCACAATATAAAAACTAACTAACCGATACGACATATTTAATAAAACCAATTAGTTCATAAACAGATCTCTTTACTGTCTTATATATTTTCAACTACAAACTTGATCAAACAAATACATTGGAAAGTTTATGCTTTACCCAATCTAAATATAAAACTTTATTTGTATTTTTTTGTCAGGTCCCAAACAATTTTTTGCAACATAAATGTTACAGACCATTATTGTACTCTATAAATTAATGCTCTGCAAGTCCTTACAGTTTACTGCTATCCCCATCTGGGGGCACTGCAGCGAAAACGCACATTAAAAAAGTGCAGACCCCACAAAACAAGGCCTTACGGCGAATCACAGGTGCCAGATGATACGTTCGAAATTCAGTATTGCACAATGATCTACACATGCCAACAATTGCTGAACTTATTGGACGTCACTCCTCCAGGTACGCGGACAGACTCTTAGCGCATCCAAACAGATTAGCTACCGACCTGGCACACAACACTAATAGGCGAAGGCTTAAAAGAATTCACCCCCTGGACCGCAGAGTATAAACGCAGTAACTTAATAATTAAATAATATTATTAAATTATATAGCCCATAAATAGGTTAAGGTATAGCTATATCTGCGCTATAGAGTCACAGACAATAAGCTGCAATAAAAAAAAATTAAAAAAAAAAAAAAAAAAAAAAAAAAAAAAAAACACAAGTTCAAGAGTTTTTCCTTCAAGCTTCAGCTGTCGCTTGACAGTTCTAATTGATTAATAACTCATTTAACTATATTTCCTTTACACAAACTCTATGCAAATACGAAAAGCAAATAGATAGTTTCTTATCTGTCTTACCATTCATACTTCCTCTCATTATTTACACCCTGAAATCTTGCTGACTGTTTTTTTTATTGCTTTTGTATTTTTGTTTTCGTTTGTCAATTAGGCTAATGACATCCGATAAAGCTGCCGACATACATGTGAATATGTATACATACTTCTGTATATTAAGTATATAATGCCATAAAACAAAGGAAACAAATGTCTGCAAATGGTTAAAGTTGACAGCAAGCAGAACTTGAGCTGTCACACATGTCGTATGCGTGTTGAGTGTCTACAAAATGAATTTCGAACGAAAAAGTAAAGCGAAAGAAATCAACTGACTGGCAGATACCCTGTAGTGAAGGAAGAGCGTACATTCAAGGCATTTATTGTGGCCGTCCATGCTACCCCATGTACATGTTAATCTAGAGGGTATTTAAATCTGCGTGCGCTGTCGCAAAACTTCATTTAAATATTGCTTTGATAGTGTGCAGGCAAAAAAAATGAGAAAGAAAAATAGAAATGAGCATAAGAAAAAGCAACAGCTTTTATGTGGGTAAGAAGAAGAGAACAAAACAAAACCAAAAAAAAAAAAACAAAAAAAAAAACACGCAGGTAAAATAGGCGCAGTCGTTGAAGGCGGAACGGGAGAGGAGGCGTGGCAGTTGCTGTCGACAACAGTAGCTGTAATATTTTCCATATTCATTTTACCACATATTTTCCACGTTTTCCTTATTTTTATTTTGTTGTTTTTTTCTCTTTGCTCCTTCCCCTGCGTCGGGTCTAATAAAAACACTTGACACCGAAACGAGAAAAGTTGCTTAAACAAAGTGCTCGAAATGTGAAGAAGAATGTGGGAATGTGAGAGACGAAAGTCGAAGGAATGACAGCAGAATGAGAGCAGGACGAAAAGGAGCTTTAAGTGTGCCGTTGCTTTAAGGCAGCTTTAAGCAGTGCGAGCCAGCGTATCAGCTTATCAAAAATGCGAAAGACTCGTTAACAACTGTAAAACTGTGCGAAACTACTTCATCAGGCGCTTAACAGTTGATGTCCTGGCAGCTCCTTTGCCTTTTGTAAGCCAACTAACTAACAATGTAAAACAACATAACTGAGCTGTGCTTGTGCTTGGCTTAACTGCAAATTATCTCTATGGCAAACAATCGAATGCTGCAACAGTAGCTACAAAACACAACAAAAAAAGGACAACAACTGGCCCAAAGGATGCGACACCATAAAAAGCAGCACAAAAGTATGCTACAAAGTGGCAGCAGCAGCAGCAGTTGTCAAAGGACATGAAAAAGGACCAAATGCTAGCATTTGCAGTTTTAATGCGCCAACTAAATGTTTTTTCTTTTCTTTTTCTTTTCATTGCTTTTGGCTTCTGCTTCCCAAACTCAGCTGAGAGTTGATTACAATTCCAACGCTTGGCTGCGATTTGTTGCCTTTGATGCGATTCATAAGAGTTCGAATATTAGAAGAATCGAAGAAATGCATTCGCCAGTCAAAGTCCAAGACTCCAAGAGAGCAGCTCATGCATTATTAAAGTGCACGAATGGATGGAAGAGCGCCTCAGACCTTGGACTTAAAGTTCTTCAGCTTACATGCTTTAGCTTTTATCAACAGTAATTAACTTTATTTCTTGATCTTCTAAACTCAACTTGTATGAGCGAAAGTACAGTGAAATCTAATTTGCTTCTTGCTTTAGAGAATGTCTTAAAGCAAAAAGAAAATATATCTAAAAGAAATCTAAAACTTTTATTTCTTTTTTAGATATTTCACAAATTTGTTAAACCAAATTTAGTTATCTTGCGGATAAATGAAAAGTGAGAAAATTTCATTTTCGTTAAGTGAATTTCTAGATTTTAAGACTTTTCAAATAATATTTTATATGAAATATTTCAATTAAATGAAATTCTTTTAAAAAGTATAATCTATTGATTGAAACACATATTTACAACTTTTACTTTTCAATATTTAAACTAAATATTTAATAAAATTTTTACATATTACTTAAATAAAGTATATTTGGAGAAATTAAAAAAATATATATTAATATATTTTTCATCAAAGAAAGAATGAAATCTACAAATTTATTTATTTGAAATAAAATCAAATATCAATAATATTTATAAATTACTTGCGTATTAAAATCAATTAATAATTTTCCATTATATAAATAAATATATTAAGTGCAAGCACAAATATATACACATATTTATCTCATCCACAATATAAAACTCGTCTCATTTTAATTTACGATTTTTTCAGTAAATCTATCCTGCCTCATTAAAATGCAGAGTTTTTTTTTTAATGTTATGTTGAAATATATTTTTATGTATATATATATACAATTGAATACTTTTATTAGCTTAATTTATTGCATGAACAAAAGCAAACGCCAGCTGCATAAAAAAAATATATACATACATTTTATATATAATATTTCAAGCCCTAAAGAGACAACTCTGCTAAAGTGTTCTTTGAATACTATTATATATATGCATTCCAACCGCATCTGGTTGGCATTATAAAATGCAATTGACACTCAATTTTGTGAGTTTGTTTTTTAGAAGCAATCTATCAAAAATGCCTTTGTGCGCTTTCACAGTTACACTTACAATTCACTGCCTGGAAATTCACTTAGGGCAAACAAAAATCTATAACGAAAATGAAGGGACAAAAAAAAGAAAAAACCCCAAACTGTGTCAATTTCTGGCGCATCCTTTTCTCGCCGGCTTCTGTTCCACAAAACTTGAGGACAATGTCCAGAGCAAACATTTCAATGCCTTTTGCACAATCAACAACAACAGCAGCCGCAGCACACACAAAAAAGAGAAAAAGGCAGCAAAAAATCACAAATCTGCGCCCAAAAACGATTTAGGCCGCCACCAAACACACACACACACGCAAACAAAGAGGAAGAAGCAGAAGCAGAAGAGTGGACATCAGTCGCAGCAAATTGTTGGGCGTCAAACGCTGTGCCACGCCTCCCGTTGGCCTAACTACAAAACTGCAAAACGGTTAACGCTTGCTTTAAGTTCGAGAGTGCCGCTCGTAAAAGCCAAAATGAAAATAGATAAAAAAATAAAACGCACACACACACACACACACACACGCATACAACTTCATTTTGTAAATCAATTGAATTTTCAATTGTAAGAGAGAAAAAAAGGCGAAGAAGGTAACATAAAAGTCAATGCGGGCACAAATAAAGGAAACGACACTATTACCAAGGACCAAACAGCAGCAGCAGCAGCAGCTACTTGGGCAGGACAATGACACAGGACAACAACAAACACAACAGATTTTGATTTTGGGTTAGTTTCCTAGTTGTCCCTTTTCCCCGAGAGCCATCACGGTCCTGACCTGACCCTTGCCCCCTCTCAATTGCTGTGGAAATCGTTTCATTTTATATAGCTACTTTCTTTTTGTCAAATTTCTACGCATTGCATAAGCTGAAATGTCGTGTAATCCACACACACACACACACACACACACACACACATAAGGAGCGCTGTTCTTTGCATTCATTTATTAAAAAAAAAATTATTCATCAAATGTTTACCAGTTTTTCAAGCGCTTCTCGCCTCAACTTTAATTAGCTCGCGCCGCGCATGGGATATAAATTGTTGGCAAAAAAAAAAGGAATAGTAAAATGGCAAACAAAATAAGAACCGTTAACCGGCACACGGTAAACACGGCGCGTTGCTTGAGTGTATCGGCGGGGCTGGGTAGGCGAGGGGATTGGGCTTAACGAACATTAACCGAGGCAAAGCCGAAGATGTTAACGTTTTGCAATGCGACAATTTTAAACAACAAATCAACTTGTCAAGACACCAACCAAACTTATTTCCATTTACTTTTAATTTTTAGTATATTTTTTTTTTATTTTAAGATTTTTTTTTTAATTTAAATTTTGTTGTACGTTGTTGTTGCTTCTTTTTATTTATTTTGTTCACACACCGCGCGCTCAGTTTCTTACAGGCTGGTTACATCCTGCCAAATCCCGAAATTGTACTAAATACGTACAAAACTTTTACGATTGGCCAAGGCTCAGCACCAGCCGCGCCGACCAGATGGTGCGTGTGTGAGTGTACGTGTGTGTGAGTGTGTGTTAATGTGTGCTCGGCTGCCGAGCCGCAACGAGCATTCGTGAGCGAATAAAAGCATTCGCCTAGCGGCCGTGGTGAGTTTCGTGCGAGCAACCGAAGTGACGCACGAAGCGACTGAGAAATTAAAGTTGTTAGCTCGAACCCAATGCGAAACGAAGAGCAGAAATTGAAATATGAAGCCACTCAGTGCGGATTGACACTCAAGTAAGCTAAAGAGCACACATACGGCTATGAAGCCAACTAGGCAACTCAAAATGCAAATTGCAAGAGATGCGTTTGGCTCAACATTGCAACTGAGTGAAGCTCGGTTTCCGAATTAACTCAAGGCTCTAAGCTGGCGACATTTAAGTAATTATTTAAACATATATTTATAAATATATTGAAAATAAAATAATAATAAAATTATTGAAATATTCATATAATATACAAAATTATATTATTATATTTTATTAATAATTAAAATATAAAAATTTTTTTTTTATTTTTATCAAAACGACAGAAGTTAATAAAAATTATAAGTCATTTAAAAAATGAATAAGTAAATGCTAAAAAAATTTAAATTTTATTGAATATTTTTGCTCAATTCTTTTCTTTAAGGTGTCTCAACTTTTTTGCGCTCAAAGTGAGTCACTTAAACTACTCAAATATAAAACTTAACAAAACCTAACTAAAAGCATCTCAACGTTAATTCTCTTGACAGAGTATATTAAAAACCCTCGAAAGCGAACTCAACTCAATGGCAAGAGCAGCAAATGGTGCACTCATTATCTCTTTGAGCAGTTTTCATTGAAAAGAACATTCAGCAAAAGTGCTCAGCTTCGGCATGCAAAAGAGACTCAACTCAAATTGTTTCAAAGAGAATAGAGTGTAAGGATAGCATACAACTCAACTCAATGTTAGCAACTCTTTGAGTTTTATTTTAAAACTCAACAGCCAGCCATAAGTAAGTGACTCTTTGAGCAGCATACTAAGTTGAGTACAATTCAAAAAATAACTCAACTCGCTCATTGAGCAGATTGAACAGCAGAGCAATGAGCTAAATGCAAGTCTTACTAAAAATAGAGCGTCGGAGCTGTTGAAGTCAAACTCAACATAGCTCAATGCAGCGAAAGCTCTTTGACTAAGCAATCGGCTCATCGTTCGTGTCGTGAGGCTTCGTTCGTGGGTGAGTTTTCAACGAAGCTGGGCCATTCGGACGGCTAGTGAAGCGCTGCCGCTTCAGTCTTCAGTGGAGCGGCGTGCAGTGTGCTAAAAGCGGCAGGTGCAAAAGCAAAGGCAGCGGATTGCTGCTGTGGTGCTGCTGTTGTGCGAGCTAATTTGTGTTGTCTACTTTTTGGCGCGCGCGTTTAAGCCGAGTTTATGTGAAATGTGACAAACGCAGAGACAGAGTCGATATACAAAGCAAGACAGATGCAAAGCCAAAACAGACGCTATTAACTGTTGTGCGCTATTGTTGTTGTTGTTGTTAGTGTGTCTGTGTGTGTGTGTCCGGCCTCAGGAGACATTAAACATAATAAAAACGAACGTGTGCGGCATTCGTTGCTGTTTTTGCCAAGTTTTTGTAACTGTCTGCGTTGGTTTTGTTTAATGCTAATAACACACAGATACAGAGCACAGACACACACACACGCACAGTTAGCAGAAACAATATTGCAAATGTGTGTGGCAAAGCAGTTGGCAAAAGTGTCGTAAATCGTTTAGACGGCAAACGTGGCAAGCGCCCAGGACATGGCCACGGCCACGGACACACGCACAAGCAGGACGATATGTAAACGACAATTCCATCGTGGGAAAAACATTTTATATATATTTATATACACACACACACATATATATATATGTATATATGAGCGCCACAGGATGCTGCTTGCTGATAGCGACTGCTCCTTTCCTTAGTTCATGTGAGTATAAATACACACATCCACCCACACACACGCACAACGAACAAACGAATGAAGTTCATAACGGCACTTTCGCTTTCCTCATTTTTTCTTTCTTTTTTTTGGCGCGCGCATTTTTATGAGGTTTTAACGTAAATTCGAATGTTTGAATTAGGCGGTGAGTCCTTTGCTCCTTGCCACAGTTGGAGGCGTGATAAATTTTTATGTGTGTGCACACACACACCCACACATACATACACACACACACAGGCATCGTTAGGGCCAATTAAAGTGCGAGTGCTGCAATCGAAGCTGATTAATTTGTGCACAGTTTTTGTTTTTGCTCCCAAATTAGGCCAGAAAATTATTTTTACCTCTGATTTATCTGTTCACATCAAAGTGGAAAAGCAGCTGGTGAAAATTATGCAAATAATCAAGTGATAGTGAACGAGTAGAGAATGCCCTGTTTAAAAATGCAATAAAAACTTTTTGTTTTGTGAGAATATCCCAATTACAGAGAATTTTGATTTTTTTTTTTTTTTTTAGTTTGGCTTTTGGTTGCAAAAATAATATTATTGAGAATTTCATGTCTATTAGATTCACAAACAGAAATAGCACATGAAAAGGTTAAAATTGCTTGAATTGATTAAATATTTACAAAAATAAGTTTCAAAAATAAAAATTTGATCGGGCAATTAGAACGCAAAATTTATTAATTGTCTTATAATATTGGAGTATTTTTAACATTCTACGAATCTTTTGAGGAATAAAAAGAACATTTTTAATTTTACTTTTTAAATTTAATTTAATTTTTTTTTTTTTTTTTGTTATGTTTGCATTAAATATTATTATTATTTCAAAACATATTGAAAAACGCGGCATTTTACTAATTCGACCATCCAATGTGTTTATTTATTATTTTATTTTATTTTTTTACATATATATTTTTTATTTATTTTTATTTATTTATTTATTTTTTAAATTTAATTTTAATTTTTTACTAAATTTTTTTAGGTTTTCGTCTTTGTTTCCATAATTATTAAATTTAAAATTTATATTGTATTCCCAGCTCAAAATTGTTTCCATCTTTTTAACAATTCTTTAAATTACTTTTTATTATTATGTAAAAATAAAAAAAATTAAAACAATTAGCAATTGAAAACTTTAATTCATATTCTAGCTTTATCTATTAAATTTCGAATATTTTATAAGCTGTACAAATATCCATTGTTAGTTCACCGAGAATAGCTTCCATTAAATACTATTATTTCTATGCTATAAGACCCACACACATATATTTATGACTCTCCGAAAGTTACGTTTAGTTTAATGCCTTTAATATCATGCCAGATTTATCCCATTATGTGACTCGAACCTTTCATCAATCCATATCCATATCGCTTTCCATGACAATCCATATATCAACAGGGTATTTAGGCCTAAATGACGCATGCAAATACAACTTTCCATTCGATTTGTATGCGATAAAATTATGTCTATATGTACAATATATTTATATGTATATATGTATGCAAGTATGATTTGGCAAATTGGATGCATGCAGGTTTTTAGCAGGCACATTTGGCATATTTTTGGTCCGATTTAAAAGCCGAAAATGCAAATGTCAAAATATTTTCACATTCAATGCACAAAACGAAAAGCCGAAAATGGAAAATTAACAAAAACAAAAGTTGACACAACTCGGCAGCTCGGCAAAATATTTGCAGAGAATTGTAGAATATTTTTCTTCTTTTAGGCAAATAATAAAAATAAAAATTAGGATTATGATAATATGTTTATATAAGCATACATACATACATACACATATACACACACATATACAGTTGCAAAACAAGCAAAAATTGCTGTAAATTGTGAAAACAGACTTTTGGCCAAAGATTCACATTGGTAAAAGAAAATTCTTGCCCAGCAATGATATTTGAGCATTTTTGACTCATTTTCTATATTTTCTTTATTTGATTTTGTTCTTTTTAGGAAAAACACAAAAAATATCCTGAATGAATTGAGACTGAAAACTCACAGGGAAGCCAAAAAGAAAATTTTTAATAATAAATGGTAAGTTTTGTGCCTTGTTGCTTTCATTGCCAACTTAGGTAACTACTTCGATACCTACTCTAACGATACCAAGGCACGATTATAATCGCGCTACGACATATACGTACATATATGTATGTCTAACAAGTTTCTAATCAATCAGTATAGTTTTTATTCTTATTTTAAGTTTTTATAGTCTTATATCATATTAACTCGTGTGATTCTTTATTAAATGTAAAATATGTATGCTATAGTATATATATTTCAATGTATATCATCCCACTTCCATTCATATACATACGTTTGATATGCACACCTTTAAGATATATCCTAACCTCATCTATGCATATTGTTTTAAGGCTCATAAAGCCTCAAGCACCTCTTCAAAGGAAGTAAAAAACCCGCAATTGCACAGACAGAGAACAGGGACAACAAACATGTGGGGGGAGAGGTCGTAAAACCCGTTCCCATTATGTCTGCATTTTTATGTGCTTAATCCTTTTTGACTACCTTCCATTCACCCTATATTCGTATATATATACATAACGGAACAATCTGTCACTTTGTGACTATAATGAAAACTTTCGCACATGAGTACAAAATATATAAATTTGCCGAGTGGAATCGTAAAAATTCGTAAACTGCGTAGTCAACGCCAAGCGCAACAAGCAAATGCACTCAAAAAACAAAAAACAAAAACAAAAAAAAAAAAAAAAAAAACAAGTAAGAAGGCTCTAGTCGAGACGGCTCGACTACGAGATACCCTGAACCCTGCAAAAAAAGTGATACTCTTCTTCTTTACGCACTTGGAGGCGCGCGCTCTGCTAACTGCGCCGTTGCTGCCGTGGCTTGGGGGTGGGTTGGGCTGAACTTTGGACGCTTATAGCTCCATTTCTAGATGAACGATCTTGATGAGTAGGTTAAGAGTATCTAAATCTATCTATGTGCCAAATCGCAAGTCTCTAGTATTTTAAATGCGTTTTTTTTTTTTTTCAAATTGGGAGCGGAGGGGGCGTGGCATCCAAAATCTGAAAACTACAAAATCTGCGTATCCATAATATCTAACTAAATATATAAAGTTGAAGTCTCTAGCTAAAACGGTGTAGTAGTTATACCCAAAAAACCTAAAAAATTGAAACGAATTTTCGATTTTTTATCGATAATTTGGATATGGGACGAGTTATCGAAAAAACAAAATAAACTCGTATTGCGTAGGTAACATACGAGTGTTCATGTGAAATTTCTCTCTAGCTTTTGTAGTTTCCGAAATCTCGACGTTCATACGGACGGACGGACGGACGGACGGACGGACGGACAGACGGACAGGGCTCAATCAACTTATTTTTGTATGCTGATCAAGAATATATATACTTTATAGGGTCTGCGACGTCTCCTTCTGCCTGTTACATACATTTCACAAAACCATTATACCCTGAATTCCCATTTTCAATGGGTTCAGGGTATAAAAAAAAAGAAACAGTGGAGGGGAAGCGCGCTGTATAAAGGCAAACAAATCTATAAAGAAAAAACAAAAAAATAAAGAGACAACAAAACGTGTCAAGTGATAAGCAGAAGCTGCCCCGAAATGTGTCCCGTGCAGCGTGCAGCGTGCAACTTTACGAGCCAAAAGATGCTCTGGTTGGGGAACAAGTTGCCCCCACTTTTTGTGCAGTGTCATAAAAGCTGGTGGCACGTCGCCTGGGCCATTTGATGTTGCATACTTTTGCGCGTCTGTTAGTATTAATTTGCTGAGGTAACGCTCACCTGCCCGCATGCTCCAAAACATGGGCGTGGCTGGAGAGGGGTGGGGAGAAAGAGGTGCGTGTGGGCGATGGCTTAGTTTAAGAAGCAGCTCCTGCTGCTCATTATGCATGCTTGTCCGCACGTATCTGCTTTGAGCAACAACCCGAAAGAGAAAGAGGGAGAGAGAGATGCGGATAAGCCGAGAGTTGGGGAGGAGCTGGAGCAAGAACTTGCCAAGTTTTAGCAATTTCATTTTCAATTGACTGGCGACCAGGACACGCAGCCAGTGTTGGCTAACCAACAGCAATTGAGCGTATGAAATGCCGCAAAAGCAGAAGCCCACACAAAAGTTTAGCACACACACACACACACACACACAGAGACACGTACGCACACAAAGACACTAGAATCCTTTGCTTTCAATTCGTTTCCTTTCTATTGCAGCTACTTATTTTATTTCCACAGTGTGCATGTGTGTGTGTGTATTTGCTTAGCTATTGGGTTATACCCAACATTTTACAACATATTAAGAGTTAGGGCTGTGCCAGCGGGCTGCACTCAAAGAAAAGAACAAGTAGATGGGGTCTAAGTAGAAATATATTGCTTATAAGGCAATCCAAATTGAAAGCAACAAAAATTGCATATACATATTCCATTCATATTAGCTGGGGAATCTAAGAAATTAGATGTTTCCATGCATGCAGTTTAATATAAAAGTTCCTTATTTAAAAACATTTTATAAGATTTAAGGAGAACTTTGAGACTTAGAATGAAACATGTAGTAAAGGAATCTTGTAAGAAAGTCATTTGCTAATCACAGAAATTCCAAATTTAGGATACCAACATATGAAACTTATTATGCAAAATCTTTTTAAAAATTATTATTATACATATATTATTATTAGCCAAACCTTTTAATATATTACAAGAGAACAATAAACAAATTCATCGATTATTCCAAAAATTTTTAATTTTAAAGAATTTGGAAACATCCACAACAAATTTTTTAATCTGAAAGATTCGTATTGAATATTAATAAATTATTCATTTTATAACCATTTGAAAAACTATATAAGAAGAAACAAGTATAAAATGATCTTTAGATTAGCTAATTTTATCTCAACATTTATTTAAAGCTTGAAGATTTTATACTTTCTAGAATTTTCTATCATTTCTTAATATACACCATAGAGTATGTAGTCGATTTCGTTTTCTCTCAGTGTCGGTGTCTATTGCAAACTTTTCTAGCAAAATTACGCAGCACAGACACGCACAATTCATTTGCAAATAGAACAGTTTAATTTGTTGCCTTTTGTGCCAGCTGATATCCTTGATATCCTCCTCCACACATGTCCGGGCGCCGAACAAAAGTTGCAACAGAAAAGGCTAAAGGTGGCGCTCAAGGGGGACAATAGAGAAAATGGTAGGGCAGCTGCTTAAAGCCCGCATTTTACACACAACCACACACAAAAGATTACTTTATGAGAATGGCACGAACTAGAGGAGATCCAGAGAGAGGGAGAGAGGGAGAGGGAGAGAATGAGGTTAACATTATGGTTGGCAAATGTAGGCGCTGTCCATAAAACAGAAGCTGTTCAATACGCTGCCCAGCCATTGCGAGTCCCTCGCTCTTATTGCGACCATCCCACAATCCATCCCAACATCCCACCATCGACTACCGATGAACTGTATTTGCACTGAATTCGTGGGAAAAGAGTCTAGACACTCGGTAAAATCCGACTCCATTTTGCATTGGCACGTAGCTTTGCTTTGCTTTGTGCCTTCCTTTTGCCTAATGGCCAAATTATACGTTCAGCTGGCAGCGATTTGATGGCCTTCAGTTATGTGGCCAAAGATCTGGCACCACTTGACAAATGAGACCACAGCCCAGCCCCAAAAAGCTCAACCAGACATGCGATATGCAAAATCTGCTGCTGCCGCTTCTGCTCATTGGCCAACAACAGCAACCATAGCTACGTTTTGATTTATCGCCAGAGTGGAATATGAATGGAAAGTGCTGAACAACATCACTTTTAAAGAAATTGGTAATTAGTCTCGTTAGAACACAACAACTGAAGATGCTGAAATCAATATATTATTATTATAAGACTATTCCGGTAATCTTTTGGGAATTTTGAACATAGGTCAAGTGACCTTTTTCTATACTTGTCAGTGAATGTAATTGAAATTATATTTGCCAATATTTGATTATTCCAAGTGAGCGCTTAGTCAATTTTGTACACCCTTAGCCCATTGAAAATGAGAAGTCAGGGTATAATTGTTTTGTTTATTTATTTATTTTATCTATTTATTTATTTATTTTATTTTTTTACTTTATTTTATTTATTTATTTATTTTTATTTATTTATTTTTGAGTCTTTGTATCAAATACTTTATTCAATTTGTTGATTATATTATAAAAAATAAATAAATAAAATATAAAGTCAGAAATAACATATTAAGTAACTTCATAAACCATTCTATGACAGAAGAAAGTTTTTAATCAAAGTTCTATATATCAGAATGAACCTGGTGTTGTTAGTAGACAAGATGGGCATATTAGTTTCATAACATTAAAATGCAAGAACGCTCTAGTCGAGACTGCTCGACTACGCGATTACGTGAAACATTCTAAGAACTAAGAGTTCAACGCTTCGTTTCTGTATATAACAAACAGACGTGAACATACACGCACACATACACATACGTATATACGCATAAGCACGCGCCTTGCTGTCTCGCTTGTACGCAAATGCAGGCATCCTGCTGTCTCCCTTGCTATGCAATGGGCAATGTTATGGGAACTTATTGATGCATAATTCTTCTTGTAGATGGACTTTCGTCATCAAACTTTCAGATAATGATCATAACATTCAAATGTACATATATACTAAACCAAAGTGTAGGTCTCTAGTATTTGAAATATATTTATACACATTGGGATTGGATCGGTTTCCAAATCCAACAGAAAGGGAAATTGTATTAAATTAATATCTATATATATACGCAGTAGATTTCCGATTTTCAATGTGCCCAGGGTATAAAAGTAATCACAAACAGAATTGAGTAAATTATCTCGATCTAGCAGATCTTTGATAAATATTATGAGAGAGATATTACTGCAGTAGAGACAACACTTTGATATTGCTCATATACGAAAATATCATTGCATGAATTAGTTATAGTATTCATTATCTATACTTTTTGTACCTGAAATCATATCGTATAAGCATAAAGACAGCACTTGGTCTTTAAGTATATATTTTTTATTAATATACATCATTTGTTTCTATATATGTTATTGATTTATTAAATTATCATTATAAAAACTGCATATCTTTATGTAATGTCTCTTTAATCATCAAAAGAGTTTTGTCAAGTATTTAGTCAAACTGTATACGAGGAGAAACACACGCTACTCACGTTTTTAAATATCGCCATAATTTTGGACCTTTGTTGTTCTCGTTGTTGGCATCTAAACTCTAGGGCAAGTGAAGCGTTTCGATCAGCACATTTGTAGCTATAAGAAAGAGATAAACAAGATAAGGATATTTGATTAGTCTTAAGTCTTGGCAAATAAACTCGTGGCTAACAATAAATTTTCTTTATATTCCTCAGCTTTCGACGCGGCTCACACTGAGGGAATGGGAAATCTCTTTGCGAGGCCTCTTCAGCATAATTTTATTTATTTCTTTTTGGAAAATATATGAAAATGTTTTATGTGGCGCAACAATAAATATGAAAATATTGCAATAAATAAACCAATTTTCCATCAGTCAATAAAAACAAAATTTAAGAGACTTTTCTTATGGGTGGACCTATTGCGGGAGTGGGCGTGGCAGGTGAGCCCTGGGACCTGCTGCAGCCGCATTTATGTGGGCACAAAATGATTGTTATTATACCTTCATATTATTATTATTATTATTGTTATCAAAGCCAATGTCAAGCCCCAACGGAGTCGAAACATGAAAAAAAAAAAAAAAAAAAAAAAAAAAAAAAACAGAAAAAGAAAAAGCAAACGCTGCCACAAGTCAGCAGCCAAAAGAGGAAACGGCGACAGCCAAGAAACGTGCCAGGCATAAGGACAGCCGCACCACAGGACACACGCCGAATGAGGAGCGTGCGTGTGTGTGTGTGTGTTTGTTCGCAAAAATTTATGTTTTGTTTGTTTATTTGTTTATATGCTGCAGTGCTTTGCGAACTGTTTTCTACACAAGCACACACAATCGCAGCGCAGTAGCTCATGCAAATTTATATACACCTGCCCGGATGCCATCATAAATATTCGCCAAAAATATCTCATTTCAGCGCCTTTTGTCTACCTGGAGCCGTTGCGCTCGCTTGTCACGTGTCGACATCATTACCGCACGTAGCGCCGTTATTTATACAAAATGTATATCGTTTATAGCGACAAAACTCAACCCACACCAAACGCATAAGGCTATGAATGCTGCCCCTAACCCCTGACTCTAAGCACCACCCCAAACACAAATACATGAGCAAAAAATAAGAAAAAAACAAAATGGCTAAGCGCACAATTATCTGTGGCATGTCGCAGATTAAATACTCTATTCTTGATTCGCTGACAATGATGCGAAAACGATGTAACAAAATGTAATAAAAATCTAGACTAAATAAGGGTCAAGTCTGCTCTTTCCTGAAAAGTGATAAATATGAAAATATCTTCATAATCTGCGCTTCATAACTAGTTAAAGCATTAGCTAAAACATCATAAATAAGTAAATATCGACGAAATATGCATTTATGCTTTTTCAAAATATTTACTTTCATCTTCTTGTTTACATTCCACGTGTATTTGCTTTGAATAAAATAATATTTACCAAAAATGTTGAATGCTTCGCACATTCAAATTTAATGAATATAAATCTAATTTTACATAATAATATTTGCACAAATTTCACATAAACTTTTAAACTTTTCGCTGTAGCTCTGAAGCTTTGGGATAGATAAACCTATATCAGTGGCTCAAGCACTTTATTGTTGCCAGCTTTACTTAGTTGTACTTATCACATTATTAACTAGATATTTATATAAGATAATATACGAGACTCGTTAGGCAAGTGTATTAGAGTTGAGAAGAAAAGAAATTTAAATCATCTGGCAATTTATTTTTTCACTGCTTTTCTTCCTCATTTTATTTTTTATTTTATTTGTTTTTTGTTTTTTTTTTTTTTTTTTTTTTTTTTTTTTTATGGGGAGGTCTGAAGCAATTTTGCTAATTGTTCAATTCATGCAGAGAGCTGCGGCAGCTGCTGCTGTCGCTTGTCGTTGTTGTTGTTGTTGTTGGGAGTGTCGTTTTGTCGGTTTGTCGGTTTGCCAGTTTGTCGCTTTAGCCGCTCCTTTGGGGCATGCAATTTACGACACATGTGCACGGCCGAGCAGAGCCGAGCCGAGAACATGGCCAAAATGTAGAGCCAGCTCAGTGGAGCAGCAGCTCAGAGTGTTACAGTTAATTTGTTGACAGCTTAGTTGCCCAACACTGAACACTGAACACTGAACGGCATGGAACGAAACGGAGCATAGACTGGGACGCTCAACTCCAAGCTGGACTCCTTGGGGGCTACAAGATGTCCACATACAGCAAATGTGACCAGCCAAAGGCCGAGACAGCGCGCAATTGTAATTAGAGAGTATGGTAAATAGTTTCGGAGGGGGTGGACGTGTATAATGGACGTAAAGAGTGGGAGACATATGCACACAAAGTTCTTGCGGAAATTAGATGGTATTTAATGAAAATAGAGATAGGCAGAGGGCAGTTACATGTGCTTAAATGCATAACACATTCAAATGCAGCTTACTTTGTTTCAAATGCCAAAAGCTTATAAAGAGAGAGAGAGAGAGAGATTCCAAGCAATCAGCAAGCAGTCTGGGAAGTGGGATGATGAAAATTACAACTGAGAAGAGTTGAGAATGGGTGGGAAATAGCTAAAGAGCATAAATGAATATCTATTTATTAAAAACATTTCTACAGTAAAAGAGATGTTATTACCTAATGTTAGCTTAGCTCGAAAACTTTACCAGGATGCAACTCTAAATTTATCTAAGAATTTGTTGAATAAATATAATTGCATTTCTTATGTACAAATTTGATTACATTATATTTTATGCAAAGGACTTATTAATAGCTTGAATTAATAGCTTTAAAAATTGTTCTGAATTTATTGAAAATTAAAATGGAGTATACTTATTTCTTAAAACGGTTACTAATAAACATATTTGCTTGTTAATTTTCAATATATTACATTTTTGTATATTTAGTTATCTATTAGTTTCGCTTTATTCAATTCCATAGATCCACCTTCATTATTACGACAGCCGCTCCACTTTTTATTTCCCTCAAATTTTACACGTTGTCTTGCCAACTCATTCATGGATGCCCTAAGGCTTTCTACATACTCAAGCACACATCACTAAGGATAGAGCCAACCACATTTTGTATACCCTGAGCCCATTGAAAATGTGAAATCAGGGTATAATGGTTTTGTTCAAAGTATGTAACAGCCAGAGGGAGGCGTGGCAGACCTCATAAAGTATATATGTATATTCTTGATCAGGGTGACGAGCTGAGTCGATATAGCCATGTCCGTCTGTCTGTATGTTTGAACATGTCGATTTCGAGACTTCATTATTTTTGGGTTAGGTCCGTATATAGCATGCGCAGTACGAGTTTGTTTCAGAAATTCGATAACTTTAGTACTTCCAGAGTTATCGATAAAACAATTTATCGGTTTCCCAAGTTTTCTGCATATATATACATATAAATTTAATACCATTTCGGTTTTTGTCAAATTTCTGGTCCCCAATTCACCCCAACACCCCCAAATGCTTTAAAAATGTATTTCAAATACTAGAGACATACCGTTTGGTTTGCCATATAAATATGAATGTCATGATCATAATCTGAAAATTTGATTACGATCGTCCGTCTAGAAACAGAATTATCAAATAAGTTATCGCAGCAAAATCCACGTGGCTGAGCAAGCGAGACAGCAAGACGCCTGCAATACTTACACACATAAATGCATACAAGCGTATATCAGCGTGTGGCTGAGTGTGTGTGTTTGTTACGCTTGCAGAAACGAATCTTGGAATATTATTCGTTTGAAGAATGGTGTGAAAGTATCCCGTAGTCGAGCAGTCTCGACTACAGCTTTCTTACTTGTTTTTAGTTCCATTTGATTATCAATTGTCCAGCTACAAAGAAACTTAAAACTCAGCCCCTATATATATATATATATATATATATATATATATATATATATATATATATATATATATATATATATATATATATATATATATTTATATATATACTATATATATATATGACGATATTTCCCCCAATTGGATTCGTTATAAATACAATTTGGATTTCAATTTTCAATTGCTGCTGCTTCTGCAGCAAAGATGTCAAATTTCAACGGCAACGACAACGTTGCCAACTAATTGGGTTTCAGGACTCGTCAAAGATAGCAAAAGGAAAAAAAAAAATGTATGGAATGAATGAATGAATGTATGGAACAATATTTTGCCAGCAGGTGGAGAGATGTGTAAAAGAAAAAGATTAAATTTCCTTGTTACCGACTTCCGGCTGAGCACAAAATGAGAAAAAGCGACAAAAGTGAAAATAAATATTGAATTATTGATATACAATACATATTATACATATATATGTATATATATGTACATACATATATATGTATGTACATACACACACAGGCGTATGGAGTTTTGAGTTGACAAAGTTGTATTTACTTATCAAAGGGTTTTCTTTATCTTCGACGCGAACTCATTTGAAATGCAGCTGACAATTTGCGTTCGGCAGCTAAAATAACATACATTTTTCATAAAAGCCGCTCGAAATGCGTTGACGTATTGGAAAAAAGCTGACAAACAAACAGGCGGCAGCTTTGTGCCTTTCTATGCGCTTCACAGCGCGCTGACTTTATTCCATTAAGGCTGAGAGTGTTCTACAGATATATTTCCCATCAAATTATTAAATATTAAATATGAGCTTTAAAAAGTTAATATTCGTTGAATATTTTAAAGCAGTAATTGCTACATGTACGAATATATATTTATATTATATTGTCAGATTAATTTACTATATCAAATTTACATAATATTGTCCTACTTATAGCACATTTAATTTGTAAATACTGCTCAATAAAGTTCGCCTTAAAGATTTCTATAAGCTAGCCAAGCTTCTTTGCCACTCTAACTAAAAAATAGCTGAAATTTGGTCGAATTCGTAACGAATCTGTCTGCTGGAACAGTCGTGTACTGTATTTAATTCTCTTATTTTTTGCACTTCGCTCTGCTTATTGTCAGCGCAAATATTTGTTTGTTTGTCTTTTGACGTAAGACTCAGCCACCCAACCACATCACAGAGATATATAGCTTTCACAGATAGACAGATACACAGCGAGAGCGGCCCAAACCACCGCTAGGCTGCTCAGCAGGAAAGCGGCCAGGTGGGCGGGGCTTGGCTTATTTCGTTTAACGAGAATGCTGCGATGGGACCATGCTCTAGCAATATTTTGCATGTTTGCATACAAAATATCATATTTGCTGAGATTGTTTCATTAAAAAAAAACCTAGAGAACGGAAGATGGTGCAGATGGTACAGGTGGTGCTCCCTAAAGCTAAGCAGCAATTACCTTTAGGCATGCCAGTACGTGTTAAGTTTAGCACCTACACTCCCACATGCACACATGCACACATGCACACACGCACACCACATGCGTGGACCATAAAATGGTCATATTACCAAAAAAATACATAGAAAAAAGTAGAGAGGAGGAGAGAGAGAAAAATAGCTGAGAAAATTGGTTTTTCCACGCACCATGCCAACAGAAATAATATAATATCTGTGCACAGGCGAAGCAGCCGAGGCAAAACCACTTGAGTGCCAACTGAGAGGAGAAACTAGTTGTGCATGCCAAACAGGTGGACAGCTGTCGTAGCCATAAAATGTACTCGCAACGCATGTATTGAAAATACATAAAGCCTAAAAGCAGCCAAAAGAGTTTTTTGGTTTTCAAATGAAATCCCTAAATCTCCAACGGCCTAAGCAGATGCCATAAAAAACAAAACTTGCTCGCAAAATTGTTCCAATATACAAAGTTTCTTTACTTTGCTGCATATCTGAAATAGTAGCTACATCATTCGATAAGCTTTTACATGTCATATCTGGGAAATACAGAACTTTACTCAACGAATTCTATTTAATTCCATATATCAAAGTATACTTGTAGAAAATGCCAAAGCTTTAATTGGAGCTGTTTATTTTACAAAAGAACTTTCATTCCCTGCAAACGTCTTCTATTGTACTTAGTTATGGAACTTTAGATATTTCGGCTCTTGCAGTATTTCAGCTTATCAATATACTCCTCTGTCTAACAATGTATAAATAATTTAAATAAATTATAAAGTAAACAAATGCATAAAAAATCTGTTTACGTTTGCCTTCTTATCATAGTAGGTATCTAATTATTGATCTGCCTTCATTAATGAATCGCAGGACAATTTTAGGTATTACCTTTCTTTATAACTTGATTATTGGTAATATTAATTCGCCCAGCCTGTTAATGCGGCTCCATTTTTCTGTTGCTTTCCGAACTACCAGAAACTTTCGCCCGTTACATTTCCCACAGTATACCACGGATTATTCTTTATGCATATTCTGCTTTCCATGTTTTATGTGTTAATTATAATAAATTTTATCACGTAATTTCCTTAGAGCTCTCTCTTCCCCTAATAAAATACTTGCTTTCAGATCATCTTAGGAAAATCACTTGAAATGCCCTGATGTGAATATTATTATTATTATTATTATTATTATTATTCTTCTTATTTTTTTACTTATTTTTTATATATAATTTTTTTCTCTTCATCATTCACTCTGAATTTTGTTTTTAATATTTTCTTTTTCTAGCTAATCTTACTTTAAGTATTTTTTAATTGTTAGTTCATAAATAGACTTAAGAACTTTTAATATTCATTTTTAAGTTTTCAATTCATACTTTCTACAATATTTTGTCGTAGTTTATAATATCCCTGGCCATTCATGGCTGTGAATTAGGGCATAGCTGGCCGGTTGGTGCTACTTTTGTTATTTGAATTGTTCTGTACTTTATTATTATAAAATTGCATTTGTCCTAAGTTTTGACTCTAGATTTGTCAACACTTTAAATAAAATAAAAAAAAATATACAAATAAAAATCTTTAAATAACACTCAAGTAAACAGTTTCTAGACAAAATAGTCTGATATTTGATGCAGTCTCTATTTAATTCTTCTAAAAAAAAAAACACTCTAAAATTAGTCGAAATTGCTCATCGAAATTCATTCTGTATATATGTACTCGGATATTTTCACTTTTTATCTGCAGTTGAATGAAAAGCTTTTGCTTTTAGCTTTTCACCTTTTGACACAAAACATGAAATAGCGCTAGAGCATCAAAAATAGAGACGTCCAGAAACCTCTCTGCCCAATCTCTTTCTCTATCTCTGCTGCGACCCCCCACTGCCCATAAAAATGGAATAAACATTAACTTTCCATTTCAGTCAAGCTGTCAGCAGCCCAAAAAGCAACCCCCATCTTACCCTTCTTCGCCTCATCCAGCTTTCTCCATTCACTATTCGTGTGCTATGCCTGCACTTTGTTGCCTTTTCTCTCTTTCCGGCTCAAACACACACACACACACACACACACCTACGCCACAGAGTTACTCAATTATTTCGTTGACATTAAGCACATAAAGATACAAATAGATGACACCCAGCTACAACAACAATAACAGCAACACAAAAAAAAGGGACCACAACGAGTTCTTATAATGGTCAGTCCCGCCTCCCGCCTCCCGCCTTTCGCTCTGTGCCGTGGGCACAGACAGCGATTTGTCTGCAGCTACCTTTTTTGCCTAAGCCAAAAGGACGCCCGCCTTTATCGCAGATTAAGTGCGACATCGTCATCTAACGTCCATGTCCTTCCACGGCACCCCTCGGCAGGAGGCCTTCCTCATGGCATGCGCTAGTTATAGCAAGTATTGTGCTGAAATGTGCTTACAGCACATTAATTTCTTGCACCTGGCATTAAGATAATTGTCGGCCTTTGTTTAGAGATACAAGATACAAGATAATCGACTGAGCCCAAACAAAAAAAATGAATTAACTAAAAGGGAATGAAAGCGGAAATCGAAGTGAAATGAAAAGAAAGGCGCGTGCTGCTCTTTAACAGATCTGCGGAATAGTTTGCTCGAGAAGAAAACTAAATGTATTTATACTTGAGTAGAGTTAAAGCTAATTTTGATTCTTAAAGACTCTTAAATAAAATTTGAATTAAATATAATAAATATAGCTAAAAATACTTTTATGTATACTATATTAATGATTTCAAATTTGAAAATTCTGTCTGTATATTTGCTAAAGCTTCTTCAAAATAATTGTATTAAAGGCGTTTACATACATAATCAATTTCATACAAAATTATTTTCTTTGAAATCGTGTAATTTTCGTCACAAATTGCTGCTTCACAACACTTTAACCAAGTCATTTTGCAACACTTAATCACATTTTAATTCCAGATTAAACGACTTCCAAGTAATATAAATCAAAATACCAAAGAAAAAAAAAAGACATATACATATTAAACACGCCGTCAACGACTTGTATGCATTGCGTAGCAAATTAATGGCAGAGAAAGAGAGAAAAAAAAAAAAAATACAAAACAAATTTGTGAAATTAAATCAACTTTTAATGGAATTGCGGAAGGGGGATGGATGGAACTGAAGATGGGGTAGGCATTCACTTTGAACTCTGCTCGAGTCATAAAAATCAACCGCACACACACACGGAAGCCAAAGGCAATAGCGTGTAATTTAATAACAAAATAATAGGAAGCAATGACTACAAAATAGAGGAGTGGGCCAAGGGAGAGGCGGCAAAAGCGCAACAAGGTAGAAAAACAAAAAGGCAAAAGACAGAGGCAACTCTCAGTGTGTGTAGTCATAAAATGTAATCATAAATTATATGCTCGGCCATTTGGCATTTCTGTATATGTGTGCGAGTGTGTGTGTGAGTGTGTGTGTGGGAGTGCGTGTGTTTGTTTGGTAATAAGTGCCTCGCTAGCGCAAAGTGCGTTACGGCCTGCTGGTGGGCGTGTCTGCGTTGTCAACGCTGGCAATTTCGTAATCTTTCTTCTGTTTTTCTTTCTGCACTCGGTTTGTGTTTTTGAAAAATACTCGACGCCTAAAAGCCGCTTAGTAATTGCTTATGAAATATGCAAAGGCCTACGCCTTGGACCAAGCCAGCCCCCCACGCCCTTCTCCCCCATGAGCCGACCCCTTCTGTTTGGGCTCACTCAGTGGTTCTCTTAGCCCTAAGCACGCACCCTTTTTAGCCGGAAATCTTCATTGGCTTTTGCGGTTGGGCTGCACAGTGGGCCTAGCCTAGCATGACATTGGCACTTAGCGGCTACATTAATGCCAGCGCCAAATGGCCATCCCACCACGCCGCCCTCATCGCAAACTGAGCGTGTAACGACAAATAAACTAATACAAGCATAGCATACTTTTCTGCTGCGTATGAAGATGTAACGTTATGTCTGTCTCCCACTCTCCCCTCTCTCTATCTCTCTCTCACTCCTCGTACCTATCTGTTGCATGAATATTTAATGCTGACATGTACCAAGTATACTAAATATATATATATATATATATATATATATATATATATATATATATATATATATATATATATATATATATATATATACAGCTGTAAAGACAAGCACATGTCTCTCCATACATACACACATATATGTATATGTATGTATGTACATATGTATACCTAATAGTCGGAAGTTCCATAAACATCTGCGTTGAACAAATGACAAGAAAAATTGCATATGTTATCTGAAGTTTTTCTTAGATAATTTGTTGCCTGGCTGAGATGACAAGCAGTTGGGGATGGTAACTGAAGAAACTGCGCAACAGTTTGTACATATTCTCTGTCTCTCTCTCTCTCTCTCCCGTTCTCTCTTTCTCTCTATATACATATTTTTGTTTTATTTTCAGGCAAAACAAATGTTTTGCTGTTATAGAAATATAATTGTGTTTCACTCCCCAGAGTAAGCTGCAATAATTTATTTGTGAAATCGAATTGCATGCGAAATCGAAATTGAAATTGTGAATTTATAATTAAAAACAATTTACCCAGTATAAAATAAAAGACAACATAATAAACCATAATAAAAGGAACAAGAAATCTATGTAAATTATTTATTTAACAACTGCATTCCGCAACAAAACGAAGCGAACAACATTCAAATGAATTCTTTATGGAGTTTTATCGAAAGCGAAATGCAAATAATTTCATCAATTCGTATTTCGTATTTCAAATTGACTTAACAGATATTTTAAAATTAATTTATAAAAATAACTGCGGCTTCACAATACTCGAACAAAAGAAAATTAAAACCTAAGTAAAAATGTTCTTTGTAAATGAAAGCAAGCAGAAGAAAATAAACGAACAAACATTATTATTATTATTATTATTGTTGCAGTAGGTTACATAGATATCTGTAGATGAGCTATGCAATATATACATATAGTGAATCAATACCAGGGGAAAGCAGTCTTGAATAATCATCTTGATAATTTATCAGTCAATAAGCACTCGAACGAACAATTTCCTCGTAACAGTGAAATACATATCAAATGTGAACAGACGTCAGCTGAAATCCCTTGACGCTCTATTATGAGCCACAGACGCCCCCGCCTTTAAAACTGCAAAGCCTTAATGTTCAAATCATTTAAACGCACAACCCCCATAGAACCCCCAGCCAACAGCCAACAACAAACAGTCAACAGCTAACTCAGTGGGAAACAAGCGGCCCTCATCATCTGTATCGCTGTGAAAACAACAAAACAATTTAACGCTTTAATGATAATGATGTATGAACAACTAAAGACAACAAACAAATGTTGTTGTAGCTGCTGTTATTGTTGTAGAAAGAAAGGGGCTGGGCATGGGGTTCAGGTTCGGGTTCGGGCTCGGGTTGTTTGGCAGGCCCATCAACAATGGCCAACGCTTAACAAGCTAATGTGCTTTTAATGGTCCCCATGTCCAGCTGATTATATCATATGACTGAAAGAACGAGGGGGCGCGCGCAGGTTTACAGATCGCAGGAGGGGGCAGTAAGGCAGGGCCCAAGTAAAATACACAAATAATTAAAATTAATTATCTTGCAATTAGTTTACGATTTACTCATTAGGCAGAGCGCGCTCGCAGGCCCGCAAAAGTATGCAATGCACACACACATGCACACACATGTGACCCACAACTCAAACCTAATTACGATCAAGCTAATTAACGCAATAATGAAGCTTCGAGTCGGTCGTGTATATGACAATATAATTATGATATTATTGCGTCTAGCATTTCAATTGAGTTGTTTGCTTGATTTATGTGCAATTGCACAAAGCAAATACACCCACACATGCACACACACTAACACACCAATACACGCCTTTATATGCATATATGTGTGTGTGTGTGTGCTTGTATGTATAGAGCACAGAAGGGGGTAGTTTGTCATTTATTACGCATACGCTGTGTGGACTTTGACATTTAAACATCGTGTAGTTTTTGGAAGGCAGCGTACATTTTATTGACACTTAACACACTCAACAAACATATTTCAAATTAGATTGTCCAACACCTCCTACTCCACTTGCATATGGCCTAATTCAAATAAGAGTATGGCAAAGTTTCGAGTTGATTAGTTTTTAAATTGACAGAAAATTAATTCTTGGACACAAAATCATATTCATATAATAATATTTTCGCTGGGTTAGCTTAAACATCAATTTACTTATTATTAAGATCTTTGACTGCTTATATGGTTTTTTTTCCCATGTATGTACATATATCTAATTACATAACATAATTAATTATATGAGCAGGCTTAAACACCAATTTTATTTTATCTCTATGCATAAATTAATTTGATGCAGAAGTAGACTTCGAGCTCTATACCATACAAGCGTTTTCTTTCTTAGCTGGGCATCAGATATTATGAAATTGTTGAAAAATTTTATAAAACTGTTCCCCTAGTAACCTCTTCAGCTTCGTCGCATGCCTTGTTCCTGCCTGAGAATGCTGCCAGGCAAAGTACTTAACTGTCTGCTTATTATTAAAAGCCAGCTTAAGTGGCAGAGTCAAGCTAATTGAATTAACTTTTCAACCCCGTTGCGTGGTGCGTGAAAAGGCTAAAATAACATACAAAAAAGTCAGCAACAACAACAACAAAAACGCTAAGCAAAATGCAAAACAAGTTGTGCTAATGTTGATAAAGTGACGCCAACTCAAAAAGATTTTCGAGACCCTGACTTTAAGCATATTCAACCTTAAATAGACAAACAATAAAAAAAAAGTGAGGAAAAATTATGAAATGCTCCGGAAAGCTAGAGCAACTTCTTGAATGACTTATTCTTAGCTCATTATTAAGAAATAAATTGTATTAAAAAAAAAAGATAAATAAAATTGTTCAATTTAAGTATGGATGATACCATATTAACATTAAGCAACGGTTATTAACACTTTTCCAGTTATTTTAAATTGGTTCAATCAATGTTCAAATTCTAACTGCAAAAATAAGCAAGGAATTCCTTCCATATATTCATAATAATAGATTATTTAACTTTCTAATTATTTATTTCATCGCATCCTTTGAAAAATAGCTTTCCAATTCATGCTGAAATTCATCCATAATCCAGTCAGTCAGTTCGCTCTGCTCGATTGATAGTAATAAGGTTTCCCCGAAAGTTCGCCATTTTCGAGCGATTTAACTTAAGCGCTGGCCAAGCGTCTAACAGTGTGCGGAATGCCGCGTGTTGTGTAGCGCTTAAAATGGGTTTTTAGTCGCCGTACCGCTTTTTCCTCTCTTTAGCCACCAGTTTTGCTCGGCTGCTGTGTATCATATTATGCCGTCCTGGCTATCGGTCTACGCGCTATGGTTCGTTAAGTGCATTCTGAATTTTTAATGCGGCGCCTGCACAAAGCACTATAAAAGTGCTCCAGAGAAAGAGAGAGAGAGAGGGAGAGAGGGAGAGAGGGAGAAGGAGGGCCAGGGTCAGGGGCAGCTTTTTGCGTTAATCAGTGTTGTGAGGCGACTAAAAAGAAGCACAACGGGGCACAGCCTGATTAATTCGCCTAATGAACAAACGCACAACACATTTTAGGCATTTGACGAGCTCAGCAGCTGCTGTTGCGCAAACAGAAATAATCAACACAAATCGTGTAAAAGTTATTCACTCTCTCTCACTCTCCCTCTCTCTCTGCCTGGAATCTGCCTCAAACCCTATGCAATTAATTTTTAATCTTTGCTAAGCATAGCAACAAATTGTGAACTAACCAGGCAAACCAAAGCGTGCAAATCCTTTGGCATATGTTCCACACCCACATATTTATCTTAATTTTATGTTGCTTAGTTGTTCTTTTCTCCCTTTTTTTTCTCTGTTAGCCTATAAAACTGTTTAAAAAAAAGGGGTAACATAAAGTTGTGCCCAGTAGACAATAGAGCACAGGCCATGATCGACTAGACAAATAGTTGATAGAGTAAATATACTAAAAGTTGGGCATGCGAACTCTGAACTCTGTTATATAAAATTTATCTATTAATACCAAATATACAAATAAAAGTTCAAAGTCTTTGTCTGACATTTTCAATAATGAAATAATAATGAAATAATAAGGAATAAGGAAAACTATATACAAAGAAATAAATTATTAATTAGTGAACAATTCTTACAGGGTATTTATATAGTTGTCCGATTTTGATTATTCTAGCCATGTTGCTATTATTTTTGCACTTGCGCTTGCTGGGTTTCTTTTTCATGATTTGCAAAAGTGCCAACAGCAGTGTAAAGGATCTTAGCCCAAGCCAAGGGGATTAATAAAAGGATTACGCAGCGGAAAATGCCAGCTGCGTTGTTGGCACTGCCAATGCGGATGCGAGTGTGAGTGCGGTTGAGGATGTGAATGCGAATGTAGATGCCACTGCTACTGCTGCTGCTGCTGCTACAACTGTTGTTGGCAATTTGTAGAGCGTAGGCAGAGGCAGAGGCGAGGGCGAGGCCGATTGCTGCAGGGGCTAATTGCGTTTCGCCTTGGCAGCCGTCGGAGTCGGCTCTACGCCCGCAATCTGCCTGGCTGCAGTTTTCGGGGCCAACTCTGGCCAAACTCTGTATGCATGCTCATATATTAAAAATAATCCATTCGATATCTGTTTTAATACTTCAAATTTATAGCAGACGCTTACAGCAGCAGCAGCAGCAGCAACAGCAGCATCAACAGAAAACAACAACAACAACAACGACTCGCTGTCATTTTGAAGGGCTTTTAGCTTGATATTTTATTGCTTAAAGGATGTGCTGGGCAACAGCAGTAAACAATGTGGGTCTACACAAAAGTTAAGCACAGTGCGAATACTGTTTGAGCGGCAGCATACTTGAAGATTTCGAAATTTAATATAATTTTGGCAATTTAACCATAAGAAATACTGAAACATTTTAAAGAACTAAATAAAAGAGATGTACTTTGAGTATAGTCCGAAGAAGTCAATTATAATTACAATAATAATTTAAAATAATGTTTATTTAAGTTTGCATTTCATTTTGTTTATAATTAAAAGAAATTTTTCTTTTTAACTACCCGAATTTATATTTTTTGATAGAGAAACTTTCTTAAAAATATATTAATTTACTAAAACCTGAACTTTTAAGTAACAAAAAATATTTTTTAAGCAGTTCATATATTTTATATTTTTAGAAAATATATAAATATTTTTTTATTGACATTTTCTTTATTTATTTGTTTATTTAAATTGATATATTTATCATTCACTATATTCACTATATCATAACTATATTTTGATTTTGAATAGTTTATTAAATTGTATCTGAGGAAGTTATTTGTGTAGTAAAGAGCATAATAAATGTTTTTTGTATTATTATTTCATTTATATTTGAACTTTATTAATTATATATATTTTTGTTCGTTCTCTCTTTGAAAACTTCCATAACAGCCCTCGCAAAAAACGCGTTTTTACCATTGTTTTTTATTCATTTTTTTTTCTTTTTTTTTTTTTTTTTGTGTATGCGCGTTTGGCCATTTTAATAATAACATTTGTCTTCGGCTGCGGTTTTTTATGGGCTTGGGCGCTGATTTGCTTACAATTGACATAACGTTGGGGATCATATGAGTTATGTTGTTATATAGCTCGTCGAGGGCTTTGCCACGAGCAGAGCTCGACATCGTTTACTTCCAGATAAGCCCCACTCAATCAGCATAAAAATATGCTACGCAAAATTTGCAATTGGTACGACCAGAAGGCGACGGCGTATACGTAAAGCAGTATCTATCTAAGCCAGATCCAAAGCAGCTGCCGTTAATCAGAAACTGCAACAGCAAAAGCGACAGCAACCAGAAAAGTAGCAACAGCATATTCTAAATTGCGACTTGCCGGCACACGCACGCATTTAATTAAAGTAAAAGCTTTGGTTTTCTCTGTTTCCCTCTCTCTCTGTGCTTATCCGCCAACACTTTTTGCTAAATATATAAAAAAAAAAAAAAACATAAAACTAAAAAAATGTACGAGAATTGTGGCCGTCAAGGGATCCGTCTGTCCGCTGCAGTCGCAAGGATAATAACGTGCAATTTATATGCGTGCCATTTTTTAAGCAACCAAAGCCTCGGCTTCGGCTCTCAGTGGTTGCATGTGGCATTTGGGCTAAGACACATTCGACTCATTAGTTTACGCTCCATGCAACACAGATAGCTAAAGAGGACACAAACAAGGAGAATGAGTGAAAAGTGCAACGGAGAGTGTGAACTCTCCCCTGGCAGATAGGGGTTGAATTTACTATTGGAGGGGTTACAACAATGCAAGGGAAAAGGAATTTCGTCTTATTTTATGGTTCGAGTATTGACTAAATTCTTGTATGGCAAAGTGGAGAGTCTGGTATAAGATTAGGATCAAGGATATATCCTCTGCTACAAGTACAATTACTACAAATTGTAGGCAGTAAACTCTTATACACATACTCTATAAGGGCATAACACAAATTAGTATAGACACATTTCTTTTATAACAAAATGTTTGCTAAACTAACTTGTACTTATATAGCTTTTGTGATCCCTTTTAGGCATATGAAAAACTATTATAAAATCATAATATATAACAAAGTGTTCCTTTTTGGACATTTTTATTCTTCGAATGAATAACCAATGAACGTTTGCCAATTATAACAAAATACTGACATACAGCTTTAGGCTAATGGAGCCAGTCGACGGGCACAAACTCAATTGAACTATAAACAAAGTAAAATCAATCCATCCAATACAATAAATTATTTTGATGATTTTAGTTTGTTTCTAAAATGTGTTAAAAGCACTGGCTAAAATAAACACATCAATGAATGATTAGAAATCGCTATATAACACATACTGTGCACAAATCTACGTACAATTTATTTTTACATAATACGACTTTTAGATGAAACTTTGGCCAAAGGCATGGCAAGTGTGCTACAGGGCACAATAATATGAAAGGTTGCTGATTATGCTTGTATAACTTCCAATTTTCACACCACACAGTATTTCCGTAATTGCAATAACTGTTATAAGCTAAAACTGTTCGACTTTTAATACCTGACTGCCGCTCTAACAATGTAAATGAGAAAATACAGCTTATAATATAACAGAAAGTTAAGCTCTTTGCTACTTTTCTATTCCATATAACAGCAAGATTTCGCAGCTGTTATATTAAGTGCTTCAGGCGTAAGGGTAAGGTATAACAGCTGGGACACTTTTCTACTGTCCAATTCCATTTTCATTCATATACAAGAAACAAAGCTTTTGCACGTTTTCACCCTTAGCAGCTGTTATACATAAAGCTTATATTTGAAAAAGCTTTTAGACCTAACTAGGCTAGCCATGAAAAACTCTACATAGCTTCAAAAGCTACGAAAAAGCTTTTCATCATTTATAGCTTCATGAAACATAGAATTACTTTGATATAAATATAAGTAGAATTTAGCAGTAGGAAGGTGAATAATATAGAAGTTATAGCAAAAATGCACAAAGGTAAAGCATAATAAAGAAATTAGATTCGCATGCAATATTATATATATCAAAATATAAGTATTTACTACATCATTTGTGCAATAAAAACAACAGTAAAACAGACTAGAAATTCCTTTTGAATATTTCATAAACTTCTCTCAATTATAGACACATATTAATATCTAAATCAACCATCAACCTGTTATATGAGTACTAAAAACATAATAAACATATTGTGTATACAATTGGAAATTCAAGCTCAAGTAAAATTAGTAATAGAGCATAAACACTAAAAGATATTTAATAAATAAATAGCTTCTTTATTTCCCATAATCTGTTTTAGTACGAGCATTAACATATTTTTATCTGCAACAGCTCAGCTGCACTTCAAGCACTGAACGAAAAACAACTAAGAAAGAGACAAAGAGAAGTAGAGAATGTCAATGCCTGCCAAAAGTTGGCCGAGGCTTATCAATATGATGTGCCTTAAGTATGCGAATGCGAATGCGTATGTCGAGCGGCTTATTTAGGGGCTTAGGCGTGGGCGCTGGTAAAAGGCCAACTAAGCCAAACGATTGAAACACTTTGATAACAAAATGGACAACTCTGTTGACCAAGTTAGGAGCGCGTGGGATTTGCAAAGGCCTTCCAAAAATATACAATAACTCACATAGAACAAGAACTACGAACTATTGCAATAAAAGAAGTCTGCAATGATGGATGAAGGAGCAAATAGACTTTTCTATATCGATAAGGCAAACAATGACAAATGAGACAGAGCCAATAAAATAAGCTAAATTGAATATCGGGGTGAATCTATATTGAATTTACGATTGACTGAATTAAGTTCCACATAAAGTCAAGAGATACATCATGTGAATGATTAAGTAAATAACAAAAATGAATAACATAACAAAATATAATAAAAATGTGAAAATTTTGAAAGAATTAAATTGAAATACGGAATACTTTTTGTCTTGGCATTCTACAAGTATTATTAGCGTAGAGTGATGAATGCGATAGATAACATTCATGATCAATGCGAGTTTGTGGATTGCATGAAATATGTATTATAAGAATATACATTAGTGACGAAATGATATACATGGGACTTGGATGAATTCAAATTCCTGAAGTGGATGACTTTGTATTTTGAAAAACTCAATTTTAAAAACCTTCTCACAAAAAAAAAAAAAAAAAAATTAGAGAGAGTCTCAGTGAGAGTTATCAGACGTGTTTTATTTTTGCTCTGCAAATTTTTCTTATTTTGTCTCATTAAATTGATTGTATTAAAGTTTCACACAATCGCGGTGCTAATTATTGCAAGTGTTGTCATATTCCTGTGCAAGGTTTGATCCGTGATATATTGTGCATTTGGTAAATTGCTTTTTAACTTTGAAGCTTGGTGCAGCTGTTGTCTTGTTTTACTAGCATTATTTTGCATTTTGCTTTAGTGCTTCTATTCTCTTTTGGCGCTCTCCCTACATTACTCTCAAAACGTTTGTTAGTGTGAGTGCTTGTAATTTTGATCTTGCTTACTATTGTTGTTTTTTTCCTCTCTTAATTTCGTGCTGTGCAAGTTTACTCTCTCTGTGTACTTGCTCTCTAACGGCTGTTTTTGTCGTTGCACTTGCTCTCTCAATATATTAACATTCTCTCTGTTTTTATTTTTGTTTTTATTTTCCTTTTTTTTCTGCGCATTTGCATTTCATCCCAGTTGCCAATATGAGTTGTTGCAAAAAATCATGCACATTCAGGCTGGCAAGTGATGCACAAGCACAATTTGTAAATTGCTGGTTGTGCGAAAATATGATGCATACTAAGTGTGCAGGTCTTACTGGGCGTGATTATGACAAGATCATGTCCACTGCCAAAATAGGTATTGGTGGCATACGCTGGTCTTGTCCAACTTGCTTGGAAAAACAATTTGACTTTTCCAAGATGTATAATGCGGTGAGGGTTCAATTTTATAAATTGAGTAATGTTTCTAAGCAATTATCAAGTGACTTGTTAGCTGCTGAAGAAATATTGAACAAATATAATTTTGACAGCTCTCAATCTCAATCTGAGATTCCCTCGTTGTTAGTACCTCCTCCTGTACTAACATTATCCCCCAACTCCCTTGCCCCTCCGTCACCTTGTGTCTCTGTTTTGTCTTCATCTCCTAAATCGCTTCGTGTTCCATCGCCCTGCCCTGTGGCTCAGTCCGTACCGGATGAAGTTGCTATTGAATCTCTTGTCCCTGATCAAAAATTGGTTTCTCCTCCAATTGTTGTTCAAACAGAGAATACTAATAAGTCAACTAATTCTTCAAATACTGTCCCAACTTTATGTGTTGTCGCTCCTCGAAAGCAAGTTTTTTTGTCTAGGCTTTCGTCGGACACAACATGTGAAGCAATATCTGCATTTATTTCTTCTAAAGTTTCTACGAATGTTTCTATAACGAAGTTTAATTTTTCGACTCCCCGTGAAATTTCTTCGTTTAAGATAAATGTACCGGTTGAATATTTTTCAACTATATGTGACACTAAATTTTGGCCACCACATATAGTTGTACATGAATTTAAACCGAAGAATCGGAACAGATCAGCACCTGTCTCACTTAAAACTCCTTCGGTTCAATCTTCAACGAAAATTGATCCAAAAAACTAATAAATAATCAATTATCTCCTCGGATGTCCCTGATATATCAAAATGTACGGGGCATAAACTCCAAGCTTAATACTATATTTTTGAATAGTTTCAGTTTGGTATATGACATCATTGTTTTAACTGAAACGTGGTTAACTCAGAGTGTTCAAAATAGTGAAATTATGTCAAGTAATTTCATTATTTATAGACTTGATCGCTTAAATCGTAGAGGAGGTGGAGTTTTTATTGCTGTTAAGTCCAGTATCCTCTCTGAACAGTTCTCATTTTCTTTTCTTCATGATGTGGAGATTATATGTGTTAAAATTACTCTCCCATCGTGTTCATTATTTATAACATGCTCATATATCCCACCTTCTTCTGATATACAAGTTTATGCCCAACACATAACTTGTATCAAAGAAATTTATGGACATGCCAATGATAATGATTTGTTTCTTGTGTTAGGCGACTTTAATATTCCAAACACTTCTTGGTCCTTTTCTGGTAATGTAAATTACCTTATTCCGACAATTGATCACTATCTTTTTGATGAATTGTTTAACCTTTCTTTGTTTCAAATGAACTCTATTTCCAATCATCTGAATCGGTCGCTTGATCTTGTATTCATAAATGATGATTCCATCATAAATGTATTGAGATCAACCCCTTTTTGTTTACCTGAGGATAGTTATCATCCAACTTTAGAGATTTCATTGTCTATTAATTATCCCTCAACTGTATCACAATTACCTTCAAATCGAAGACGATGCTATCGTAAATGTGATTTTGTTTTGCTAAACGAACTGATTAGTTCAGCTGACTGGTCCCATTTATATGAGTCGGTTGATGTTAATGAGGCAGTATCACTTTTTTACTCAACTTTAGATGCTATTCTTGATGTATGTGTACCACTATGTAGTATTTCGCCGGTTTCGAATAAGCCGCCCTGGTTTTCAAAGACTCTTTTAAATTTAAGAAATATTAAATCAAGGTATTTTAAGAAATATAAAAGGTCTTGTTTGGCTGTTGACTGGGTGAAATATTCTATAGCCAAGTCAAATTTTAATCTCTTAAATTCTCGCTGTTATGAGAATTATCTTATTCGCGTTAAGCGCCAATTTACTAGTGATCCTAAGCAATTTTACACTTTTGTAAATTCGAAGCGTAAATCTTCTGGTTTGCCAACCTCCTTTTGCTTTGGTACGGAAAAATCTTGTGAAGATCAGGTCTCTTCTGATCTATTTGCAAAATTCTTCCAATCAACTTATTCTTCCGTTGATTGCTTCAATAATTCATACCCATTTTCCTTCTCTGAAACTTTTTCAATTGATGTTCCAAGGGTGTCTGTAGATTCATTGGCTGCAGCTATTAGGACATTGAAATCATCCTTTTCTCCAGGAGCTGATAATATTCCAAGTTGTGTGATTAAAGAGTGTAGTGCTTCTCTTTTGTCACCATTACTAAAGTTGTTTAACTTATCCTTGGATACTTCGGTTTTTCCTTCATGTTGGAAAGAATCTTTTATTATTCCGTTACATAAAAAAGGCGGAAAATCTGATATTTCCAATTATAGAGGCATTGCGAAACTTTCTGTAATTCCGAAGTTATTTGAAAAAATAATAACATCGTCATTGCAACACTTTTGTAAATCAATTATTCATCCATCGCAGCATGGGTTTTTTCAAAATCGATCAACCACTACGAATTTATTAGAATTCACTTCCCTAGTTAATGACAGTTTTTCTAATAGAATGCAAACTGATGTTATTTATACGGACTTCAGTAAAGCATTTGACTCAGTTCACCACCATTTGCTAATTTTAAAGCTTGATCGCTTAGGATTTTCCCCTAAACTTTTATTGTGGGTATCATCTTACTTAAAGGGCAGAACTCAGAGAGTTTTGCTGAGAAATTCAATTTCAAAACTGATCTTTGTTACGTCAGGTGTTCCCCAGGGTAGTCATTTGGGACCATTACTCTTTTCCCTTTTTATTAATGACCTTCCTAGTTGTATTTCTCATTCAAATATACTTATGTATGCAGATGATGTAAAACTGTGCTTTTCATATTCTAACTCAATTGAGCATGTACATCTTCAAGATGACCTTTATGCATTTCAAGGTTGGTGTGAGGCTAATCAATTACATTTAAATTGTTCCAAATGTATGACAATGACCTTCTGTCGTACTGTTCCCCACTTGCTCGACTATAAAATAAATAATATATCCTTACAACGTATCTTCACTGTCAAAGACCTTGGCGTTCTCTTTGACACTAAACTTAATTTTAACCTGCACATTTCTGCCATCACAAATGAAGCAAAATGTGTTCTTGGTTTTATTAAACGTTGGTCTAAGGAATTTAATGATCCTTTTGTTACCAAGCACTTATATATTTCACTTGTTCGCCCTATCTTGGAGTATTGTTCTGTTATTTGGTCTCCGCAACATAAACTGTATCAGGATCGCATTGAATCGGTCCAAAAACAGTTTCTACTTTTTGCCTTAAGGGATCTAAATTGGAACAGTAATTTACGATTACCATCCTACCATAGTAGGCTTCAGCTCATTGATCTCCCATCGTTAATGGATCGCAGAACAATTTTAGGAATTGATTTTTTGCACAAAGTAATTAACGGTAATATTGATTCGTCCTTTTTGTTGATGCGTCTTAATTTCTCGGTTCCGTCCCGAACAACTAGACATTATCGTCCGCTTCATTTACCTATATGCACTACGGATTATTCTTTGCATAGTGCGTTTCATGTTCTGTGTGTTAATTTTAATAAATATTATCACGTATTTTCATTAGAGCTCTCTCTTCCTAAAATTAAATCGTTGCTTTTAGCACACCTTAGGGAAATCACTCGCAATGCACAGGCATAAGCTACATTATGTTGCTATTGTTGCTTGCAGTGATTTCTCAATCCTATTAAATATCCTATATTATAGCTCTTCTTTTAATTTATCTTTCAATATTGTTAATATCTTCCTTGTATATTTACCTATTTTTATTTTATTTATTTTAATTTTAATTTTAATTTTTAATTTTAAGAATTATTAATTGTAATTTATATTAATTATATTTAGTCTCTTATAATCTATATGTAATATTTTTCATTTAACACTTTCTTTGCATAGTTTCAATAGTTATCACTGACCATATTTGGCTGTGAATTGGGGCATAGCTAGCCGGACTGGCAAATAAAATACCCCCATCGGGTTGGTGATTCTATTGTAATAATTGTATTTTTTTGTAGGCTATTTTGACTCTCGTTTTTGTCAACATTTTTTAAATAAATAAATAAATAAATAAAAATAAAATAAAAAATAAATAAATAAAATAATAATTATACAAAATATTTTATTATTAAAATTACCACATGATAAATGTCTAGGTATTCATATCGAAATAAACAAATTTCCGTAAGAAAATTTTACTTATGCTATTTGATTTATATATTTACTATATTATAAAGAATGAAATAAATAAAATAATAATAATAATGTAAAAATAAATCATCTTTTTATATAACTACATATTTCGAGAACGAAACTATTCTCTCATCAATATACCTCGTCATTATATCGTCTTCGGATTATTCATTATCTCTGTTTGTGAAACTTAAAGCAAATGGGAATTGTTCTCCATTTGTCGCCTTTCTCGCTTTACCTTTACAATTTGGGATTATTAAACCTTGAAACACCTTAATATAAACAAACATTCAAACGTGAGTGAAGAGTTAGCTCTGTATTTAAAATGTACAAAATATAATGTCTTTCATTAATAGCTTTTTAGAACAAGTTTCATTGTTTCTTAGTTTAACATTTTATGCAATCGAAAAAAAAAGTATCATGTTTTTCTAATACACATCAAATCAACTTTTCCGATTATGGCCTTTGCTAGCGCAAACCTATTAACAAAGATATAAATCAAATTGCATTTTCTCATAGATTTTCATTTCCTTTTCATAATCAATGGGATGTCATGGCAAAGGCCCCCTCGCCGGTTTATCACAACTCAGTTTAATTTCCCAATCGCCTTGACATACTTATTTATAAATTAAATAACTCCCATTACCCAGCAAGAGTTTAAATATACATTGAGGACAAAGCGCCCGCCCGCACTGTCCCAGTGAAAGGAGGCAGAAGCTGACCCCAGTCGAGGAATACTCAATGCAACCCTTGATCCGTGCTTCCTTCTTTCCGGCAGGACAAACAACAAAATGCATCCATATGTGAGAGCCGAATCAAACTCAATTTCAAAAATTGCCGAAAATGCGAACTAATTAAAGTGCATAGCAACCCCCCGAAGCAAACTGACCTTCCCTTCCCTACCCTTATTCCCTTCCTCACCCTCCATAGCAAATGAAAAGTAATTTTTCGCAAAAGAAGGAAATGAGCAGGAGAAGTGCTCGCAGAGCTTATTGATTCCGGTTTCGATTAGAGGCGGAAAGGAGCAGAGCAAGGAGCGGAGCAAGGATTAGTTTAGGCTCGGAACGAAGCAATTTCAATAAGGAAATTCCTACTTTTTGACAGCCGACCGACTAATGAGACAGCTAAAAGAAAGGCCATGCAAAATTTTCATTAAAAAAATAAAAACAAATAACGGGCGAAAACGAAGAGCTAACAAAACGCTCTTAAAAACTTTGCCAGCTGATAAAAAATAGTTGAAGGCGACAGTTTGTTAAAGTTATTTTTTACAGCTGGGCGCAGGAGGAGGTTGAGATGGGCGGGGGCAATTAACTAGCCGCACATTAAATGATAACAAAAAAGGGGTGGGCTTATAGGACGTGGGGCGTGAGACTTGGGGCGTGTTGGTGCTGTTGCTCTACGTGAAATAAAGTTTGGACAAAAGAAGAGAACAACAAAAACAGAGTTCCAAAGGGCATCGCAATTTGGGTCAAGCCAAAGGATAATGCGGTTTGCGACTAACAGAAGATACACAAAACAAAAGAGAGCAACGATTGCGTTATACTCTACAAAATATTTACTACAGTTCAGTGGCTGTCGCTCAATCTTTTGCTATGATCTCTCAAACTATACTACGAAGTTCTCATCAAACATTCCCAATAATGCAATCAAAACGACCTCAAATATAACAATTAGTCAATAGTTATAGTGCAGTCCCTCCCAAACATTGACATCAATCTAAAACAATCTTAAATAGAAGAATGAATGTTCAGTTACTGCAAATTTTAAAATCGAGTGACTCTCAAACTATATTATGGAGTTACCCTCAAGTATTGACTTTAATCTTAAACGACTTCGTAAAGCTTGAAATATATCAATGACTGTAAAACTATAAATTTTGAATTTACGCCGATCAGTTGTAGGTATACCTTTAACTTAATCTTAGTCTTATCGTATATTTGTTTCTCTTACCTGTATAAGTTAACTCCAATCCAATTTTTTTTTTTTATGTTATCAAATTGCAGCATTAATGCCTTTTAGTGGGCATGGTCATTGTATATCTTATCAGTTTCCAATTGGAGCACTTTGCAAAACAGAAAAACAATATGCTGTTATTTAACTTTTGAAACTGTGCTTAAAACACACTCGCACACACACATACACACACATATACATATGTATATATAGACAGCTAAGTCACAAAACTTTGCTTGTTGAAGCCGCCGTTGCTGCTGCTTCTTCTCTGCTGCTGCAGTTTTTGGTTATTGTGGTTAACGGTCTGTGGGCGAGTTGGGTGGGGGATTAACAGTGCAGCATAGTACAGAGTCCAATTAGAATGCGCTGTTGCTTCAACTTTCCGACTGGCGCGCGCTGTTGAGTCGTTGTTGTTGTTACTAAAACATATAAACTGGCTGGTGGCTGGTGTTCAGGCCCGCCTACGCAGCCGCTGGACCCGTTCGACAACAACAGCAACAACAGCCGCAGCCGCGGCAGCAGCAGCACCGACAACAACAACAGTTAGGCAACACATGTTAAGCTGCGGTGCTGACGCTGGCGCCGGCGTTGACTGAGCATAGCAATATAATTGTTTAAATTCACAATTAGAGTCGAAAATTATGAGCAAATCGATTTTTTTTTTTCAAATAGAAACACACGCACACACTAAAACACACTCACTCTTACACACACGCGCGCGTGTGAGGCAGTGTGCGTAAAAAACAAGTGAAAAACGCCGACTTGGACGGTTGATTAAGTGCGCTCTATAACACTGTTTTAGTAAATGCAGTACGTTTATTTTAGCGTTTGTCACTTATAGTAAGTGAAAACTAACTTGCTCAATGGAATTTGCCTCAAATATTTCGCACTTTTTACACAATTTGCGCTCTGCGTGCAGCGCGACGCGTTTTGTTTTTTTTTTTTTTTTTTCTCTCTTTTCTTTACGATTATGTTGATTTAACAGTAAGTCAACTCAAAATGGCACTGTTATCGCACTCGAAATGGTCACGTTGACTTCGCTGACCAGGGCTGCAGCATTAAGCAGCTGCTACAAAAATTGTTTAAATAAATTTGAGCGTTTTATTATTTACTTTTTTATTTGTTGCTTATATAAAATAGCAAACTCTCATTAAATTCCTGTACTACAACAGCTGCTTTACTGCTTCGTTGACGGCTAGTGCGGCTTCTTGTTTGACTTTGTATTTGAATTGGATTTTTGTTCTTAAATGTTTAGTTTAGTTTATTTTTCTGACCAATTTAGTAAGTTTAAAATATTTGTATTTTGTTTTCGTTTTGTTTGCTATATTTTAAAGTTGTCTGCCTTTGATTAAAGCTTTTTAAACCACTTTGTTTTCATTGGCGAGAAATCGATTTTTTTTTATTTTCCGCTCTCTGCACAAAAACGCTTCTTTTTATTGTATTTTAAACGCGTTTCTTGACGCACTTTAATTAATGCTGCCACGCGATTAAGTGCAGCACCTAATTTGCCTTAATTACATTTGTATTCTCTCTTTGCTTCTAGTCAATTACAAATTTTAAACAAACTCGCAGCCGTTGCAATCACGAGGAAGCGCACGCTGTCAACTGAACTAAATTCCTTTATAAAGGATATTGCCCAAATGGCTCTGCCCCCTAAATATATATGTAGGTATGTTAAAAAAAAACTCCGCATACACGCACACTCACACTCGCACAGATGGGGTGGCTGTGCGCCCGCCTTTGCAATTGGACATGCGCAGAGTTAACTAGATTCAAAAAGCGCGCCCAATTGGAAAACAATAGCAATATATCATGTCTGATTGGTGTGGGAGTTTCGATAGATCCAATATATATTTCCGCCTGCTCCACAAGCAAAAGACTAACACTAGTTACTAGCTGATCAGGATTAACTTCTGCTGATGGACTTTCATTATATGATATCTATATAGCTTGCACAGCTGGGTTCTAATTGGAAATAATTTACTTGTCCTGCGGCTCATTCTTAGCCAAGATCAGCAGCCATCGTTAGTTACATTACATGACTGTTGATGAACTCTCTGGCGGGTATATTCATTCTGCATAGAGTTGGCTCCATTCTAATACGAAAATATCTGATTGGCTTCCGCGTGCTCCACTGGCAAAATGCTTGCACTGCCGTCGCTGGCCAAGATTAGCTGTTGCTGCTCAGGTTTCATGATGTGGCTGTAAATGTTCTCTATGGCGGGTATGACAGATGTGGAAGCAGTATTCGCTGCCATTGCTGCAGCATTGACTGCTCCTCCGATCCCTGTTGCTGCTTCTGCTGCTGGCTTCTTTGGCTTCTTGCCAAAGGCAAAGCTTCCACTCTGCTTGGTGGCTACCGGCGACAGATTGTCCTTGTTCTTGGTACTGTAAATAAGCAGCAAAAATAGATATATTGTATATATATAGATAGGAGAGAGAGATCTCAGCTTGGCTATACTCACAAGGCTTTCAGTGCCTCCAGCTTGGGTATGTTTCGATTGTAGGCTTTGCCTCCGCCCGCCGCCTCCTGCGCAGCCAGCTCCTCGGGATGCGATTTCTTCTTGTGCGTGCGATAGTTGGACCCGTTGGCAAAGGTGCGTTCGCAGAAGTCGCAGGAGTAGGGCTTCAGGCCCGTATGCAAAATGAGATGATTCTTGAGCGCCTTCGCGCGCTTGAACTCTCTGCCGCAATAGTCGCACTTGTGCTGCATCTGATCCGTGTGGACCAGTCGATGGCGGTTGAGCGTGGGTCGGGAGTTCAGCTGCATGCCGCACTCCGGGCATATGTACTTGTGCGGATCGTGCGTCTCTTTGTGGTGCTTCAGCCGGCTCATGCTCTTGAAGCACTTCTTGCACACGTCGCACTCGAAGGGCGCGTAGTCCGTGTGGCTCAGTAAATGCTCCTTTAGGGCGTGCAGCGAGTGCACCGCAATTCCACATTGCTCACAGATCACCGGACGTGGTCGCTCCTCCTGGTGGGCGTACTGCGCATGCGATTGGGCTGAGGCATTCGTCGTGAAGTTCTTGCCACATATGGGGCAGGGAAAACGCTTCCTCTTGGGCATGGGCAGGTGCTGCTGCATGTGCTTCTGCAGCTGGTAGCGTGAGCGGAAGCTCTTTTCGCACTGCTCGCACGTAAGCTGGTTGTGTGGCTGATCCGCTGTCTCTGCTACTGCTGCTCCTTTGGCATGATCCTGCCTCATGTGCCGCATTAGCGTTTGGGGAAGTGCATAGATTCGCGGGCATTCGCTGCATTGAAAGGATTTCCCCCTCATCGCTTTGGCTTTATTAGGCTGAACATGGCACGAGTTGGTGTCCAAAGAGTTGGAGGTGCCTGCCTCAGTGCAGAGATTTACCAACAGCACCTCCTTTCCCGCATCATCCTCCTTTTCCTGTTCATCATGATCCACTTCATCATATGCAGTTAATACAGCTTCTGCTTCCAACAACTGTTTTTCTCCCTCGTCGTCTGCGTCGTGCTCCTCTTCTTCTTCTTCCTGCTCCTCTTGATCGTCATCCTCTTCAATTGTTTCAGCTCCTGCTCCTCCTTCTCCTGCATCATTTGTCCTCATCTCTCCTTTTTCCTCACACGGCGTGAGCGGATTTTCCAACTCCAACACCATCTCCTCTAGCTCATTTAACTTGGGCTTTTCCTCCATATAATGCACCTCAGTTATCGTCTGCAGCTCCTGAGTCCCCTCCTCCAGCAGTCCAAATCTTTGGCGCAGCTCCTGTATATTGACCTCCTCTTTTGGCCTACTCTGCAATATGCAGTATAGCTTCTGCACGCGGGTGATGCGCTCCGAGAACTTGACCAGCGAGGTGACCAGCGACAGGCACCCGCTGCAGATCACTTCCGGCAGTTCCTCCCCACGAGTTATCTACACAGATACGTATTTATTTTTATTAATGAACATTCCATCTAACGAACACACCACTCACATTAACCCAGAAGTATTTGCCGATAGCAGTGGCCAAAGCTATGTCGCTGACAGCATCATTAGCTTCACTCAGCCTTTGCTCCCTCTTTAAAAACACATTTATATTTCCTTGGTGATCCTCCTTGGCGCACAGGCGACACCAAAGCAACCAGTCATTCGACTCCATGACAGACATTTGCTTAATTTATGTAATTCTGAGACTACATTAGCGTTTTAAGACTTTTACTAACATTTTAATACAATTATATTCAATTTTTTAATTGGGAAATTGCCAACAAAATATGTTTTTGTGATTATTGTTTTTAACAGCTGTTGCAGCAAACTTCAATAGTCTGTTGTTGTCACAAGTGGCGGTAGCCGATAGTCAAATCAACTGGTAAATTGGTGAAAACTAAAAAAACTATATTAATTGCCCATTTTATACTTATGCATATATTTATGACTTCCTTTAAACGTTTTTTCACTCAATGTTGATATATACTTATTTTTTATTTAATAATTTTCTTTACAATGTTAACATACGAAAAACATAGAAAGTGGCGGAAGTCGATATACATAGCACTTTACATCAATATTTTAAAATTAATTGTATCTTTTTATTTATATGTATTTTAATTATTATATATGTAATATGAAAGCAACACTACAAGCTTACTTTTATCTGCAGTACTGTTTTATCCATTTCTTTTAATATATTGCTGTTTGTACGGTCTGAAACATTTTGATACTTTAAACATAGAAGCTCGCGCATTCGATACATTTTACACTCACTTGTCGAAGTTGTTGACAAATAAGTTTATAATTGAAAAACGGATTTATTCTAATATGTGACATACTATATATGATATTTTTTCTTCTAATAATGATTTATAAATAAAATAACTCGAACATCATTTATGTTTACTTGTTTTTTTAACAACATGCCAACATTTTTACAGGGCATTGCATAGTTCAGATAAAGAAACATTTCCTGTTATTTGTATCTATTATTTGAGCTTCGAATTTCATCAGATAGAACTACAAAAATGTTCGAGGCGCGTCTGTCCAGCACTTTGATCTTTAAGAGGATTGTAGAAGCCCTCATAAATATGCTGAGTCAGAGCACATTGGACTGCAGCGACACAGGAATACAGGTAACCGCCTTCACATCGCCTCCGCCTCTGAGCAGCTAAACAGCTACAGATTCTTTTGTAGCTGCAAGCCATGGACAATTCTCACGTCTCACTGGTTGCCCTGTGTCTGCGCAGAGATTACTTTGAGAAATACAGTTGCAGCCGGAACGTTTCGCTTGGCCTGGATCTGAAGGCCTTGACGAAGGTGCTCAAGTGCGCCAATGGAGACGATGCAATCACAATCAAGGCTGCGGATAAGGCGGACAAAGTGGAGCTCAGCTTCGAGTCGGCGGGCAAGGAGCGCACGGCCGACTACGAGCTGCGTCTGCTCAATCTGGACCAGGAGCACCTGGCCATACCCGAGACGGAGTACACATGTGTAGTCCATATGCCAGCCACAGAGTTTGCCCGCATCTGCCGAGACATGGCCGCGTTTAGCGAGTCCGTAGTCATCACCTGCTCCAAGGATGGCATCAAGTTCTCGGCCAACGGGGAGATGGGGTCTGCGAACATAAAGCTAACTGAGACTAGCAAGGGGGATGTTACCCTTCAGGTGGATGAGCCCGTCACGCTCTCGTTTGCTGGTCGATATTTGAGTACATTTACGCGTGCCACGCCCCTGTCGGAGAAGGTGAAGATCGGTATGGCAGCCGATGTACCGTTACTTGTGGAATACCCTATCGAAGACTATGGCTATATTCGATACTATTTAGCGCCGAAAGTGGACGATCCGGACGGTTGAGTGCAATTGAGGCATTCTCTTGCAATATTATATACAATTTAATATGTGTATATTTGTTTGTTTGTACATAAATTGTAATTTTTCGTTATTGTTATATTGATATTAATCATATTATTTTTAAACAGCTATAATAAAATGCTGTTTTATAAATAGATTTTCGTTTAGGATATTATTTTATTCCATTTTACATAATATTATAATAAATATATCACGAAATAAAGATTTATCAGATTAATTTAATATTTTAACTAGCTCACCTCTAGCATACTATCGATAGGTCGCTAAATAAACTGTGGCGGCTGACGATTAATTGTACAACAGCTGATTCATAGAATTCGGCCCGCAAAATCGGATCAAAATTTTTAATCAATACATTAGGTAATAAAGCTAAATTAAATAATGTTCAAATATCTAACGCAACCATTGCGGAGAACGACGCAAATCGCGACGCGATCGTTCTGCAACAGCAAACTGAGCGGCAGCAGCGTAAAAACAACAGCAGCGACAACAACGCCGACTGCCAGCCCTTTGATTGAGGTTCGTGATGCGCTCAATGGATGGGGTGACAAATTAAAGGAGGCAGGCGTTAGTGACATTGACTTTAATCTGAAATGCATTGTGTCTCATGTGCTGCAGCGTAAATTTGTAAGTAATACAACATTCAATCGAGCAACCTCGTATTCTAAGCCCTTTTCGCCCCTAGAACACCGTGCCGGATGACTTTGCCCAACTGAAGTTCAACTCGGAGCAGCTAGCGGACTTTGAGCGTTTTCTCGAAGCACGTTGTGCTCGCATGCCTTTGCAGCACATTATCGGCGAATGGGACTTTATGGATATAACACTGAAGACGTCACCCACTGTTTTCATACCACGTCCTGAAACGGAGGAGTTTGTCCGCTTGGTCATTGAAAACTATCGCAGTTTCGAGCATGTGGATATGTTAGAAGTGGGCTGCGGCTCTGGAGCCATGTCGCTGTCCATGCTGCACGCTTTGCCTCAAGTTGACGCCACAGCCATTGAGCGCAGCAAAGCGGCGACAAAGCTGGCCTGGGAAAATGCCAAGTTGCTTGGACTCCATCAGCGCTTTAAGGTTCTCAATCACACCATGGAAACGGACAACTACTTGCCCGTCGAGCTGCAGGACAAGCAATACGATCTGATCATCTCTAATCCTCCCTATGTAAAAACCGAAGAGTTTCAATTCCTGCATCCCGAGGTTGTTGTGTAAGTAATACTCGTCTAATTAATTGTCTAATAAATATTAATATCTAAGATTTTATATACATATATTCAATCTCATCTTCAATTTATCTCTCACAGGTACGAGAACCTCAATGCTTTAGATGGTGGCTCGGATGGATTGCGCGTGGCTCGTTTGGTCTTTGAGCTGGCATGTCGCCATTTGCGTCCTGGTGGCAAGCTGTGGCTGGAGCTGGGCAATGACCATCCGCCTCTGGTCAAAACCATCATGAATCTACAGTATCAAGGTCGTTTGAATTTTGTACAGAGCTACAAAGATCAGTATAAGCGCGAGCGCTTCGTCCAATTGGAAAAAGTCTAAGCGCGCAAAGTTGGACAAACATTTTATTAATTGAACCTGATTAATGCAATTAGAATTAGTCGCAAATGCATTTATCTGTGATGTGACCTACATAGATACCCAGACACCAATTACCTGAGAGGCTCTTACATATACATATATAGATATATATATACGTATATTAATATATATACATCGATGCTTTCATATATAGATATGTATCTATTACGGATTGCATTAAGTATTTCGCTTCGGGGCTTTGCAAGCAAAGATGCATTTCGAAGCTAAACAACAACAAAGAGCATTTCGAGTTAATGCACTTAATTTTATTGCTTTTCATTATTGATGCTTATAAGCTACCAAATAAATCCGTAATAGACACTGAAACAACAACTGCACCTATTTAATCGAACCGCACAGTGGATTGAGAGCGTTTGAAATTGGAATGAAATGCACGGGGTATTTTAAAAATATATTTAAAAAGATTCATGCAATCAGTGTGCTAAGTGCAATTTAAAATAGATCTGTGTGAATATAATATAATAGTTGATTTTCAAATTCATTATATAGATTCCTGACTTCTAGCCTAATTGCCTATAGAGACACTTAGGGAATCAAAATCTATCCATAATTTGAATATAATTCAATCCAAACAGGAATATTAAATATTTGAAAATTTCAAAATATAAATATATACTATTATAAAAATTACAATAGTAGATTTACAAAATTCAATATTATTGGATAATATAACATTAAAAACTATCTAAAATTATTTTACTTGAAAATTTGAAACTTTAACGAATAAAAACTAAGCGGAAAACATATTTATCAAGTTGAATAATAATTGAGCACATAGCAAAGAATCTAATAAAATTAAAAAAAATTGCTTCAAAGTATTTTTGAAAACTATTTGAAATATAGTTAAGAATTTGCAATATTATATACACATTTTTATAAAAATAACCTAAAATGTTAATTCCAGAAATCGACAGATATAAAGACATGATACTAAAAAAAACCTATTAGATTACTAAAATTATATCCAAATAGAAATTCTATAATAATAATAATATTTATCAGCAAATATATTATTTAAATTTAATAAAACAAATATTTTTAACATTAGTAAAAATAAATATCTTTTAATTTTAAAATAATTTTGATTTACGTTTTTGACAATAGCTTGCACCACTGTGCAGTAGCTCAAAGTCAGCGTTGCCTTTGTTTGGGCTCTCACGATTTTAGCGTTATCAATCGAAGCAGCTGTTGGTCAACTGAAAAATGTTAGGCACTCATTAACAAGCGTGAATTTGTTGGAAAAGAGGGGAAGGGGCAGGCGACGGAGAGAGTGTGTGAGTGAGTGAGTGAGTAAGAGAGAGAGAGAGAGATAGAAAGATGGGTCTTGGTGATGCGTAGCTCAATAATCTTGTTTTTTTTGCAATTTACTTTGGCATTTTTGGACGCGCGCACATGTTGAGCGCGCTGCAGCAGTAGCAGCGGCAGCGGCAGCAGTAGCGGCAGCAGCCTGGGCACACTTGTCGCTCATTAATAAAAGTTTGCCAAAGCAGCGAGCGCCATTATTTTTGCAGGTATAGAGACATTGACCAGCAGCAGCAGCAAGGAGCAGGCAGCAAGCTGAAACCAACAAACAGCATCCCATGCGCTGCTCACGTCGCTGTCGGCGTCGCTGCTCTGCTCAACTGTAAACATTCCAGTGGAGAGCGCAGCTTTCACTCAAACATTGAGCCACAGCATACACAACAATTGAGTTGCTCTCTCTCTCTCTCTCGCTCGCTCGTTCGTTCGCTCGTACGCTCTCTCGGTGTATGTCTTTCCCGCTTATTGCATCCATCTCTCTTTGTCATGGATGCTTGGAAGCTTGACTATTCCTGGCGCTCTGCTCAGGTCCATGGTCGTGCGAAAAGCTGCGTTGAGCGCATTAAGTCGTTAGGGTACAACCAGACAGGACGCAATCTACTCGCAGAGCTGGCCGCGTGTGCTTCGATGTTCGTCAAGCGTCTCTCAACTGTGCCCAACAGTTTGTGCAAAAACTAAAAGAAGAGCAAAAATAAACCCAAAGTAAATTATCAGTAAATTTAACATAAAATTAAATTTTAATTAAAAATAAATTTAATTAAAATTAAATTAGAAAAAAATATTGAAAAAGAAATATATATATACATGTATATTTTTGAATATATGTATATATATGTATATTATATATTTATATATTTTATATATTTATGTATATATTTATATATATGTACATATGTATAGATATATATATGTATACATAAACCAAACGTTTACAACAACTAGCTCAAGAGTCGCGCTTCGCTTCGACAGCTGCCCTCGCACAACAACAAAAACAACAACAACAACAACAACAACAGCAGCAGCAGCAGCAGCAGCACCAACAAAAACAATAAACTTCTCTATTGCCTTTTTGGCGTCGCCCGCGCGCGCGATTCAGTGTGTGCGTGTGTGCGTGTATGTATATGCGTCTGCCAGTGTGTGTGTGTCTGGGAGTGCGTGCCACAAAACTTCAACTCGAGTGTGTTCACAACAACAACAACAACAACAACCAAATAAATAAATAAATGTTTAAATTTAAACAATTTGCAGCAAAAGCAATTAAAATGCATTCTTAACATAATTCAAAGGTAACGAATCTCAATTTACTGTCTCCCCCAACCCCAACATACCTCACCCTTACCTTACCCACACACTTTCAACATGTGTATTGCTGAACTTTGTGCAACAGCTTAAAAGTATGCTATGATTTCTTCTGCTCGCTCTCTCTTAAACTACATAATTGTTATACATATGCACATATATGCACATGTATGTGAACTTATCACTGAAATGTGAATGGGAAATTTCCCTATGTTACTTAACGCTCATTTAATTTGCATAAATTAAGTATTGACTAAAGTGAGTTTAATTCAATTAGAGTGCAACTAAAAAAATTTCAAACATAATTTATTTTCCATTAAAATAATTTATGCAATGCAATTAAAGCAGGATAAAATTTAACTATAGCACAATTTACACCAAGGCTCTTTTTTTTTTGCAATTCAGTCAGCGATGAAACATTTTGTACTTTAGACTTGATATTAGCAATAGATAAATGAAAGTGGATTCTATTAAATGGGTTTAGTTAGTGCAATTTGATTCGTCTCTAATATATAAGTCAAAGGATTTGCAATAAAGCCAAAATAACTAATTTTATTTTAATATATATATTTGTTTTTTACCACTTTAATTTTGCATTATTTATTATTTGTTTTCACATTGCTGCAAATAAAATTCCCTTTAGAGCTTCCTTCTCTCAATTGGTATTGAAATACCATAAAAAAGTGATTTTTGTTGTGGTTTTAACGATTTGTGGTTTGTGTTTGGAAAGAATAAATAAATGTTGCTGATTTTTGATAGTGCATTAATTGAATACCCTTGAGGATATGTAAATTGATGGAATCATGTGACATACATCAATTTATATATAAATATATACAAATATATATGCATACATATATTTCTATATATTAATAAATAATGATTGTAAATAAATTAAAATAAAATTTATTAAAAAAAAAAACAAACCCAATATACTCTTTTTCCCTTTGGGAACAGAGTATCACAAGTATTTGAGAAAGAGAAATGCATTTCTTATACAAACTAAACGTATAAATAATAAAATAAAATATTAAATAATATGCTCTATTTGTTAAATAGGCTGGATTCAAACTTATCTTAAGTTTTATCATAATTTTTATTAAACAAGGGAATTGAAGACACAGACTAAATTCGACTGTTGACTTTCCTTTAAAATATTTCTCTTGACTATTTTGCATAATTATTTTCACTGCTTCACAAAATAATAACTCGATAACTATAATTAATATTAGAATAGTAATCAAAAGAAAATAGAAAGAAATATATTGATAATAAATTTTTGAAATTAGTTTAGAGAAAATTAATTTATTTAAAATTTATCATTTAAAATCAATTAAAATACCTCAATTAAAGTAATGAGTTTTCAATTCAATTCAATTCAGCTCGAACGCATTTAAATTCAATTCAAACTTTAAATTCAATTTCAGCATTAAATTTAAAGTTCAACTAGTTCGCATTTGTTGTTCCACTGCGTTTCACATGTCAGTTATTTGTCTCATAACTGTTTGGGGCTGACAGTTGTGTTGGCACAGTGGTAACTGGCTGTAACGAACCAGCTGGCTGGCCGAGTGCCAAGCGCATGAGAAAGAAGCGCTGCAGCTGTTCACGCGTCGTATGCGCAATATTTTATGTATTACTGAATAATTGAATAATTTATAACAAACTTGACATAAATTTATTGATAGATAAATTCATTCCTTCGCATTGCATTGACTTTACTCTCGCTGTGTTAATTACATTTTAATTATAAACAACTTTCAATGGCAATTTGCATTGTGTCCAGATTTGCAATGTGCGCTGCACATGAATTGCATTTTTGTGGTCTCTGTCCCCTGAGGGCGGCGCCATGTGGAGCGGCGAATGCTTGTGTGGAGTTTTAGTGTGTTCCACATGCAGTTAACTTTTGCACTGCTATCAATCAGTGTGTGAGAAACTTTCTCTGCTGACCACACCCACTCCACGCCTCTCTCGACAAGTGCCGCCTTATCATTCAATTTAGCCAAAGCAACTACAACTACAACTACAAAAAAAAAAAAAAAAAAAAAAACATAAATTGGCAAAGAAAACTTTCACGTAGCACCACGGCACATGGCAATGTGTTTGTTGCATGTGTGTTTGTTTCTCTGATTGGCAAGTTATGTACACACACACATACATACGCAATCACTCACACACACGCAGATTTGCCATCAATCATTTGGGCTCGCCCATAGTTTTAAAGAGAAACTGTTGCCGCTGTCATCTAATTGGATTTATCACTAGCCATTGTCCAACTTTTGCACGACGGCTGAAACTTTCACGGAATTTAATGAAAAGCATTTCTATTTTCTTTTCTTTTTATAAATTATATATGCATAATCAAAGAAAATATATTTTTAACATTCATTTATTATTCTACATTCAAGTTTTTTTATGGCAAACTTTGCGTGAAGTGAAAACTTATTCTCTTAAATTATATTTCAATATATTTGCAGGCATATTTTAAGGTGTTTTCTCTTACTTGATTTATATCGCTTGCAAATTAACAATGCAATAAATTGACAGAATTCAATATATATAATTTTTTTCATTTTATTTTTCATTTGCGATCCGTTGAGCATAGTTTCAAGGGCTTCCACGCATATGCATTTATGCACATAAATATTGCTTCCCTTTAACGCATTTTCTCGCAATCACAATGTCAGCGAAATGCCTCACAGCATTTTTCAGGTACTTTTTTTTCTTTTTTTGCGGTTGGTCTAACAGAAAAAGAGGTTACTGCTGATTTAATCGATTCTCAGATTTACTATGTCTCGTGCATTTTTCTACAGGATTTTAAATTCTAGTTTGGCCTGGGCAAATATAGTTGAGCTTTGCATAAAGTCTGATTGGAAATGAAGAAAGGATTTTACAGCTATCTCCAAGTACTTGTGGGTCCAATGCTAGTTTAGAAATGAAAAGTTGTTCACAAATGCAAAAACTATAATAAACAAATAAACAAATTTTAGAGGAGGTTTTTTAGTTTTCTCAATTTAAAATGATTAAATCAAACCTGAATTTTCACAGATTGTATATTTTTAGTCTTATTAACAAATGTTAATCATATTAATCATATATTCAGTGTTATATTCCATTTTGGTGTGACTTCGTCTAAGAATCTCTTTATCTATAAAGTCCAATTTTTAGTCTTTCTATCCCCGCTGTGGATTTATTCATCTTTAAAAATCAACTTGTTCTGATTTGGTGTGATTGCTTTCAATAGTTGCAGCTGTGTTCAGCTGTTGGCCTGTAGAGCTCTAATTTTGTTTGTCTTTTTTCATTTAAGCTAAAATCAGCTTCGGCTGCTTCCTTTGCTTCAACTACTCCCTGTCAGTGTCATCTATCAGTGTCCAGTGTTTAGTTGAGCCAGCGGCGTTTCACCTGCTGCCTAGTAAACAGCACACACACACACACACACACACACACACACACACACAGACACACACATTCACATGCTTAGAGACCTGCCCTAGCTGTCATTCAGCTTAAGCTATCTTCATTAAAATCAGCCCACTTCGAAGATATTACCAAACGTAGCTCACTGTTGTCCTCTTCCTCTTCCTTTTCTTTTGTATATTTGTTTTTGCTCCCTGATAAGCGACAGTGTAGACATCATAAAGGCATAGATATACATATATATACATATATATGTAAGTATATAAATGTGTATGTGTGTGTGTGTGTGTATGTATCTAACGCACCTAAATGCTAAAACACAAATTGAAGGCATAGAAAGAAAGAACACCAATACACATCAAGCCGTCTAAATTGCTCCACTTTATATATGTATAGATGTATGCCACATACAAATGTACATGTGTGTGTGTGTGTGTGAGTGTGCCGCCCTCGCATTCTGTGTATACCCCAAACACTTAAACATAAACACGTTGTCTGTGCGTCTGACTCGAAGCGCGCGCGTTTCTCTGTTCTCGTTCATTTTTGTTGTTGTTGTTGTTGTTGTTGTTGGTTTTGTTTTTTTTTTTTTTTTTGCTTCTGCTTCCTCTTCCTCGTGCGTCTACGCACAATATGTTTCGTCTTTAACCCAGCCGAAAAAGCTTCAACCCCCGCACAAGCCCCCCGCCCCACACTTTTTTTTCAACTCTCACTCAGTTTTCACGAGCTCTCGAATGGAAGTTTTAATGTGATTTCTCGTATTAATTTCGACCTCGTCATCGTATTGCTGGCTGACTCGTCCTTTTCGTCCTGACTGGCTCCAGCTCCGTTTTCGGCATTTTCTATTTTGTCTTCACGCACTTTTATTGCTCATTCGCTCTTGCGTCTGGGTTTTTGCTTTTCTATTTGCTTTTGTAGCACGTCGCCGGCATCGAATTTTCTTTTATTTTCTTGCATATTTTTTTCCTTGTTGAGCTTGGCGCTTTCTCTGGGTGGTTGCCCAACTTTAACCTTTTCTCTAGCAGTTTCCCTCCTGCCCCAACTCCACCCACTGCTGCTCAAGTTTTCTGCTTACTCGTTTATGTTCATCATATGAAACGCGACTTTGTTGCACTAAACCTAAGTTGGAAGATTTACAACTTTCGGTTACCCACAAATAGATTGCTAGCGACAGCGAGAGGGCGTGGAACTGGAGCTGAAGGACGGATGTGGGGGCAGCTCTTTGATAGATTTCACATTTGATAGTCAGCTAAACACACACACAGACACCACTTAGATATTTAGATAGTTCTTAGGTACTCTTACGTTCAAATCTCAAGAGGTAGGAGGGCTTTTGTGTAGTCAGATCAAAGTTCTCTACTTTTCAATAAAAAAGGTTGTTTCACAAAACTGGAGTGTAACGGTTATGGTTTTTCAGAGCATCCACTTCTATGCTCTCTACATATTTATTATATTTTAAGTAAAGAAAATCTTATCTTTTGCTCTACTGCAACTTTGTCAAATAGTGCTTGATATATAAATAGCAATTCCGTTTTTACAATACTTTGGAAATGTTTTAAGAAGAAGAAGAGAGATGTACTTATTTTTATTAAAATCAATTCAGATTGCATACAAATAATTTATCAATTTTCAAATATAAATCAATATATATCAATATATATTACTAAATATAATAAATAAGTGTTTATTTATTATTGTTTTTAATGTTTCTTAATGTATTATTTTTTATTTATTTTATGAATTATTATTATTTTGTAATAATTAATATATTGTGTTAATTATTATTATTTATTGTATTAAAATACTAATGTTTTTTAAATGAAAAATTCATAGTTTTTTAATTTAAAATTTTCTGTTTTTATTTATTATTATTATAATAATTTTTTTTACATTTTAATTCGGAGGGAAAGTGTGGAAGAACTTTTTTTTATTATGTATTACAATATTTTTCATATAAATATAATTTTTTCATTAATATAATTTTGTTGTATTTCATTATATTATTTATAGTTTAAATATATACATATATGTCAAAAGTTGAGGACACGATATTTTATACAAATATAAATACAAATGCGCCGCTCTGGAATACAGCATATTTATTCAAATATAGTTCATTGCTCTTTATTTAGAGTCAAATTAAAAAAAAAAAAAAATAATTTAATTAAAATCTCATTACATGTATGTATATACTAAATGCTTTTGAGATCTCTAGCATTATTTTTTATTATTTTAAAATTTATTATATTATTTTATCATTTATAAAATTATGTTATGATTTATTATATTATTAAATGCTTTTAAAATTCTTGGCTAAATTAAATAAATAAATTAAATAATATTAATAAAATTATATTAATTAATTAAATAATATTAATAAAATTCAATGAAAATAAATAATATTAAAAAACAAGAAGTGATTTAATTCTTACTCGTTCTCTAGAATTTGTTCTACTTATGACATCGTGTGCATTAAAAACTGAGTAACAAATCAAAATTTGTGGCAGTCGAGATTCGTTGCACTTGCTGCAACATGTGGCAGGCAACGTGCAGCCGAACAAGCCGAGCAGCTTAGGCAGCCTAAGCTCGCTTCCATCACTTTTGCCACAGCCATGCCCCAACGACACGTACTCAGCCATGTTTATGTTGTTGCTGCTTTTTTGTTGCTTTTGTAATAGCCACGTTAGTAATAGCAGGCCAGTGCGTCTGTTAGGTGGGAGGATTGAAATGATGTTGGAAAAGTTTTCAATTGCTCATTATGTTTGATTAGGGCGATGCTATTGCTGTTGCATGCCGCAAAGTGTTGCACGCTTGGTTAACAGATTTTCATCATAGATCAAAAGCCTTTTCTTATCAAAAAAAAAAGAGAAATAAATAAAGAGCAACGAGCCAGGAGCAGAGTCAGAGTCGTCAGCAGCAGCAGCAGCAGCTGCAAAGCAAACAAGTTGCAAATCTATTGTTGTTGCTGTCGAGTGCTTATCAGAGAGAAAGAGAGAGAGAGAGCGCGCGAGCGAGTATGTGTTTTTCTGTGTGTGTGTATATTTGTGTGAATTGGAGCACATAACAGTAAGAGCAACAACAACAACAGCAACAACATTTGCTCATCTTTCGCCAACATGCGCCACCCATAAAACACTTAAAGGACCATTTTTGCTGGCGTGCGCAGATTTATGACAATTGCCAGCCAAGGGTTAATTAAATAGAATTCCTAAGACTTGCCCGAAAAAACAAACAAACAAAAACAACTACTTGCCCAAACAAGTTCTAAGCCAACTGCTGCTCAAATTGCTTATACATAAATATATGTACATAAATATATGTACATAAATATATGTACATAAACTGCGAAAAAATAAGGTACACAGGACTCGCCTGGCTGGTTGGTTGTTATCCCGACTGGCGACTGCCGTTTGCAACAATTGGCAGTCTCGGCACTCGTTGTCCTCGTCCTCGTCCTCGTTGCTTCCAAGTGTAAACACAGCTCGGCAACTCTCGAGCTCGAGCTCTGAGAGCCTGAGCCATTTTCCAGCATTTTTTCACTCAAACTCAAGCTGCGAATTAAAATAAAACTCAGCCTCTCACCAAACACACACTTGCGCTCAAATTTTCCATCAATGAACGCTGAGTTCTCTGAACTGATAACAGACAACACACACACACACAAACATATCTGTTATATATATATTTATATATATACACACATATAGTTGCTTAAAAAGCTGTTCAAATCAGAGTGCGTGAAAAAAAAATATACACAAGTGATAACATGAGGAAAGTTAGAGACACTTGCAAGGCAGAGACTCCCTAAGCAAAGCCTTGAATGGAATGGAAATAGAGAATTAACTAAGCAGTGCCAAATGAGGCATTAGGAACAATAAGAAATGCTTAGTAAAAAAAAGCGCAAAATATAAATATAAATAAATAATGCAACAAATGCAAAAATATACAGCAAAAACTATAATTTATTTATATTTTTGGCTTTACTTTTTCTCGTCAAATTAGTAAGGATTCAAAAAATAATAATAAAATAAATTAGTTCTATTCCAGTACCGAAATTTACAGAATTCTTTAAAAACACTAAATATAAAATGTATGCGAATTTAATATTGCTTTTTTTTGAGCCGAAGGCCTGGTCGCTAGCGCTCTTATTATATACTTAGCTTTAATATTCTTGTGTATAATAGCTAACTTTGTAAAAATACAAAAAAAAAAAAAAAAAAAATAAAAACATATTGCTTTAGTAATAGCTATATATTGTTTTTACTGTTGTATTGATTTTCAGCTCTATTTAATATTTCATTGAGTCTTCTATATCAGCTATAAATTATTGTATTAGAGTGGTTAGGATATCATAATTACATTCCATGGATTCATACATTGGAAAATAAAACAAAAAATTTAAAATTTCGAATTAGAGTAGAATAAAATATTTGCCACGAGATTTTTAATTGAAAAAGATTTGGATCTTCGATTAGATATAAAAAGCATATGTCGGAGAATTATGTAAATAAAGGCATCGATTGGCAATATCGAATATCGATCCGTGTTCGTAGTGTTGGAAAATGGCAATGAGTGAGGTTGACAGAACTAATAGACAATTAGAGAAATAGCGAGAATGAACACACGTATACGGAATGCACTGCTCCAGCGTCCTGCGTAAGAAGACAATGAATATGGTTGTTGAACCAACCAAGATTGCATCATACTATGAAATCGGAGTTATAGATGAAGACGCGACACATATTTATTTATAAAAGGAATTTGTTTAAATATAAATTTATCAGATCTACTAAACAATTCCCTCTTCAATTTTATTATACGTAATAAAATATTTATTTAATAATTTTTGGATATGATTTGATAAGTCTAATAGTTCAATGGAAAAAGTTTTGAAATTTATGAATTATGAATTTGTGCTGTCATTTACATATAATTCCTTGAGAGTTTAAAGAGTTGTACAGGTAATAAGTGGGCTGTCTTCAACAGAGTAGAAGAGGTTGGTGCATGAATAATAGAAACTACTTAAAAGATTTTCTAGCATACACAACAACTTACAAATCGACTGTTATGACTCCACTATTACAGGCAACACGATAAAGTCACTAAAGCTGAAGGATTAGAAGAAATAGTTATAAGCCTCTTGAATGCTATAATTAAGTATTAAGATCAAAATTATAAAAACGTTGGGGGGAAACTCCAAATATGCAGTATCACATCTGGAAAATAACTTATGGCTTGTATACAAGCTCTGCACATAAAACTATCAACGTATACCCTCTACCCATTCCTAATAGGGTATCGTTGTGCGTAACAGCGCGGAAAACGTTTGATAACGTCGCGCGCATAAAAGTATGCTAGGAAAAAGCAAAGCCAAAGGTGATGCTATCCTCTGTGGATTCTCGCTCTCTCTCTATTTCTCTTCTTCTATTTGTGTGTTCAGAAGCATAAGCACAAGGCAAAGGCGGAAGTGAAAACGGCAGCGAGCAGACAAGACAATGAAATTGTCATAAATAACAACACTCTTTAGCAACACCAAACACAGCAATGACCAACCAGCCGAGTGATTTCCTTTCTTTTCTCGCTTTTGTATTGTTGCCTTGCTTTCTGTGTATATTTTTTTCAGTTTTTATTTTTTTGGATAGTGGCTCAACTCTTTTTCTTTTGACATTTTTGGGCCCCAAAGGGTATTTAGAGGGTATATTAAATTGGCGCGCGGAGGAAGTAGATAACGTTGGATAAATGGCGCTTGGTTGGCCACTTGGGCGGGATTCTGGATTGCACAGCCTTGTGCAACTCTGGAGAGATTCACGTTTTTTGATTTCATTCAAAATTAATCGATAATCAAGCTGTCATACAACTGTTGCACAGCTGTATCTAAAGAAAAGAGGTTTTATGTTTACGCGCTGAACTCAAACACTGCTTATCGTTTATATCAGGAAAAGGCGAACAAAAAACTTTCATCTATTCACTCCAATGTTTCTTGATCACATTAGAGAATAAAGTAGATAATAGAGAATAATCACGTATAATGACGTATAATCACGTATAATCACGTATAATCACGTATTACGATTTTTGAATAAATGTATAATATGTATAAGAGTTTTAAGTAGGGATGTTTTCTATTAAAAGAATTATCGATATATGATATATGATTAATTAAACTGTATTTAAATTCGATTACAAAAAACAATCGAAAGAAATACTATTATATAGTATATATCGATATATTGAACTATCAGTTAAGTTCCATTTGAGCAATTCCATTACAGAATCCAATCGAGATTGATTATGAAAACTTTCACTTCTATTGATATATCGATATAGGATATTCAGATAGAGGATATACCGATAGAGGATATTTTGAACTAAGTTTCATTAGAGCAATTTTTTTACAGAATCCAATCGAGATTGATTATGATAACTTTCGCTTGATGTACCGATTTGGGATATACCGATAGAGTATATAGCGATATATTGAACTAAATTCCATTAGATCAATTCCATTACAGAATCCAATCGGAATCAACTTTCGCTTCATCTGCTTCTTTACTTCGCCGACTTTTCATGCAGGGTATTTGAAGGGCGTTTCACTTGGGTCTATATCCCGTTTTTGTTATCCTTTTATTATAATACTTTTCTTGTTTGCTTTTTTTTCTCTACTTCTTCTTCTTCTTCATCTTTTTTTGTGGCTCATGGCTCGCTCTCATAACGGAAATTTCAATGGCTGCTGCTTAAAGTGACTTTTGTTCAACTTTGCGCTCTGCTATCCAAACAGACGAGCACTCGTAGCACTCATAGTTATCTAATCGAGCTACCAGAGGACAGGGAGCAGTCGCATTAAACTAATGTTTAGTTGCTTTCGTTACAGTTTTTGAGTGTCGACCCTCGAAACTTTGTCAGTAAATCGTGGCACGTGATGGGCACGAGCCGGGGCGTGACAAGGCGAATTGCTTCCCATGCTGCTTTTTATTCTTTTGCTTTGTATTGAATTGGATTTTATGGGCTGTGACAGTTTTGTGAGCGCCACAATTGCGAATGTGTTCAAGATACTTTCACAAATATGATTGCGTATAACTTTTAGGTTAAATAATTTAAAGCCGTTCTCTGCTTAGGTATTTAATTAGAAATAATAGTTGAACTTACTCAACCCGCCGTCGCCGACTAATAATAGCTCTTCCACAACACGAGCTACACTTCAATTTCAATTGGCTTTTGTGCTCTTATGCCCAGGAACAATGCAACAGGGTGGCCACTGAAGATGTTTATTTGCACGGCTTTACAAAATGGTTGACGGCGGACAGTGCGCAATAATGCCGCAAATTGCGTGCAGTGTTGAACAACAACAACAGCAACAACAACAGCATCAGCAGCAGCACCAGCAGCAGCTTAATTTGTGGTCAGCTCTTTTGTTCATCAGCAAATTGGCAGTGGAACCAATTGCCACAGCTATTATGTAGAGGAAACAAATATGATCAAATTACATTGCTGGCAGCAGCTGCAGATAAATGGGATGGCTTATCCGAAGGCATTTAATTACGAGCTGTTACGGTTCGAAAGGGGAAAACTTAATGGTACGGGTTTCTTTTTTCATAAATCAATATCGAAAGCAGTTGAAGAGGGGCGGAAAATCTCCGTTGTAAAGTGGAGTAAAATAATAAAAGTACTGAATATCTAATGAATGACAAATGATATGAAGTGATTTAGGTAAATACTGGAGAGCATCAGAAATAATTATAGTAGATTGATTGACTGTTTGGTTCTAGGACTCACTTCTTGCCTGATTACTTTGTTAGAGTTGGAATTCTTGAATTTTATATTTTTTTCAAATAACTTTAAAGCTGTTCGCGAGCGTGTATGAAAATCAAAGCATACTTTAAGCTAATTGCCCATAGGGAACTGTAGATACTGATCTGAATATATACATATATTTTATATCAATATATATTTATGTATATTTATTTTAGCTTTAATGCTAATTATGTAATTTTCTAAACTAAATTATTGTGAAATACATTTTTAAATATATTTTTATTTAATATGCAAATAAAAAATGAATTAAATTCAAACGTAAATCTGATATAGTTTTCTATGTAATAATCTGTCTTTGAACTTTCGTTACTTCGCTGTCATTTGCATGCCTCATTGCCTCAATTGCTAATTCTTCCCACATTGTAGTATATAAAATAAAATGAAACGTAAATACTCATGCGAATTTCTCTTTTAATCTCTTCTTATTTCTTTTTTAATACCGCACAGCAAAAATGCAATTATGCATTTAATTTAAATAAGGTTTTTATATAAAATGCGAATCGTACACCACATATAAATGCGTTATGCAAATATTTAAATACAATTAAAAAATATACATATATAAAAAAAAGATAACAAAATATACACAAAAGAAAATTGATAAACCTCATAGAGAACCCAACAATAACAAAAGTGTTCATAATTATAAAAGAAAATGTAGTTAAAAGTAAAAAAAAATAAACAAATATGTTAAATACGAATTGCCAGCTTAAACTGCATCTGTATCTTTGTATCTTTTCTCTGTATCTATTTGCATCTAAATAACACTCAACTAAACTCAACTAAATTTTGCAAATTAAATAAAAATAAAAAAAATGCAAACGCAATTTCAACCCAGATCAAAAATACCAATTCAAATTCGATTCAGTCAATCAGCCAACCAACCAGCCAATCAAGCGCCCAATCATCAATTGCAACTGCCATTCAATCATTCAGCAACAACAACAACAACTACAACTTCTGTAACAGCTACAACAACAACAATAGCACACACAATAAATGCAACAACAAATGGTAATAATAAATAATTCCTAAACGCACGTCATTAAATTCATCAATTAAAACGAGTTTAAATCAAATGAAAATCCAAATGAAAAATAAAAATTAAAAAAAAAAAAAAAAAAACAAAATAGCCATACAAATATTTTTGAAATAATTTCTCAATTAATTATGGAACATTCATCAACATATTTGTTGTGTTTGTTCTATTGCCAAAACGAAAAGGCCGTCGCCCGCTTCCAGCTGCAGCCAACAAAGCAACAACAACAACAACAACAACAACGACAACCACTGAGGCAAGTTGAAGCAACAATTGCAGCAAACCAAAAACAACTGCAACTACTTCAACAACAACAACAACGTCGCCAACTCAACGCACGTCACTCAACGCTTTCGCTGGGTAAGTACAAAAATATCTATACAATATAAAAAAAAAAAAAAAAGAAAATAGAAGAAGAGCGCACACGCCCAAAAAAATTAGACTCAGCTAAATTAACAAAATGCACAAATTTCATTTGCACACAATTTCCAGTGCAGTCAACTTTCAAGTGGAAATCATAAAATACATTCTGCCAGAGCGCACTTTGTATACTCTTGAAAGTCATGAGCAGTCGATATAATATGCTCAAAGGACACTCGGCTGCCTGAAACATGCCAAAGTAACATTAGCATAAGACACTGGCATGCATGTGAATTCCTTTTGGATAAATATACGAGAATAGGCTTGAAGCTTAGATGAATATGGTTAAGAATTTACATATACATATATCAATTGAATTCCATGACTCTAGCTTTCGATATGTAATTAAATATATGTAATATGCATGTAAATTGCAAAGCTATTGTGATTAATTATCAAATCGATTTCAATGAAACGGGAAGATTTATAAAGAATTATACTTTTAAAGATCCTCATATCGATGCTTTCGTACTACTCATGTACTCATGTATTAGATAATACTGAATATTAACAAAGAACATCCTGATTATATTTTAAGTTAAACATAACTAAATAATTATTTACCCGACTTCATTATTTCTCTCAACAGTATTCTTTAAGAATAGAAAATTGTGTGTGAGTTTTCTATGATATATATTTGAAATTTGCAAAGAATATTTTTGAAGACTAGAATTCGGATACTAAATCAACTACAAATACAAATGAAATATTTATTGATTTTTAATGAGACTTTGTTTTAGTAATTTTATTTTGCACATTAATTTAATTTATTATTATTTGAATTTATTTTTTATTTTAGTTTTAGGTGATTTAAACTAAACATAAATCAATTAAAAGTATTTTTCAACGCTATGCAAAATGAATACAGAATACATTGGTGAGGGACAGAGAGAGAGAGAGAGTTCATAGTTCACAGTTTACAGTTAAAGTCCGATTCCCTTAAATAAAATTGTGAAGCTCTGATTTTTAAGGACAAAGCAGTTTTAGTGAAGCACTGCCGACTAGAACACCCTTAATTGCTAGGCAATTAGTTCGAGTCTATGTGATGATTAATGCCGTATGCTCCATTGGCATGAATAGTGTATGAAAAACAGCCTGTCGGACGGAGCGTCAACCACCAATCAAAAAATGCGCTGAAAATACATTTTAAATGGCGTTAAAGCAACTGCCAACTGTGTCGCAAACGCTCATTGCAGTCGGCAGCTGGCAGTTGCAATTGCAGTTGCTATTTTTTCGGCTGTTATGAATTTTGTATTAGGTCCATGCGAAAATCCAATAAAAATCACCGAAAGCAATTTTCGTTAGATGGACAAAAAACGGGAATAAAAGAAAAATTCGAAGAAAAACAGGAGATTGGTTTGATGGCTAGCACGATTTTTTTCCCTCTTTCTTTTGCAGTTCCGACGAATGTTTCGCATTCAAGGCGTTCTTCAAATATTGCAAGCGTTGTTTTTTATACACACTGTACACTATACACTGCACCTATACATCAGCTGGGCAAAAATTTGTTGCAATTTATCGTAATGGATTCGCAGGGGAAATGTGTTTCGACACGTTGTAATTTTTTTGTCGTCCTGCTCTGCCACCAAACGAATGTTGCTTAATTTGCTTTTTATTCAGTTGAAGCACAAAAAAATGCGAGTCATTTGTAGCAAATGCTATTTTTTTTGCTTTCCTGTTCGGTTGCTAGTGAACAGTTTTGCTTTCACTTTGAAAAATAATTACTTCTCATTGCTCAATGCTCAGCATTAATCGTAAGCTGCAAATTTTCATTTGTTGACCATCAAATAAAGGGGGATTTTTAAAGCACTTCTACTCTGACCTTCTATTATTAAACTACGAGCAATTTGTTCGCATAAAATAAAACAAATTGTTAAAGGAAGTTTTAAAGCAATTGTTTGGATCGAAACAAAACAAAACTAAGTCAATCAATATTCAATAATTTACTTGCCAAGTCAGGCGTCAAAACTTCTTTTTTTTTGAGAGACTGTTATATAAAAAAATTTATATTTCTATTGTCATTTAAGTCTTATACAAATTTAGTAAATAATAAAAAACGATTTTTCTTTTTTCACATTTTTGTTTTCTTTTTGTGCAAAATAAATTTAATTGGATGGCTGATCGATTGATTCTAATTCAATCCTTCAATTATTGATGCTATTTCGGTATTGAAAAGCAATCAAATTTTATTTTTAAGCAAATTCCTTAGAAGACACAACTGCCTGCCGTCGAGGCAAAAAAGAATCTATATATATAATTATTTGGCAAATGCGAGATTGAGGGATGATTTCAATGTGTAATACGATGATGAAGTAACATAAATCCTTCAAGGAGTATTCAAAATAATTTAATTGAGTATCTATGCTTACATACGAATAATTATGTATGTAAGTGTGTATTTGATTTCTACATATTTTATTGTAGGCTTCTACAATTCACATTTCAATATAGCATACCTTTTTGATGTTTTAATAATGCTTATTAATTAACACTTCACACACTGAGGAAATCCACTTAGTTTAGACACGCATATCTTGAATGCTTGTATTTCCGCTTTGAAAAGGGCATCATCTAATTTAAATGGCGAATGGCGCGTGTTTCGCGCTGGTCAGCTTGCCGGGCTGGCAGTCTGTCAGGCTGTCGGACGTTTGTCATTTTGGCTGAAAAGTTCATTTCCCCAGTTGTCAACAGTTTATAATAGTTTTTGCCTTTGTGCGCCTGGGCCAGCCAAGCGAACCGAAACCGAACCGCTCCCAAGCCCAGCTGCAGCAAGAGTTAGTGGGGATTGCCATTTGTTTGATGTTTCAAGCAGTAAGCGTGTGCATGCATGTGTGTGTGTGTGTGTGTGTTTGTGTGTGAGTGTGTTTAGCTTTAGCAATTTCTCCATGTCTGGGACTGTCTCGGGGTCTATCTTTCAATTCCAGCTGGTTTATTTCATTGCTGCACAGGCAACTGTCCCATGCAAATCTGCTTTGCTGATTAAACCTAAATAATGTTGAGCGCTTCCTTTGCTGTGGCTGGCTTCCAGCTCCAGTCTCTCTCCTCACAGCGCCTTTTGTTTGTCTGGCGCTTTAAGAGATCCAGCATCTGCTGTTTTATGGCCAAATGCCACAGTGTATAATGGCTATGTGATTAGGCCTGGCCGCTCGCACAAGCTCACTGGGGAAATCACGGCAGACCAAGGCAAAGTTAATGCTTTACCCATCACGCGTAAAACATTTGCTTATCGAAACCCAATTGTATTAAAAATGCAGTTCAAAGTTACTAAAGTTTATTCCTTAAAGAGTAAGCAGCAATATTAATAATTTAATTTCCTGCTTCAAGCAAAAACAGTGATTCGCTAATGAGCAATATCCATTATATGTCTAAAGCATAATTTAATGAGATCTGGAAAAATAATTAAAAATCCCTTGCATCAACTGACGCTATAGCATCATTTATATTGGGCTCAAGAGGTGTGTAGATTAGAAGAATTATAGAAATTTACATAACAATTATTTGTAATTTTAAATATAAGGCAGAAGAAGTTTATATACTTAATAATTCATATCTCTTGCATTTAGAAAAATCAAAAATAATTATTCATACTTGTCTAACGAATCTCAACATCTGGCTCTAATTGAAGATTTGTGGACGAAGAATTGAGTTGTTCTATATTTAGATATATATAGATATTCTATATGTATGTAGAGGATTCATTAATATATATTTGTTTTGGAATTATTAAAATTTAATGGGAATATTTATATTATATAAGAACTTTTAAAACTAAGTTAGTATTGAAATCCATTTCCTATATATATTGGAAGATAAGAAGAACAGCTATTGGGAGAACTGTAGCTTAAATATGTATTTCCAGCCGAGTTTATAACTAAATAATCCTAAATAGCATTAGCTGTATCCAGAGACAAGTAATTTCTTTTGCCTTAGCTCTTGCTAAACTCTTCTTGAGTTTCTCCTCTCCAGGCAAGGGCATTAAAAAGTTGTCATGCAGCTGGAGCTAGTTTTTTGTTCAATCTCGTTTTTACCTTTTGCTAAATCTGAGACAATTTTCAACTTATAAGAGACCTGCCTGCATTTGTATAATAACACAGTTGAGCTGCCGGTTGCAACCGGCTGCTTCCGTTGCCGTTGCTGTTGCCGTTGCCGTTGGTGCTGTCCCCGTGTCGCTGTATGTCCTGCCAACGAGGCAGCCTGCCTGCTCGCCTGCTTGGCCACTTGTTGTTGCATAGCTTTTCTGTTTTCGTTTTTTTTTTTATGGCCATGGCTTGTGCTTTATTTCCTTTTTTAGCCTGCTGCACGGCTGATGCTGTTGCACGTAGCACAATTTCAATTTAATTTCTGTCTGGGTCCTTCGGCTGCGTCCTGCTCGCTGCTCGGCCATTGTCTTTGGCTTTGTTTGCAGTGCCATTTCCTTTGCGCCAACATGAAATTAACTTGTGTATTTGTATTCGTATATGATACTCAACTGCAACAAACAGCAGTCGCAGCAGCTGCCCAAATAGATTATGGCTGCAGTTACATATAGTATGTATATCTTAATCTTTTTCGGTTTTAAAAATTTAATTAACATGCGTATTGCAAATTGTTATTAATATCGATGTCAACATTAAAGCCAGTATTGCCTTACCAATCAGTTGTGCTGCAATAGAATAACTGCAGTCGCACAGTGGTGCAAAATATATATTTCTTAATACTCTATCTAAGGTCATCATAGTATATTCATATAAATTGTAGTTGATTGAAGTCTTCGGGCAGTTTGTAAATTTAGTAAAATAAGGATAATTTCAGATTTACAATAGATGTGAATTATTTTTAAGAGTATAAATATTTATTAACTTATTTATGCAAAAGGTTATTTTTATATACATTTTGAATGAGGAACAATGCACTTTGGATTGACAGTTAGTTCACTTATTTGTATGAAATACTTTTTCTTTGTTAAATTGTGAAAAAATCTTCTTTTTTGTTTTCTCTTGCAACTGTCTACTAGTAACCAGAACACTTTCGTATATATGGATATATAGTATCTATAAACACTATCGATTGTTCATTAATAACTACCGTTATGTCTTATGTCTTTTAAATAACCACCTCTATTTGCTATTGAGCTACTAAGTATGAGCTCAGCCTGTCTTCTCATTCAGCACAAGGACAATATCTGTTTATGATCACTAATAAAATGTCTATAATATTCTTTTATAAAAGATTCTCAAGTTCTTTCATATATTTGTAATGCCCAATGCGAATAATAATAATAATGATTATTATCAATTATCATTATATTTGCTTATCAACTGGCTAATAGGACAAAGTATTTGGTCATCATCATAGAATAAAGTTGTTGAAAAGAGATTGACATAATTGAAGTTTTTTTCTCTCATATTGCACATACTGAATTGATCTCTCTCTCCCTTTATCTCTCTCTCTCTCTGTCTCTCTCTCTCTCTCTGTCTCTCTTTCTCTCTCTCTAATTATAATATATAGTTAATATAGTGCCAATGTAGAACGTCCACACAGCTTTGCCATTTTCATAAGTTATAGTTAAACAAAAAACACGAAAAATATCTGTAGATTAAAATAATTTTGTATGTTAAAGTTATTTCAAATAATTCCTGCAATTGGGAAAAATTACATTTATTTATTTTACATCATGGAATAAATTTTTTGTAATTTCCCGACGTTTGCAGCCTTTTTTCTTCTAAAAGCTGTTTGTTGTTACATTGGTGACTGTTGTAATTACGAAGTGCTTGTTGATTGTGCGCTTAAGGCTAACAAAGGCCCAGTGGCTTGAGCATGCTATGCCCACAGCCCGACACCCTTGCTGACTGCAGAGTGTGTTGAGAGCGCGGCAATAACCGCACTTGAATCGCGCGCACAAAAGTATGCAGCGTTATTTGGCCAAATGACTTTTGACGCTCGACGCTCGACGCATGGCAATATTTGCATGTGGTTTTTGCGTGCGAGTGAGTGTGTGTGTCTAGGGGTGTGTAGGAGTGGGTGTGCGAGTGTTTATCGGCATGTTAGTGCCGTCAAGTGTTGGCCCCTTGCTGGGAAAGGCCAGCTTCGAGTGACTTTCAAATAAATAAAGCGAAGAGTGGGCGGAAAAAAAAAAAACAAATATGAAACCCAACAGGAAAACGAAATGTTACCATCGAAATTTGCGCATAAATGTTTCAGAGTGCATTTCACTTCAATTTAACCCGCATTGATGTACAAATGTGGAACATTTTTGTTGATTAGCTGCGCGAGTGTGTGTTTGTGGCAATGTATCAGTGTGTTTGTGTGCCTATTCAATTTGGTAAACAGCTCAGCAATGGATTATTTGCTGGCATTTATTTGGCATATCAGCTTTGGCATGTAGAGATAAAGCTAACAATTAGCAGAGGAATCTATGCAATGAGGCAGGTCGACAGAATTCTGTTAAAATTGTTATTTTGAATGCATTTACCAAATAAGCTCTAGTTGATTTGTCATAAACACATATATATTAGTTTCAATCTCTTATAATTAAACATCAAATGAAAGCATTCATTTGATTCACTTCTATGATATGCAATATTTATCGAATGGTTTCTGATCTGCTTATCAAAATATTTTCGGATGAAGCAACAAACTAATTAATATAACGTAAATATATATTTGTAATGTATTCTATTTCGTGTTCATAAGAGGCTTAATGGCATGCTAATAACTTGATTTAAAAGGTTTCCATAATCTCCATCTACTGCTGACTCGCAGCTTACTGATGAAAGATGAAACACTTGAATATATGCAGAACTGAATTAATATTAATTGCAATTTAGATTTTGTCTTAATTTAAATTGCATAGCAATTAAGATTTTCATAATTTACGATAATCGTAAAGGCATGAATGAATGAATTCCATTTGCATGATTCAAAAGCTTTATTATTACTATTGTTATAATTATTATTGTATATAAATTGCATTAAAAGCAACATAAATGCTTGGAGCGAAACTGAACATTTTCATGAGAAGTAAAGCGACGTATACGAAATTGGATATAATCTGAATTCGAATTTGTAGACTATAGTTCGGCAGGTGAGCTTGATGTTCACGTACTATGTTCTTGTTTATATAATGTGAATTTAATAAAAAAAATATGTAGATAATCTTCGATATCTTGAGCTTTATTTAAAAATATTGAATGAAGACATTTCAGTTCAGTATTAATTTTATTCTTCTGAGTCTGGGTTTTTATACCTCGACTCATGCATAATTTCAAACCTCCAATCTAGTGTACATAGAGTTTGTAAGTCTCAGCATTGGTCTATTGCTTATCTTAGTCTATAGCTGAGTTTATAAGGCCCTATTATCGCTAAGGGATAGGGCCAGGGTTATCAGCCTAATTATATAGCCCACATATGTGGCCCTTATGGTTATCTGTTGCAGTATCTGTTAGCTTTTGAGTGCATAGGATATATATGCTTATATTTTGTATACTATGTATGTGCATGCCTGAACAAATATCGTTTCTTTGCTTATCATTATGTGGTTTAATATTGACACCAAAAAATAATAATATGCCATTGCTCCATGCAAGCATCGTGATCACAAGTTTTTTTTGTACTCCACCTAAAGTGCAGGCAGCATGAAATGCAAGCGCCAAAAAATCGCTTTAGTTGGCGATTTTTACGCTTCCCAAAGCATAAACTCAAACAAATTTGCTCAGCAGCGTGGGTGTGTGTGTGTGTGTGTGCGTGTTTGCCTGTGTGTGCCAATGGGTTCAATTATGAGCGGAGCGCTCTTCAGGTGAATAAACGCCTAAAAGCGTATCCCCAGCTGGGGAAACGAGCTATGCAAACAAGCAAAACAGTTTGGTAACTCTGCCAATTCAGCGGGCTGGCAACTCTGCCAATCTAATGTGTGAAAAACATCTAGCGCCTCGTCAGGTGTAAAGCTCTGTCCACAGGGAGCTCAAAAGGCACCTTCAACTTTGAGTCGTGAGGGACTCCATTTGCGCTCTTTGTTTTTGTTTTTGCTGTCGCGCCTAAGCGACTGCAACTTTTATTGAGAAAAAAATGGGTTGCGGTCAGGTGGGAGAGAGGGAGAGACAGAGAGAAAGAGAGAGAGAGAGAGAGAGAGAGAGAGAGAGAGAGAGAGAGAGAGAGAGAGAGAGCGTCTCGTGGGGTGGAGAAGTGTGAGTGGCTTTTCAATTTCAAGGCTCATTGTGTATGACTCAGGCATTGGTGAAGCATTAAATTAACTTTAAAAACTTTGCGAGCGAAAAGAGAAAAAAAAAGCGAAAACTAAACTTGAAATTAATTAACCACGACAAGGCCAAAGCAATTTAATGAAAAACAATGAAAAATACAAATGTTCCCCGGCCATGCCTCCACGCTGGCAAAAATCAAGTCCTAGAGCGACTCTGCAATTTAAACTTTTGCAGCATTTCATTTCATTTCCTGCCACATAACTCATAAAGCCCCTAATTACGCAAACAGCTGACGCGAACCAGAGACAAAATAAAACCAAATAGGGTGGATGAACGGTGGAGCCACGGGCCACACAGAAAGAAGAAAGCGAACGACGGCTCCAAACTAACAGCCCCTCAGCTAGGCCCACAACAAAGACAAGTTCGCCATTTGTTATAATAAAATATATAATATTCTGTTTGCGACCGCGAAATAAATAACTTTTGTAGCTCGAAATTTAATATTTTGAGACTAGCTGCAGCTCGAATACACTTTTAAAGATAAATAGGAAAAAAAAATGAAATGTTTACATGGGGAAACCTAAAGATTTGAATCTTTAGATTTATTTAATATATAATATTATTTATTTATAAATGTGTATATACCATTTCTAATATTATTTATAGATTCAGGATTAAACAATTAAGAAAATATTTTCAATAACATTTGATCGAAAATTGTGAAAAATAATTCAGTCGAAACACCGATTGCCCTATTGGCAATACCCTGTAAATTTATAAAAAAAAAAAAAAAAAAAAAAAAATCAAAGCGTGTTCGCAAGTGCCACGCACGTGTACATTTTCGTGGTTTGGCCCCGCTAGCTCGAGGGGAGCGCCTGAAAGCATGCTTCAGTATTTTGCTGTAGCTGTTGGTTCTTCTTCCGCTTCTCCGTCTTCAACGGAACAGGCGGAACGAAACACACAGCCTCGCCGCATGTATTTCAATTACTGCATTTCACAGTCAGCCCCATTTGCCTGGCCTTCTGCCTGCTTCTGCAACTCCCCCAACGGGCATGCCGTTCGAGCTTCAGTAACGCGTTTGTGCGCCCCGCCCATTGGGCAGCCGCCCTCGCAAGCATTTTTTATGGATTTTTAATTTGCGCCAGGCGCGCATATTTTACTCCTCTTTTTATGTTTTTATATAAATATTTTCGTTTTTTGTTTTACTGGAATTTTTTTTTTTTTGTTTTTGGCTTTGTTTTTGCGCGCTTTTACGCAAATTCATTGTTTTAATTTACTCAAGTTTGTTGACCGAAAACAAAAACTAATCAATGTGGGCAGGATCGAGGTGCTAAGGGGCTGAGAGCTGTTGGGTGCCACATTCCAGCAAGGTGACAGAAAACAGACGACAGTCGGCTGGTCAGTTAATGAGGTCAAAGCCCAAAATAGGGTTAAACAGTGTACAACATTTTTAATTAAACATTAAGTCTGACAAGCTTTTTGTTGCGGTTTCTATTCGGCATGGTCACAAAGAACTGCTGTCCATATATATTTCTATATATATCAGTGAACAAATAAATCGCTATATATACTTAACCGCAAAGCGCTAACTTCTACAGCTGGAACTTGAAAAAAAAGCAAAAGTTTAAAGGTGTAAAAGTGTGAAAGGGGAATTGGCTAATGAGAGAGAGTTAGAAGAAAAGTTTATCTTTTTGTCAGGTAAAACTTGAAATATCTTCACAGTTCTTTGAAGAACATAAAAAGGAAGGGATTACATTTAAGGGGATTAAAATTTACGGGGTTTTTGATTTTCAGATTAAAGTAAACCACAAAAAGCAGAATTGAACAGCAGAGAAGAAAACTTAAGGTAAAAGAGAACAAACGAATTAAGATAAAATATATCAAGAAGAATAGAAATTGCGGAAAAAAGAAAGAGCTATCCCTCTATTTGTAATGTAATATAAAAATGAGCAAGTCTTAATAAATAACCAGATATGACCCTCACGATTAATCTGTCAAATATTATATAGTAAGAGATGTAATTGACGTTCATTTTAGTGAAAATTAGTTTTATTGCAAATTCCCTAGCCCTTACTAAGGCAATATACATACAAATATATACCTTATTTTTATTGTTAAGATCTCATCTCTGAAGTTCAAAGCACTATTTGGGTTGAGAAAGTACCTGGATGCAAATAGTTGGACAAAGCTTAACAATAAGGCATGGGATTCCTATAATAAGCTTTATATAAAGATATTTATAAAGCAACTGACACAAACCTAATCATTATATACAATTTTATACATAATATGAATTATTATTGTTATTTTTATTATTAGAAATTACAAATATATTTTATTAATTATCTATCTAGTATGGCTTTATGTAACACAACAGAACTTTCACTTCTATTTGCTGTACAGTTTTTGAATAATATTTAATTAATTTTGTTTTGATTTATTTCCTTTTCCAGGCAACATTTCTCAACTGAACGAAACAACGATATTTAACTGAACAGGCTAAACTACAATTTTAAATTTAACAATACCAACTGCGACCAAAGGTTTCTCAAGCTCTTTCTAAAAACAAAAACAAAAAAAAAAAAAAAAAAAACACAAAAAAATTATTCACAATAAAGCTGAAGTAGTATTCAAATGACGTAAAATAAAATAAAAACTGAAACTCTGGCAGAAAGAAAGAAAAAAAAAAAAACACGCGCTGAAACTGAGTAACCAGAAAACCGGAAATTAAATTTGCAACAGCCATAACCTCACAAAAAATAAAATAAAATAAAAGTAGTGCAAACAAACCACAGTAGCAAAAGTAAAAACAAAATATAAACAACATTAAAAAGAGAGCGAGAGATAGAAAAGGGAATTAAGAAATTTCGCTGGCAAATATTTGCAGAGATTAATGAAAGTGGATTAGAGACGAAATCTAAAATCAAAAACGAGATAAAAGCTGCACGAATATATCTAAAGCATAATAAGAGGGAACGAGAACGAGACAGCGAGTGCTGCAGAGCTTGGCTGAACTTTGACCCACTCGACGCGTTTGTCTTTTGGTTCTTAGTGTTAATCACGGCTAACGTGCCAGGACGAACAGGTCGACCAGCGTGGCGAGGAGCAAGCCGGGTGCTGGCTACTTAAAACCCGGGGCGACAGGCCAACACATTGTTACAGACACTTTCGCTCTCGCAACAGCAACAACAACAGAAGCAGCAACAATTTGCAATTCAAACTAAAAGCAAAGCCAAAGCAACAACACAAACAAAACAAAAAAAACCAAGGACATGGACTCGTCGTCGTCGTGCTTGTCGCTGTTTGTCGCGTTGATCTTCCTTGTGATAATTAAAGGTGAGTGCAACCTTTTCAATTTCAGAAACTCACACTTTCACACACACACACACACACACACACACACATACACATAGAAAATTTCATTCATACCAAATGAAATTATTGTTAACATTAATTAATTAATGGATTCCAAGTGTTCCTGCTATGAAGAGAGTTTTTCGGTTCCTGCTGAAAAAGCGAAATAAATTGGCTGAATTCAAGAACCTTAATTTAAATATGTGAAAGTGTAAATAAAGAAAATTGAATATTGATTAAAAATTTTCGAAATAATTAATATATAATATTAGAAAATATATTCTGATTTGAATTTGATCTTAAGCTATAATATGTTGGAAAATGAATCAACTTTCGATTAGTTCGATTCTTCAGCAATCGTGTCATGGGTCAATTGTTTAAGTACATAATTGTATATATTATATCTAATAGCTAGCTATTACGAATTGAGCAATTCATTCCACGTCAAACAATTATAAATCATCAATTTATTATTTTATCAAATATTCTTCGAGATTGTGCCCACTAAACCTATCCAATGTATACATATAAATTCAGTAAATGTGGTTGTCAATCAGTCAGTTCCAGAGATGTTTTTGATTGATAATTGTCTTTCTTAAAGATTTTATTCTGATAATTAAACAATCGGCTTTTATGAAAAAAACTTGTTGATTATGTCAAAATAAATGTGCTTCTACATAAATCTCCATTGATTTATCATTCCTGGAATCAATTTAAAATGGAATGAATGAATGTAGGTGTGAAGTAATGCGAAAGGTATCTATGTTTATTATTAATCAGAAATGCGAGCTAAGACTAGTCATGCCAGAATGTTGAATTTACGTTCTGCAGATGCCTAGATTAAGTTTCAAATAATCAATAGAATTTCTCGTTTCAATGAAATGAAATGCTATGGCATAACTCTTATGTCTTTAGAGTCTCAAAATTTTTATTTATAGAGTTTACGAATGAAATACAAATGCAAATTCAAGCTAAACATTTATGTCCGGGCCTACAGTATCCGTTAGTCGCGCACACCCTACTAGAACTTACTCTAAGAGAACTTTAAGAATAGAACTATATTAAAATAGCCAGAAGTGAGCCCAACATTTTTAAGCAGTCTTTTTTAATTATAAACAAGTAATCATCTAGATTAGTATTTGCTATTAAGCCATCAGTCAGCCAGTCCATCGATCAACAAATCAAAATAAACAAACAGAAATGAACTTTTGAATACATTTTCATCTAGGTTCAGTACCTTTGAAGTTGCATTGCTGTTTGTAAACTATTCTCAGATATATGTATATACTTATTTGACTCAATTTTCATCAATATTTATGAACAACTTTGCGCATGTTCTCTGTTTTGCTTAGCTCGTTCCACATAAAAGTTGAGAGGTCCTTGTCGCTGCAAATCCTTGTGGGCCACTATCAATTTGAAAGTGCACAACTTTCAGGGCTCTGCATAAATCTTCTTGTCACATTACTAACATGCCACAAAGCGCGATGCTGACTGTTGCACTCGCTCCGCCTAACGCCCAACGCCCAACGCGAAATGCCCCATTCTCTCAGCCCTCGCCCAGCTATGGCCACCCCCTGCGCTTACTACCTAGTTACGTGCCAGCACATTATTCAATTCCACATCGGATTTTTCAATTTTCTTTGCGAACATTTTCACGGTGCTTTAAGCAGACCAAACAAACGAAGCCCCCGAACGACAAATGTAAAAGCCACACACAAGCTAAAAGTGTGTGTAAGTGAGTGTAAGTGTGTGCAAGTGTGTGTGTGTGTGTGTGTGCGTGGCTATGTAGAGCTGGGGTATATATAACTATATAAACATATATGTATATATGTATCTATTCAGATGTATAGCCATACTACATATGGCAGCTGGATGGCTGTATTCCCTAGTAGCCCGCTATAAATTCACATTGTCGCCATCGCCCATGGAGATCGCCCCGAGCCAGAAACTTGGCCATATTTTTTAGTTTGCTCGTGCTGCAGCTCGGCAATCGCAAAAAAAATTAGAAAAAGTCGCGCGGCAATGAGACAAATATTTCGGATAGGAAAAAAAAAGACAAAGAGAAATGAAATAAAATACTCGCACAATTGTCAGAGTGAGCCCCAGGAGAGCCTACTTCAAATCTACAGATGCTCCCCAATGTGTCACACACACACACAAACACACACATAGACATACTCGCGCACACACATTCGCAGCATTTCAAGTTTTCTCTTTTTCTAGTGAGTTTCTTTTTTTTGCATTCAGTCGAGAAGTTGTTTTTTCTAGCTCGTTGAGCTGCGCTGCGAGTGGGAGTCGAGTCTCATGTGTTTGTCAAAAAAAGCACAAGAGAGACAGAGACAAAAAAAAAAAAAAAAAAAAAAGAAATAACAAGCAGCTGCAACGCACGATTTTCAATTGCCCACAATGCTCCACTTGCATTGTTTCCACCAGACAGCAACAAAGTGCATTAGCATTAAGTGGCAGGCCCTTGTGGGTGGCAAGTGCCACACAAAATTGTAAGAAAACAATTTTTATTGATTTCCATCCAATATACTAAATAGGTAATTCTTGTTAGTCAAACATTACTTAAGTTACGACAGCGTAATGTAATAGCTTGTCAGAAATACTTCCTTTCAAAAACATGTTCACATTGCAAAGCTATTTCGAGCTATAGTATTCAGTTTCACTTCAAATTGGGCATTCTTAGACCTATCCTCTTAAACACATGCAACCCAAAGTTTTTCCCAATTATATTATTTTGTTTGCTTAATAAATAAGTGCTTCTGCTTGGGTATTGCATATTTAACAAGTAGGAAAATTTTATTGTGTTGTGGTTGACTAGAAAATACTCTGCACTTACACTTAATGAATTGCATCTTGTACACACTTTATCTATATATTCTATATCGGTGTATTTACATAGAAAAATATATAAAAATTATCTAGGCATAATTTCAAGGCACTATCAACAACGCTCGAAATGTAGGAAATAAAAGCTAAATCATCGCGATTCTTAAAATAGTTGAATCTCTGCTCGCTCGTTCTTATATAGCATTTGTGTTACTGAATAGGGTTCAATGAATTTTACAGAATATTATAACAAAAATTCAAAATTCAATATTATATAATTTAAATAAATTATTATAATAAAATATAATTAATAAAAATGCATTTTATGATAAATTATATAATTAAATTCAATTATTTAATATTAATAATAATAATAATAAAATATATTTTATTTATTTAATTTTTTATAAATTATATAAGCAAATAAAATTATATATTTTAATAATAATAATAAAATATAATTGTTAAATTTAATTTATAATAATATACATGAAATAAAATGAAAAATCTAAAAGCTCTAGCTCCAAAGATGAACTTTAGATTCTGGATACTTTATCTCATTAGGGTAAAAACAATTATACATTTTAACATTCATTAAATCTAAACTACTATACACTGATCATCAATTCTTTCATAAATTATTTATTTGCATTGAACTTTACTGCAATGCAGTGGAAAAGCCATTTGATTTAGTCTGTTATCAATCATTTTTGTTTTCTCTCTACGAATGCTTATCTCCCATCTGCCATCTTATGCGACATTTTTCAGCAGTACACTGAAAGAATATGTCTTGTAAATTGTTGTCTTGTAATCCTGTGCCTGGCTGTTAATTATGGCTTCAGCGCATATTTTTGACTAAATCTATTGCAATTACGTGAGCTGCTCTACTCTAATGGAAGCGCAGTATAAATGTTAAAACTACTTTGTTCTACTCAAAACTCTTATTGCTTATTAGGGTTTCCTTATTTTAGATTTGCAGTCTGACTGTAGTTAAGGCTCGCTGGGGCAAATCTTTGTTACTAGTGCTTCCTGTACGCTTCCTCAATTCCATTTTCTCTCGCTATCACTCTCTCTTTTTGTCTATTGCTCTCCGGCTGTCTCTGTCACAAAGACAAAGACTAATGAAGATGGCATTCCCATTCGTATTCGCATTCGCATTCGCATTCGCATTCGCATTCGCATTCGCAATATTTTCAATAAGCTTCGTTGTAACAAACTGCGCACTGATTGGAAAATCAGCAGTTGAAAATTGCCCAAAAGGGAAGACAGCAAAGTGGGACAGAGGAGAGGCTGTGGGGAAAATACAATATTTCAGAGCTTCAGCCAAATGCTGTCAACTTGTTGTTGCTGCTGTTGCCAGCCAGTTGGTAAGCGTATAAATTTCATGGCGATTCGAGCGGCTCTGCGCACCTTGAAGTTGTTCTTTCAACTCTCTTTATGTCTCCCTCCTGTCTACACATGCACATACATATAAATATATGTATATATATTGCTGGTCATATATTTTGTTCTTAAGGCATTTTATGCATTGCGAAAAATTTAAATGACATAAATTTCTATTGGATTTTCGTGGGGCCCAAAGCCAAAAGCCAAACTGTACATTCAAAATGTCCTCAACATATTTTTGGGCTTTCATTTACATACCGAAAATGCTTTTAACTACGGCTTACGATGGCCCAGAGGCGTTTGCAAAGGGTCGTGGTTAACAGATAAGCAAATGTTGCTAAATTCGAAACTAACTGGAAGAGTTTCGAAATTTCGAAATAATGTAATAGCATGTGTATATGAAATGATCATTTATAAAGTGACCGTACATTAACAGTTGGCAGGCACAGTGCTGCAACTGGCGAATAACTTGGCACCCACGAAACTTTCGACCGTCCCTTTGGAAGACGCCACTGATGCCTGCAGGTAATGCGGATAATCCGAGCTGCGGGGGCCGAGTCGACGTCGACGACGACGACGACGACTTCCACATCCGCTCTAACTGCACGCACAGCATAACTTTCAAGGCCGGCAGCGGGTAACAGCTTAGCCACCCAGTCATCCCACCACCCTCTTTTGCTGCCCCATTCAGTCGTAAAGCAAGATGCACTGTAAGAAAAACAAGTTTTAGTTACGCGCTCTGCACTTCCGTGGCGCCGTAGACAACTTCTCCTTTTGGATTTCGAGTCCCCATTCGTAACCTTGCCCCCTTGCGGAGACGATGGGCGATGGGCGATGGGCGGGGCACCTGTAGGGCGTCGCATGAGTCAGCGCTGCCGCCACTAAACTTTGCAAATAAGCATTTTTTATGCGTCCAATCCCTATCAGAGCTCCCCAACACCCAGTTACTGTGCCAGCTCGTCGCTAGATCGTAAAAGAAAAACTTAGTGCCTGCGCCTAAATAACCGTAAACGACACTCGTGGGCCTCCGACACAACAACAACAACAATAAATTTGATAGGCATAAATTTGCTGTAATTTAACGCATTCAATTACAAAAAACAAAAAGAAGTCGCGAGCGCCTTGCGACTTACTTAAAAATGTCATAAAATGAGAACAAGTAAGAGCCTCATAAAGGACAATACTCGACAATGGGATCCGGCCAGACCTTATCAAATTGTCAGCAACAAAAAAAAAAAAAAAAAAAAAAAAACTCCTGACTGAACCAGCACCTAAAATCAACTAAAATTATAGCTACAAAATGTGATAATAAAATAAAATAATTAAACTAAAAAAGAAATAAGCAAAAGTAAATGTTTACGTAGGATGAATATAAACCATAAAGAAGTATATAAACAGGTATATAACGTTAATAATAATACGTTAACAGAAAAGTTTGAACGTAATATTGAAAATCAATTATACAGTCGAATTCTGATATTTGTTTTACAAATATTTTTGTAATATTATTATTAATGTTTTTTTTATTGCAATCGTTTATTTTTTTCTTCGCTTAACTACACATTATTTGATAGTTGAATAGTAATTAAAAATCAAAATATATGTTGTATCCAGTGGGTATACGAAACAGCCATAAAAATCATAGACGGAGTTCCCTAATCATAGCCAGAATACCATAAAGTCCTGACTTAAGCAGGACATAAGATAAAAGGCTGACATGCAATCTGAAATCTAAAAGAAGGCAACTATCTATTGACTTTACAGAAAGGTGAGCAAAGCTATGTTAGGCCATCGAATGTTAGGCACCGAATGTTGATATTAATGCCTCTGTTTATTACCTACAGTTAAATATAATATAAGTTGAATCTGTTGATGGTTATTTGTAAGGAATTATTTATGTATATGAGTTTATTAATAATTTAGTCTTAGCAGGTTTACCTGCAGACAATTCATTTAAGTTAAAGCAGATATTTCTACCTTAGAAGAGATGTGTGCTCATAAGCCTGATCTGATTATGTTAACAATGCATAATTCATTTGGTATATACCGAAAGTGCAGCTGTTACGGACATACTGTTAATCAACAGCAAATAACAGCAGGTTAACATTTTTTAAAATCGCACATTTGTCGCACCTAATCTCTTAATATATATTTTACTTTGAGCCTAATTTTATTTAATATAAAAAGGGAAACCAAATGTCGAGTCGACTGTAAATAGAGTTTTCCTAAAAGCAGGATATATATGTATGAGATTATACCTCAATATATATATGTTGCCAAATTAAAATCTAGACAATTCTCAGCTGTTTGCCAGCCACTCGATGGTAGCGCTAAAAGCGTTTAAAATGAAGACTTGCCATTGAGGTAAAAAATAAAAAAAAGTTGTGTACGAAGGTGAGGGAGGGGACAACGGTGTAGGGGCGTGAGCGTAAAAAAGATGGAAATAATTGCGCCCAAGGCGACTACAAAGCGAATTACAAACAGAGCTCAGTGCCGCGCGGGTTCTTCTCTCACTAAAACACTCCCGTCTCCGACCCGGCCGCCGCTGCCGCTCCCGCGCTCTGTCTGTCTGTCTCGCTCTCTCTGTCGGCGGCCCCGCGGCGCCGAGGCGCCTTAATGTATGCAATGCCCGCGTCAGCCTAAATGAATGTGAATGTATATGTATATACATATATATATGTATATATGCGTTTTAGGTGTGTGCGTGTGTATGTGTGGGTGCAGACAACCCAATTGACTTACAAGCGCCGTTTTCCACCTGCCCAAAAAAATCAACACACACACACACACACACACACAATACACAAACACAAAAACATGCAAATTTCAAGGCACAGCGCGAGTTGTTGCCTTTGTGTCGCTTTTGTTGTTGTGCGGCGATTTACATAGGCGAAGCAAAGGAGGCTGGCGAGGGGCATGGGGAGAGACTGCGTTGGGTGCCCAGGCATAGCTACAGCTTCTGTCTCCATGGTGACATTAACAAAGTGGCAGGCACAGGGAGGGCTCTGTTGTGCAGCTTTTAGTCGGTCAGGTGAGCGTCAAGAAGCAGAGGAGACGAGGAGCCGAGGAGCCGAGGAGTCGAGCCGGCTCGACCCAATGACTGACTGTGCCACATCGTGTGGCATTGAGTTATTTCGTGCCACAATGAATAACACACAAAAAGTAAAGAAGGAGAAGAGGAAGCTGGAATGAGCAACAGCGCTCCAGACGCATCCAGGCGGCACTGAGCACAAGGATTTTCAAGGATATGCGGGGATGCGCATGTTTATTCCCGTTTTTCTGCCACATTTTTACGCTCAATTCCAGTGAGTCCTTCACAGACATCAACTCACACACACAAACACACACACCGAAACATTGTGAGAGCAGCAGACGCTGGTTTCTCTTTCACTCAAAGCTGCGTGGGTTCATTCAATAGATTTTTACTTATATATAAAAAATATATATATAAAATATAAATTTGTATATAAATGCTTAATATATATATTTATATATATATATATATATATAAATTTATAAATATTTTTTTCTATATATACAGTGCTGCTCAAATTTTTAAGGTTCAGCGACTGATTAATTATACATTATTATCTATTATCATTTATTTATATATTCATATGTATATATATCTATATTTTTTCCTTTTTTATTTAATAAAACTTTTTGTTTTTGCAGCATTTATTCTAATATATATATTTCTTACAATATTTTTATTATTTATATTATGTATGGTTATGCTTAACATTGTATATTTTTTATAAATTTAAACGGAAATAGATGTGCTTAAATTAAATGAACTTTATTTATTTATCCTTCTCATATTAAAATTTATGTAAAATATTTTCAATACTTACAAATTTTTATTTTTAATAATAATAATAATTTTAGGATTTTGTATATCAAATCATATTTAATAAAAAATGTATTAATAATGCGAATTAACGGTATATTGTTTTTATGATAATAGAATTGATACATATAAACAATAAAAACTCTTTTACTGATATCAGGTTCAGTACATCTCTCTCTCTCTCTCTCTCTCTCTCTCTCGCCTTCGACTTAAATTCGAATATTTATATTTATTGTTAAAATATTGATAATTTTAGTAATGGCTTATACAATTATTGTATTTAAATGGATAATAAATTTGTTTAAGGAAAAAGTGTCCCTAGTTATATGCATCGCAGTGTATTGAACGATATGTGTATGGGCAGCATCAAGTGTGTATTTTGCTGTTATGTGTGTTGAGCTTATAATTGACAGACAGCTGAATTTTGTATGGGCTTTCCGTCTGCGTGGGCAGCGGCAGCCGAAAAGGACGTGTCGGGGACGGTGGGTCGATGCTATCGACTCGAAAACTCGTTCTGCGACTTCGAACCGAGCCGAATTGGGGGTTCTGAATTATGGCCATTACTGTCTGCCAACAGACATGGGTATACTGCAGTTGGCAACTGTAACTGCAAAGTGCGTTGCCATGTCGTTTAATTGAACCAAAGCGGGCAGCGTTTTAATTAAGAAATATGCAAAGAGAGAAACTGTAGAGAAGTGCAGGCGGCCGCAGTGTGGCAGACAAGCCCATCATCAGCTGGTTAACAGGCCGCAGCCCCACAGTGTTCAAAAGCCAAATCCTAGCCCAGGCACAATTGTCACGGCGCTCCGCAAGCATGTCAAGGATGCTGTCGCCAGCTAGTGCAGGGGGCAAAGGGCACGCAGCATGCACCTGGCCCACGTATGTGTGTGTGTGTGTGTATGGGTGTGTGTGTATGACCCACTCTGTGCTAAAAGCCAAATGGCGTTTTGTCATATCAGCTGCTCGTTAGCCGTGTCAAGAGCAGGGGGGCAAACAAACCTGCGGCCAGTGCAGGTGTCTCTTCATCTAATCGACATAACTGCGGCTGAGGCGCCGGCGCCATCCCCATCCCCATCCCCGTCTCCGTCCTGTCTCCGTAGCTGTCACTGCCGTCGGTCTGTCTAAGTGCCAAACAATGATGAGCGTAAAATGCCTTAAGTTGCTGCCGCACAAGCGTGCAGTTCGTCGTAATGTGTGCGAGAGCAGCCACAGGCTGCTAATGAGAAAGCCTGCTGCCTGAAAATTAAATTAAACAAATAAAGTTTACGACTGGCTTAATTAAAAGAGCTTATGGAAAACTGAAATAGAAATCGAGCAGATGCAAAGTGAAAAGCTAAAGGCCTAACGAAAGTTCTGATCAGAAAGCAATGCAGATTAAAAATTGCATTGACAATAAGTAAGCAATTAATATATTCAAAGAAAAATCCCAAAGAGAAATGAACATCAAATAAATAAAAGAGCATATACATATATGGAAAACTAGAAGCACTGCTAACAGCAGGAAGCTCAGCATGAATGAAACTATGCAGAAGAACTTTCTGTACATGGAATCTAGTGACCAAAGGCCATGGCTCATATCATACAAAGAAAGTAAAAATCTAACAGAAGAGAGCAAGAAGCTTATAAACAAGTAAGCATACATAGCAGCTCCAATTAGGAAGCTTAGTCGGAGGCTGAATGCAAAAAGCAGCGCGAGAATAAAAAATAGAAATTACTTTAAATAAAATATACTGATGCATACAAAAATAATATGGAAGAAAAATGCAAAGCTTAGCAAATTATTTTGTAAATACGATTTAAAATATTAATAGAGAATTTATTTAAATGCATTTTAGTGCAATATCTATATCTAATTAAATTTTAATATTGAAACTACTGAAATATTAGGAAACATATTTGGTTATCAGAGCAACTGTCATAAAAATAAGCTAAACATATGCAAATGACATGCTCCGTATGCATATGCAGCAAAATTCAAATTTAATTGTTTATCTTTAATGTAATTTATGCATATATAAAAGAATATGCCAATGAAATAAATTTTTTAAATATGCTTGAAAATCTCGTTACTAACGCAACATTTATCAAATGTAACGGAAAATATATATAACCTTTATTGTAGATGCTTTGTTTGGTATATTTATTTATGCTTTTTATAGCATCTATCAGGCTTTGTGGCATTATTTATGATGCCAAGTCGCTTTCTCTCTCTCTCTCTCTCTCTCACTCTCTCTCTATCAGTCTCACTCACTCTCCGTCTTAATCTATGTCTCTGACTAACCGAAACTCCAATGTCCATTAACCAAATAGACACAGCAACACCAAACACGCTGCGCGCACACCTCACGCATACTCCCTCTGGTGCAGTTTGGCTACTGTACATGCGTGTGTGTGTGTCAGTGCGTGTGCGTGTGAGTTGCTCTGTGGCACACCTTGGCCCCTTAATGTATGCAATAAAGCTCAAGTGTTGCGCCGAGCATGTGGCACCCTCTGTTAGTAGTGCTGGCTGCGTGGCTGTAACATCGCTTTTTGGTAGCTAACCTTCACTTTCACCATCCGCCACACACACTCATGCAACATTGTTGCATTTGCAGCTCGCACGACAATTGCATTGTTGTCCCCGCCCATCGCGCCCCTCCACTCACCTGTCCTTGTTGTAATTACATTTTGTTTTACTCGTGTGTTGAGGTTTTTTGTTCAGCGACCTTTTTTTTTTGAGAAGTGTGCTGCCATGCCACATGCCACATGCCACCCCGGCCCGCCCCGCGTCTAGTTGTTTATGCAAGTGGCACTGAGGGGCATGTTGCGCTGTGTGTGCTCTGTGTGTTCTGTGTGTCCGTTGTGAACACATGAAATTCATGCGTGATTTTTATTGTTCTGTTGGGTGTGTGCGCACATAAAATAATGTTTATGCATGTGTGGCGGGTTGTATGTGTGTGTGTATGTGGCAGCAGCAACAAGTTATAACAAGTTATACAAGTAAAATGTCATTGAGCATGCCACACCCACGCCCACCGCTCAACGCCCACCGCTCAACGCCCCCGGGCCCGTACAAATTGTAAACTTTATTGAATTCCTAGCGCTTTATTGTGTGGAAAATTTATCGTTTCAATTATGCAGCAAGAACTGAGTTATATTTGTATACATATATGTATTTGTATATACATATGTACACATATGTGCATATTCGTTTTTCTCACCAAGCATGCGATTCTTAACTCGAATTGTCTACCTCGTATTGCTGTATACTTTATGGAGCATCCACACGCACTCTCGCACTCCCCCACTCACGCACACACGCACACACGCACAACTAATACAGACCTTGACTCAAGACCGAACTCTCGAGCTGAGCTGCCCAAGATCCGTGCTAACTGCATTGACTTTGACATTTATGGAGCAGGGAAAGCGGTCCACATTTATCCACGCCCTGATACACACACACACGCACAGAGCGAGAGAGAGAGAGAAGGAGAATGTGTGTGTGCCCCTGGCATACTCAATGCGGATTCGCAGGTCCCCAGGGCCGACGTAGCGTATACGCAATTTGCGTGCATCCACTAGCAAACAGGTGAAATTGATTTGACCAGAGTTGCCAAAGTAATGGCTACATAATGTCTATATGCATATGAGATAAGGTGGTAGCAGTAGCAAAAGGTCCCGTTCATAAACTATATAATCCGCCTAAAGTCAACTAAATTAATTGGAAGATACAAATATTACCATAACATTGAAAATATATATTTCTATATACAATATGCATATCAATGAATGTTTATATATTTATATATGCAAATATATATACATATACATATATATACACATTACATATGTATATATGTGGCGCAATGAAAAATAATATAAAATATTTGATATGGGTTTACTTGCTCTTTCTTTATTAATCGCCGAGTCTATATTATGCAATCGTAGTGTCCTAACAATACAAATATGATATTCTATTCATCTGAATACACAAATAATATAATAAATATGTAGTATAGGCTTATAGATATACTTATATAGTTATATAGTTAAATAGTTATATAGTTATATAGTTATATAGTTATATAGTTATATAGTTATATAGTTATATAGTTATATAGTTATATAGTTATATAGTTATATAGTTATATAGTTATATAGTTATATAGTTATATAGTTATATAGATACATATATAGTTATATATTGATATACTGCTATTTATTCAAATAGATTACAAAATTCATAACAATTCAAATTATATACAAATAATGCTGTTGCACTGAATTCTCGAAATTAATATAATTTTATATGTAGCTTGTTTATTGGCATAAAATATTTGAACTGGCAATTTTCCATGAAACGAAATTACATTTATTCATAAATGTGTGAGGTGCTAAAGTGAAGATTTGATTAGAAATTTAATAATTATAGAAATAAATTTTAAACTGATATTTGGACATGAATTTCACAAACTTGTTTGATATATTTGTTGTATGTTCTTGAATACGTTTTTGATACTCTCAAGTTTTCAACTTCTTAGTAGAAAATCATTTTGTCTTTCAATATCGCTGCTATTTATTGATTGGTTAATTGAATTTACAATCCTTGGGCATCGTATTAATTGAAATTTTACGATTTGCTATGCCAATAGAGAAGCCCTCACACAATTGTTTCAACAATGCAGAGTGCAGAGTGTAAAGCGTTGAGTGTGAAAAAATGGGTCAAGGTTAATTTAGGTCAACTAACGTGTAGCTTGTCGAGTTGAATGCTTTTCCGAGTCACCTCTTCAGCACTGTCACTCGCCCCCGCTCTATGTTACTCCTCTCACTCACACGCTCTCTTTTTCTCTCTCTCTCTCTAACTCTCGCTCTCTCTGTGGCCTTCATTTGGAGCGTTGACAGCGACATTGTTGTCAGCTAATAAGTAAATTAATTCTTAATACAAAAAAAAAAAAAACTTGCTTTAATATGCAAGAGTGCAAAGAGTAGAGTAAATAACATTTGTTTGTTTTTTAATGAAGAGGCAAACCAGAAAAAATGCTACAATTACATTTATTTTTAAACAATTGAAAATCTATGTCAACTATTTATTCAACCAATAAAAAACTTTGAAGAAATATAAATGTATATGTATTGTTCATCAACATTTGCTTGACTATGTACTTTATAAATTTGTATATATGTTTTCTATACATTTTTTAAGTATTTCATTTCCACTTGTCTCCTTTTCCAATAACGAATTTTAAAATAAACAGCCAATACTCTGAGACTGTCTCTTAAAGGGCTTTCAATTAAAACAGATCTGCATGGCTCATTGACATCCAGTCGCCGGCTCAATGCCCTTGGGGGTATATATATATATATATATATATATATATATATATATATATATATATGTATATATACACCATAATAAAGGTAGTAGTAGTAGTATGAACGAGTCCCATACAGCGAGCTATCACACTGCCATATACATTCCCTTCAATTCCACCAGTTTTTTTTTTTTTTTTTTTTTCTGCTGTGCGAAAGGACAATACAATTCTGATTGAAGCAAGCAATAAGCTCACAAATAAAAAGTGGGACAAAAAGAAGGATTGCCTGACGGAAACACTCGGAGATTTCATTTTCTGTTTCTCTTTTGTTGCTATTGCTATTGCTATTATTGTTGTTGGTGTTGTTGGTCTGACCTGCATCAATTTGTTGTCTCTAAGGTTGGCACAGTGAAAGGCTTACCCAATTGATTGTCATATATTCGCCCTTATATACCTATATAGATATATTGCTATCCAATAAAAATGTAGTAAATTATGCCCGTTCGTCCCACTGTACCTTCTCTTGCTCTTCTCTCTCTCTCCCTCGCTAAGGTCAAAATGGCTGCAATCAAAAAAAAAAAAAAAAAAAAAAAAAAACGCTTGATTTTTTACATCCTTACCAAAAGCGCACTATCAATATTATGAGATTTCGCGTCCTCTCTGCTCTACTCCTGCGCCTGCCACACCCCCGCCAGCCTCTTCGCCTTGCTGATGACTTACATGTGATTGTGTGTGTGCATGTGTGTGTTTTCGAGAGAGTGTGGGAAATATTGCAAATGTAATATGCTTGTTGGGAGGCGGAGCCCCTGCGACCGGGAATTGGTGTCGGATGGGTTTGCAACGTGTGCTAAGCCCTCAGTCACGCCTCCAGCCCCTGCCTATATTTTGGGCTCGCCGCAGCAATTCAACATTTTTGCTACACTCAAGTAGACACTCGACGGGTTGCGCCATAAAAAAGGCAAGTATGTTAATATTTTGCACTGATAAACTGACAAAATACCCTGTATTCTAGGAAAAGTATTTAAATATAATTAAAATTTTTATTGACTTGAAGTATTAATATTATTGTAATAACATAATTTTAAAAATATATATAAATATAAAAAATTTTTAATTGTATATTTTATAAATACCTTCCCTTTGAGAATCGAATAGAAGAGCTCGCAAAACAGTTTTTCAAATGATAATATTAAAGTTTTATAAACTGAGCTAAGACTTAACTTAATAAAAAAATATTAGAAAGTTAATTTTTTTCCTTGATATATTTGTATTGAACTCTTGATGCAAAGTGATCTTTGAAATTTAATTTGCACTTCTAGGCTGTAGAGGGTATTTAAAGCGCGGCCTGTGGTATTTTCAGGCATTTTAAAAATTGATTGTAAATACCAGGCAGAGGCGGCGAGTGCGAAAATATTTCGCGCACGTTGAACCTCCCAGCTGACTGTCTGACAGACGGACTGACTGACTGACTGACTGGCTGAATGACAGATTGACATGCGAGGCAGACTGTCGGAGCGTCTGGGTGCATGTGTGTCAATGTATGAGCATGTGAGCAACCGCATGCTGTTGTCTATGAGTGTGTGTATTAGTGTGAGTGTGTGCATGTTTTTCTGTGTGTTTGTTGGCAATTTCCGCTTCTACATTTCCGTTCGTTTTGTCACGTAGTTTATGAATGAATTTAACTGCTGTCGGTGGGACGACGGCGACAAAGAAAAGAGACAGCGACAGCGAAGCTGACGTCGATGTTGAAGCGGCTATAAAGCTTGTTGATATGTTTTAATGAGCACTTTTAACATGCACACTCACATGTGTGAATGTGTGAGTGTATCTGCGTTTGTGTGTGTGGCACACATAAAACTAACATATTTAATATCCTTTGCTGATATACACGAGATAAGCATTAGATTTCTATACAAATAATCTGCTCGTGGGGGCTGATTGCTCTGGCAACTGCCATGATTTTAATAATATTTCACACACACATTAAATGCATAACCAACTCAATAATAATAGGCTTTAAAGCAAAATTCTTGTTTGATAAATTAATTTTGAAATGCTGAAATGCTACAATGGAGTATTCATGTCTTTGTTTCAATGAAATTGCTGACATATTTTTATATTTGTTGGTTAATTATAACTTAATACTGTTAAAATTTGTTTTAAATAAGAATTCTATATTATTCTGATTAATATACCGTGAGTATAAATGTATTTCATAGCAGTCGTCCCGTTGTCAGCTTTTTGATATACTCACAAGGATCAGTTTATTTAATTATTTTATTAATATAGATAATATGCAAATCGTTTTATTTGTAGATATTGATTAGGTTTATACTTTGCGAACGTTATATATTCAATCACGAAACTTTAATACCTTTCACAAAAAGTAAGCAAAAAGAGTTTTCAGCAGCTGAATGTCACACGACGGCCGCACTCGACATTTCAAAATGCACCGTAAATTGTTCTCATGGTTTTTCTGTTCCCCCCTCAGAGACGCCTTCACAGGCAACCCACAGAGCCCACTCGACAGAGAGCACACTTTTTGGCCAACAAAAGAAACTTTTTTAATTACATTTTTCATTTCCTTACTATACATTACGTATACGCAGCGCTGGCCGCAGGCACGAGAAACAGCGGGGGTATGGAGCTGGGAGACCAGAAGCTTTTCTAACAGTTTTTGTATCCAATAAAAGTGACCAAAAATTGCTTATTGCCTGGCCGAGATTGAATGTGCCTAATGTCGTTTAATATCTACGTATGTACTAGATATATTTAGCTCTGGACTGACTTGGATCTGTTATCCTTTGTGGCTGGGTGACTAACTGTGCGACTGGTCGACAGCTTTGCTCGTTTCTTAAATCGAAGCGAATAGGTAAACAAGTAAGAAAACTCTAGTCGAGAGTGCTCGACTAGATAATACCCTGAACCCAATTTTAATAAAATAAAATAATAATCTGTACTGTGGTTTGGTTTTTTGTAATTATCTTGAAAATGCATCAATTTTAGTGCTGAAAATGGAAAAAACTTCTTTATTTTGACAAATAGTTAAATATATTGTTCTTGATTAGTACTAAAATTAATCCGTTTTCAAGATAATTACAAAAAACCAGTGTCGTTTTCTGGAGAATTACCCATATGGATAAAACAGAAAGTATACATAAGAATGTATGCGTGTAACGTTCAAAATGTACATATGTACATGTATATATACATTGCATTGCCAAAAAAAATAATAATAGATGGCGCTTATATTAGTTGAAATTCGAAAAATGTTATATTATTAAATATCATTAAAATAGACCCAACAAATAGACGTTCCTCGATTAACAGGCATTACCTTAATTAACACAGACACTTCATAATTGTAAAGAAATATATCAATGCCACTCGAAGCTGTAATAGCCATAGTAAATAAGTTCACTGCTAAAGCGCCATCTATCAAGTTAAAATTTTTAGACCATGCTACACTAGTTTTGAATGTACATGTGGGCATACATATAGGAAAACCGCAGATGTCACGTGCTGTTTATTATTTTCTGTTGACTTAACGGAATAAAATATAATTGAAACAAAAACACTTTCAGAAATGATGCTATTAAATATTTGAAATTAAAAAAAAAACCACTTATTCACAATTAGTTAAACTACCAACTGACTTTCAAAGGTATCAAATACAAAAGAATAAATAATAATAAAAAAGAAAAAAATATAAAAAAAAAAAAAAAAAAAAAAAAAATAAATAATAAATAAAAATAAATAAAAATAAGAAATTATGAAGGGCTTAGGCGGGGCTAGAACCTCCGACAGCCTAACATTCGGTGCATTTATCTAGCCATCTACACCACAGATCACTTAGACGGCTGAGTAGCGAAAACGAATCAAATTCGCCATATACGAAAAAAAAACTAAAGCAGTGACTGAAAATACAAATACAATTCAAAGACAATTCTAACGCAATTCAAAAACAATTGTGATTCTTAGAATTTGCACGCATAGCAACATAGAAAACGGCCCAAGATTTTTTGTGTGTATATGTGCACACGCATACGAAAATTGATTTGCATTGCTCAACGTTGCTTGCATTTCCATTGTTATTTTAATTGTTTTAAAATTTTTAAAATATATAATGGAATGTAATGAGAGTTTCAGCATGATCTACATACATATTCTATTTGACATTTTAGGTTTTTTTTTAGAAATCATAACTCTTTTACAGCTTTACATGCCCAAATATGTACATACATATGTACAGCCATACGCTGATCTGCGATTGTACACATATACACACAAACATACATACATATGTACATATGTATGTATGTGTGCCCGCAATGCGTCTTGCTTTGTCGCTGCCTTGCTTGCTGCGCCACATGGGTTTTGATGAGAAAACTTTATAGACTAATAATTCTGTTTCTAGATGGACAATCGTATTGATATGTTCAGATTAAGATTATGATATTCATATCTATATGCCAAACCAAACTGCATGTCTCTAGTATTTGAAATGCATTTTTTACACATTTGGGGGTGTGGGGGCGAATTGGGGACCGGAATCCAAAATCTGACAAAAACCGAAATTGTATTAAATTGGTATCTATATATATGCAGAAGACTTGGAGACTCTAACTCTAAAGATGAATTAGCTAGAATTTTATAACTGGTTCCCGATAATTTCAGTTATCGATAACTAAGCAAATATACAAGTTATCGAATTTCTGAAACAAACTCGTACTGCGCGCTCAATATACGGACCTAACACAAAAAGAATGAACTCTCTAGCTTTTGTATCTTCGGAAATCGACGCGTTCATACATACGGACGGACGGACGGACGGACGGACGGACGGACGGACGGACGGACGGACGGACAGACGGACATGGCTATATCAACTTTTCTCGTCACCCTGATCAAGAATATATATACTTTATGGGGTCTGCCACGCCTCCTTCTGCCTGTTACATACTTTTAACAAAACCATTATACCCTGATTTCCCATTTTCAATGGGTTCAGGGTATAAAAATTACCAAAAAGCAGAGAAAGCACAAGAAATAAAAAAACAAATCTGAACAACAATGCTGTCAATAACAAGCCAATATGGAACTGTCCATACCAAAAACGTGGGCCAAACATACGAGCGAGGACTGTTCGAGAAGTTATTGGTATAAGCATTCCAAATTGAAAACATTTTTAAAATTATTTAAAAAGAGAATAAATATTAAATAATAATAATATTATACATTTCATATTCCAATTAAGATTCGGATCACTTGAGTAAATTTAATTTATTTAACAAACGGTTCGGAAATCATTTAAATTGTTTGTTGCTTTTTCCACAGTTACTTAATGCTCCTTAGAAGACTTATTAATTCTTTTTCTTGGATCTTTAGTCATATAATAATTTGTACAAGTCTTACCTTAAATTCTGCATTTCATATCACCAATCTATGAAACTGTCCTCGGTCTAGCAGCTGCCGTCATGAATTGTACTTGTTGTCTGCAGCATTTCGACTGCTTTAGTCCGACAAAAAATCCGACGGATAACTTGTTAGACGCTTGGCTAGGGGACTGAATGAGCGGTGTTGGGACTGAGCAAAAGTCGATGTTGCCTGCGGGCCAAGCTGAGATAGAAAGAAGAAGATAGAGAGAAGGGAAGAGAGAGAGAGGGGGAGAGGAAGAGCTCTGTTGCCAAGACAGTAGCCGCACAGCGATTTATGTTCTGGCCAGTTGCTGTGGTCTTCTAATTCTTCTTCTTCTGCTTGTTGCTGGTGTTATTCTAGCTGTCGAATTGTTCCGCCGTCCATGCGCTGCCATAAGCTCATAGGCGCACTCAGCTTGATTCTTGGAATTGTAGTCGACTGCAGAGAGGCAAGCCAACATAGACCTAAAGGCATTTTACTTATGAGTGTCTGCATTGGAAAATCTCAGCAGAAGCAGCAACTGGCCGCACCGACTATGCAGATACTCTCCTTATACAAATGTTGAAAGTGTGTGTAGAGAAAGCAAGCATTTTTGCCATTTTAACCATCCTATGTGACGTAAACCCTCGTTACTAACGTAAAAAGCGGCCTGAGCGAAAAAATTGACTATTTTCGAGGTTTAACAAGCTATAACTATATAGAGCTGAATCGGAATATGCGTTTATAAACTATAAATATATTTATAAATACATATATTTATAGATTCATATATACATATGTCTATTAACAAGAAGAATTTTAATACTGAATAAGTTTTCCTTTTTATATTTACATAATCATATTGTAAACGCTCGAAAAAAATTTAAAACAAATTAAATATTTCATAAAAATCAATTAATTACATAATATTTTCAATTTGTGTAAAAATGCTGACATGTTTTTAGAAAAATCTTTAATGAAAAAAAAAAAAAAAAAAAAAAAAAACTATGTTTTGAAAATGAAAGATTTCTATTAAACATTGGGAATTGGTTGGAATGGGTTTGCCTCATTGAAATTATAAAAATATTTCTTAATAAAAAGCATAAACCTATATACTTTCTTCATCTATATTTGTTTTGTAAGTAATAATATTCAATTAATAATTCAATAAATTCATTTAATTCAGTTAAATCTAATATAAATTAATTTTATTCTGATATATTTAACTGTTATAGACAAGGCTAGCAGGGAATTTGGTTGTGATTTATGTCAATAATAAATATAATAACGATATAATAAATCTTTGATATATGTGTAGAGCAACCTGCAGTCGAGCGCTGTCAACTGTTCAGCTTTAAGATTTTAGTTGTTGTGTCGTGGATCGCCCACACAATAAAACGGGCCGCAGATGAGACGCTCAATGCATGTCAATTTGTGGTTTTTGCCCGAATCCCCAATGACTGAGGCCACAGAGAGGAGAGTGTGGCCTGGCGTGTGGCTTGGGGTAGCTATGGTGGTTTAGGCGGGTGGCTAGATTTGTAGTCCATGAAAGCCCGTTTATGGGCAGCTTTCAAGCCTGAGCCATGTGCGCCATATTTATATGGCATGTAAATGCGGGCTAGCTGCACGAGCACACACACACACACACACACACATTCATACTTAGTTAGCAGCCACTGTTGTTTGCCATGCGGGTTTTTGGCCGTCTTTGTGCCAGTGCACTTTGAGCCAAGACAAACTGCAGCAGAGGACAAGAAGCAAGAGCAACAGAAGCAACGATCAAGTTGCCAAATTTATTTGCGTTTATCTTCGTGCCAAAAGTTTTCGGTTAACGTGTTTGGCATTGTCAACAACTTTGTTGTGGTGCCACAATTGACACGCCCTCAACAACGCCCACAGCCGCACACCGCCCTCATTCTGCTCTGATGCAATTGCAATTGCTTTTGTCGAGTTTTGCGTTCGTCGCATCTACCAAATTGTTTGTTTTGTTTGGCGCGTGCTGCTTTGACTAACTTTTTTCTCTACTCTTCACGTTTTCATTTTTTTTCTCATTCGTTTTCTTTTTCTTTTTTCGAATTGTATTTTTCAATTCCTTTTCATTGAGTTTGTTGTGTCGGGCACACAATGCCTCGCCCACTAGACAACCTGTCGCCCGTCGAGTGCGTGTGTGTATGTGGGTGTGTGTGTGTGTGTGCCAATATTTGACTTGTTGTATTGCAAAGTTTATACAATACACATTCAGTATACCCTGTCATTGTTATTATTAAAATACAAAGGTCGCACGGAAGCAAGATATATATATTTATATAAATATTTAAATATTTTTATTATTTTATATATATATATTGACATTTTTCAACTTCAAGAAAGCTAGTAGCATAAAAGTAACATAAAAGTTATACTTATTATATATATATATAATATCAGTATGAATCATCTTAACATATCCCAAAATGTGCTCTCAGAAATATTGAAATAATTAAGAGCACATTTTAGAATGCAATTCGATTTATCATTCTTTACTTCTTTTAATTATAATATTTTCTACTTACAAATCCAGTTTTTCTTATTAAAAGTTGTTCGATGACTTCATAAATGTATTTGTATTATTTTTATTAATATTTATTTATTATTTAGAACGTATTCAATAAAATCAATTAATTTTCACCATGACTTGTTTCTCTGAATAACATTTACGGGGCATTTAATAGTCGATCTAACTAAAAGTTTAACTTGAAGATTTCTTCTATCTATGGCTCTGCAACGCTTACTCAATATTTAAGTCATGCGTTAAATGCTTTTACAATTTCTACGGGCTTGTCATCCAGAACCCCGCTCTGCAACAGCCACAGCCCTGTGTAGTTGATATCTTTGGTATTTGGCTCTTTGTTGTTGCCGCTCATTGAGCAAACAAAAATCAATTGCATTTAAATGGAATATTTAGGGTTTATTTGCATTTTGGGCACTGGTTAAATACGCTCGACTAGTCCCAAAACTCACATAAAGTTAAGTTAGCTACTCATATAATTGATTGCAATTGTTTTCCCAAAAAGCAATATGCAAATTGCAGTCGAGCTGCCAAGAATTGAATTCCAAACAAGCCAAATTAATTCCAAATGCCAGAAATGTAAGTCCTGCAATCGAGTTAAGTAATGTGAAAACTTTAAATGCGGCACAAATTTCTAAGAAAATAAATTAGCCAGACAATGTGCTTACAAAGAGACATAGAGAGATTCTCGAATATGCCATTCATAAATTATAAATGTAATATGCTAGTAGAAAATATTTAATTTACATTTATTAAGCGATTACTGAAATTTCCTGCATTAGTTGAATGAGCCTTCAATTTAAACACTTGAAATGAATTAAATTGAATTTAATAAACCTTTGACAGATTCCCATTTTGGTAAATACCCAATTGGCTGAGAAAATGTCTTTGAAGACTAATGAATTCCATATTATTATTACACCTTTACTCAATAAACTATGATGATGAATGTGTCAACGTCAGAACTTTGAAGAGCAAGAAATTTTTATGTATATATATTTTATATAATTTTCTGCTATATTTGAACTCGAAATTTTGAGACGTTACCGTCTAAACCTATTAAGTAGATCAGAAATGTTTGCCAAATGGCCAAAGGCCAGTGTAAACAGTGTTCTATATAATAATTTCTTGATTTGAGACCCGGAACCTTTGATGATTCTATCTTGTATTAGGTTAAACTTTCATTTATCAACCGCAGATCAATCGGGGTTCAGAGCATCTCTTAGTCTGGCAATCCGTATTGAGTTTTCTTTCTTCTCCTTAATTTAAAACTTTGCATTTGTGATTTTTATTAGATATATATTTTTCTAATCAATATTTTTACCTGACGAACGAAAATTAAATTATTTTTTGCAGAGCACAAAAACCATTTTATTCAAAATAAATTTTCAGTTTTGCTTTAATCCTTAACAAGTTTATGGCTAAATTTCAGTTCCAAAGGATATCGCTTTTTTACAAGCTCAAAATTTATTTTAAAAATTTAACGAGACCCGTCGCATATGTCTCCCTCCAAAAAAAAGAGCGAGCTCGCAAAAAATCTCATCAAAATCTCCGATGGTCAGCTGACGTAACATACCCATACGCATACACATATGTGTGAGGGGCTCTAAGTGCATGTGCGTGTATGAGTGTGTGAGTGTGTGGGTAAGTGGGTGTGGGTGTATCGCACACACATTGGAATTTAGAGGCAAGCATTAGATGCGCTTAGAGCTATCAACATTCTGTGATAATAGACCATTTACCATTAGGAAGTGAGGCATGTGCAGTTCAGTCCCAAGCTATTGCCAATAAATGTTAAGTACACGCCTCACACACACACACACACACACACTTGCACATGGATACACACCAGTGCCCAGCACCTTTTATACACCTTGTATGAGTATTTAATCAGCTTTTGCTTCGACTTTCTCTTACTTACAGGTAAGTACGCAGCTCCTGCCAGCGCTGACAACTTTCAACTGCAATTCGTGTACCATAAATGTGACAAGATGAGCAACTGCACGCAAGTATTAAAAAAGATACAATATATAAAAGTATATATGTATGTATGAGAGTAACGTCAGACTGTGCGAAATATGAAAGTAATAAAAAACCTTGACATAAACCTTAGAGATATGTGTGTAAAAAGTAACGCACAAGAGTCTAACAATAACAGGGCAGACTAGATGCTGAAGACGGCTAAAGGTGGGGGCTCTGGCTGGCAATCTGGCACAACTTTGGTAACAAGTTTCTGTTATTGTTTTCAGTGTATGCTTGTGTGCGTGTGTGTGTGTGTGTGTGTGTGTGGGTGAGTGTTTGTGTGTGTTTGACGTTTGGTGTTGTGCCCGCCTAGGCAGCTGTCAAAAATCAACGCAAGCGTCAGCGCTCAAAAGCGACAAAAACACACACACACACACACCCACACATACATATATACATATACATACGCATAGGCATTGGACACATGTTGAAAATGTCAAAAAGTAGGCAACATGTTGTGTGCATGCATTCCATTTTAGCCTCCCAACTCAAGCCTCTTCCATTCTCCTCTCATTCAATATATACATACATATGTACATAGATATATACATCCATATGTATATATTACAAGTTTAGGCACACCACCGAGTCTTGTCTATATGTCTGTGTGCTCTCAAAAGGTCACAACAACAAAGGGCGAGCCTTTAAAAATCTTCCACTCATTTTGAAGCCTTTTGCCCAGCTGGGAACTATAAATCCTTTATTATTATTAGTATTTTTTCTGTGCCGAGGCGTTCATTGAATTTTTTTTTCTTTCCTGAAAATGCCTTTGAAACGACAGCGAATAATGCTTTATGCACCGTTACGTTTTCGTAAAGGAGGTGGCACAGTGAAAAATATATACAAGGAGGGAAAAGATATTCAAGAGTCAGAGACATTCAATAGATATTTCAAAGTTTTTAGTTTACATGGATTTTCGGGGTCATATTTTATTTTGTAATTAAATATATAAATATATTTAATTTTAAAATAATGCATATTGAATATTAGGTTCTGACTATCTTCAAAGTTCGCCAAATTGATCAAGGATAAAGCGATGAAGATAAAGTTCAACATAAAACATAATTTAATTTAAGGAATGTTTGCCATTTAAAAATTATTAATTTTATAATTCAGACTTCTCAGAATTTCAAGTATAGATGCATTAAAGAGCATGCCAGAGTGCTCATCTTAAGTAAAGCTGTTCTCAGGCCAGACTTTTGGTATTGTGTTGACATTCTGATTATTTGGCTTTTAGTTGATTATAAAAGGGAAAAGGACAAATACATATATACACCCACATACATATGTATATACAGATGCATATGTGAGTCGGCAACTGGACAACAATGGAGGACAGACAGACAAAGGCAAAAACGGAACTGCTGAGGCTAAAAGGAACTGTGACAAAGACTCTTGTGAAGCAACTCCCTTCAGTAGCTTCCCTGCTTGATGTCGTTCACTTCGCCTCTCCCTCTCTCTCTCTCTCTCTCTCTCTCTCACTCTGTTTCTTTCGCTCTCCCTCTGTCTGCCTTTGTTAAATCTGCCTGGCGGGCTTTCTCTGGAATGTATGAAGCGCATAAAATCTGCCGAGCTATGGACTGCGTTTTGGATGGCGGCGTTAGCTTTCAATTTTACGCACGCACGACTTTTTGCCAGTGAAATCATAAAGAAAATTACATTACAAAACTATCGGGCAACGAGCCATGGCATTTTCCATTTCATTCTCTGCTATTGCTGGCCTGGCTTTAAACTTGACACAGTTTGGGCCAGGGCAAAGTTAATCATAGCGAAAACTTTGATTTCATTTAAGCAACTCGTGAATATAACACAACACACAAGAGCAACATCCACAACAGGCGCACTTCAATTGTTTGCTTTCGCTTTGAGTTTGAGTTCATCATCATCATCATGATGTTAATAATGATAATGATACGAATGATGAGGATGAGAACGTTGGTGATGTTGGTGATGTTGCAAATGACAGCGGGTGTGGAAGTTCGTTTGAGTGAATGACGGGCCGTGAATGAGACAGCAAATATTGTGGAGAAGAAAACTCAGAAAGATGCTAATTCCATCGTTGAGAAACTTACTTGAAATTGTTTTCAACAGCTTTTTTCGTGGCTGGCATAGACAAAAAAGGAAATGCAAAAATGAAGAGCAGATCAAATAGAAAAGGAGGGAAAAAAATTAAAATGTATAGATGAAAATAAAGTAAAAGTAAAAGAAGAGTTGAAATAGATAATATGCGATCATACGAATACAAAATCAGAGTCAAAACCCAGACTTAAAAGTTATCAACAGCATCGCTCTACTATAAGTTGCATATTTAATAATATGTGTTAGAACTTTTTAAAATTGCAATTCAATATCAAACACAATAAATATTGCTTTCGTCTTTTGGTTACTTGTTTGACAACGCTCGCTGCTGCCGCGAATAATGAATATTTTTGCAAATCATTCTGCAGCCATGTCTAAGTAACAGTGAAAAGCTGCCATACGCACGCAAGCCACGCTGTGGTGCTCAATCGTTCTCTCGCTCCCACTCAGCACGCTGCATGTACGCGCTATGTCGAAAACAAAACAATTGCAACAACAATTGTAACTAACAGTAACAGCAAAGCTGACGCTCACGCTAACGCTGACGTCGACGTCAACGTTGACATTCTCTGCTCCAAACCCTTGCGTTTTGCCGAGTAACAGCGACAGTGACGGCGACTGCGACTGCGACTGCGACTGCGAATTGGGTTAAGCAGCCTGCTGTGCGTGTGTGTATTCGTGTGTGCGAGAGAGAGTGTATGTGCTTACCCCGGCTAACTCAAATTCAATTGTAGCATGTAGCTTTGTGCCCTTGCCAAGTTAAACGATGAAATGAGCATTTGTGCCAAAGTATGTACAACAACAAAACAACAACAGCTGCAACAACAACAGCACATAACAAAATACACATAAATTATACTTTTTTGCCATCCACAGCCGTTACGTTGCGCTACGTTACGTTTGCCGTTGCGTTTTACGAAATGCTGAAGCGGCTTTTGTTTTAGCTTTGCTTTTTTGTTGCCCCTCTCTCCATCTACATATCTTTCGCTCTTATTTTTGTTTCTTGTTTTTTTTTTTTTTTTTTTTTTTTTTTTTTTTTTTTTTTGCGTTTAAATTAAGTCTAAAATGCCGACAAGCGGTTGTTGCTTTGTTCCATTATTGTTGTTTTTGTTGCTGTTACTACACGGTTAAATGCCAGAGTTGCCAGATTGTTTAAAAATGTCACAACACAATGTGTTTAGCTGAACGAATGAACCTCTTTAAATGGCAAGGCGGCATGGATAGTGCCAAACAGTGATTAAGCAACTTATTGGCAGCTGCTATCCGGCGTTTGGCGGTCAAACAAATGTTTAAACATTTTGTGTTTATTTTCTAGTATGCTTTAAACTGCTTTAAGGCTTTGGAAATACAAAAAATGTGATTAGAGAACAAATTAAATATATTAAAGGAAACAAGAAGCTTATACTTAGGGCTATTTTTACACGATTTTCATATTTAATCAAGAGATAAATGAGAACATTTTAATTTTCTTAAGATGTCAACTGCTTAAATAGCCAAAGAGCAGAACTTAATAGAAAGTTTTTCAAATTGAAAAAATTATAAATTATTAGATTTGTTTAACAGCCATTTGCATCTAGTACCATTTACCAAATTCAATTAAGTTTTGTATTTTTTTATTTTAAACTTTTTTCTCCGGTAGCCAGTTGGTTGTAGACGTAATACAAATATTGTGTATTCTGTATTGACATTTTCCGTGCCACTGAATCTGCTGGCCATATTTATTTTCAATTTAAGCCAAATGCTCGCATGCTGCACTCTAAAAGTCCGTGGCATGCTGTACGTGTTGCATGCCCCGCACACCGTGCCCCAGCCAAAGCTGAAGCGTAATTTATGGCCCCAGCAGCAGCGGCAGTAAACTTAATGCCCCCCATTTCCCTTGCTGTAGGTTGTAAAAAACTTTGGAAACTGACCCTCATCATAATTGAAATGCGCTAAAAACAAAACGATGCAAAAATCTTTTTTAATGAAAATCCATGCACACACACACACACACACACACACACACACACACACGCATGTCATTTGCGTGACAAACTGGTCAATATAAATTATTTCAATATGAACTAAGCCAATGGACTTTTACCCCATTCCAAATATGCAAATGTTGCGCATGGGGCTTATGCCAAATATGATTTGTAGCATACTTATGTGGGACATGCGAGGGTATTAAATGTTGAGTGACCTTTATCGACGACCATGATAGTTAGCCAATGTGTTTTTAAATCCAACTAACTTTTATTTAATTAGACTATTATTTGTCAAAGTTACAAATATGTAAATGTCAATAGAAATATTTGAAATATTTTACTTTTCTATTCTTGCAAAATTCTTGAGTGTAATTCAATATATGAATAATATTTAATGAACTTTTAGTTCAGCTTCAAATTTGAGCTATATACGAAAAATGTAAATCCCATTTTTTACTATTCATAATTTCTCAACTTTTGAAACGTGTAATTAAAACTTAATTTGCAGCTCAATACACACAGCAGAGTTAAGCACATTTCCCCAACTAGTTCCCAAGTTCCGTAGCCTTGTCAATAAAAAATGGGGGAAGCTCAATAAAAAACTGTTGCAGCAGCTGCACAAATAATGCTGAAACAAAAATCTCGTATTTTCGGTAAACGTGTATACATTTATTTATACATACATATATATTTATAGGCGAGTGCTAGATGGGGTCCTTGGGAGCACCTTTCGCAAAGTACTCGAAATTAAGCTAATTGCCAGCTGAGTAAAAAGGCGCGCTTAGAAAGGGCAAAGGCGAATGGCGCTGAGATGTCTAGGAGAATGCGGTACTGGGAGTGGGAGGGAGGTTTGGCTTTTTGCTATCTGCATAAAGGCCAACACTTAAAATGCCAACAATTATTTAACAGTAAATAATTCATAAATATTTTATGACTTGCATGTCACAATTTGTAAGGCCAAAACATTTTCGGGAGTCAAACAAAAAAAGAAAAAACGTGAAATGTGAAAACTGTTCATTTAAATTTTAATTGCTTTATAAATGCTAAAAAGTCCTTGAACTTTTTTTGCGTAAGAGTGAAAGTGGCGAGAGGGCGTGGCAGACGCAGCCCCCACCTCACCCAACAGGCCATCTCGCGCATAGAGCCCAAGCGAAAAGCTGAGCTGCCCTTGCGAGCAGCTAGTTTGAAGTCCTTTCATAAAAAGCGAGGAGCAACAGCAAATATATATATATATATATATATATATATATATATATATATATATATATATATATATATATATATATATGTCCATATATATCGTTATATACATATTATATAGTGTATATATTAATAAAATTTTCACGCGCAAACTTTTGTGTAAAAAAAAAGAAGATGCAGAAGACAAACAGCCAGCAACAATGGACAGGCAGGCTATTTAGTTACAGCTGTAGCCAGCGGCCATTGCAAAGGAAGGACATCCAAGCCCAAGTTCCCCTTTGGCTGCCACGCCCATGCTCATTCTCAACTCGTTCCCAGAACAAACAATGGTTATGAGCATACAAGGCTTATCTGTGTATCTGTGTGTCTCTCTCTCTGTCTTCCTGTCTCTGCCTGTGTGTGTATGTGTGCATATATAAAGGCTCATGCGGAATGATGTCCGGTAGGTATACTTGAGAAATTTTTAAGTGTGTGCCACACTTTCGCTTCTTCACCTCCCGAATGGGCAACGAGTCCGACTCTTGAGTACCGTTAACGTGCCAACGGTATTGTCTCTCCTTTTCTCTCTCTCTCTCCCTCTCTCTATCCTTCTTTCTATCTCGTATACATTGATGTGGCTTTGCCGCTTACACAGCAAACAGTCAGAGTTGCCAGAGTGATTCAGTTACTCGAGCGAGTGCCTGGCTGTAAATATAAGACAGTGGAATTTCCATCATTGCAGTTCTGTTATGAGAAATATTTGATTGACGTTAACTGATGGAAAAATGTGTTATTAAAGCTAGGAGCTCTTAATACTCTAACATTGAAATATAATTGTAAAGTGATCATAGTCTGAGCCTAAAAGACTTAACAATTTTTATTTATTAATTTTTAATTGGGAAATTTTCTTGTCAAAATGTAAATATTCTTAAAATAAATTTATATGTATATTTATATTTATAAATATATATTTTTTATGTATTTTATTACCGTTCTGTTTTAAATTGTTAAAAAAACAAAATAATTACTAATATTAACTTGGAAATATTCTGTTTTTCAATGGATGGAAGCGAAGCCAAAAATCTGTTAATGTAAATATTCATCGCTCATAGACTTTTAAAATATATCAAATCACACATAAAACACTCGTTTTAAGCTATAGGGATTTTTCTACAATATATTTGCTTAGTGAGTACGTTAATTAAATATTGTTGGCCCAATCAAACTTGAAGATTTAAGTAGAGAGCATTTTGAACTGTTACTAAAGTCGCAACCAAAGATAAATATTTTTGCAATTCTGCAAATTGTGTGCGTGTGTATGTGTGTGTGCGTGTGTGTGTGTGTCTATGTGTGTATCTTGTTTTGCTGTAATGCCATTTCTTTTCATTGTTATTGTTAGAGGCGAGATAGGATGGTGCTGTTAGCTGCTCCGGCTGTTTCTTAGCCCGCCGGCAGTTTGTTTTAATGAATGAACTGCTACACAAACAGACTCACACACGCACACTCTCTCTCACACACACACACATATATATATATATATATACTCACTCATATAGGGCTAAAGTGGCAATTAGAAAGTAGCTTAAAAAGCCAACAAGCAGTTTTGTTGCTGAGACAACCCGTCAACACCATGAGGCATACTTCTCACTCCACACACGATCCCGCCTGCTATGCTGCACGCGAGGGCCTTCAAGCTTATTTATATGGCAAATGCATGCGCCTACACAAAAAATTAGCCTTGGCGCTGCATTCCTCCAGTCTGTGTCAATATTAATTATGCATAGCGAGCGCGCCTCTGCAAGAGAAACCCCAATGCCACAGCTCAAAGCAGCGAAGCAGCGAACCTTCCATTTCCCCGCTCTACCACAATATGAAAAAAGGTCAGCACGACCACAAAATGAAGTTGGGAAGGTCGCACGAAATGTGCTTCGAGACAGTGGTTAGCAGTTCTACTTATATGCTATAAGTTCGTGGCTCTTACATCAAACAGAAGAAAATACCACAGAATATAAAAAGTCAATTATATATAGTAGCTCAATTTTTCTATACTCTGCTATTCTCTAACACCGTGCTTATAATTTTTTCTTTCTCTCTCTCACTCTCATTCAGTGCAAACAATATAATATGCACTTAATTTGATTAATTATTTAAATAAACCAAAAAAAAAAACATTTTCTGAATTCTCCCTTTCATATAAGTGTTGACTTAACATATAGTAGACAGTAGTAGTAGTAGATAGTATTCAGAAAATTATATAATTATATGGCAGATCAAATCTCCAATCTTTATGCCTTCTCAAGGTCTACAGGGTATTAAAAAACTGCGAAGCATTAACAACACGATTCGATTACTGACGCCATTTGCTTAAGCCGATCCGTTGGTTTTTGTTGTGCGTGTGTGTGTGTATTTGTGTGTGCGTGACTGTGTGTGTTTGTGTTTCCCCTTCTTGGCTGCTCTTTTATTATGTGTGCTTTTTATTGTATTACGCTTTTGTTGGTTATCATATTGGTTTTTCAACTTCGTTTTACGCTTCAGCGGCATAAATATATAAATTATTAACTATCCACAACTGCTGTATAGGTATTCACAGTGTGTGTGCGTATATATGTATATATTTATGTATATTCGAGTTGAACTGCTTGTGGCCTTAGTCCCTTTTTGCCTTTAACGCATTTTCCTTGCTGGCACGCGCACCTTTGCCTTTGTTTTTTTTTTTTTTTTTTTTTTTTTTTTGCCTTCTTTGTGTCTGCCTCTTGGCAAAGCAATATATATATATAGATATTATATATATATATATATATATATATATATATATATATATATATATATATTATATATATAATATATATATATATATATATATATATATATATATATATATATATATATATATGTATATACATAAATTTTTAGAAAAACGAAAAAAGTCAAAAAGGCTATACGTGTACATAATGCGTGTGTCGGAGTCGAGATATATTTTTAAACTATCTATAAGACTAAACACTTGAATGTTCTAAGTCAGCATCATTAGGTCCGAGTCTCAACTAACTACTATGAATCTGACTTTGCTGAACTAAGACATCTTTGACTTTGAAAATATTGAATGACGTAAACAGAGAATTCGACTTAAAAGGCATTGCACAATTAAATTGGTTTAATGAGTAGATAGAACTTTGGAAATTTTGAGGGCTTGAGCTGATTATTGCTAATCAACAAATTAAACCGGTTGAACGCACAAAATGTGAGCAGATTGTCTGCTTAGCTGTTTCAAGAATTTCTAAGATCTATCATTTGCAGACTTCACAATCGATTGCCAGTTAGTCGTCGTCGTCTCTCTGTCTCTCTCTCACTTTATCTATCTATCTCTCTCGCTCTCTTTCATTCGTGTGTGTGCATTCGTACGAAGAAGGGTTCAGGGGATCTCGTAGTCGAACAGTCTGGACTAGAGCTTTCTTACTTGTTTATAACTACTATTTTGTTTTGTAGTTTATATTGTTTCTATCAGTAGTTTGCTTTCATTTTTTTATGACCATGTGTCATCTTTGACATAGTTTGCATTTGCAGTGCACATAGCTGTGTGTCTGTGTAAAATATTTGCATATAAATTTCAATACAGACACAGTAAAAATATTTATTGGAGTTATTTTTTTCGCCACAATTATTTATTGTCGATTTTATTAAAATTATCGCCAGGCATTCGAATAAAGTTATTTAACGTGATATTTAAATCGCAAACACATTGCGAAATAAACAATGCCATAAATCTTCGAGTTTGCAAACTGAGAGATTAGCATAAAATTAAAAAAATTTCACAGAATAAAAAAGTTTTCAGCAAACACGTTTCTATACGCATTCAATCAATATTTACAAATACTATTCGAGCTTAGTTGGCAAGGCAAGCTAACGCACAGACGCTTATCAAAACATCATTAAAAATTCGCTTTGCTCAGTTTCTGTGCCGAGGCGAGGGCAGAGCATTTCTACTTCAATTTTGGAGACGTAAAATGTAACCATTGGGAGACATAAATGTCATTTAAGATAACCATAAAAATTGTCATTTCATGGGGAAATTGCCCACAAGAAAGCACAAAAATTGTAAACAAAATAGAAGACAAGGAAAATACGACGAAAATTGTTGCGAAAGGTGAGAGGCAAAAGCAAAGCACTCACCTGACGACATTCAAATTTAATTGACTTTACTCGCAAATCGCTTGAAAAGCTGTAAAATACATCAGAATGGAAGGTAAGAGCAGCGACACTTTTTGTTTAGCTTAATTTGAATAAAAGCGAATTAACTCAACGAGATACATTTCACGTTAATGATAATTGTGTCGAGTCCTGACTAACTATTAACTTTAACTGGGAACTGCAAAAGCATACTCATATCTATCATATAATATAATAATAATAATGGATTTCATTACTTCTATTTAATATTTGATTTACTTTGTTGGCAAGGATTATGACCTCACCTTATTGATTTGGAATCGAATCAAGCTCTTTGAATCGGGGCATTATTAAAATGAAAATAAAATTAAATGTTTTGAAATATGTTTTGAAAGAAATGTAGAGCTAATTTCAAAGCCTTTTAATTGTTCAACTTCACTTTAAAAATGCAAAACACAAAAGAAAATATTTCATAGCTTACGAATTCATTAAAATAATATTTTAAATATTGATGATAATTGAAAACAATTAATTCTGTAATATGGCTTAAATTTTGCTTAAAAATTAATAAATATTTATTGATATATATGTAGTATGTTCCTTGCATATACAGGAATATAGTAAATATATTTCTGTATCCCAGGTACTTATAATTGATTGCTTATAGACTTTCTCTTTCTATGGCTCCTTAAAATATTTGTCTACATAGGTAAAAATATTTTTATATATATTCAAATAAATGTGAGTGTAAATTATAAATTCAGTTTTGTTCACATTACTTAAGCAAACAGTCAAAATCAATCAATCAATTGAATTGTGTCTCAAATAAAATGCAGCCATCAACAGTTTGAGCAATGATGACCGAGTGAAAAACTTAAAGTCTGTAGCTCCTTTTGATTAACACATGTTTCACGATTGACTGCTGACTCCAGGGAGCATGCGAAGCCACCTCCTGCTGCTGTCTTTCGTTGGCTGACTGCGTCTTTATCACTACAAAAGTCATCATGGGCGTAGACAGCTGGAGGAGGTGTTATCATTATTACGTTGCGGAACTATACGAAAAATGCTTTATTACTACACGCTGTACATTTACAGTTACAAATGAGGCACATACACGGGCACAGATGTGCTGGCAAACAGTCGTGCGTGTCTGCTTGCCGCCATTCACGCACACATTTAAACAGTTACACAGTTACACATTTACACAGTTTCACAGTTACACAGACAAGGTGTCTGGTTGTCGGCCATTGTGTTGGGCAAGCACAAACAGGAAGCATCGCTGGGCTGGGAGGTTTGGCTGCTGGCCAGGCATACAAAGTGAGTTATGAAATGTTGACAAGACATTTTATTGTACACCCACCCCACACACTGCCGCACACTCCCGCACACCCACCCACAGACACACGCAAATAAATCATATCAGTGCGCCCTGCGGTAGGCCACTGTTGCAAGCGCCTCGCTCAGCGTAGCAACAGAGTTGTCTTATTATTGCATCAAGTGACCCAACCAACAACAACAGCATCATCAACAACAACGTCAACAGCCGCAACGGGTTTGATAAATTTATGTGATTCTCTTGCTGTTTGATGTTCTGTAGCTGTGTAGCTCATAAAGGCCGTAAGACATCTCGTATGACTAATGCATATTATGTATACGTCGTGTGGAGTAGCTAAAAGGTTTCAAATTTGAATTATTGCCGACGAGTTACACTGCGAGAAAAAAGCTTGACAAATAGCATTTGTGAAATATATCAAATATTGATATTAAATATATTTCTATGATAAAAAAAAAACTAAAATTATTGCTTAAATAATTTTGAATATTTTATTATCTGAATAAAATGAATGTAAATAACATATATATTTAAAAATATAAATATATACATACATATGTATATTATAATTTACTCATATATTTGTTAAGAACCCAGCATGAGCTTTAATAGTAATTTCCTATTTATTTATTTAATTCTATTCCTAATAATATTTATTTCCCATTTAATTTCAGTTTAATACATATATATTTCAACATACATCAATTCCTTTTAATAATTCAACCATAATTAAACATTGTTGCCCATATAGAGTTAACACTGTATATTAAACTCTTTTCTACTTGTCGCGCTCAAGAGCAAGTAATTATGGTTACACAAAAGATCAGATCTGAGAATATTGCACCTTGAGACATGTGGTGAGGACAATTTAATACCCTGATATTTATATTATGCAGTCAGACAATTAATGTTTGGCCAAGGTATTTCACAAACAGAAGCTCACCGCAATGGGGCATCTGAGCAGTCTGTGAATGATTTGAGCATTACTCATACGCCTTGTGGTCCGAGATTGCAACTTCAATTAAATGAATGTGTTTGACAAAATCTAGCCGTTGTTGTCGTTGCTGTTGTTGTTGGTCATTCTCTGTTGTTAGCTTATGCATCTTTGAACTTTTCAAAAAGCTGCGGCATTTGAGCGGCTTACGCTCAGTTTAATTTTGTTTTCAGCATTAAATTAATGGTCGTTCGCTCATTGCAATGCGCCGAGTATCTCATTTGGGTGTCTGTTTTAATTTTTATTTTTCTCTTTTATGAGTGGCAGCCGTCCACTTGAGTCGACTTCAGTTTTCAGCCAGTGCCAGGGACAGAACTTCTGTCCAATGGGCGGCGAGTTAAGCCCTGGATAAGAGTGCTCTCGCAAAAATTCAAATCCGCGGACCTTGACACATTTTAAACGTTATTTCCTTGCCTGCCATTTGCCGTGCCCTTTATGTATATATGTATATATATATATATATATATATATGTATATATATTTTAGCTTGTTTCTTGCCCAATGCTTTTGCTGTGCGCTTTGGTTGCTGCCCTCTGCTGTTGCTTTCAGCGGATTTTCGCGTAGGCAGCTTGTTTTAATTTAACTTACTTATGGAACAACTCGGGATTGTTGCCTGTCAAAAGGGCTTTAAACGTTGCGGCAAAACTGTAAATGGAAATGACCTTGAAGCAAGGGAGAAACATGCGCCAAGCGCCAGCACAAAACCTCAACACGATCTCGCGCCTGCAAGTATGCAGCGAAAAATTTGCTAGAGTGTGTGTGTGTGTTGCGTGTGTGTGTGTGTGACCCGTGTAGCTCTTGGCAGCCGAGTGCCATTAAAGTGTCGGCGACGACATAGCCTGTAGGCACTTAAGGCTTTTGGGGCATGTTGCATGCAACACACACAACACCATTCACTCCCGTAGCCAAGCAGCTGCCACGCCACATCTAAGTAATTGAACGCGCACAACCAAATTAGAGCGAGGCGGAAAAAAAGTTCATGTCGAAAAGTGTTAAAAATGACAACAATACGTCTCTGTAGCTGTATGAGAATTTATACCTCCTTTCTTGAGAGATTGAAAGGAACGAACGAAACGGCTGCTTGCCATCGCGTATTAAAATCATTGTCAGGTGGAAGGACTAGCAGCTGCCGTGTTATATGCATTATGGCCATCAATTAACGCGCCTGGCCACAAAAAATTTGTGTTGACAGTAACGCTAAGTAACAGACAACCAGCCAGGCAGGCAAACAGCCAAGGGCACAGAGTGCTCCAGGACACAAGCACTGAGTCAGCTTTAAGCAGTTGGAGACACACGAAAATCACTTAAATCGTCAACACATCAAAATATTTATGAGCCATAAGGAAGCGAGAAATATGAAAGCAATAAACAGTGTGTCGCACATCTTTTACCTTATTTTTTCTGCTGCCCAGGTGTGTGTCCAGTGCGTGCTCAGGGATACATAAAAGGCACACTGAGATGCACTGAAAGAAAATATGTACTAAGCGCGAGTATTTCGATACAGCAACAAGCAGCAAATTATTCTCAGAAATTGTTTATATAATATCAAAACTGAATTTTAACCTGTTTCTATTTATGCTAGTATTTTTTTGTCAGTGTATGAATGGCAATTCGTGTCGCTATTGACCATAAAAACTACACACAAGCCGTTGGCAAACTGGGCAATAAATGCACAGATCAATTTCTAATGCTCAATCAACTAAAAATGAGAGTCGAAACCACTCGAGAGCTTTTCGCCAGAAATTGTGATAAAAGAAGCTGATTGAAAGCATCTGCCAGGATGGGATTTCGTTTGCTTTCTTGCTCTGCTTCTTCCCATATTATATACCCCCAGCCACGACTGTGGGAAAGCTAAGGGTAATTCGGTCAAGTTACGTGCGACTCATGCGACCAAACTGGTAATAAAAATAATTATTATGAATACTCTTTTTATGGACCATTTATATATACACATACATGCGTATATCCTATATAGGATTCGGCACGTGTTATTCTGGTGAGCCTGAAACTGGACAACACAAGTTTTTTAGAGCGCAAAGAAATTAAATTATCAAATGATAATAAAGAAAAAATATAAAAGCTTTAAGAAGCAGTGATGGGGTCAAATAAATATAAAGTCAGATATGTCAGTATATGGATATGGGTGCAGATACGAATATATGAATAGATCGAATTTCACACACAATAAATTCTGACACAAAAATATAAATTGAAGCACTAATACAACGAATATGAAATCAACAGTAAGGTGTGAATGCAGATAAATATGCAAATGTTCAGTCTTAGATTAAATGAGCAATACGAACTGTGATAATTTTAAGGATTTATTTATAGGGAAAGTCTTAAAAATTTGAATTTAGATAAGAATATGTATATATCTGTAGTTATGTATCTGAATCTATTCTATATGAGGCTTTGTATCAAACATTGATGTTTATGGTACATAGATATTAGAAGATATTTCTATTTAGCTAAAATAGTTGATACGCAAAAAGAAAGAAATATGGATTATAACTAAAAGCATCTACATAATATCTATATATGTATATAGAACAGTTATTGTTTGTTAAATTTTTTGGTTAAATATATATATATATATATGTATATATTCTAACTTACTGTTACTAATGCAGTGACTTTTCCTAGGGTATCGTATGGAAACCCCGATTTAAATAATGAATGAGATCATTTAGTTGAGTCTTTTGCGTATCCAGACATAATTAAAATGTAAGCCAACTTACAAAGAATGGAACACATTACAAAGTCGAGACTACATGATCCTTATTTCTTATTTTGAATGCATTTAAGACATACAAATAAAGTAGACGCTCATTCACCACACGTAAATCCGAAATGTATATTAAAAATATAGATACTCTTCGAATCTGAATCTGAATATAATATGTATGAGCATTAGTTACTGTTGCCCTTTCATTGTCGGCAATTTCAAACCAGGTACATACAAAAACTATGATTTTGTAAAAAGAAATTGCAAGAGAGTTAGAGAGAAGGGTCACCACAAGAAGATGCTGAGCATTAAAGACATAGCAGTTCCCTCGACGACTTTGGCTGAACTTCTTACACTCGAAAAAGTCTGAGCACATTTGTGGTGAAAAGCAAAAGCAAAAGTTTTCCCAGAGTCGAACTTTGTCTAATTATGCGCAAAAATGCTCAGAAGTGACCATTAAAGGGGTTCCAGGCGACCCCGAGTCATAAAAATGCGAGCAAAGGCTTGCTGCGGTTGCTGGGACAACTTTGAGCCATTAGAGCGGGAAGCACAGGAAGTGGATGTAGATGCTGCTGACTGGGCAGCATTTGCCTCTGTCAAGTTGAGCGGGCGAAGGGATCACGCTGTAGCAGTGGACAGCGCGTTAACAAATGCGTGCGAAGCCAACTTTTTAATTACGTTTAATTAAGGCCGCCGGACAGCAGCAAAGGCAAGTTCAACAAATAAACCCAGCTGCCAATATGCATGACGGCCGAGCGCAGAAAGTTATGCTACTATTCTTTCATTCTAGTGTACCGCGATAATGCAGAAGTAATAAAGTAATTTGATGATATTTTATGGTGTGGAAACTGAGCAACAGTTTATATTTCTGCGTATCAGATTCATCAGAGAAGTTATACATAAAAACTTGGTAACGAACATCAAAGTAAGCAAGAAGTCAGGGTACAGATTCATTTAGCTTGGAATTATTTTAGTTAATTAAATATTTAAAATTCAAGTTAAAGCAATATAGGTATACAAAATATGAAATGAATAACTAAATAATAAATTAAATATATTTCTTTAGCTGTGAACTTTCTTTGGATTTTCTAACTATTTTTTTATCTACGATTCCATACTGTATAGAGTATTTATCAGTCAGTCACAAATACTTTCGGCTCTATTGTAAGCAGTGTTGCTGTTGGCTCAACAGTTGTTCAGTTACAACACACACACACACACATACACATAAGCATTCGCTCGCACACAGACGACAATCGACAACAGCATCATGAATGGGCTTGCAACAACATCATTAAATTGTTTTCCCCAGCTGCATGTAACGACACGAGCAGACAGACACTGACTGGCAACAACAACCACAGCAAGTGGCAAGAACAACATTCACTATTTTAAGCCAAGCAACTCTTCTGTGGCTTTCACTTCATGTCTCTTGCTGCATTAGTTCCCACTCGCTCTCCCTCCCTTTCTTCCCCCCTCATCTCTGTGATCCTGCCTCACTCGCTTAATGTTATTTTGCTCACGAAATTTGTTATCGAATGCAACTCGAAACTGCCACATGCCACATGTGTGTATGTATGTATGTGTGTGTGTGTGGGAAGTGTATTATCATGCATCATGAATTTGGCATTCGAAAGCATTGCAAATAAGAGTCAAATGCTGTCAAAAGTGCTGACAAGCCAAGTTCCTGATTCCAAATTACATTTATCTATATGCTTGAAACTTAGAAATAATAAATAAAAATGAAATGAAATAAATTCTAAATATTTATCAGATAATTGGAAAACTAAATTGAGTTAATATTCATTTTGCATTAAAGCTATTAATCTATTAATCTATCGAAAGCGAAAAATTTTGAATTTTCCAAAAGTTTAATTATTAATTTCTTCCAATTTAAATGTGGAAATATTAATTATTATATATTATTATTAAATAAAAGCACTCTACTATTTTTAGTTGATGACTTTAATGACTTTTTCTCTATATAAATAATTAAAGCAAACATAAACTCGTTTACGCTATATCTCTAAATATAATTACAATATTTGCAAGTATTTAAATATTCCCTAGCTTCAGCTGATATTATATTGAATTTTGCATTTGGGAACACATTTTGTGCATCAGTTTTGGATGCTTCACTAGCCAAATAGACACGCGTCTCATGTCTGAGAGTCTCAAGTTTCTCGTTGTTCGCAGTCTATGCAGGTCCATGCAGAACACTTCCCTTATGCAAACATATTTGCGTTCCATGAGCCATGGATGCACACGCCATGAACTGCCATAAGAACGCCTCAGCCCCAACTCAGTCCCGCCCATTCGATTCAGTTTTCTTTTGCTGCTCATCCGTTCTCCCTGAATCTCTTCTGCTTGCTGTTGGCTGCTCAATGAAGCGCGTAGTCACGACTTTAAAAAGGCAGCCGCATTTTCATGACTTGTCAGCTGCAATGGCTGCATGTCTCCGCGTTTCCCATCTCACATCTCGCACATATCTCAATAGTTGTGCGCGTCTCAATGCCTTTGCGTCGAGTCAATTAAAGCGCAGTGGGGAATGGTGTTATAATTGCGGTCAGCGCTATGAAGGTCGTTGCCAGCTTATAGTAATTATAATCAATAAAATGCAAACGCCCCTAACCTTTCGCATAAAGGGCACTATTGAAAAAAATAAATAACTAAAAAAAAGTAATAATAATAATAAAAAAATTCCAACTCTGTGTGTGTCGCTATGCGAATCGATAAGCCACGTTTGCATAGATGCGCGTATATATGTATATGCACAGAGACCTGAGCTTTGGCGAATGTGTTTCGTAGCCCCCTAAGCTACCTCTGAAAAGCTACCTTTCAAAACTTTAAATGAAAAACTTTAAGTGCAATGTATAGCAGGTGTGTGTGTGTGTGTGTGTGTGTCTTTGACAGGTGTGTGCACATTGGTTAAAATTTATTTGAATTTATGAGTTTACGTTATACTCTTGTAGATCAGGTTAGAATAAATTTAAATAAAACGGATCAAGCTATATTTAATAATAATTTATTGAAACTTTAATAGTTAAATGGATAGAAGCAGCACGCGTTGGAATTTTTGGAAGGAAATAATTCAATTTGGTTAAACTTATTTGTGAAATATATTCTAAGCTAAAAATTTTTCATTTAAAACATAGAGATCATTTGAATTGTTTTCTGTGCACGCTTAATGACAAACTAAATTTGTGAATTTCGTTCAAAAATTTGATCATTCTTAGCGATTAAAGTCAATTTATATATTAAAGATACTAAATTTGAATAAAAAGAAAACGTATCGGTATATTTATTGTTTGAAACATATTTAAAATGATCAAAGAGGTTGAAGAATTAACTTGTTCGAAATTTTAAAAAGTTCTTACAATAGTTTTGCAAGTGCACGTCGTGCACGTGCAAGTGCCAGGTAGGTAAATAAATAGGTTGGGGCTTAAAACGTTCGGCACTGCTTGAATCAAAAATTAATTTATCTGAAAGAAAGCAGATTTGTGACTCTTATATTCTTTTCTACTTCTGCACTGAATGATCTTAGAAAAATAAGATTTCCATTTTATGGTGTGTGTATTAATAATACATTCTCGATAATATTTCTTGTACCTGCAAATGTAAATTTAATATTATAAATATAATTTTCCTTTACTGTACTTATAGTTTTTAAAGTTTTTAAAAGTTTATACAAATATATATAATCGTTTTTTTTTTTTTTTAAGAAAGTGTTAAACTTTTTTTATGTTGCTTCTGGTAGTAAACAGTATTTCGAAGCAATTTCAGTTAATAGTCTATGCAAATTTGGCTTGTGTTAAGTGGCCACTGTACAATGGCCATGGGGCCCACCCGCATGCACAGGCATCACTAGACACGCTGCTTTGGCAAGTGCTGAGCTGCGAGCTGTTTATCAATGCAAATATTTTGCATACGCCACGTTGCACGTAAATTGCAAGTGCACATCCGACGTCGACAACGGCAACTGCGACGACGTCGCCTTCTTCTTCTTTTGTGCTGGGTAGCTAAAGTAAATACACACGCGTTTGCCGTTGAAAGGCCTAAAAATGTATGTGTGTGTGTGTCAGCGTGTGTCAGTGTGTGTGGCACATGCATAATGAAAAGCGTGGCACACGGACAGGCACTAGCAAAGTTTCACACTCTAAAGGCCTCTCCGCTCCCTCCATTCCCTCCGTTGCTTCCATGTCCCCTACTCGTTGTTAACTTTGTTTGCGCTGGGCATTTTAAATGAAAAGCTAAAAGGTAAAAAGGTAAAGCCAAATACCCCGCAAAGCCTGGAAAGCCCGCGGCCCCACGGGCCTAGCACGGCTCGCAACTAGGCATAAAGAAAATATGCTTAAGTAAAATGAGCAATTAAGGATTATTGCTCGGTTTGGCCATTTAAATTGTGGGGTAATAACTGAAAAAGTGAAACTGAAAGCTGCGACCACGTAAACCACAGCGGGAAAAAACTTTAAAACGCGCCTGGCAGCTGCTTCAAATGCGAGTGTGAGTTTCTGTGAGTGTGTGCGTAGCTAAGCCACAGGTTAGTTGACAGCATGTGTTGGCCTAACTGCGAGAAAGGCTATAAACGAGAGCTTGGAGAGCGTCCTAAAAGGACTTGGCTATATTACTCTATTGAGTAGCTTTATACATATAAAAGCCTGAGCTCTTAGTCTCACAACTCAGGCGTGCTTAAATTTAGACAATAAATGAATAATGCATTCGCACTGAAATCTTGGAAATTGTAATAGGAGAGATTCATATGTAAGGCTATATGCAAGAAGAACACATTAACATAGCATTAACATTGGCATAACATTGTTATGATTCATATGGAAATAGAGTTGTCATAACTGCCAAGATTAATTCTCTATACAGCACTGGCATTTAAGACCTTCATTATCCAGGTGGATCATGTTGGTTTAGATATAATTACTTTATAGGAACAAAAATATGTTAAATTCAAAATACAATTCTTGGAGAATTTATTGATAAGAAATGTTTATAAAATATATTCACTAAAATTTATTACTTTTCGAATTATAAGTAATATAAATTGAATATTCTATTATTCAAATTAGTTATATTTTCATAACATAACTTCATTTGATTAAAATCGACATAAACCACGAAGTAGAACTGTTGAGCAAAGCGTGTCAAGTAAACTGAAGTCTCGACTAATGCATGTGACGCTCATCTGCTTTACAGTGGCTGCACATAGCGCAACTATCACATAATATGATAATAATTTCAACAGAATCCCATTAAACTAGTCCGCTTTATGAATCTAACGGCAACAGATCTTGATGCTTATGAAAGTTTTAAAGAGCACATTCCAGCTTCATGTGGATTCATTTATTTTTGTGTACTTCAGAGTGGAGCTCTGTTAATTAAATTTGCTCGGAATGGCATTTATGAAGTACAAAGCTCCCGTCTATCCCCTAACATCTGACAAAACATATATCAAACAAATTGCTGAAACACAATGATTAACTCTCCAAAGCAACGCCACATGCGTCCAGTTTTCGAGCACTTGCTTCTGTTTAGTCTCCAAGCACTCTTCTATTTTGTTTTTGTTTGTTTGTTTTTTTTTTTTACCAAAGATATGGAACAGACACAGAAACTGATGTTGGGGGATAGCAAGAGCCACGCAACTTTTTGCTGTCATTTTGAGTAAATTTTTCATTTCAAATATCCTGTAAAATTGTCACTGACCAAATGGGGTATGCTCTACATACTTACTTACTGTGACAGGTAAATCCAAATTAATTATATTTTTCCTATACTATTTATAGTTTGTCTCTCCATATCCATGTAATATTTCGTATTATTCTGTTACATGGATAACTTGAATTACTTGAATCCAGGATATTGTGTGTGCATCAGCTGCCTTCAAGTCGTATTGTTAGTTATTATTAGTCGCATTCGCATTGTGCTGCAGACTTGACTCGTTTGTTTGGCTGGCTGGTCATTCATTCAGTCATTCAGCAGCCTCTGGCGGAGAGAGCTAGCTAGTCTGCGACTGCTCATTCTACTGGGCGACAGAGATTAATGAGAATTGCCGCATTTAGTTAATTTTGACAACTGCTTCGCTGACTATGAGTATTATTGCTCTAAGGGCACAGCGCATTGAGCTGTACATTTTGTGGGCGCAATTTAATTGTTGCCTTCACGCCCTGTCCCAAGCTCATTGCGTTGCTTGTCCACCCACAAAAAAGAAGCAAATGCGCTGAAACCCGGCTCCAAACTTCCTTTCATTGTGTGTAAGGCGAAATTTCGTTTTGCGACTGCTGCTGCGGTTCATTAAACTTTTGAGTTTCATTTGTCATTTCCGAGAGGCGGCGGCAGGCATCGGGGGCGTGGCTGGTTGGTTCCTTCCTCGGTTGACGCATTGTTTTAATCCTCGCATAACAATTGAAATGTATTTGTCAGATAAACTTTTGTTTGCCACAGAAACAACACTCGCAACTCGCAGCTCGCCTCTGCCACAACCCCGCGGAAAATACTGAAATACACAGATTCATTTTCCAGTTAAAATGTGCGCTTAAAGCAAAGCCGAAACTATTGTCAGGCGTTCGTCAATGAAGTGTCTTTAATTAGCTACAATGGTAAAATTTCTCAAATCATTGACCTTAACAAGTAAAACTGTTTAATGGAAAGTTCTTGGAATTCTATTAGTTGTTTACCTATTGGTAGATATTTATTTAATATGAAAACATTTTTAATTGCAAAACAAAAAGAAATTATACTTCGTATTGATGTGATATCATCAGAAGAAGAAGAAGAAGCTCTAATCGATTGGGTAGTATTTTAGTGACACTAGGAAAGATATAACTTTAGATGTTGACCCGGAAATAGGCAGTTTGTCTGAAGAGTTGAGAAAAGGGGCTTGGTCAAAGACTGTTGAGTAAGAACGAGAACAACAATTTTAACGCTACGATATATAATATATTTTATGATGCCTAGTCTCCAGTCTTTATCAGGCGAAAGCGTGGAATATCAATTCAAATAAAATCTATTAGAATGTTTATATTCCCATGAAAATTTATAAATAATTATATATACATTTATATCATACAGATCCAGACTCAGAGTGGTTTACATGTTAAATAAATGTTTAAGTCGTGAAGCAAATGTTATGATAATAACGATTTATAAAACCCTGGATAAAGTCTAAATTTACTTCAGTTTATCTCAAGGATTCATAAGAATAGATAAATAGATGTGTGAACCCATACTAACTGTACAATATATCCAATATCGAAAATATAGTTGGCTTACAGTTGGTATTACTTAGCTAATCAGCATAGAATCTTGACTCTTTCTCATACTTTAGTTAGCTGTAAGTATCCTCGACAATTGCATTTAACCTCATTATTCTTGATTGCACTATTCTCCAACACTCGCTAATGTTTTTTATACCCTGAACCCATTGAAAATGGGAATTCAGGGTATAATGGTTTTGTGAAATGTATGTAACAGGCAGAAGGAGACGTCGCAGACCCTATAAAGTATATATATTCTTGATCAGCATAAAAAAATAAGTTGATTGAGCCCTGTCCGTCTGTCCGTCCGTCCGTCCGTCCGTCCGTCCGTCCGTCCGTCCGTCCGTCCGTCCGTCCGTATGAACGTCGAGATTTCGGAAACTACAAAAGCTAGAGAGCTGAAATTTCACATGAACACTCGTATGTTACCTACGCAATACGAGTTTATTTTGTTTTTTCGATAACTCATCCCACTTCCAAATTATCGATAAAAAATCGAAAATTCGTTTCCATTTTTTAGGTTTTTTGTGTATAACTACTACACCGTTTTACCTAGAGACATTAACTTTATATATTTAGATAGATATTATGGATACGCAGATTTTGTGATTTTCAGATTTTGGATGCCACGCCCCCTTCGCCCACAATTTGGAAAAAACGCATTTCAAATACTAGAGACTTGCAATTTGGCAAATAGATAGATATAGATACTCTAAATCTACTCTTAAAATTTCATGAAGATCATGCATCTAAAAATGGAGTTATAAGCGTCCAAAGTTCAGCCCAACCCACCCCCAAGCCACGGCAGCAACTGCGCAGTTAGCAGAGCGCGCGCTTATAAGTGCGTAAAGAAGAAGAGTATCACTTTTTTTGCAGGGTTCAGGGTATCTCGTAGTCGAGCCGTCTCGACTAGAGCCTTCTTACTTGTTTCCACTTATTTGCCACCCGTTCGCCATTGCATTAAACGCTTTTCGTTCATATTGAGTAGTTCTCTCCCGCCCTCTCTCTCTCTCTCTCTCTCTCTCTCTCTCTTTCTCTCTCTCTCTCTCTCTCTCTCTCTAGCTATCAGCGACTTCCTGCTCTTCTCTTAACCTGCCTGTTGGGCTCATTACCATGGCAATGGCAATGGCAATAGCAGTGGCAATGGGGGCTGGGATTGCGATTGCGATTGCGACTGGTAATGGATATGAAGCTGTTAATTACGAGTAGTGCAAGGGAATTACTGGACTATATATATATATATATATATATATATATATATATATATATATATATATACATATTTAAATATGCGTATATATATTAATGTTGGAGTAACACGTGGCACATTAATAGTTATATTTCTTAATTAAATTAATTGCAATTGGCGCGATCTGGTTGAATTCGTGCTCAGCACTTGGCTTTTATGCATTTCCATTAAAGTTTATTACAGCAAGGATTTCCCTCACCTTACCGAAAAAGAACGGAATGAAAAGTATTGCCTGATTCTTCAGACACGGAAACGGCGTGACGAAAAGCGTCGAACCAAGTTGAACTTTTGTTAATGAAAATAATGCAATTACAACAACAGCAGAAACAACGCCCAGATACAACAACAATGGCAGCAACTGTGAATGCAGCTCATGTGTGAACGTGTTTTTGGTTTGCCACGACAGAGCTGCAACTGCCAAGGGGGCGGAGATAGCGAAGGCGAGTCGGAGCCGAGGCGTGGTGCAAGACGCCCAAAAACTTTTGGCCCATAGCTCGCCCAGTCCCCGTACCCGCTCACAATTACATTACCCGCAACACTCTATCTGTGTGCCTGCTACGGTTTGTTTAATGCAATTAAGCGAAGCGGAAGTAATTCTGCCAACAGCTGCCTGTTTGACTGACTGACTGACTGACTGACTGAACGAATGAATGACTAGCAGACTGACAGACAGACAGATAAGCAGACAGACTGAATACTTTACTGAATGCGGTGTGGGAGTTGACTGGCTTACCAGCTAGCTCTTCTCACATCTCAGTCATTCGCTCAACTGCCTCCAGTGACGCCTGCTAATGAATCATTGCACTTGGCGCGACGCGTTGGCCAAAGCCGACAATGGCCAGCAGCTAAACAAAAGAAATAAATCTGAAAACAAAAGGAGAAATCACAAAAATTACACACATAAAATACCCTGTAATTTGTCATTTTTATTATATATACTACATAGGCCGATAAATTAATATAAAACTTATGAAAACACAATTTGTGGAGTAAATGGACGAAAAAGAAAAATAATAAATTAATATAAAATGATGTTTATATAAAGAACAAATTACAATATTTAATAAATTTATTAAAGATTTAATTCTTTATTCAAGCATAAATTATGTTGTTGAAATGAAAATCAATCAATCAAACTTAATTATAATAAATCTATAATGAAAATATTCATATATAATATTTTTGAAAACAGTTCCCACAAAATATATTAAATTTAAAAAAATAAGTAATATTATATTATACAGTTAATAAAATAAATAATACAAATTATAGCCATTAAGAAGCTCAACAAACAAAATCTACAAAATTTTAAAAGCAAAAATATACAAATTTATTTAGTTCAAATTACAAATATAATAAGTAAATAAATAATTGAATTAAATAAATAAAAAAAATATGTATCAAGGAATAAATTGTTTGCAGTTAACATTGATATATGCTTGATTTAAAGTACCCGATTCCTAACGAAAAATAAAATGCATTAAATGTATTTAATTAAGTTAGATAATCATTCCATTTAGTTTGAATAAATCATTGAGCTAGTTGATAGGATAGAAATGATTTTCTGTGGAAGTATGATATATTTCTTAGCTTTATTGCAAATGTTGAATGAGCTTTAATGCAATTTACCTGTGAAATGTATATTTTTTAGTTGTTTCTTATGGCTTTTCCGACAAACTTCAGTAGATCCTTAGATTAATACACTTGCTGTGTTGCCTTTGGATTACGAGGTATTGAATAAGTTTCGTCTTTTGCGGCTGGGCTGGGCACAACATTTTTTATTTAACAGTGCAAGTTTTAATTTCTTTTTCTTGTGCTGCGCATTGTTTCCGGCTCTTGGCAACGAATGTGGCAGCCAAGTTGCAGCTTCATCCTGGCTGGCTGGTGGGAACTAAAATACAAAAAAAAAAAAAGCAAAAGAAAAAAGACAACTGGGTGTGGGTGTGGCACTTGCCTCAAGTTGTTGCAGCGGTTTTGTTGGCATTTCCCTTTGTTTTGTTTTTGTTTATGCGGCGCATGTTAAAGTGGCTTCAGCTGCCAGCTGCTGGAAGCAGCAAGCTGGGGGCGTGAATTTGATTACCGAGCAGAAGAGCAGTAGAAGAAGCCGCCATAATAGCGCATGCCATAATTATTGTCAGGCTGTGGCCTTTTTTTATACTGTCATGCCATGTGGCACATAAGATTGCACTTTGTTGCAGAGTGCAAAAAGTTGCAGGCAAGACAAACAAACAAACAAACAAATCAACTAGACGATGGCCAAGAGCAACAAACTGCAGCAGCAGCAGCAGCAGCAGAATGAGAAGAAGAAGAAACAGCTGACAGCCAGAGCATCAACTGCACCCATATGTTCTCCAAGTTTATGCCACTTTATTACGTTACGCGCAAACACATATATACGTATATATGTATATCTGTATATATATATATATAGATATAAGCAGGGCAACTGCATACGATATGAAACTGAAGTTTATGTCGACAATTTGCCACTGTAACTGCAGCACCAACTTGCCACGCCTCACTGCTTATCGCTGAAGCTCAAGTTGAAGTTGAAGTTGAAGTGTAAGTGACAGGCAGGTACAACCCGTGAGAAGCACTGTGAAGGGCGCATGAGAAGTGCGAAGAAGGCAGCAGGAGAGTAGCGCATAATAAGCCCCAAGAGGGTCAAATGAAAAGGCGCTAAAGGGCACCTGAGAAGGGCTCATACGAAGCGCTGATCTGGTAAAATTTTCTGAGATGACAAAATGAGAACGGTGAAAGGAAATAAGCCATCGAGTATCACCAAAACGAAGAACCTGAATATAGATTTAACAGATGTGACAAATATTAAAAATCAAATTATTAAAAAAAAAATAATAACAAAAACTATTTGTATTGAACATGTTCGTAGAGACAAATAATATATAAAATTTTGATAACCCTTCCTATATATTGTTTAAAGATATTTCTGAAAATTTTATAAATTTGTTTGAGTTAATTATAATGAATATAACTATATTAATATACGAATGTGTTTCATCTCATAATTTCTCATAATCAACTGTCTCAAATTCAAGGGTTTGCCTGTAGAGAGAGAGAGAAAGAAAAGGTTGATGCAAATGCCAAGTGCAAGAGTCTTAACCACATGATCGATTATGTTTTCAGCAAATTGGCATGCGATACGATTCGATTTCGATTATACAATGCAAATTACTATAGTTATTTTGTATGTTGACAAGCTGTAAATAGATTTTAGCCCCCGGCCAGGCATTCCATCAGCGATTCTGTTGCACAATTTTGCTTTGAGCGAACATTGCGCATACGCGGCGTATGACACTTATTTATTGCTGCTTGTTATACACACACCCACACACATGCTGCAACATAGTGTGACACGTGGTTTGTTGCACAAACATAGAACCGAGCATAACATTGCAATGCATTGGGCTTATCGAATGCCAAAAACGCTTGCATATCAAATTAATTGAAGGCAAAGCAAAGTACCACTGGACCTGAATTATTTAGACAACTCCAGAGGGCAGATATAACTTAACAATGCAGCAACTCACATGCATTAGCAATGCAATGGCAGCCCAAAAGGCAAAAAAAACAATCGAGTATTCCCATACGTGCTGCCATGTGCTGGCAATTGAAACTCAATTTAGTCAACAGGCTAGGCGACAGAAAGACACACACAGAAATACACATATACACACAGACACTCACATTCACATACAACACTTGGCACTCGAGTCGAGCCGACAAAAATGCATTTTACAAATTTCACGCCAATTGCCATAAAAGCCGTAAGTGAAATACATAGTCAAGTGCAACGCCAAGGCAGCAGCTGCAGAGCACAGATTCGCAGGCTCAACTGCGAGTCGGAGCTCCTCTTTGCCGGCTTCTGTATGTCCTTTGGCATTTGGCACTGATTCCAACAATGTCCTTATTCGACTCACGTTTGGCCAATGTGTCGCCACAGTGCTTCAGCGACAATCAACCAGCCGCGACATTGTTCTTTTTGCTATTGTTGTTGTTGCTGCTGCTGTTGCTGATGCTGATGTTGTTGTTGTTGTTGTTGCCCAGCTGGTTGCCCACAGTCATGGGCTCCATGTGCGGTTGGCTGGGCAGCATCGGGCGCTGTTCGTACTATATAGCGCCTGGTTGGGCAATTAAATGTGTGGCAGGGGGCGTTCCTCAAAAACTTTAAAACAAATTGCCGAATACAACAACAATTAATGGGAATTTATTTTCAAACTCATTTCGCAGTAATTGCCCAGCAGCAAAATAAAAAAAAAATAATTTAAAAGCGAAACACGAAACGAGGGACAGTTGAAGCAAATGTTAAACATCCTAATTAGCAGCAGAAAAATGTGCGAGCTTAAAGCGAATGAAATATGGAAACAGTTCTGTTTATATAATTATATTTTATGTGAAGCTTATACTTTTAAATAAACACAAAATGTTCTGGCAACACCAAAAATTAAGAAATATTTTTAGAGATTTAGAGAGATAATAAAAAGTATGCAATTTACTAAATAAAATTAATAAATTAATAAAACAATTATACGATTAAATAGAAAACATAAAAAATACAAATACAAAAGGGAAATCTTAATCTTAATATTATTAAATTAATTGAAATTAAAATCTCAAAATAAAGAATAGAATTGCAAACATTATAAATAAAAAATAAGATTTTAATTTGAATTATTTAATTTATTAATATTATATACATATATATTAGATGCATAGGCTCTATTAATAAAATGAATATTAGTTATTGAATATTTGCACTTATTTAACAGATATTTTATTAACTCGTGCCTTAAACAGTTATTTTTGTATTCCAAAAATTTTCGTTCTAATTCTCGCTCAACTTGTGGGTCAACCCATTTTTGTAGCTGGCAATTTTCAGAGCATTTACGCTCAACTCATTTACAATAAATTTTGGACAGCCTACCCAGTAAAAGGCTTAACACGCCTGGCCCCGCCCCCCGCCCACCGTCCGCCTCAAGTCCTCGCTTGTTCTCTACCCATTTGTAGCAACATTTCAGCTGCTTTATGAGCTGCAATTGTGGCCTGGTGTTCCCCTCGGTTAGGCCTCCAACGATGGCCAACTGGCGACTGTAAATAACTTTGCTTATTTGAACATTTATTGGTGACGTAAACGGCTTGTAGCATTGTTGCCACAGCGTTGAGGACTGAAAGGACTGTCTGCGAGAGAGTGGGCTTATTGCCTCGATTTTTACTCGTGTTAATTTCCTGTAACTCGGCATTTGTGAAATAACAGGAGGCCAGCCGACTCAAGTGTAATATCTGAGACAGAGCCTCTATAGAGCTCAACAACTGGCGCAGCAGCTCAACAGCTCAGCAGCTCAGCAACTCAGGAGCTCAGCGGCTCACTGGCTCAGCGGTTCAGTCACGAGTTCGAGTTCAAGTTGAGTTTACGAGTGCTCTCAAACGAGTATGTGTCAGGTTAATGCCACCGGCTGTGAATTGGTCTTCTAAAGCTCGTAAAACTCGCTGCCACACCATGTTGCATGCTACATAAAATATGATGAAGGGCACTTAAGGCAGGCCGCCAACGCTCGTCTCGTGTGTTGACAGCTATCAAATGTGTACACAACATGCATAAATGAATGCGATACGCTCACACACAGACACACACAGGCACACCCGTCGGGAGAGATGTTTGGTGTCAAAGGCGTTTGTTTTCATAAATATTAAAGCAAGCCAAAAGGTTTTGCCCACAAAATCAACGCCAAGTGCCAGCTGACAATTTATGAGTAGCACAAAATATAATAATCATAATTTAGCAGCATTTGTTTGCCGAGTTGCAAGAGTTGCAACGAGTTGCACAATATTTCGCATGGAAACAATGCAATTGCTGCAGCAGTTGCAGTTGTGCAATAATTCAAGGCAAGTTTTGTTGCACAGCTTCGACAGATTTCAGCAGTTGGTGCAACAGTGCAGGAGAGTGCAAAAAATAGTTGATGAGTCCTGAGTCAGCAATTTATTTACTTGAATAATTTCAGAAAAAATTAAGTTTGATTTGCAAACAGAAAATACTTAATACATACAAAGTAGAAAAAAAAAACTAAAGTGAATAAAAAAATAAAATTTTCATTGTATAAAATACGATAAGAAAACACAAAATAAAAATTAGATAATCTGCAATCATTACAATCTATAATAATATAAAGAAATATAGGATAAAATACAAATTTAAAATTAAAAAAAAAAACACACTCATTGAAAAATTGATTTGTAAGCGTTTAGCAGTACTATGTAAACTGTAAAATATATTGTTTCGTATACCTAAAGTAAATGTAAAATAAATAGGTAATTGGGAGAGTGCAAAAAAATCGAAAGTCAATTGAATATATTACATGAATTGAGTTTAAAAGTTGGTATTTTAACATTATTGTACCTAAAGAGTATATAAATGAACATAAGTTTACTTAAAATATATAAATATAGAGATCAAAGATTATATAAATGAACAAAGGTAGAATAACTTTATTAATAAACTCATGAAAAAAGAAATACAATGAATAATCAGCATGAAATCAATTACCAATTTAAAATTGATTCAATTAATATATGATTTCCTACAACAGAGTTATTTTTGGTTTATTGATTTCTAATGAGTTCTTGAATCGTCCCAAATCAGCTTCAATTCAAGCCCCACAATTTATGCTTCAGTAGAGATACATTTATGTGAGTCATGAGCAACAACATCTAGCTTTCTTCTGCCATTTTTTTGTTTTTTTTTTTTTTTTTTTTTTTTTTTTTTTGCTAGGTAATCATTAGAAATTGGAGAAGTTTGCAAGAAGTAAAGAAAAAAAGAAAATCAATTAAGTTCGTCTTGCATTACACAGTTCAAAGCTACTCCTACATGCCAGATACTGCCTAATTAAACTAAGCCCCTCTCAATGCCTTTGACCCTTTGATTTTGCTTACTGCACCCAACACTTAGCAACTCATTAACGTTTGGGCTGGACATTGATGAAAGGAAACCAAATCTGCGCCTATCGATGCCAATCGGCTCGAAAGGGTGTAGCTACAACTAGAAGAGGTACACAGGGTGGCCATGGGGTAGCTTGGTTTTCTGGCAGATTATAATCTGCTACAAATGAGGAAATCCCAGAAAACCGACAGATTAAATTTGTATGCCACTTGTAAAAACGGATATGTGGGGCATGTGTGTAGAGTAAGTTGAACTTCCGTTAGGCCAGGCGCGCGCGGGTGTGAGTATGTGTGCGTGAGTGTGCGCCCAAGCGTTGGTCATAAAGTTTTCCACATGTGAAAAACAAAAGTCGCCAAGGCACACACAAAGCCATAGAGAGTGAGCAAGAGCGAGCGGGGCATAGATAAAGCAACAAAAAGAAAGAGCATTTCATTATTTATGGAAAGCCAACGCAAATTATATACACACGCACATACACCATCGCGTGTGTCTGTGTGAGGAATTTAGAGAAAATGGATGCCGCTCTGGCAGTTAGTTAGCCCTAGTAAGAGATATAGAGAGATAGAGAGATAGAGAGAGAGAGAGAGAGAGAGAGAGAGAGAGCGAAAAAGAGAGAGGGAAGCGCTGTGTCAAATGTAATTTTGTGTAAAAATTTTCATGAATGAAAACGTTTTTGTCGTCTCACTCACACATACACACATTCACACGCACACCGATGCACGCCTTGGGCTTGTTAACAATTGTGTAGCATATTTTTGGGGGTCAGTCGAGCATGCCACACATGTTGGCAGTTTAGCTGCCGCACAGGCTTATGTATTTCAGCTGGGGAATATGCACACTAAATTCTCTATTTCACTACACAGCACACAAACAAACACACACACACACACACACAGGCAGAGCCCACAGATTTGGCTGTGTGCATTTAAGCACTCGAAATTAATTTGACATTTTTATAAACTGAACACAGTCTCGCAAATCGCAAATCCCCCACAAACGGAGCTTACTCTAACCAAGTGGCTAGCCAACTGCTTAGGCCTACAGGGTATTGAAGCTGCTTAAATGCCCAACAAGTTAACGCTATGTAGATCATATTTATAGTACTTCAGGTTCTCTGTGTCTACGTCCATCGACTCGGGTTGATTTCGTGTGCGGTTTTTGCGGCAAAGTTGCAACTTGATTAATGACAGTTGCAATGCGATTTCAATTGCTTGTGACTGGCCACAGTTCAAAAAAAGAGGAAGAGAGAGATAGCATGTGCATTGTGCTGCGCTGTGCTGTGCCGTGCTGTGCTGTGCGGTTGTATTCAATTTGTCAGAGTACAAACCAGAAACTGTCGCACATTCTTTACAGTTTATATTCCATTTGCCAGAGCATTTATCAATCGAGGCAAATCGGAGACAGAAAGGCAACCCATTAATATGATTTTCTCAACTTAATTCATTTTATTTTGAAAAACTTTCAGTTATTAATTATAATTTTGCATTGCAGCTATAATTAAGGAGAGCCGAATGAATGTCTTTTATTTCACTCACTCACGAAGACAAATAGCGCTTGCTCAATGTTAATCCAAGTGTGAAATTCTGAATGCCGTCATTTACTTTTAATTACTTTTTATACCCTGAGCCCATTGAAAATGGGAAATCAGGGTATAATGGTTTTGTTAAAAGTATGTAACAGGCAGAAGGAGGCGTGGCAGACCCCATAAAGTATATATATTCTTGATCAGGGTGACGAGAAAAGTTGATATAGCCATGTCCGTCTGTCTGTCCGTCCGTCCGTCCGTCCGTCCGTCCGTCCGTCCGTCCGTCCGTCTGTCCGTCTGTCCGTATGTTTGAACGCGTCGATTTCCGAAGATACAAAAGCTAGAGAGTTCATTCTTTTTGTGTTAGGTCCGTATATTGCGCGCGCAGTACGAGTTTGTTTCAGAAATTCGATAACTTGTATATTTGCAAGGTTATCGATAACTGAAATTATCGGGAACCAGTTATAAAATTCTAGCTAATTCATCTTTAGAGTTAGAGTTTCCAAGTCTTCTGCATATATGTAGATACCAATTTAATACAATTTCGGTTTTTGTCAGATTTTGGATTCCGGTCCCCAATTCGCCCCCACATCCCCAAATGTGTAAAAAATGCATTTCAAATACTAGAGACATACAGTTTGGTTTGGCATAAAGATATGAATATCATAATCTTAATCTGAACATATCAATACGATTGTCCATCTAAAAACAGAATTATTAGTCTCTAAAGTTTTCTCATCAAAACCCATGTGGCGCAGCAAGCAAGGCAACGACACAGCAAGACGCATTGCGGGCACACATACATACATATGTACATATGTATGTATGTATGTATATGTGTACAATCGCAGATCTGCGTGTGGCTGTACATACATATGTATGTACATATGTATGTACATATTTGGGCATGTAAAGCTAATTGTAAAAGAGTTATGATTTCTAAAAAAAACCTAAAATGTTAAAAAGAATATGTAGATCATATGCTGAAACTCTCATTACATTCCAATATATATTTAAAAAAATTTAAAACACTTAAAATAACAATGGAAATGCAAGCAACGTTGAGCAATGCAAATCAATTTTCGTATGCGTGTGCACATATACACACAAAAAATCTTGGGCCGTTTTCTATGTTGCTATGCGTGCAAATTCTAAGAATCACAATTGTTTTTGAATTGAGTTAGAATTGTCTTTGAATTGTATTTGTATTTTCAGCTACTGCTTTAGTTTTTTTTTTTTTTCGTATATGGCGAATTTCATTCGTTTTCGCTACTCCGCCGTTTGAGTGAGCCGTGGTGTAGATTGCTAGACAGATGCACCGAATGTTAGGCTGTCGCAGGTTCTAGCCTGGCCTAAGCCCTTTATAATTTCTTATTTTCATTTTTTTTTTTCTTTCTTTTTTATTATTATTTATTCTTTTGTATTTGATACCTTTGAAAGTCAGTTGGTAGTTTAACTAATTGTGAATAAGTGGGTTTTTTTTTTTTTTAATTTCAAATATTAAATAGCATCATTTCTGAAAGTGTTTTTGTTTCAATTATATTTTATTCCGTTAAGTCAACAGAAAATAATGAACAAAAAAATGTCTGCCCAAATAACAAAAGCACGTGACATCAACGGTTTTCCTATATGTATGCCCACATGTACATTCAAAGCTAGTGTAGCATGGTCTAAAAATTTAACTTGCTAGATGGCGCTTTAGCAGTGAACTTATTTACTATGGCTATTATAGATTCGAGTGGCATTGATATATTTCTTTTACAATTATGAAGTGCCTGTGTTAATTAAGGTAATGCCTGTTAATCGAGGAACGTCTATTTGTTGGGTCTATTTTTAATGATATTTAATAATATAATTTTTCGAATTTCAACTAATATAAGCGCCATCTATTATTATTTTTTTTTGGCAATGCAATGTATGTATACATGTACATATGTACATTTTGAACGTTACACGCATACATCATTATGTATACTTTCTGATTTATCCATATGGGTAATTCTCCAGAAAAGTCAACTTTTTGTCACGTTCGACACTGGTTTTTTGTAATTATCTTGAAAACGGATTAATTTTAGTACTAATCAAGAGCAATATATTTAACTATTTGTCAAAATAAAGAAGTTTTTTTGCCATTTTCAGCACTAAAATTGATGAATTTTCAAGATAATTACAAAAAAGCAAACCACAGTACAGATTATTATTTTATTTTATTAAAATTGGGTTCAGGGTATTATCTAGTCGAGCACTCTCGACTAGAGCTTTCTTACTTGTTAATAATGTTATTATTTATATGCACGAAGACTGCTCAATTACTTGACAATTAATTGCACAGAAATAATTGCGGAAATTAATGAAACAATTATATTCCCATATCAGGTAAATTCACTTAACTCATGAACAATAATACTTAAGAAAATATTAGGACCATCTTTGAAATATGCTATTCAAGCTCAATTAGTCAACTAACATTAGAATAGCATTTTACTTTTTCATAAATGCCTGTTAAGTATATACATATGTATATAAATAAATAAATATATATATATATATATATATTTTTTTTTTTTTTAGATAAATATTTTCTTCCAATAACATAATTTGAGAAAATAATTAAGTATTAAATATTACAATATTTATTTGAGCTGCCAAATTTCTTTTAATTTTCATATTGACAACTGCTCAACTAACAAACAAAACTGTTTGTTTTTTTTTTTTTCTATTATCGTTGCTGAATATTTGAATGGTCAAATATTGGAAAACATAATACAATTGTAATTATTTTAATACTTTTTATAAATAGTATCTCAATAGACTTTTGCTGTATCTCAGTGAGATTTAATAAATGTATTTCAATAAATCTATCTTTAGTTGACTGCCTTTGTCAACAGTTTTAATAACTATGCTCTACTTCGATATTCAAATTCATAAAGCACTCGACGAGTCGCTCTTTTGGCAATGGCAAAAGTAATTGTGACATTGTGCGCATTCCTTGTCGGCAAGTCTCATGCGGACAATCCACTTAGGAGCACAGCTTTTGGTGCGATTTATGGACCTGCCCGTTGACTCCTAACATATGCATAATTTTTCAAGCCCCTCCAAGCGCTGCTCACTGCTCGCTGCTCGTTGGTACTGCGCATAGAAATCGTATCATAAAATAAAATGACAAGTGCTTTTAATTTGTCGTAGTAAATGCACAGCCCACTAGTTGTGGGGGGCTTTAGCTCCCGCACCCTCACACACACGCGCACATGCTGCTCGTTACTTAGCACACATTTAATTTTGTTACCAATACTCAAGCACTCTTCTATACATACACACATATAAGTAGATGGTCTGGCTTTTGGCTGGGGCTCGGGCTGGGGCTCGGGTTGTGTGAGGGGTTTGGGGCTGTACTTCGGCTCAAGTTTTTGGCGCGCCATAAAACTATGCGGCAAATTTATATGTTGCCATGCTTCAGCGCCTACTGCCCATGAATACGATGGGCGTGGCATATGAAAGGAGCGAGAGGACTGCAAGAGTGGGCGATGTTAATGCCACTTTAACCATTTACGACTGCTTTTTGTGTGCTGCCTGCACAAGGACTTCAAATTTTTATTCAAATGCACGATAAGAGCTTATTTCTGATTGAGCGATTTTTATTGATTGTTTATATTTGAATTTTAAATTCAAACCAAATGACTATTTGTGGAAAGCAAACTATTCTTTGGCGAGTGACGTTATGCATATATATCGAAACTAAACCATTATCTACATAGGAATTAAAAACCATTGTAAAAGAATACATATAAATGAGAATTTATTAATATTGGACATTATGAGATGTAGAGTTCAAAAGTTATCATAAAGACGCCATGAAATATTATTATTTTTTTTTTAAATTTTTAAATTAAAAATGAAAATAATGACTATTCTGCAATATTTAGAATACTGAAGATGAACTTGTAAAAAACAATTGCAAATGAAAATTTGTTATCTTATGACTAGTAAAAATATCTATTCAAATATTTATTTATTTTTAACATTCATTATCTATTGAGATATTATTTCCAAACTTGCTAAAAACTTATTATGTTTGGACATCTTTTTAATCTAAACACGATTTGGACCAAATAATATAGATCTTTATTTAAAGATAGAAAGTTCGCACAATTTTGAAGTTGGATCATTGTTGACCTGAAATATTTGCCTATCGAATCAAATAAAATATAATTAAAATCTGTGATATGATATTGAATTGTAAGTTATAAGCTAAAATTATTTTAACATTCTTGATTTAAAAATTGAAAATTTTCATGTAATTCTTATTTATTTGTTTTATATATAGTCTTATATATAAAATTTGTCGAGAAATGAAATTTGCACCTGAGTTGGTAACATTTATCGGCTAATCAGAAATCAAAATATTATTTTATGAAACTAGACAGACTGTAAATATAAAGCGTATTTCTGCACGCTCTACACGACCAGGGCTTAAAAGCATTTTGGGCATTAAAAATTGTGGTTTGTACGCAGCGAAAAATAATCGCTGGCATCGGTGGAAATTGAATTTGCTAGTGTTCAGCCACAAACGCAAAAACCGCGAGTAAAATCTATGCACGCACACAACACAAATGCAAAACGATATAGATATATATATATAGATATATACCTATATAAGGCTCCATCTCTTTCGGGCAAAGGCAACGTGAGGAAGCCACAACACATTTCAAATGCGTAAAGCGTTTTGCGCCAGAAGCGTGGCGAAGCGAGGACACAGGACGGGTAATGAGGGACGTGGAACGTGGGACGGGGCAGAGGACAGACAGTCGCCTAACGTCGCCTCGTCTAGGCTAGACTAGGCTAGGCTAGTTGCCGGCACCCTGTTTGGGCTCTAAGCCTTATAAATTAGCGGTTAGATTGAGCGTCATAAATCGAGCGATTAATTTTAAAGTGCGCGTGCGTCTGCATGTTTATCTAGGACAACACTTATTGCGCCCACTTTAAAATCTCGCTAAAATTAAAAAAGGTTTTAGCCGACAATGTGACAAGGGGCCTACAGAATATAATATGGGTTCAGCAGGTGGCTAAGCCGAAAAAAAAATGTTGCGTACCTATTTCACAATTGATATAAAGGATTCGAAATGGCAGAAAGATATCTACAAAAAAAATTATTCAAAGTGTATGCAGCAATGAAAGGGCGTGAAGCAAATCACAGCTCAAATGAATTTGGATTTAAGTGAGATTAAAAAGGTTCTTCTGGGTTTCTTCTGCAATAATTCACTTCAAATTTACTTGGTTAAAACTGAGCTATTGACCTGATCTTGACAATTTGTTTTTGTCCTTTTTATACTCACAAAACAGGAATTTGAGGTATAACTGTTTGCTCCATATTATTAATCATGACGACGAATGGAAACGATGTAGTCCATCAGTCTGTCCATCTGAACTCTCGTAAACAGCATGAGATTAAATGAATAAAATAAATAGTAATTCGCCTTACTCAATATACTGCGAATTACTTTTTAAAATAGGCATAATAATTCATTTTCATTCATAGTAAAGCCCATAGCACAAATTACCAGTGTGCTCTGAATTGAAATAGATTGGTAAATACGGTAATTGATATTCGTACTAATTATTTTTTCCTTTAAATCAAATCATAATTCATTTGGCAATAAATAGTCAAAAATGGCATTAAACCTAGTTTAGGGTAAGCTAAAATTCAATTTTGCTAATATTAAAGAGTAGAGAGTTCAATCCAATCCACCAACATATCGTATTGCAGTAAATTTTTAATATGCTTTAATTACAATTTTGCTGAACAAATTTAATAATAAAAAAATTATGTTTCTACCATTAAATTATTACATTTATATATGTTAAAAATTTAATAGAGCTAATAAATTCAATTTTTTTTAATTTTTATTTTTTTTTATTTATTTAAGCGTTCAACCCATACATTGCAACTGTAGTAACTTAACAACACAGTACACAGGATGACTTTTAACAATTCCTTTTAGTTTAATTATACTTTTAATTTAGTTAATATTTTTGGCGAATCCCAAGCGTTATAGTCGCCTTTGTGTCACAGGTCTCACAGGGAGCAGTTGTCTCGCTAGTCTGTTACGGTGTCTGACCAGTCTGTCACTGTATCTGCTCGTGTGTCTACCAATCTGTTCCTTTACTGTATGCAGTAATAAATGCAAATATTTAATTACTTTAGAGCATTTCCAACTGCGGATATAGTATACTTTATACCTGTAACAACTCGTGCTGCATTCTTGTAGGCTGCGGTATTAATTTGCCTAAACGATGCCACCAAAAAAATGTGTGTATCTAATTAATATGAAGTAGCATAAAAAATGAGCTCATGAATGCGCTACGCTGCGTCACAGCTGTGTGCTTAGTGCTTCGTCTAACTTCATGCCGCATAAATTTCACGTAGTGGCCAACTCGCCCCACTCGTCCTGATAGTCCTGCTCGTGTGCGTGCGCGTTGAGAGTTGGGGCTCTGAGTCCCAGCTTGCGCCCCTCAACTCAGTCAAGCTGTTTGTTTATGCCGCCGAGCTGCATTTTTATGTGCTGCCAGCTAGCTAGTGCGCCGACAACAGCAGGCCACTCCATCAGTTGGCCAACTACACTGCACAGTACACTGCGCAACAAAATGAGAAACGACATCGTGATTATGTATGCCTTTTATTAAGTAGGCAATATCGATGGGAAGGAAGCAAAAGTGTGGTAAAAAAAAAAAATATATATATATATATATTTAAATATACTATTTATATATAACATTTATATAAGATTGAGATATCAAATCCATCTGAATCCAATATCTTGTGGATTATTTTTAATAAGAAGGAAATGAAAGAACTATTGATGTGTAAAATTATACTTCTTAAAAACAAAAGTTTAATTAACTATCTATTTTAACTAAGCTTTTAAAAAAATATAACTTAAAGTATTTAATATATTTTGTTATGTTCGACAAATCATTCGATAAATTAATTTATACTTTAAATAATGTGTATAAAGACTTTACGCTCGATAGATCTTATATTAAATGAATTAAATATAAAAAAGTAATAATAATTTTGAAAATCTGCAATTCAATTCCAACTCATGCTTAGCTAATTTAGTTGAATATTAAATAATATTAAAGTATTTGTAAAATAACCTTGCCTGTATGTAGAAGCATAAGCAAATACATGTAAACGATTCCCCTTTATGGCAAGTACATGAACAGCTGATTGATCGATAGATATGTTCAACAGGTTTGCTTCCAGTTTATTGGGTGCACTTGCTGATATGTGGATATGTATATATTGTGATTGTATTAATCAGTCAATCTTTATTGCATTTTGGCGGCGCCATTGAATTTATCAATTTTGATTCCCAACTGGATGCACAGTGTGGCGGGGCGACAGCCAGAGGGGCTAGCGTTGGCGTTGCTTTTTAATAAAATTAGCTCCAGCATTGGGTGCTTGTTTATGCAGGCAACAGTCGAGCGAGCGCGAAGAGCGCGGCTCTCATGTTGCACAGACTTTTAGTAGTGTGTGTGTGTGTGTTTGTGAGTGTGTGGTAGTGTGTGTGTGCGTATGTGTCCGTATGTACTTGGCTGCTTATTATGCATGAATTTCAAATGAAGTCGCGAACGTGACACAAACTCATGACCGCCCCCAAGCGCCCTCTTCAACAACCACTACCGCACCGCCCCCACCCTCTGCTTGTCCACTTACAAGTAAGAGTTGTAGTAGAGCTGCCTTTTTTGCTGCCTGTCTAACACAGACGCACACACACACAAAATTTACACATTCGCATTACGATATGCATTTAATATGAGCAGGTCGCAGGACTCTACTTGAATGCTCGAAAAAAGAAGAAAATTGGAAAACCCTATAAAACTCTTTGCCCCAAATGAGAATTGAGAGATGGCAATGGGCATGCGGGACTAAACGTCGCTCGCGTCGTCGTCACATTATGCATATGTGTAGTTAAGCTCATAATGAAATTTGTTGCGAGTGGGCGCTGATTGTTTATAGCTCTTAAGTGGGTAGTCCACTTAGAATGGAAATAGAAGGTCAGGGATCAGCGGCGGCAGCTGATGAAACTGACCTACGAACTAGAGTTTGGGCGCAGCTGTGGCTCATTATGCAAACGACGGGACGAGTAGGAATAGAAAATTGAATTACTTTTCGTTATTGTTTTGCCTATTTACAAAATTATTCAAATTAACATATTATGTAGACAACTTAAGTCCACAGAGATTTTCCGGCTATCGCTTAGGTATTGTCAAACTTGTGGATATAGTTCAACTGAGAATCGCGAATGGACTTATTTGCTTACCATTAAATATGACCTCAGGCTATTGAATAAATTGAAGACCATGACATTTGAGTTTGGTAAATCAATGAAAATTTAAGTGAAATACATAAGACTTAAGAAATTGTAAATGCTCAAGCAACAACATTTTTGACTGCTCGACTAAGAGGTGCCCTAAACCCTTCTACGAACGTAGAAGCGCGCGCTCTGCTAACCGCGCAGTTGCTCCCAAGGCTTGTGGGTGGGTTGGGCTATACTTTGGATGCTTATAACTCCATTTCTATAATATAATAATAGCACATTAATGTGGCTATTTGCCAAATTGCTAGACTGTAGCATTTGAATTACGTTTTTTCCAAATTAGGGGGGATGAGGCGAATTTAGGGCCGGTATTGAAAATCTAACAAAAATCGAAATTGTATTAAATTAGGATCTACATGCATTATTAGTATCTATATATGCAGAAGACTTAGAGACTCTAACTCTACAGATAAACGAGATATAATTTGATAACTGTTTCTCAACAAATGTTGAAATCGATAACTCTGACCTAACAAAAAAAGAACGAAGTTTCTAACCTTTATAGTTTCCGAGATCGACGCTTTTATACATGTGGACGGACGGACAGACGGACATAGCTATATCAACTTTTCACGTCACCCTGATCAAGAATATATATACTTTATGTATACTTTATACTTTATTACATATACTCTATGTATGTCACGCCTCCTTCTGTGTCACGCCTCCTTCTTTTAACACAACCATTATACACTGATTTCCCAATTTCAATGGGCTCTGGGTATACAAATATTAGTATCTAAAAAAAAATGCAGATTCTTCTGAGTATATGCAGATATTTTCCCGGGTACTTTAACAATAAGCTCCAAAATTCGATAATATTTTCCCTTATTACATAGTTTTTTAAATCTCTAGACAGTGGAATCTCAAAACTAAAAAGCATTTCAAAATAGATAAGTAAATATATTACATACATATATTATGTTATATATTATATGCATATTCCCTCCGGTGCTTATGTTACTTCATTCAATTAATTTTAAATATATATATATATCACTTTTCTTAAGTAGATAACGACTATAGTGTCCTATACTCCTAATTGAAGAATGTAAAATACAAAACTTTTGTGAGCCTAAATTTTAATAAAAGTAAAGAGTGTCATAAAATAAACATAAAAATTAAAATAATATTTATTTTTCAAAATTTGTTTTAGTTTTTCTAAAATATTTATCTGAACAATTCCAACACATTTATATAATTATTCAGCTAATAATTAAGTCCAATCTCCATTCCACGAAATTCCCATTTTAATTACGCTCTCAGCATAATTTTCGCACCAAATTTTCTATTGAAATACGCAGAAAACTTTGCCGACACTGTGAAAACTCGCTCTGGGGTTGAAGAAAACTATTTAAGCGAAAAGTAGAAGGAGATTTTCATTTGCAAATTACAAATGCTAAAATCAGTTGAATGTTGCTTATAAGTTATGAAGCTTCTAGCTACCATTAGCATAGCTCCCCTCGGATCTCCGACAAACGTTTGGGTTTCTCTCAATCTTGCACCTCAGCAATGCAATTTATTAAACTAACTACTTAAGCCTGCGAGAAAACACATACATAAAACAAAAGAGAGCGTGAAAATGCTAAAAAGGGAGAGTGAGAGCAAAAGTAGAACTTTGATTGACTGGAGTATCCTTGAAGATATCCTGTGAAGTGTAATTTGGTTTAAAGATACGCAGAGTGAAAACTTTTTCAATCTGACTTGGTCTTACTCTTGGATATTAATAGTGAAAAGAAACGGGGAAAATCTTATTTAAATAACCATATCATCTGTGAATATTATGAAAGAATCTAGAGTTAGTTGCTTATATAGGTCTGTAAATATGTGAGACAGAAAGACAAACTTATGAAGTATAATCTTGTTCTCAACTATGCTTGCTTTTCTAGATTATCCGCAATCTACTTTATATAAGTATAGAAAATACTCTTTCATTTAACAGATTTAATGACTATAGGGTATACAAATAATACAACACTCTCTCAAGGCGGGAAGCACTTGGAGTCAAGCAGCGCAGAGAAGCAGCTGAAGGAGCCTGCATAAGCTTTAGGGCAATGGGATTGGGCAGGGCGAAGCGAGACTTCGCTTGAACACCCAACATACTCAAGTGGCGGCAGCGTACTTCAAGGAGATATTTTCAACACGCTTTGGCTTCGACAGCAACAGCAACAGCAACAGCAAGAGCAACAACAAGAGCAACAAGGACAATGGGCGCAAGGCATTTGAAACTTAATTGCAATATGTGAGGTGTGCGTGTGTGTGTGTGTGTGCAGGTGTTGTAAAGAGAGGGGCGTGGCATACGCTTTGCATTATGCATGAGACGACGACACACGGGCGGCCCGTCATAATCATTTTGTGAGCTGCCTTCTATGCGCTAATTGCAATTAAACAATAATATGAATGTAAGAGAAAGGACACACAGCCGGATAGAGAAAGTGACTAGAGAGAGTGACTGAGTCTGAGTCTAGTGGAAATTCGTGAAAAATTCGTTTAGAAGAGTGAAAATGGCGCTTAATTGCGTAGCGCATGTCACGCTTTACGCAGCAAAAGGCATTTAATTAAATGTTAACAGCAACACGAAGCAACAACAGCAACAAACAGACAATTAACAAAACCTAATTGTTGTTGCTGTTGCCTTAGGTGCCTTTTTGAGTCGCGTTTGTTGCCTTTGCCATTGTCTGCATGTATTTGCATATCATTAAGCCAAGCAATAACAAAAATTCGCCTCTTTCTCACACTCTGGAGTGCATTACCAACACTTGTAAGACATGAGTCAAGAACTGCTCAAAGGAAAGTGGGCTGCCTAGGGTCCTATGTAGGGTGTAGGCCATGTTAATTGTCAACAGCATTGTCATCGGCATCGAATGTTTACAAATAGTAAAAAAACAAGTAGTGAAAATAAATAAAATTTATTACTGAACTATCAACTATTAAGCAGTGGGAGTGGATGTCCACAAAACTGATTGCCATCAAATATAATAAAATGTTTTCCATAAATATACAATTTTTGTAGTTTGTAAAAAAGTTGAAATGTTACAGTTTGTAGAGCACATAATTAAAATTAGGTCATCTGTTTTTAAGTTAGTTTTGAATAACAATTAAAATTTAATTAAATTTATTAAATTCATCCATAGTGCCTACATTTTCATGATATACTAATTATTCGCAGACTTTAATATATTAATTATATTAATAAAAATATATTTTGATGTCTAATATGCTTCATATTAACTACTTTATTTCCATAAAATGTAATGTAATCCATAAATCGTTAAGTGGTCACTTCACATATACAGACAACGTGCTTAAGCTTTAAATTATAGACTAGACATAACTATTCTGTTTGATATAATATACACTTAAGTAACGCTCTGATCACTCCACTATCTTTAACCTGAGGCTGGCTGCAGTGGCAGTCATAAAGCGTCATTAAGTAGCGCACTTTCTGGTTTGGCTCCAGTATGTTTTGTGGCCCAGAGGAAAGTATGTTTTATAACAGCCGTAAAAACGACCACGACAAATATTTAAGCTGAGCGCAAAAAACTGTGCAAATTTGCGGGCCCGGCTGAGGTGAGGTGAGAAGAAAATGTGGAGACTGCCGCTGTTCACGTTTATCTAGTCCGAAACACAGGTCGGGGGCAAAATTGACAACTCAATTGCGAAAACTATTTACACGCAATTAGGCGAAATGACAGGGCGCCACAGCTCACGGCAAAGTTGTCAAGTGAAATGCGAGCAAAGGCACATAAAAAGAGGTATAACAAAAGGACGAACTGCCACAGACTGACTGCCTGCCACCTGCCACCTGCCAGCTGCCAGCTGCGTCTCGAGTGTAAATATTGACCAGGCCTGAACAAACAGCGGCCCAGGCAGCCTGGGCCAGGCCAATGGCGAGTAGCCACTGAGGAGCACAAGTCCGGCAAGGCGGCAGAGCTCATTCATAAATGCATTAGCTAGCTGTCAGGCAGTGCAATCGAATTCATGTTGGCATTAAACGTAAATTATGCAGTCCATGAATTTAACATGGCTGAGCAAACCACTTGGACACCGACCACCAACCACGTACGGACGTACGTACGTACGAATACTCGTCAAGGTGACTGTAAACGGATTCTGTGTTTATTACATGAGCCGCATTTCAATATGCCAAGGACATGTCGAGCTTTAAACTTGCATAATGTCAAACGTCACCATATGTATATAATGTTAAATATTTACAGGCATTGTTCGCTCAATGTATTTTCCATTATTTTTTTCCTATTTTTATTATTTAATAAATTTTAAAAATATTGAAACCATATCTGAGGGATTAACGGATGGCAATCTGAAATAATTATTTAAATCCAACTGAATGAAATGGAGATTATGTCAAAACCAAATCAATGATTATATAAATATTTCTATATTATTTGATATCCACTATAAATGAATGATATATTGTGAAGTTTGCCGATTATTACCTGTGGCAAATCTTCACTAGCTTTATGGTACAGTATATAGCTAAAAATAATTATAAAATTATTATAAAATTAAAAAAAAAGTAATAAAATATATGATTTAGACAATTAAATCTTTGGAGAACATTTTTAAAAATATGCTCCAACTTACTCGGTTCCTTGAAGAGAGTCCTTTTTATCTGAGAAACTGACCAACTGTCATGCTAAATACAAATGCTCCAACATTTTAGGTAACATGTTATGCCTCAATCAGTTAGTCAGTCAATCTCACATATATGCATATATGTCTATATATAAAGCGAATATATATTGCATCTAACACTCGACTTATTTGTATTGCATGCCGCCTTGTGACCCAGTTACGTCTTGTTGTTTGGCCTTGAGCGACAACTTGTGCAAACTTCTCCTAGATCAGCAGTTGTCCTCGCATTGCAGTTGACATTTATTCGCACACACACACACACACACACACACACACACACACACACACACACACGCACACACACGCGCGCAATCACAGCACGTGTGTGTGTGCGTCTCTTGGGTTGCCCTTTTGCATGATTTAAAACTATTTAACTTCTTTTGGTCTGTGCTCGTGGACTCTCGTATTTTGCTTTGCTTTGCTTTGTTTTGTTACTCTTTTTGACATTTTGCGCTGTGATTTCCCATTTTGCACCTTTTATTCTGAGTGGGTTTACGAGTACGAAAGCTCTCAGTTTCAGCCCCGTGTTCCGCTGTCTATCTTGCTCTCTAGCTCAAAAATTTATGAGTTTTTTAACCTTGCTGCAAATGGCAACAGCAACGTGACCAAAAAAAGGAACAAATTCAAAAAAATTGCTGACAAGTCCAAATGCTCGACGGTTTGCCCCTGCTCAAAAGTTTTCGTGCATGTCCCTCTCCCTCTCCCACTACCTCGCCCTTTCTTTCTCTTTCACTGTGTGTCTGTAAATTGTTAATTACTATTGTGATGCACATTGTATTTTTGTAGGCCAATTGCGAGCAACAGCAGCGGCAATGCGGAAAGATATGTTGCAAATGCGGCGTATGCGTAATATTTTTTGTTGGCTTACTTTGACATTCGGCGTAAATAGTGGGCTTAAAAGATTGCTGCACACACGGATACATGAAAATATATATGTATATACATATATATTTTGTGGTTAGCGCAATGCATGCGATGCTTAAGTGCATGAAGAACGATTGCAGCTCGCCTTCATTTGCATTAATTTAATTAATAAGAAAGAGAGAACGAACGACTAGAGTTATTTTCCATGATGATTGACTGAATGGGGGAGGAAAATAATAAGAATGGAAAAATAAGATATATTAGCAAGGGAAGAAATATAGACATAAGGGAATATTAAGAGAAGAAAGCTAAAAGTTTAAGATAACAAAATATAACTTAGAGAAAAGAAATTATAATTATTTATATTAATTTTAAATTTAAATTATATTATCATGAAAACATGAAAAAAGTCGATAGATAAATAAAAACCGGCTGTATAGGGATAAGAGAAGCTGAAACCAAATCGACAAAACAATCAAAAATGTTCCGTATATGTATGTATATAAATAAATATGCTTTTAACGAGAGAAATGATAAATAATAGAAAGCAAAATAAAGAGAGAGAAGAAGATATAATTTGGTATAGAGTGATAGAAAATAATTATATTAATGAAAAAAAGAGAAATTTGTATATTGTAAAACAAAATTTTTAAATTGTATTTAAAATTCTAAGCTTCCATTTAAATTTCACAAAGATAAATCTAGAGTTGTAAAATCTATATGCTCGATATAAGTGTCTGCCTCGCAATGTGATGGATGGCTAGCATTTATGCAGCAATTCAGGCATTTCGCTTACGGCCCGCTTGACGCGCTGCGAACAGAGGCAACAATTTTGGCCGAAATTAAGTGGCTGCCAAAAAGTGAATATGCTGAAAGATTTTTAATTGCTTTCTAATGAGCTGCCATTGCGCATGGTGCTGCTGTCAATGTGAGAGTCACTCATTAGCCAAATTTAGTGCGATGTGCCATAAACATAAATCAGTGTTTCAAGTTTTTGAGCCTTTGGCAGCTAATTGACTTCAAATGTGTTTGCCTTTCGTATTGCAGAAAGCTGTCAGGGACCACACGAGAAGCGCTTACTCAATCACCTGCTCTCCACCTACAACACACTGGAGCGACCGGTTGCCAACGAATCGGAGCCCCTGGAGGTTAAGTTTGGACTGACACTTCAGCAAATTATAGATGTGGTAAGTGGCAACATTCAAAAGAGCCTGAGCAAGCAACAAGACAACGTGTCTGAAATCTCAAATAACAATAATCAACTTAAATAATTATAAATGAAAAAGAAACGAAACAAACGGAATTGGGGCAACAAGAGGAATTTTTTTAAATTAAGTGTGACCGTCGCGATGGTTTATTGATTCTGTAACAAAAAAAAAGCATAACATATACATATATGTGTATACAGTTCTTAAAAACTAAAGAATTAATATCAGTTGCTGACCACAGATATTGGTGGTTATTGTGGTAAGTGACATGTACCCGCCGTTCGGAGCTCTAGCAAACATTTCCTTAAGCTTTTTGTTTCAACAATTAAATTTGAAACTTTCTAATTCTACTTTTGTTACACTGGAATTAGTATCAAATCTATTGACAAACATATATTGAAAAAAAAATTAGAAACGGGTTAGAAAAATTATTATTATTAAATAATTCTTTATTTTCAAACATTCTTCTTAAAAAAAAAAAAAGGAAAACAATTGTTTTAACTTTTATTTTATGTAGGAAAAATATTAATTTTACAGCTCTATAGAAAACATATTTCAATTAAATTATTTATCAATATTGAAAAATTGTAAAAGTCGTAAATAAATATTAAAATTACTTTATTTCAAAACCTTCGACGGCATCGCGGCGGTTTCTTAGCTTTTAATTCCAATTAAATAAAACAAAATAGAAAACATCTCTCAATAACAGTTAAATTTACGAGTTCTTGCGTTTCTTATAGGACGAAAAGAATCAGATTCTGACCACGAATGCGTGGTTAAATTTGGTAAGTGACATGTACCAGCCGTCAAATTTGTCTAGCACCTGTTTGTCTGACTAGGGTCTTACTTTCGTACACAGTTTCTGTTTGATTTGCTTTGATTTATGATTTACGATCAACAGTGAGCGACTAACTTTTTAGCTAACAGTAAACACAAGCATAATTTATTTCCAATATATTTTAGTTTGTTTTCGAAACCGTCTTTTATCAAATATGTGTTGTCTCGATATGTGTGTGGAAAACAAAAATCTATATACAAATATTACATTTAAAATCAACTGAAATTTATTGCTGTAATACACCGTTCAATTATAAGTACATACATATATATATTGTTGTTAGTGCAAAAACTGCAGTCACTTTAATTAAAAGCAAACGTTTAAACAATCAAAGCTAAAAAGAATCCACAAATTTAATAAATAAATATGTAATATGTAAGCACTCATCTTAAAAATACAAATCTGTTATCTTACGTACTTTAGCTCAAGCCAAAACAATATTTGATTTATAGGTTTCTCTGTTGGCCTAAAACTTGGGCGTGGTCTCACTGCCTACGCATGTTGCAAAGGCCGTGTTAAATTGGCATAAATTGCCTGAGAGCACTCTACTCATAAGAACAAACAAATAAATCAAGTGAGAAGATGTGCGAGAAGTCTTAGTACACCCGACCGTACCCTGTAGATAGACACATTGCGAACGAATTCTAACGAACTATGAAATAATGAAGAATATTCCTTCACAATTATTATTGTTATTATATTCGCTTAATATTTACAAAATATATTTTTAATTGCATACCATGAGAGTCCACTCAATAATGGGCATGCAATCAGCCCGCACTAAGTATCCTACCTGCTGCCCAACTACAGGGTATGCGTGCGCACATAAATAACATTTATGTAGAAACAATTTTTACGGTCTGATTGTGGCTTCACCTGAAGCTGGGTGCAATTGATCAAATAAAAAATATATAACCCTTTTCAATATAAATTAATAGCGCATTTTTTCTGTGAGATTTATGACAGCAACAAATAATTTTCCATTTTCGCAAGTCTGATTTTTTGATGTATTTTTTTTGCTGCCGCATTTAGAAACCTAAATAATTGTTTCACAATATACGAAACAAAAAACTGACAAAGAGCTAAAAAACTTGATTAAATTGAACCTGCATCATTGTTGCATAATCACAAAACAAACAAAAAACATTTAACAAACAATTATTAACAAAAACCATTTTAGCAGCGTGTCTAGGCGTTTTTTATTGACGTTGTCTTTGTGTGATTTACATATAAATATATAACATATATATATATAAATATATATGGTTTTTAAACGTGTCTACCTATACATTGTTTCTTTTTTCATTTAAATAAATGTTTTTACCTGCGCGACATTGTTTGCCATTTCGGTTTGTTTTTGGTTGGTTGTGCCACATGTTTTCTCACACAAATTAAATTAACACATGAAAAATCAAATTTAATTAAATGACAGTTTGAATTAAAAAAGGGATATAAATATATGTATGTATATAAATACTGATATATACATACATATAGGCAATGCGCTTAAAGTGTTGTTAGTCCTCGGCAAAAAATTTATGGATGTATTAAAAAAACAAAATCTATCTATGACATTAATTTATAAAATTTCGATATTGAAACGTGCTCGACTTTAATGATTCCTTTTAATTATAATTAAATTGATGTTCATGAATAATTTAAAAAGTTTTTTTTTTTTTTAAATTGAATTATTCACATATTTAAGTATACTGCCATAAGAATAAATCCTAAATATAAATAAATTTCTATAGAATTTATATAATAAACTTTTTCAAAATCTTAAAAGTTCTTTAATTTTTAAACCGCAATAATTGATTAAGTTTATAGCTCTTCCTAAACCTGAGAGAATAAAATGTTGTTAGTTTTTAATTTTGTCATTTAAAACTCTAGCTAGAATACTGATTATGAAACTCTAATTGATATCAAATATCTAGCTTACAACCTCTTATATCATTGACAAATAATTAATTGATACCATTTGCTACAAAATTTTTGATTTCTAAAGTAAATTATTAATGAAATCCCTTAAAATGATTTGCTCGGTATCTCAGCTAATGCCTCGCTCTTTCTCTCGAGTTGATTGCACACAAATAATGTACAAAAGGATAATGAAGGGATTAGACATATATACTAGGCGAGAGCTTGCAAGCCAGGCAAACAACTTGTGTTAAGCGCATTAGGGACGGAGTAAACCTGTACATTAAATACGCATTTAATTTCTAATGAATTAACATAAATACTACTGCAAATCCTCGTGTTTACTTAGACGATTTCAATATTTTCGTGAATGTGTGTCTGCGTGTGTATAAGTGTGTATGTATGTATTTACTAACCAACTCAAATACTGCAAATGTATCAATTTCAGATTATGTTTGAACAATTTTATTATTGCTGGGTACATGTCATAAATCGTTTCCGAACAACTGAGTAAAAATAAAAAAGAAAAAGAAATATTTAAAAAGAATAATAATAATTTAAGCAAAAGTCATGCATGTTGCTTAAACATAAAATAAAAACTAAACTAAAACCTAACTGCATACAGCTAACCTGAGTGTACTCTCTTAAATTCAAAACATTATGGATACACAAATCTAAATCAGTCCTAAAAACGAAGTCGTTTCCTTGAACGATTTGGCTTTAATGCGTGCAGCGAGAAATTTTAATTAATGCAGCTAAATTAATTTATTTATTTGACGCGAAGGCATTCGCATTTAGATAACCGAACAGTTGATTTATGCACTGAATTGCGATTGATGCATTGATAGAAAAGCCGCAACGCGTGTTTTGTTCATTTGCAAACACCATTAATTATTTATCTCAACTGCAGCTTTATGAATTTTTAGCCCTGACATTTTCAACCTTCACCCTGGACGCGTTGTCAATTACACTAATTAGTTTACAAATAATTAATAGCTTACCCTCACCCAAACTCACGTTGCACACGCAGCTGCTCATATATAGAGCTTGCCAAACTCATCTTTCATATACCGAAAATGAGTCGACTAACAATATGCACTATATGGAACTATCTACAGGAAGCAGACTTGCTAAGAGTGTGAAATCTCTCACTCGCTACAAGCTATTGATCAATGGAATGAAATATTATATTATTTGAATAGAAGTCTTTGAATTCAAATAGCGGGATGATGTATTTTAGATTTGAAACTGTAATATGAATTTAGATTCTGCATTCTTTACTTCAATTAGTTTTCCTCTCAGAAGCTTCAAATAAAGTCTTCTCAAAAATCAGATAATAACACTTTAATAATGTATATTCATTATCCTTTTCTAACAATTCCTTTACAAGTTGAGCCCACACATGTTTAATTTAACATAGTATAAAGAAACAAAAGAAAATCCAAAAATAAAAAAGCAACTGGAAAAGCCATTACAAGTGTCCATGGTTTCGCAACGTGCTCAGTGGCTGCCAAGGTTTTTGCTTGATCTCTTTTTTCTAGCAATTTTGTTTTTTTGTTTTTTTGTTGGTTGATGTTGATGATGATGATACTGAGGGTGATGCTGATGGTGCCTTAAGCATCGATGGCCCAGGCATGCCAGTCAGCCAGTCAGCCAGTCAGTCTATCCCGTCCATGCGTCCATCAGATGCAACCAGACACCAGCACATGCTCACATGGCAAAGTGTCATTGGCAAAATTACAGCCGTACGTTCCGAGGCGTACGTGAGGCGGTCTTGAACCCTGAAGTGTCAGAGGCCACCTCTTTGGCACGCCATTAAAATGCACATTGTGTGTGGCCGACAAGCCAACAGGCGCAGCGCAAGCAGCAGCAAAATTTATGAAATAAAGTCATTAGCATTTTTCGGCTAACATCAGGAGCACTAACGAACCTCTCTCTCGCTTCCTCTTGGTCTTAATATGTTGCCACACAAAAGCCCACCAAATGACTAGCCATAGAAATGTGTCAAAAGGAAATGTCTAAGGGGTATTCAAGGCATGAGCAACGCTCAAGTGCAGTTAGCACTAGAAAGGTGCTTAAGCTGCTATTAGCAGCTAGTTAGCTCTGCAGCCAATGTCAAAAGCTCACGGCGGGGCAGTGCAAAAACAAAGAGTAGGCTCACTGAGAAGAGGGAAGAGGGAAGAGGGAAGAGGGAAGAGGAATTAGCTAAACACGACTACACTTTATTATTTGAAAATATAAAGAACTCTTCCATTTTTTAGCTATAAAAGCTTATCACATTTTTTCACCTGTTAACTTTTTAAATTCCACCTGTACTACATGCATGCATGTGTGTGCTTCGAACATGCATTAAATATAATGGCTATTATTTTTTTCGGTCGTGCAGCTCATTACAGAAAGCCCTTAGCTTAATTCCAATTTTTTGAGTGTTTGCAACACAACATGCAACAATTTGGCGCACAACCAAACTGCGCGCACTTATCACACACTTATTTGATGCGGCATTAGCAGCCACGGGTGGGGCTGACAGTGGGGTGGGTGGGTGACAGTGGGGTGCAGCGGGTTAGCAGCTGCCAAGGCTAACAAACTTTGTCCTTGAACAGTTTCAGTTCGCATACAAGCCAGACATGTGTAGGTAGGCGTGTAGTAAACCTCATTCATAAGCAAGTTTTCTGGCAACATTTATCATAAAGACGGTGGCTGAACATATATACGTATGTACGTATATACATATTCGTATATGTTCCAGTTGGATCTGGCTGCTGGGGCAATTGTTGGCTCATTAGAAACTCATTTAAAAACAATTTGGCACGTTAATGCAAAATAAATCTATAAGCTTATGCAGGCAATGACAACGTGCTCGACGAGCTGCGATATTAAACTCCACGACAACTTTCACTAAAGCTTACATTACGTACGAAGCGTATGCGTAGTATCCTATATATTTGTAGGGTATATATGTACATATAAAGAGAGAGCAGTACGAGCATTTAATGCAAATGTCATTTGTTGCAAATGATGTCTTCAACTTGAGCAAATTGTGACAAACAAAAACATTTCGGTTGCAATAGCGACAGCTGAATACCCTAACTTGGGTGGAATTTAAGTGGAATTGCATACATATTAAATATATTAATACATAGCTTCCCTTTGGCTCAGCTATATTTTGAAATAGTAGAATAGGATAAATATGTTTCATAATGTTCATATATTATGAAATATAAACAATATTTCTAATGCAATTCCTTTGCTTTTCTTTGCATATTAGATAAACTGAAATTTAGACTGAATTCCTTATTTCGACTCACTCTAATGCCAACTAGAATCTTTTCACACTTAAGGTTCGTAGAAAAGGGCAAACATTAAAAAAAAAATATATATATATATACAACAATATATAAACATTTATATATATTAGCATGGTACGATGTTGACTTTCTAGACATTTTCCATACACGCTTCAAGACGTGCTACGTGCGTCTGGGTGTGTGTGTGTGTGTGTGTGTGTGTTGAGTGTGTGCTTTGGTAAGGAAGAGCGCTTAGCAAACTGCCTGTCATAAACATGAAATTTGCACAAAACCGCCATTTTTATAAGGTGTCAAAAGCAAATATCGCATAACACATATCACAGGCGCATGCATATATAGACGTTATGGCATTTGCTGATGTCGAAAGGAAGTGCTGCGCATATTGGCTTACCAAAAACGTTAAGTGGCACCCTTGCCCCCTTAAAAAGTGAGTGGAACCACCCTGCATATCATTACAAGCATCCTGCCAGGTTAGGAGGAGCCCAGCCTCATCCTCGCTCTTTATACCCCTACAGTTTGTATCTTTTAATGGCTCAAGTCGTTATTGCAGCTGCTGTCAGGCACTAACTGGACCAAAATGTCGCTCTTGCTGTTGTTTTACCATTTTTGTTTCTCTCGTTTTCATTTATTTTTTTTTCCCGTTTACACTGGCAAGTTATTAATGACAGAAGTCACCTCAGCGCTGAGGCTTTCATATGCAGATGTCAGGCAAATGAAAAAGGCACTGAAAGGAGCTGAGCGAAATGGCAGGAGGTGGAGGTGGAGTTCTTAACTTGTTCTGCATCGAAAGCGAAGCAGCTTGAATTACATATTAAATTCTAGAAGCACACATTCTCTCGCACAAAGAGCGATAGAGGGACAGACGTTTGACAGACTGTCTGTCTACTTTTGACTGACAATAGGCCAGCATGAAATATCTTTAATTAAAATTTGTATAAAGATAAATGGGTTTTGATATCTACAATGGCTAGTTCAAAGTTTTTATTGCACAGACACATGCCCACATCTGATCAAATGGCAAAGTAAAATGTTCCTTCACAATGCACATACAAAAGGACTCAGCTGACTGCCGACTCCGCTGCCTAACCAGCAGCTTAAAAGTGGCCATTGAGCATTGAGCATTGAGCAATGAGCCCAAGGACATGGGCAAGTCCTGCTTTGTGTAAGCCAACAAAGTTTTGATAGCTTTTCCATACATTTTGTGCTATTTGATTAGGTCTTTGTGCCAGCGTCAGGCTAATTACACGACTCGTTATTCAATATCTGAAGGAAAACAGACGAAACTCGATTCCATACAAAGCTAGTCAGGAATTTGATTAAACTTAACTTTAGCTGCTCATAATTTCACGAAACGCGCATTCAGGCCAAATCGTGGGAAATGGCTTAAAAAAAAAGAAAACTGATCAACTGAACACAAACAAAGTCTGACAAAATCATAAAAACTTAAAATATAAAAGAAAAAGAAACAAAGTCTCTTTAAAAACTCATAAAACAAAATATATATAAATATATAAACTTTCTATTATCATGCTCTGCTCTTTTTAACATTATGCCTTTGATTAACTTTAATTTCTCTTCTTTCGATGATTTTGTTCTTTTTTGTGTTTTATTAAATTTCTTTTGCGTTGATGTAAATAAATTTTATTAAAAAAAAAAACAAAAACAAAAACAAAACAAAACAAATGCGTTTGTAGGACGAGAAAAATCAGCTACTTATAACGAATCTTTGGCTTTCGTTGGTAAGTTCAAACTTAAACCCAAAACTGAATTAAACATAAAAATCTTGAATATTGTGTTTTATAATAAATAAATCATCTGCTTTAAATACCATATCATAAATAGTACAAAAAAGCCTTTTGTCAGCTATGCTGAGCAGCCTTCAAGATATGTATGAGTAAATAGCCTTGTAAATATTTGATAGATCATCAAATGTAGTTAGTCTCGGCTGCTAGGCATAGCTAATGATAAGCTTCTTTTGCCTGCCTCATAATTTATACACACACTCGGCCATATCCTATGCTAAGAGTTGTACTAAATAGCACTCCATGTTTATAGACCAAACTTCTCTGTAAAGTTTCAATTTCTGGGAGCCTTCGAGTTCCGAAAACTATCCATTTTGTACATTGTAAAGCCCAGTTCTCTCTAATTCCTACTTTACACTTTGCGCTATAATGTCTATCTCTATCTGTCTGTCTATCAATCAATATCGAAGCCAACTTTTTAGCTTAATTGTGTGGCTTAGAACGTGTGTGATAAATTATTTAAACCATATATCTTAAATAAATTAAACTTAATCATATAAACACTTAAATCAATGCGCTTTATTAAATATATATCTACAATATTACACATACAAATACAAAAAAAAGGAGGATTGAACATATTTAAAACTCTTTAACTAGCTAAAGCATAATGCAGTTTGATTTCCTATTTTATTCTTCTACTATTTAGTTTTCGACTACATTTTTAAGTAGTTTTTAAATGCTTCGAAATACTTTGGGTTTTTAGTTTTAGCTGGCGCAGTATTTATAGTTTCAATATTTATATATATATACATATATATATATATTTATTTTTCATTTGGCATTTATTATTGAGAGCAACTAAAAACCAAACACATAAACAACAAACAAAACACTCTAAACAACAATAACAACAACCAAAGTGAACAGCAACAACTTTTGCATGGATCAACAGCAAAAATTTCTCACATCAAATGCATTGTTCGACAAGTCTATGAATTAAAATACAAATCGCATGTCTTAAAATACACATATTTTTTGTAAATATATATATTTTTTATGATGCATGTTACACGTGTGAGCTTGTGTATGTGTTTGTGCGAGTGTTTGTATTTTACATAATTTTTTTGCCCTTGTGCCTATGTATATCCAGCATTGGGTCTGTTGAAACGCTCGTCAAAAGCCCTGTCAATTTGTGAAATTAATTAAATTATTTATTTAACGCAACGCCTCTCTTTGCGCTTCTCATGTGCATGTTGTATGCGTCCTGTAATTTGTAATTTTCGGTTTTGTCCAGGGCCAAAATGTGATTCGTGCAACGTTTTGTTGCCATTGTTATTATTGTTGTTGCTGCTGCTGTTGTTGTTGCCAATTGGCAATTTGATTGATGGCTTATGCGTCATTTATTAACTGACATTTTGAAATGTCCTCAATATGTTCGACAATTCACAGCAACAGTTGTAATTTGAATGTTCTACACCGAACGACAGCCGACAAATCTACATGATTCAAATGGATCGACCCTACCTATAAAGTGCTTTCCACTCGTTTAGTAAATGTCGAGCGCATGGCGAAGGAGGAGACGCAGAGATATGGAGTAGAGCTATGATGGCTTAATCAAGAGCTCTGATATGTTATATAACTAGAATTTCAGACAGAATTTAACAGCTGACAGAAAAAAAGTGGAAATAAAATAAAATAAATTATAATTAAATTTGAAATTCACTGAAATTCCCTGAGAAACGAGGAGAACATTTAATTCTGATTATTTACGAAGTGGAACAACTAAATGAAACACTACTGAAATCCGCTCCTCCAAACTAAGACAAACTCAAATTTACAAAAACAAAAAAATAATAATAAAATAAAATAATTAAAAAGCTGAGCTGAGCTCTTAATGTATTAAAACCGGGATGCCCTGCAATATACATTTTTCGAGTGTAATATTATTGCCCGAAACTAATTGCTATTGCGAAAAGCAGCAAAATCTCTCCCGACTATGCCACAAAATTGCGTAATGCGCGGTCCAAATTGCTGACAGCTCCTACAGGAGGAGCGGCAGGAAGGCGTTTGTTCGAAAAATTGGTCATATTTCTGTTGCGTGTGGTTAGTGTGTACCGTCATCTGTTTTTACAGCTGTCATAAAACCGCACACAATAACAGCAGTAAAGTAGTAAAGTTTTTAAAGCCAAGCAGACGGCGCGTCGCTTCATGCTATATAAGAGTCATATATTTATATATATATATATATATATATATATATATATATATATATATATATATATATATATATATATAGATCTGATGTATATACATACATGTATACTGTAATGCAATGTCATGGCATATAATTAAATTTTGTGTGATTTAAAAAGGGATTTGCTGCAGCAGGAGGCAGCGAGACAATTGCTTGCTCTAAAAATGCCACAAATGGGTGTATCTCATTCTGTATATATAGATGTATGTGTGTGTGTAAGTAAATTATAAAGCGCAGCAGCAACAACAACTGTAATAACCAAGAGGAAAACTAGGGGCAAAACTTTGCCGCTTTTATGACAAGAACCACTTGTAGGCGAGGCCGCAAAGCCCAAGCGCGAGTTACAACTTGTTTGGGTGTTTGTTTGCATGTGGCAGCAACAGAGCAACAAGCAGCAACAACAACAACAACAACAACAACAAATGCGAATAGTCAACCGCAAAATGACACAAAGCAAAGCCTTGTTCTATGCCGGCTCGTGGTGCTCGTCCTGAGGGCAAAATATAGCGCGACACAAGTCAGAACAGTTGGAACAGGATCAAACAGTCACGTTTAAATGACAATAGCAACAGGCAAGAGCTATATGCCCTAGCCGTCGTAAAAGATGATTATCTTCCGCTATATATTATATCTTTATGCGATGAAAATAGGAAAAGATCAAGAAGCTGTTGAAATATGATAAATTTTAAATTTTATTTGGCATTGTTGTTAGATACCTAGGAGAGGTCTTAAGGCTGAAGAATCAATTTGACTTGAGATTGAATATAAATTAACTGATTTGCATAAATGGTTCCAGTAACATCAACTATTTAATACAGTATCAATTGTGTATAAATTGATCCTACCTTCCTTCCCATTTCTTCGATATATCTTAACTCTAAAAGAGTGTTAAAAAAACATATCGAATGTGGTTGTGTGTGTGTGTCCGTACTTTTACATTTATTTTTATAAGGCCAATGCCTATCGATTGTTGTTTCTTATAATATATGTGCTACTATGTAACAGCATGCTATCTACATTAATAGTGATTTAACATAGTTTTAACATAGCTGTGATATGCGATATGTGTCTATTGCATGTGCTCAATGTGAATTATCTGTATTTATTATGTATCCACTATTTAGCTTAGTTTCTGTATGTCTCTTGTCTCACATCATGTTGCTTTATTATTTCAGTTATAGTCATATTTTTGTTTTGTTTATGAATAGTCTTTAACAAACTGCTAGTATTTGATCGGTACTATAATATATTGAATGTATAATAAATAGGAATGGAACGACTACAATTTGCGCTGGAACGAAACGGAATATGGAGGCGTCAAGGATCTACGAATAACGCCTAACAAGCTGTGGAAGCCCGATGTGCTAATGTACAATAGGTAAGTGGGCACAAGAATAGTTCGATTTCCGGACTAATCATTCAATATAACAATGGATAAAAGGATAAACAATAAACTATTAGAAATCAAAATTATATATTGATTATGCGCTCCGTACTTTGTAATATAAATCTTAAAAGTTCTCTAGGTATATAACAAGAAATCAATATACCACAGACCCAAATATACCACAATCATATACCACATATATATTTAAATATTTCATATAATTTAAATGCAATGGTAAGTGTGTATAACAGTTTTAATCAAGCCCCAACCAGATGATAGCTCTGCTTACTAGAGCTAAAATATTTAATCAATATAAAGTTGTACATTAATAGAATATTTTAGCTCTAATAAGCTTAGTTATTTTTCCGAATTATATAATATTATAAAAACAACTTTTATTGTAGTTGGTTTGTGCACTTTAGTTGTTCTAAAAAAAAAAAAAAAAAAATTGTTATTGAGTTGCTTTACATTTTGTATCATAGCTAGCTCTAATGGTAGTCTTTAGACTATAAATTGCTCAGCGCTAAATCATCATTAACCATATGTTTTAAGTTCCTGTAGGACTATACCCTATTGAAATGGAGCAATGGAATGAAAAAAAATATTAATTCAATACTTCAAGGAGTCGTCAAAACACTAAATTGAATTACATTTCATAGAAACGTGTAGTAATACTAAATTATATCCTAAATATATTATATATACTAAATATATGTTCATATTATCTTAAAGTCAAACTTCGTTAAAAAGTTCAATTGAAATTCAGCTGCGACACGCTCAACGCACTTTTAAACCGATATACTATGTATTATTATACTGTCAACGTAATGTTTGTTGAGAGTCATCAATGGCTGAATTAACTTATTTATTTATTTACGATTTGCCAGTCGTAATTTAAAAGCAAAACTTGCTTATCTTCGTAGTTAACAAAATTGTAAAATTATATTAAAAGTCTTTAACTTCAATGGTACCATAATAACCTGGCAAAAGATATAGTAAACCTCTTTCGATCTACTAAACTAAGGAGTATACAAGTTTCTACCTTTAAAACTACTACTACTACTAGACTAATGGACAGTGCTCAATAGAAGTATACTCACTTATGGAGTATAAGAGCAGACTTTCTGCACACAAATCAAATATTAGATAAAAACTGGCGATAAATCGATGCTGAATAAACTTCCAATGCTCCAGACAAACGAACTGCCCAATTATGATTTTTCTTTCGTAAATGTAGTTCATAATTATTTCTAGTTTACTTTTTATTTGCTTAAAGCGTAAACATGTTCTCTATGCAAAAATATATATGCAATATACATAAATACCTATAGAAAATCCCTGACCTGCTACTATAAACGTATCATAATCCCACTCGCTATTGTTTGTGTTTATGTCTATTATGAAAGGCAAAGTTGAAATCTAAACATAATCAACTATTTGTGTTTATTTCTATTTGTGTTTCAATGTTACCCAAATAATAAAATTTTAATTTGCTTTCAATGTTTTCTATGTGAAAAAAAACGACTAGATCTAAAAAAAAAAAAATTAAAAAAAAAATTCTTTTTTTTTTATTTAAATCAAAACAAGAAAAAAATCGTTGTTTACTTCAAATAAGAGTAGTTTACACGCAGTGGTGTTCTAGTGGGACTGTACATTGTCAGCTTGCCGTTGATGTGGGCCTCACTTTGTAATTGGATTCGTAATGCTAACCGAAACAAATATATATATATATGTTAATATATATATACAATATATATAATCTGTAACATCTAATCAAATAATAACTAATTATAAAAACAAAACTTTAATTTATAATAAAAACTACCAAACTAAATAAAAACTCAGACTAAACTCCATGAACTTTAAACACATTGTTTAACCAGAATATTATACAAGTAGTTTGTTCGAAGCAATCGAAAGTTCCCAAATAAAATACTTCCAGAAAATCACATATAGTATATATACAATTCATGTGATCTGTTCCATTTCCATATTTATATATATGTAATGTATAGTCTTTGCATACGTAGTACATATATATATATAATTAGTTTCCAAGCAAGCAAGCAAGCAAAAAAAAAAAAAAACATAGACAATAACCAACATAAAAAATTGTTCAACAATATGCTGGTGTAATATTTCTGGTTAGACGTTCAGTACTTGAATTTATTTGGCCAACAACTAAAAAAAGTAAAGAAAACATAAATGTCTGTAAAAGACAACAAATTTGTTTGCATTTGTTTGTAAAAAATCAAATCAAGGGCAAAATAGATTTTCAAGTATTGTGCATGAGAAATCAAATCCCTCGTACTAAACAGCAACTAAATAAAAACGCATATATAAATATTACCAATCAACAAAAAATAAAGAATATATTTACCAAAAAACCTAACATCCAACCTAACCTTAACTAAATGTCCAGTGCCTCAACAAATGTCAAACTTTGTTGACACATTAAATTATTGTCATTCCCACACCAATTTGTTATTTGCTAAACCCACATCCCAAACCGAACCACGAACAACAACACACGCCACAACATATTTAATATATTTACTAACCAAATTAAACTAAAAAAAAAAAAAAAAAAAAAAAAAAAAAAAAAAACACAAAAACTTCATACTTAAACTACAGTCATATATAAGTCATAAAAGAATTTTAGTTTAGACTAAACTGAATTAACATAAGCGCAACAGCACCAAATCATAAAAAAATACCAGAGAAATATTTCATTTGACTTGTGGATGGTTAGGTGAGCTCGCTATACTAATTCCAAAACATTAGTAAATAAATTAATTAGATTACAATTGTATTGATATAGTTAATTAGTCAACAACAAATATTTTGAAGCATATAAAATGAGAGGTCTATGAATCGAAATATATAGTTAGTCATTTATCGAATTAAAAAAAATGTATATACATAGTCGAAATCAAAACCTTAGATTCTAATCAACTTCAGCCTAAAAAAAAATATATTTAAATTTTATGTAAATACAATTGCAATGTATTCCTCCTATTTATGCCAATCGATAGAATCATTTTTCTGGAACCTAGCAATTCAATCAGGAAATTATACAGAACTTGTGCTGCTTTTACTATAATTTCTATAAATAAGATACATATGTGCAAAACTATATATATGTATTTATGTAAACGTATATTGATATATTAATTCTATTTCAAGGATGTAGTGAAGCGTATTTCCAACTATTTCTCTATTTCTCTTTCTGAGTGGAGTACTCTCTTCATTTCTCTTCCCATTCACTGTACCAAGCTTTCTTCGCTGTTCAAGGCTTCTGTGAATCGAATATTTGAGTATAACGTGCTCAATTATATACATCTGAATAGAGTTGGGCATTTTTTATGCCCAATAGTTAGCTCATTCCAATTTTGCTCTGATTTTCTTTTTCGCTTCCCCCATTTCTTTTTCTCTTATTTGTTGGACAGCACATCAAAGAATTGTTCGCTAAATGCTTACATTCCAATCACGCTCAAAATACAGACAAACTTTTGCCTAATTCACGTATCAATCACTCAACAATAAGTACAAATTTTTGCGCTTAACTTTATTTTCATTTGCCATCAGTTAGCCCATCAGCTCAAACATACTCAAATATACAAACAAACTCTCTATAAACCCAACTAAAAATAACCTAACTGTATCTAACTTATATCTATATGTATGTATGTGTTTACTATGTGTCTGTAAGAGTGTATGTGACTATGTGTGTCTGTCTGTGTGCTTAGATGATATACTTAAAATAAAAAATCAACGCTAATTACGCCCTTTCCCAATACAGAAACGTTTATCTTCCACCCAGTCAAATTGTTGCTGAGCATATTAGTAAATATCCTTTAAGTGTTAGATATTCAATTTATCATGAGCATAAAAACACTTATTCACAAAATAAAAATTAAAACTAATCAATCAACTTTTCAAGTATTTTCTGAAATTATTATTTTATAATGAAATTCGTTCTATCGTCCGACAATATAAAGGATTCTAGCATTTGCAACTAGACTTCACACTCGACTCAAGCAGCAACGAGTTTATTAAAAAATAATCACAATTGCCAACTAAGCAACTCTAGGCTCAAAGTAATTACAGGGCATGAGTGTAGTAACGATTAATTAAGTGTGACTTTCACGTATTTCTACGTATTTCCGATTGCAATCAGCATAATTATTCAACTAAATGCAATTGATATGCCCTCATATATTATACATATTATGCTCATTCTTTCCATTGCATTGGCCGCATAAGCAGTGTGTGTGCGTGTGAGTGTGAGTGTGATTGTTTGTTTACCTATTAACCAAATAATTAATTGTTATCATTGTTTATATGCGTGTGCTATTGTACGTTCTAGCTGTGTTTCACTGTGTCTATAGCTATAACTATTTTCATATCATGTCTTAGTCGATTGCCAGTTAAAACTAACCCATTCATTCCATATAAACATATATATCTATATGCATACATACATATATATCTATTGTTATAACCAATTCTATATGCATTCATATTTCTGTGTGTGTGCGTGTCCTTTTATTTGTCCTTATCTCTATAGACAATTGCGTCTAACGATGCAGCACACACAAACAACGAATATCTGCAATAAGCCATCCGAAACAAAAACCAAATCAATCACTTGTCGACTCATTAAGTATCTGTAAGTTAGTTTAAGTTTTGCTGTAAGCTGGGCTTAGTTGCATTTTACAATGTAGTTTAAGCTTAAGCTATCTATTCAGTAAAATATCTCTGAGTGAGTGTGGGTGAGCTATGACACAAACACTATGTATGGGCTTGTGGCAAAAAGTTGACAGGGCCGACTTTTAGTGAGATATATATAGGACACATTATGCTTGCGTATCATACAGATATAACCAAGGTAAAGTTATATACCAAATCTTTTACTTCTGTGAGGTGGCTTAGAGTGGTTTCTGTATGGCTTCATTGAGTGTCATTTATAAACGTCTGATGTACACTAAGGATATGGATTCCACTAATAAAACTCAACAATTTATAGGAATTTATAATTATGATATTCATAAACACTTTTAACACGCTCTGCTTGCAAGCAAAAATATCTCTTTCAGCGACAGATATTATATTTCAAAAAGTTAAATTATTCAAGGGTGGAATGAAAATTTCTTTCTCATTTAACGAAAATAAAGTATATTTCAAAGGCATTTGCTAATGCGCCAGCATACGATTCGTTGGCTTGCTTGACATAAAACCAACATCAGTTTTTCCTATATATAAGTTTTGCAAAGTATTTTCCGCAATTTATTTTATTAACTTTTGTGCAGTGGCAGGACAGACAAAACCATAGCATACTTTTGAGCTGAGCGGCAAAAAGCTTTTACGCCACATTATTTAAGCCGCCAGATGAACTGAAACATTTTAAGCCATAACTTAAAAATAAGGAGAAAAAAAGGATAAAGTCTACTTAAATACCGCAAATCCTCTTCAGGTGGCACAGATCTAAAAAGCGCGGCATGAATGAAGATAAATACGCCGCAGCTGCACAAATTGTGGCCAAAGTGCAGCTAGGTGTCAACTACATAAATTTTGTAGAGCTAATTGCACTGCAGTGAATACTCTAACTAGAAAGGCTTACGGTATGAGGTCGCAAATGGATTTTAGATGTCAGTCAAGAACAAAAGGCTTAAAAGCCAAAACGGAGCTGAAACGGAACGCTGCACAAACTCACGTAGTGCTGGGCACGCCGTATCCGGTGTTGATTACCCGGACCCATGCCCGTGTCCAAGTCTTTACTCGTGTCCGTTCTCGTGTCCGCCCAAGCTAGAGTGCCTAAAGCTCCCACGCAAGTTCCGAGGCAATAGCAATCCAAAGGCCGAAAGATATCATATTGATTCTGTAGTCGACGGACGAATACATTCAAGGAAAATCAGTGTATAGAGCAGCTCTTGGGCGTGGTCGTACACGCACGAGCCTACAGACTGTCAACTTTATTTACTAATGAACCAGCGACGCGTTTCGGGCTGTTCCATAAAATGATTTCAACGAAATCTCGCCAAATTAAGAGCTCATTACCATTATGGCAAGGACTTTTAGGAGCTTTGCTCAACAAATCATAAGTCGAAACACGTTTGCGCGTCGTCGTGGGCGAAACTGTGCTTGGGAACACACTCCGATTGACATTTATTTGGTTTAATTTATTAAGTCAGCTCTCTGTGCGACTTGGCCATGACCAGAACCAAAGCAAGCCTAATTTGTATGCGTCGGCAGCGCTGCTAATGTGCGGCCATCATTTGGATCAATAGCAAGACGAACAAGGCTTATATAGATACAGTTACAGATGTGATATACATACATATATATGTACATATACATTAGAGAGTATGTATACTTGAACACACATATTTTTCTTATCTGCTGCGAGTTTCCTTTTGCTCCACGCCAGCTGCACATCAATCTGCTGCGGCTTGGAATTTTTGGAATTTTATTTATGCTGATTCCTATGCGCGTTGTACGAATCTTAATTTGCTAGATGTTTAATTGAGATACTTTTTACACACAGCTGGACTCTAAGCCAGTTACCAGAGGAATCCAAGAAGCAAAATCACACAGAAAGAGAAAGTTTAAATACGCTTTCATGTGACTTACGACAATTGACTGTGACCAACTTCATGACTGTTTACAACACAATGAAGGTGCATAGATAGCTTTATTTTGTGTATATGGGTACGATATTAATATGTATGTATAGAAAGTACATACAAAGCTCTCTGAATAGAATATGAATATTTTAAAATAAAAATAGATGAAAAACAAATAAAGCAAATTAAATTCACATTTTAAAAAATATCAAATAAAATCGATCAAATTCTTCACTAATTCTAATTTCATATATTAAAAAATTCCAATTTTGAAATTCTATGATTGAATTTAATTTTTAACAGTATTTTTAAAACATCACATCAGACTGAAATTCAAATAAACAACATTCAATTTACCAATGCAATATTATAAATTTCATTTTAACCTTTAAGGATTAATTCTAATGTACATATAATATAATACACTGGGCTTACGTCAGCCCAAACGCATTTCCCATCGCAGCTTTAAATAATCAGTCCTTAACGTATAACACGCTTAATAAGAAACGCGTTATACCCTTTATTAGCTCATAAGCAGGCAAATTTTCGCAGGGAAAAGCTTTCACATTAATTGCAATGTTATCTCTGGCCAATGCCGTAAACAGATTACAAAGCATGTGCAAGTTTATAAGTAAAAGCCGAGAGCAGCTCAGAGAGAAGTTCTGGTAAAAATGTGGCCTTCGTCCCAAATGTGATTGACAGCGGTTGTGGCTTAGCCAACTGAGGCGTAGAACAGTTCCTTCTGTCTCTCTCACAATCTTCCTCTCTCTCTCTCTCTCTCTCTCTCTCTCTCTCTCTCTCTCTCTCTCTCTCTCTGGAACAGTCTAATACGAAGCAACATCAATTTTAATAATGATGGCAATGATTTTATTTATTTGTTTCAGCGCCAAGGCCAAGACTAGAGGCCGTGGCGGCTAATCCGAAAGTCTGCCAAAATCTTTCACTTTCAAATATTAAAATGTGAAATAATCTCACAGTTATGAATGAATCTCCGGAAAAACAAAAATGTTAAAGACTAACTAGACTATCATATAAAAAGAAATTTATATTCTCGTTAGTATTCAGACGTATAGAAGCGAAGATGAAAATGCTGAAAATTTACAAAAATTCAAAGAATTTTTAATAAACGCAATGCATAATGTTTCTGACTTTTAATCTCTCTTCCAAAATAATACCAAACACCTTCAAGCCAAAGCAAGTCCCTGCTCAATTTCTAATTTAGGACTTAAATTTAGATTTAAAAAATAAAAATAAAAAAAATGTGAGTGACTGCAGTGAGCTAGATGAGGGAATGGATATGAAATGAGATGATGAATTATGAACGAGTTTGAGGTCAAGTCTGTATGTGGTAGAGTATCAAATGTAAGGGTTTCAGCAAGTGGATTCTAATGAGATGAGTGCTTGGCGAATACTCCTGAATAATGAGCAGCTGTTCTCTGTGTCTCTAGATATTGACATTGAAGCTAAAAGAACTCTTGGTCTTCTAGTAGAGTTCTGAGCGAAATTGTACAAATCTTTATGAAAAATGTACAAGGAAATCCTTTTGAAATATATTAGCTGGCAATTATTTATTTATGGTAAAAGTAAACATTTTTGTAAATAATAACTAGAACATCAATTAAATAATAACAGTAATATCTCTTTTTTGTCAGAGGTTTTCACCATAATATAAATAATATTTTAACGGAATTCGAAGATTTTCGATAGTTTCAGAAGATAACTTTATCTATAAATAACTTGGTCATTTCAATTTAAAAACATTTTTAGGATATCAGCTATAAACCTTTATTTGAGCTGTGTTCCATATGCAGCCAGTTTTCTTACGATCAATATCGAACAAATTTAAAGATAAACCACTTTCTATTCATCTCAATTTGGGGCACATGTAACATTCTGCAAAAACAAAAGGTATGAAAATTGACTTCTCTGTATGTCAATTATTATTTTTTTAAATATTTCCTTCAATTGTCCTTTGCACAGCTCAATTATCGATGAGAATTGGATAGCTTTCCAGCACAGAGGTCAACAATTCGGTGTCAGCCGCAATTGTTGAAACTCCAATTAGTCAAATTACTGTAACCTGTTGTTGCAGTTAGCTGTCGTTGTTGTTGCTTTAGGCATTGGCTTATTTGCACGCCAGCCAGGTGCGTCGGCCACAATCTCTCAAGCCTGGCTGCGCAACGGGAGCTGGTTAATGTGGCAGCGTGTGTGTGCCTTGGCGAGGGTTACAGCTGGCGCTAATCGGGGCACAAATTCCATTTAAATGCCATAACAATAGCATGTAAGCTTTGAGCTCGCCACGCCCCCTAATGACACCCCCAACACGTGAACACAGGTGCTTGCTCGCTTGCTGTGCGTTGCCAATTAAATGCACACTTTAACCGCAAAATTGCAATACAGCCATGAATTAAGGTGTGTGCTTGTGTAATGGGACGTCTCTTACCACTTTTCCCCTCTCTCTCTCTCTCTCTCTCTCTCTCTCTCTCTCTCTCTCTCTCTCTCTCTCTCTCTCTCTCTCTCTCTCTCTCTCTCTCTCTCTCTCTCTCTCTCTCTCTCTCTCTCTCTCTCTCTCTCTCTCTCTCTCTCTCTCTCACTCTCACTCTCACAGACACACACACACACAGACACAGACACAAAGAGAGAAATTGCGTACAAGTCACGTTGACCGCAAAAAGTACGCAAAATGACAGCAAACAGCTCGTAACTCAAAATATCTATGCAAATTGCGTACAAAATGTTTGCGCAACAGTTTTGTCCCCTCTTGAAAGTCCGCCTCTCAGCCAAAAAATAAAAGTAATTGCATTTTATTGCAATGCAAGAAACGAAAACTCTCATCTATCCAGTCTATATACACATATGCATACTATATATACAATATAATACGCTTGTAGGCCACTTGTGACTGGCTTTGACTACTCCACACAGACTCACACACACTCGCTCATAGTTGAAATTGTGTTTTTGTGTGATTTGCATATGCTTCATATATAGTTAGATACGGTTATTGTATCTAACAGATTTCGTTTGCTCAGCTAAAGTGTGCTGACAATGCAAATGGCATTTGGAATACAATCTAAATGGAATATATGAAGAGCAAATTCGTATATACATAGGTATACGTAAGTGATAGTTAATATTATCCGATTCGGCACGGCATAAACTACTTTCATTCATTTTCAAATAAATGTAATTATCTTGCAAGTTGAGATTTAAAGCGTGCACACAGATATAACACGTAAATTCTATCGTAAAATAAAACAAAGTTATTTTTAACGAATTGGCTTTCTACACCTTAGGCAATAAATGACTCTACATTTCACAATTTACTAATGAAGCAGCCAATCAATCAGCTCATTATATGATTAGGATGTCAAATAAGTTATGTATAATAAGTTATGTATATAATGTACATTATTTATTATATTAAGTATAATTATTAATATTAAGTATTAAATATTCCATAAATATATTTGTATATTAAATTAGGAGTTACATTAAGTATAATATATCTATCGGAAACCAAACACTATATCCACTATAAACTTGAGCCTAGCATAGAAAATCCTAAGTTCTGCTATCCTAGCTACACGAAACAAAACACTACTATCTCCTAGTTCCCAGAGCTCCATAGGAGCACATATCCCAATAACTTTTTTTTTTATATAAATTAGCTGAAAAAAAAACCAACAACAAAATGCGCAAATGATATGAAACAAAAAAAAAATACATATAAATAATAAAAGCAAATCATAACAATATCCACAAATAATAGTAACGAAACTAAATATAAATTCAACAAAATACAATATCAATCAATCAAAAAGAAGAAAAAATCGAATAATTCATAAACAATATTGTACAATAATTTAGCGCGGATGAGGGATTCGATGGCACGTATCACACCAACATTGTGGTCAAACATAACGGCAGTTGTCTGTACGTGCCCCCTGGTATCTTCAAGAGCACATGCAAGATAGACATCACGTGGTTCCCATTTGATGACCAACATTGCGAAATGAAATTCGGTAGTTGGACTTACGATGGAAATCAGGTAAAGTGTTTAGTACACAGTTACAGTTCAGCTACAGTACACACTCAAAGAGCTCAACAGTACCTGGTACAGTCAACTCTGGCTCTAGAGCAGCTTAAAAACAAAATACATCACTACACTTCACAATCACGCTTTTTGCTAATACCCACACACACACACACACACACACACACACACACACACACACACACACACACACACACAACACACACACACACACACACACTTCACACTAATACATGCACAATTTAAAACGAACACGTGCACGTGCACAGCAAGAAAGCCGGTTATAGGCAATACATAGGCATATATAGGCAGGCAGAGGGAGTGATTGACTATATAGTTCAGGTTCGACGTCGTTGCAGGAAAAGAAAACCATAAAAGTCCTTTGGCACGCGCTGCTTTATGTTTACGCTTTTCCAAAAGTCTATTTTCTCTCCTCTCTCTCTCTCCTTTCTCTCTCTAATTTATATCAAACTATCTTCCCGTTTAATTTGAATATCAATCCTTTCTCTCTATAAATCCTCACGTCGAACAGTTCTTTGCGTTTTTGCGAATTACAAAACCAAAAAAAAAAAAAAAAATGTGCTTAGGCACCAGAAAACAATAACGTTTCAGCGTGTTGGCTGAAATGTTCAATCCAACATTGAACATTTTTGCCGAGCACTTAAAAATAACGAAAACGAATAATAGGAAAATCTCAGTTTGACAGTATAACAGTGTGCATTAATCAACACTGGCACTATAGAAGCGGAATCATGTGTGAGACCCTCGAAATTTTTCGCCCCTGTTTCAAAAACACTGAAAAATTTCAGTTTCAACTATTTTGCATGTTAGCAGACCAAAAACCACGCCCAAAACAAAATCGAAGATTTTTGGACGTACGTAAAGACTCTTAATGGAAGTCAAACAATATATAATGTTTTCAATATAATCTAATTTTATTTCCACGTTTTTTTGCACTAAAAACGCAATTGCAAAAAAAAATAAAAACAATATATGTGTAAAAAGTAAACCTCTCTTGTGCTCGCTGTATCTCTCTCTCTCTCGTACACCTTGAACACATGCTCTCTGTATATAAATGTTGTTTCAACGTGGCTTTACGCAAAATTTTCAAACATAATTAATAAAACAAACTAAAAAATATTACATTTCTTTTTCTCCAAACAATTAAAAAAAAAAACGAAAAAAAAAACTCAAAACAATACCCAACCAAAAATTCTTTAAAAAATAAAAAAAAAAATTTCGTTTGTCTAAAAAAAAAAAATGTCAAACAAATTTTTTGAAAATCGTTGAAAAAAAAAAACAGTTGGATTTGGTTTTGAATTCCGAAGATGGAGGGGATCTTTCCGATTTCATAACAAATGGCGAGTGGTACTTGCTTGGTTAGTAAAAATCATCATAAACCTAATGCTTATTTCATTGTTTTCTAAACGTTGTCATGTGTAAATGTCTAAAATAAAATCATTAACCCAAGACCGTATTACGTATTTATTTTTATAAATCATTTTGTAAATACAAAAATATTTATCTATATATATAAAACTAAGTAGAAATTTTTGGCCTGGTGCTTTATCTAAATAGCTTCTTAGAACATTTTTCATTTGCTGTTATTATTGCGAAAAAATGAGTTTATTTGTTTGTAAATAGTATATATTCTTATAGAAATTAAGAAATATGAAAATATCCATGTACATATGTGTATTTGTGTCTCAGTGTCTCATTCAACTCTTTCTCTACCGAATACTAATCGTTAATTTTATTGTTCAGCCATGCCCGGAAAGAAGAACACGATAGTCTACCAGTGCTGCCCAGAACCCTATGTCGATATCACCTTTACTATACAAATACGCCGGCGTACATTATATTATTTTTTCAATTTAATTGTACCATGCGTGCTAATATCATCGATGGCTCTGCTGGGCTTTACATTGCCACCGGATTCGGGCGAGAAGCTAACGCTGGGTAAGTATATCCGAGACCGAATAAGAAAATGAAAAACCAGAAAAAAAAACAAACTTCACAACACTAACTGACTCCAACCTGAGCCCTACAATGAGCTATTACTCTGATAATATATCTATAAAACAATTTTGCAAGTTCTTTCAGCGTGTGTGTTTTTTCGAAGTGCCACAAATCAATTTTTTGTACAAACATATAGTTAGGGTCAATCCAATATATAATATATAATATATATAAGTAAAAATCAATTTTGGCCAGGTAATGCAGCGGTAGCGAAATGAGGCTTAGCTGGATTTAAACATTATGAATTTATAATAATAACCTATATAAAGCTCGTCAAAACCCAACCGATATATAGTATGAACTCCGCTTCTAAAGCTAGTCTTGACTAAAAATGCATGTTTTACTTTTTTTCAGTATTTCTAAAGTGAAGTATAATACTAAACACAAAAAATAAAATAAATCAAACTATGAGTGTTGCTCTTTGATCCACAATCCAAAAGGCAGCACTCTCGACATGCTAAACCAAATAAATGTAGAGTTACGATAAACATGTTGTGAAACTCCTTAAAGCAAAATCCTCAAAAAATTAAAAAAAAAAAAAAAAAAAAAAAAAAAAAAAAAAAAAAAAAAAACAGTATACTAAAAATTTTCTATTAATATAAAAAGTATATATATATATATATATTAAAATAACATTTCTTACTTTTTATCCTTACAATTTTTTTCGTCATTTAGTTTTAATTTTAAATGGTTTTTTTTGATATCGGTATTTATTGTATCTCTTGTTCCAGGCGTAACTATACTACTCTCATTAACAGTTTTTCTAAACCTTGTTGCCGAGTCAATGCCGACAACGTCGGATGCTGTTCCTCTTATAGGTACACACACACGCTATTTATTTAACAATTACTTTAAAAAAAAAAAAATTTAATTTAAAAAATAAAACGAAGTTAACATATCCGACCCAAATGCTGTTTTTAGTTGTCATTAGTTTAACTACAGTAGTGCAATGAAAACGACATGACAAAACAATAACAAAAACAAAACAACAAAAACAAATCAGATATATGCAAAACACAAAAAAATAATAATAATAAAAAATACCAATTATTTAGATCACGTACACACTCACTGAATCGTTTGGCGAATGATAACTGCTCTATATCTACATATCCATATATCTCCATATCTCTATATCTCTTAATTCTGTACGTATGTGTTTGCTAATAGATAAACTCTTCACTTCTGGACTTTTGACTCAGTTTCAGCCAGCTGAAACTCTATTTCTACTGGAACTTTTGGATAGACCTTTGCAATAGCCTCCAAAAGAAAAACTAAAACAAACCACAAGCAGCACACCTACCAAAAATATTTGAATATACCTCCAAAAACACTCCTCCAAAATACAAAAAATCCGTCTGTGTCTCTAACTGTCTAGAACTGTAAAGTAAATAAGAATAATGCGGCTGCAGCAAGTTTTCTTCAATTTTTTATTTACTCGCTCTCTCTCTATATATCTATATATCTATCTTTAGCTGAGATCTCTTACAAGAAATACTTTTTACTTATCTTAATTGTAAAGTTTGAACTTAATCTTAACTCTTTTTTATTATGTACTTTCACAAACCTTTGCTCAGCTGATCTAAATAGTAGTCCAAAACATTTATAGCGCGTCAAAAGCTCTGACATAATTGGTATTTCACAACACTGAAACATGACCCGAACACTGCTCACAAATCACGCAACACGAATCACGTAACACTAACCACATTAATGTCATAATTGAATCGCAATGATAAACTTTTGCGTTTCTCCATTTCCATTATGCTATTTGAACAAAAAAAAAAAAAAAAATGCGTATGTTGAACCCGTTTTCCCACTTAGTTTTCAGCGTTTTATGTTGTTTCTGTCGGTTCGTTTGTTTTTCTCTACGTGTTTGCCGCTAGCTGAATATAAATCCTTGATTTCATATATATACCATATAATTTTTTACAACTTTTCTGTTTATTTCTGTTATGTTAGCCTGTTAAAGATTGTTAAAAACTAAAAAAAAACTAACAACAAAATAAATAAAAACAAAGCTAATACGTTCATTATGTATATAAGCTTTTCTATACGAGTAGTAGATCATAATTTAAAATACCATTGGGCAGATCATACATTATTGCCTGATAACAAAATCATCTTACTAATTAGCAGCAGTAGACGCAACATAGTCGCTAAATGTATACTAAATATAATGCTAAATTGTACATAAAAAGACAAATCCAACGAACAACCTTTTTTCGCTACCAAAAATATATATATATATATTCAACAACGTCAGACAGACAGTCAGATAAAAACATGAATGAACATTATTAAGAAACTGAAGCAAATTTCAGATCTCATTCCAATCAAGTGAAAAACGCAAACGAGACGAAACTTAAAAGATGTTTGAAAGTAGTTATTTGTTTTGAGAAAAAATAAATAAAAATAAAAAACTTAATTTTTAGGTTTTGTTGTAGTGATTTTATTTTAGTGGCCGCAGCTGTGATAGTCTATTAAAAAGCATTGAAATCTAAAACAAACAAAAACCTCAAAAATTTATAATAAAATCCAGCCCAGTTATTTAGCCTGGCAATATGTAAAGAAATATATATTTAGATAATCAGCCTGTATATACATATACATACATATATTTATGATTATGATTTCGTATGAATTGAATAACAATACCAACAACAACCACAAAGCATATTTGATTATTAAAAATAAAAACACGTGAACATGCAATATTAATATTTGTATAATGACCAAGGTTTGTATTGGAGGACACATCAAATGTCATTTTGATACTTGGTAAAGTAGAGAGGAAAACAGGCGAATTCTATAGATATTTATATATGTATATATATATAAGTATTTATCTGATGAAACATGCATTATGTGTATATATATCAAATAGGTTAAGCAAAAAAAACACACACATACAATTTGTAGTTATATTTTGGTAGGTATACGATATACGAGTATTATTTCAACATACTTTTAAGCCGGGCGATAGACCAATTGCCTAACAAATACACTTAACTGTAAATATTACAGACACGCAGACACAGACACATACCTACAAATACACACCTGAACCGACGTAAGTACAAAAACATAACATTAGCAACAGCTGAACTCTAAACGACTAATAATAACTGGCATGCAAACCAGGCTAAGAAAATGTAAAAGCGTAGCTCAATCAACTTTTAGCCAACAATCAAAAGAAACACCCATTCATAAGAACTCTCACTCTTTCTCTCTCTCTCTCCGACCCCTTATCACTCACTCACGCTCTTTCTCTCTCTCTCTCGCTCTCACTCTCGCTCTATCTCTCTTTATCTATCTCTCTCTCTCTCGCTCTATGTCTCTATATTACACCGTCACACTCTATCGCCCTCCCTCTTTCTCGACCCGCAAACAATTTCGTTTTGGCAAGAACTCTTCGTACTTGCACCATAAGCAAAAAACACAAAATACCTGCCAAAAAAAAAAAAATAATAATAATAAAACTGCAATCTAATCAAATAATAATTGATGTATATACCATACGTATATGATCTTAAAAATGTCCCGACTTACGTACCTGTAAAATCCTGACAGCTAAAACCCCGCCCACCCTCAAACTCTAAACAAATCCACTTAAAACGAAAAACTAAAAATATTCAAAGCGCAGATCCATTTGACCAGATGGTAGACTTGCAACTCCACATAATATCGTATCGCTCATCAGGCGCGTTCCATATTATGTCATATATATTTTAAAAATATATATATCTATATATATTGCATATACATATATACATATATATATTTAACCCTTCCAACGACGAGCCCGCGTTGAGACAAACACATTTTGCATGCAGTGCGCAAATTTCTTCTTTCTCTTAATTTTTTGTTTGCAACCAAGAAGCGCCCATTGCTATGACACTTAGCCGGAGCTGCACGTTCCAAATTAAATAAGCCACACGCTGCGTGCTGCTGTGTGGGCGTGGCAAATTGGCGACACGTACCGCTAAGCTCATTGCCAGCGACAAGGCATAGTTCGAGCAGCCAGCTTTAGTTCAATTTACAAATTTTACTCATTTAAGTAACGGCAAAAACTTGCCACTAACTTTTTAACCACCCCTCGTACGCCCCACTTGACGCCAAGTAAGGGCAAATGTTGGAAGGATGTGCACCTTATACCACCATTAAGCTTTTGAAAAGTTGAGCAAACTACCAAAAAAATATTAAAAATATTAAAAAAAAAACACACACAATATAAGGAGCGCAAAATTAACAAATTTGTGTCAAAATATATACAACTTGAGCATCAAGCGCATCAAGGGAACTGGTTTCATGTCTTAACTACTTGTTCCCACTTAAGACTTATAGCGTTAAGGATCTCAACAAGTTCTATACAAGTCCATATCTTTATTCAAATAAGTTCAAATAGGTTAGAAATAAGTTTTTAATAAAAACACATCGAATACCAAATTATTATGAATGCAAACTTATAAAACTATGTCAAAAAACATTTCTTAAAATTAAATGAGATAGAAGCCAGAGCAAAAATATGAACATAAAAAATTTTCTTAGAAAAATGAAATATTTTTCTAATTGAATTAGGACTTTTTAAAATTCAGAGATCTATTGAACCAAATTTCCATTAACAAGTATAAAATACTAAATAACATTAAAAAGTATGAGAACGCTGATATTAGAAAATTTGTTGACCTAGTCGTAGGATTGACAATTTTCATAGAGCTTTCTAAAAGAGTTATAGAACAAATATACCAGAAAATATAGAACGAAACACATCGAACTCAAAATTTATGAGCCTTTGGCAAGACTCTCGCTCAACTTTGATAGAGTTTAATCCTACTGTTAATCTTTATTTATGAATTGTATGTATAACCCTCAGCCAAGTACATTTTCCCACTTTAACGCTTAAGTTGTCAGTCAACCCTACAGTCATTGCCTATCTATGCTCCGATCCTTACCCTGAACTTTGAGTTTGTGAAGCATATACAACGCATATACTCATCCACATGAAAATCACACATCATTGAGAATTTGATAAATTAACTTTATCTCAAACCATGCAAACTAAAAAGAACATACTAAAAGCATTGAATTAGTCAGCCGCGCTTAAGAAAATACCAGAACAACAAATACTTAAACGAATGGAGCGGCTCAGCAGAACATCAACAAAAAGCTCGATATATCGCACAATCTCTCTCTTTCTCCCTGCGAACAACTAAACACGACATTGAACTACAACTACAACAACAACTATTGCTACAACATCAACAACAACAACAACAGCTACAAGACAAACTTCTGAAAATGCCCTCGGAATAAGTCTGATTATAATTGTTTTTTGGTCGATTTTTAGTTTCATACACACATACTTATCTATATATTGTATGATTTCGTTCCTCATAATTTCAATTGTATTTTATATCAAACGAAATTCTTTTGTTTCAGGAGTTACAATTCTTCTATCGCTCACAGTGTTTCTCAACCTTGTAGCTGAGACATTGCCCCAAGTATCTGATGCAATCCCCTTGTTAGGTAGCGATTGCATTTAAAACAAAAATCATAAAAAAATGCAAATATATATTCAAATTTGTCAAAAAAAAAAAAAAAAACAAAAACAAAACGTTAATTAACAAATTACTTAATATATGATTTATATATACGTACATATAATATATATATATCTATATATATTCATAAATATTATTGTTATTGTTGTTATATATATATATCTATTATGATTACTCACACACATTGCTAAATTGTTCGCATATATATAATCCTTAATTAAAAACCAAAAACAAAAAACAAATCTTAACTTAAATAAAGTATTAGTCTAACAAACAAAAACCAAAGTCAAAAAAAGTGTCAAAAGTTGTTAAATGTTATTTGTGTACTTCGTACTATGTTTACTAATTACAAGTTTTAAATTATTAATTAAACTAAACCAACTCAACTAACTAACTAACTATCAATCTATCTATCTATCTCTATCTCTCTCTCTGTCTCTGTCTCTATCTTGTTCTAAATTGAACTTTAAACACACTCTCTGTCTCTGTATATTCAAATATATATTTATATATAAATATATATAAATATATATACACATATATGATAATGACGTCGTTAATTATTTGATCATAATATTATGTTGCTGTCTCTATTTTACAAAAAAAAACACTCCGTCTCTCTCTCTCTCGCTCTTCAATATTTTTCGTATGCTTTTTTAATAAAGTTTAAAAAAGTAAAAGAAGTTAAAAAAAGAATTCTGGTACAATACCAAAGCAAAGTGCTGCGGCACAGTATTCCCAAAAAAAATTATTTAAAATAAATATTTTTTAAATCCAAAAAATCATTAAAACGAACTACGTCAAACCGAACAAGAACTTTTTAAATGCTATCGTTATCTACTTACCAAAACTCTTCTTCCTGAACTTTCTCTTTAAAACTTTCTTAACTTTGCCATTGGTACGTGGCTTTTATACTATATTCGAAATAACTATATGTTTCTATTTTATAGTGGCTATTATCCAGCACATATGAATAACCGCCAAAGCTGCGACAATATTTCCAATTCCCTTCAATATAATACATATATATATACTCAATTTTATTCTGAATCAAATGTGGTGTTCTTTCGACTTTTTGATCTAGCGATAGAACAAGGATATACTACTTAAGAATACTTTCAGATATATTATAACTACGAAAAAATCTACTACCTTTTTCAACCTGAATTCCAATTAATATTTTGTCGTTCCTTTTTCGAACCATATTTTACTTACTTATAAAATAAATATTCAATTGAATTATAATTTTATGAAAGCCACAGAATCCCAAATGATATTCTCACATCTCCAATCTATTCGCAAATATTGATCTCTATCCTTCAGATCTATATATTAAGCTCAATATTAAAGTTCTATTGCATTCAAAAAGAAGCACATCTTCAAAATAAATAATAAACTTCGTTTTATAATTACTCAGAAAAACAATATAGTTATTCCAACTTCTACATATAAAAACTCTCACTTATTATTCCAATATATTTAATTGAGTACACACCTCCCTGTACTTGTTATTTCCTCTTCGCAATTACGTAAAATCCATTAGAATTTAATTACAAAAGATACTTATGAGACAGATTTCAATACAAGCGCGTTTGGGAAAATACTTGTGAAATATTGTGAAAATATTTTTAAAACATTTTAATACAAAAAAAAAAAAAAAAAAAAAAAAAATGCCGATAATTTTGTAATGCACATTATCGTCGCCATATATACGTTAAAGAAAAAATACATCACCAAACGATGAAGATGAAAGAAAGAAAGATGTTTTATACTTTATGGTATTATTTCCACTATTTTTGCAAATGGCTTTGATTTGTACTTTATTCATATTTGGTTTCTCTCGCTTTCACACATCCACAGCCAACTCACGTTTCTTTGTATGTTATATATATATATATATATATATATATATATATATATATATATATATATATATATATATGTATATATATATATATATATATATACTATATATATATACTATATAAGTACACCCCCAATATTCCAAACGTTCCACCTTTCCAAACCGAAAACTGTTCTTAATCAGAAACTGTTCTCGATAATCGCCCATTGCATAGCTTTAAATATCACTCTAAAACTCCACAACTCAAAAAATGTAACCCCAAACAATTAGTTAGCTTCCACAACCAACATAATTTTCCTTTTTCGCTACATCGCTATTTCGCTATTTCGTACCATTTGAGCTTATTACTTTCACCTTTTTGACCCATTTCTCGGAATGATATTTTTTGCTAGAGAACCTTTTAGACCTGTTCGATACATAAATGTATGTAATATATATATTTCAAATATAAATATATATATATTAAGAAAAAAATATCATTTCGTCCGAAAAAAGTATAATGAGAGTTTAGTTTGGTTTGTGCAAATGGGTCAAAAATTTGTATTTTGCATTCGCTTACTGTTCCTTTTTCATTAATTTACCCAATAATTGCACTGCCATAACAAAACGCATAATTAAAGACAAATAAAGAATACCAACAGAATCTAACTAAATTATCATTTATATAAATATATAGTAATTACAACTATATATTTATATCTATCAAGTCTAGCAAATGCACTCACAGGCTTTACATTTATTACTTGTCAAAAATATATGTGGTCTTGAAATGAAAATACGAAAAAAAAAGGTTCAGCCAAAAAATATCATTTAGCTATTTTCCTATGTATATAGAATCTTGCTTGATTTACAGGAACTGTAAGTCGATCAAAAATAAATTTAAAATAATAAAAGAAAAGAAAAACTTAAAGCGATATTAAATTCAATACATCAGTATTTTTTAAATAAATAAATATTGATGAATTACAATTTATAAAATGTAAAATTTTTTAGATTTAATATTATGATAACTACTGTTCTTTAATAATCAGTAATACAAAAATTTAAATGCATATTATTTTGCTAACTTTAAATTTAATAATATGCTGGATTAAAAACAAAATAATGTTGTCCAGCATATTTGAAAATTCAATGCAAGTTTTCTTTTAACCAATACCAATAACAAATTTCTTTAGGCTTTTTGAATCTATTTTACAGGTCGTTAAATAGAAATGTTTTTTTGACATTAAATAAAAATAAATATAAATTCAAATATTGATTACATAAATATCAAGTGATTTATTTAAAGATTCCATGTCCAACCAAGTCTTTATCTATCCTTTTCACATTCTATATCTTTTTTAAAACTGTTGCTCGAACTTGACAGTTACATTAATTTTTGGCAGATAGTCCTTAACTACCATATAAACCAACAATTATTTAGATTGAGCTTCAAAAAGTTTTTAACATTTGCAATCGGTCGCAACCGACTGCATAATACTCGTACACGGCACAATTTGTATAACATAAAAAAAAAATTAAAATTTATTTTTTACTTTGTCGACTCCAAAACTTCGGGAGATATAAGCCGTGAAGGCTTTCCCCCCATAAAATACAAATTAATAATTCTGTCTTACACATAATATATTACGAATTTTAAACTTTCCTATAGCGAATCGGACTCCGATTTCACTTCGTGAACGAGTATAAAAATAAATCAAAATATTTGCAGGTGTTACCATTCTACTGTCGCAAACAGTTTTCTCTTTATTGGTCGGTAATGTCATAACAAAGACGAGCGAGGCCGTACCACTGCTAGGTACTAGTACAAATACATCCTCAATTAATTTTTAATGTTATGCTTTATTTAAAAAAAGAAAAAACTACAATAAAATTAAAAACTTTTACAACTCCAGACAAATTTGTAGAGCTCTACATAAATAAAAAAAATCAAAACTCTATTCTCTTTTAGCTAAAAACCAACGTAGCAAACGAAAAAATGTTTTCAAATCTAAAAAATCAGCTGACTAAAACTAAAAAAAAAAAAAATATATATATATATATATATATATATATATATTTTAATATCAAAATATATATCTTGTACAAAATGTAATAATTAGTGGCAATGTGCATTTAAAGTAGGTAAACAAAGAACAAATTTGAAATTTTGAAGAGAGCATGAAGAACACCTCGAAAGGATCAGCAATATAGTCCCCATTGCTGTCGTAGCTTAACCCAACTGAATTTCCCGTACCATCCAAATCAATTGCTTCCCTTTGGCTGAATCTATTTTTTTTACACTTTATAATCGCTTAAGTGGAAAGCTGAGCGCAAAACAAAAAAAAAAAAGTAAATCCAAGCGCTCACTAAAAAATATATATAAAAATAATAAAAAAAAAGGTACTTGACTTGAGTTCGGCTTGCCGAAATTAAAATATCCTTGCTGTCAATTATGTGAGACATCTATCTTAGATGTGAAGTAGTTCAAATTTCATATATCGTTTTTTTTTTTTTTTTCAAATAATAATAGCTAGATTATCTATTGCTTTTTATAATTTACAGATAATATAATTAAAAAAAAAAAAAAAACACACATAAACAGACAGGTATGTGTTCCATATATAATTTCATAAAACTACTATTATTTTTAAGAAATTCAAGATTCCCAACATAGTCGTATACTATTATAAAAATATGAAGATTTTGTCATTCGAAAAAAAATCGAAGTCAATCATCATGTATGCAGACAGCAAGAGTATTCAGAACATCAAGATGTATATAAAAATGGCTACTGTGGGTGCTTTGCTTTAATTGCTTGTCACGACCTGCTCCACTCAAAACTCTTTTATTACCAAGCTAATATAATGAAAAACACGTTTGCAAGTTATGCTTTAAGTAATACTTAAAAAAAAACTATGTATATATACAAAAACATATTTGTATCGAAACATGTTTAAAAAATTCCTCACATCCAAGTATCAAAAGCTGACTAAATAGATTGAGAAAAGATTGTTAACCGTAAGACGTCAGAAAATCTTAAATCAATTACTAATTATTTGATTCTAAACCATATATTAATTATATCAAACAGAAAGCATACCATAAACAAATCCAATGATAAACTAATGAAAACATTTAACTAAAGGATATCACATTTTTTTGCCAGAGCAATTGAACCCCCGCAAAACTCACATTTGCTTTTCTTTCATTGATGCATGAAGTTTTTTATTATTGAAAGCCCATAAACTTTAAAACAAACACAAATTCAGTCAAGTAGTCAAAATCATACAGTCGACTAACAAACAAATCCAATATTTAAAATGCTTTAAATTTATCATAATATTTTCTATTAAACAATGCAAATACTTCACAAATTTTCACAAAATTGATAGAATATTATAAGAATAGAATATTATATAATATGATAGAATATTATAGAATAATATAAGAATACGAGTTCAAATTGAGCATTATTAAATTACATTACATAACATATTTATCACGCGATAATTTATTTATTCATGCGCATGGTGAACATTATATAAGCCATACTCCAAATAAATATATAGTACAAATACATATATTAGTTCAATAAATATTAATCAAAATGTGAAAAATCTTGCTTCTAAAAATTAACAATTTTTGTATATATACAATACAAACAATTCCAATTAATACAAATATAATCAACATTCAAAAAAATTGAAACAACAAAAATATAATTTAAAAAATCACAAAAAGCTTACCAAAGGCAAAACTATTTCAAATTACGTTTTTTACATATTTGGAAAATGAAAAAATATTTTTTGAAAATCACTATATTTTGACTACTTTTCTGACTTTACCAATTAAAATCATTTTCATTTTACATTAATGCTTGAACGCAGACGTTTTAAACTGTTTGACTAAATAAAATTGCATGTAACATCTGTCGTAACACTTAAAAAATATATTTAATATTGTTGCATGTGCGATGCCCTGTAAACTGTTTTGTGGTCGTAGACTCATAGCATCGATTGCATGCCCAAAATAAAAATCACAGCATTTGTTCAACATACACTCAAATAGTGAATACTCTCGTATTATTTATCATGATATTACGAAACTAATTAACGTAATGTAAATGATGTTTTTTTTTTGTACACTATTATTTCTCAAGCTTTTATTGTTAGTGTTGCGCAATATTTTGATAAGCCCATTGTTAAAATAATACTAATGTAGTATATACCATTTTTTATATTTTTTTTTTATGTTGTTTTTTATGTTTAAATGATGTCTAGGCACATATTTCAACTGCATAATGTTCATGGTTGCATCGTCTGTGGTGCTAACGGTTGTGGTGCTCAACTATCATCATCGCACAGCGGATATACACGAGATGCCACCGTGGGTAAGGCAAACATACGTGTAGAGAGCTTGAACACAATACTCATGGAACATTATATATATTAGATCAAATCCGTTTTCCTACAATGGCTGCCCTGGATATTGCGCATGGGTCGGCCTGGTCGCAAGATCACGCGCAAATCAATATTATTAAGCAATCGAATGAAAGAACTGGAATTGAAGGAACGTTCTTCAAAATCGTTACTAGCCAATGTCCTTGACATCGATGATGATTTCCGTCATACAATATCGGGCTCACAAACCGCTATCGGTTCATCGGCGTAAGTATCATCACTCAATGGTTACACTAATCCCTCATATTTATCGTTTGTTGTTATCGTTGTTATCGCAAATGCAGTAGCTTTGGCCGACCCACAACGGTGGAGGAGCATCACACTGCAATAGGCTGCAATCACAAAGATTTACACTTAATTCTTAAAGAATTGCAATTTATAACCGCGCGCATGCGCAAAGCTGACGACGAAGCGGAATTGATAAGCGATTGGAAATTCGCTGCAATGGTTGTGGATAGGTAAGTTACTATGATTTTTCTTTCAAAATGGGGCATCGAACACCAGCAACATACTACCGAACGTCCTTTCAATAATTTACAAGCAATATGATATGACAGACGTGTACATGTGAATATATGGGAATTTAATTTATTATAAAAATAAAGACGACAGCTGTTACAGTCAATTCTAAGAAGATTGAATTATAATTACGAACTGATGAAAGTGTGTGATTAAGCAAAGACAAAATAACCTCACTGACCAGTTGAATATATAGACAGGCTTAAATCTGGTGAATAACTAACACTGTGACTGCAAACAGTGCGGTTACTAAGAACTCCCAGGCGCTCTACTAAATCAAACAATTAAGGCAACAGCCACATGGTCACACAACTTCCGGTTATTTGCTCTAGCATATACGAGCTTTATACATATACGCACACATACAGACACACTACACATAAGCCTACACCTGTACAATATGTGGCTTTAATATTGAAGCGTGGCTGTTGGGGCTATTCTGTTGACGGGGGAAACTTATGTGTGGATATGTACATATGTACATAAATTCATATATCATATACATATATATACTTTTATACTCTCTTTATGTGTCTCTTCTTAATATTCTTGCCTTTCTTCTACTTCACAGATTTTGTTTAATTGTTTTTACGCTCTTTACGATTATTGCAACGGTAACCGTGTTGCTCTCAGCTCCGCATATAATCGTGCAATAAGGCCGCTCAATTTAGACACGTTAAGCTACACACTGACACACACACACACACACACACACCTATACATCTACAGTATATGAGTAGATGCCTAGTTAAGTTAATTATCCAAAACAAAAACTAGAGAAGATGCTTCGAAAAAAGCAACAAAAAATTGTTAATTACATTTTTAAGTCAAAGTATAAGAAAAGCAAAAGAGGACAAATGGAAGAGAAAGGGAAGAGAAACACACGCACACACGACAAACTTCACACAATTGTTGTGTATTAAAAGAAAATAAGAAATATTTTATGAAAATTAAATGAAAAACTAATAAAAAAAAAACACAAAAACAAAGCGAAAATTACTGCCGTACAACAAAAATTTAATAAAAACAAAAAATAAATAAGAAGAAGCTAAATGTCTAGGTTAAAAAATACAAGAAAAGAAACAAAAACAAATACATTTGCATAGTAATAGCAATACAAATTTCAGAGAAAAAAGGACAAAAAGGATTTTGCAATTATGCTCACATACACATGTGTATGTATGGGTGTGCGAAAACTTATAAGTTAATTATGCTGAGTTGTTATAAATAATGTATGTTAGCATATACACAAACACACACACAGAATCACAAACACACACACGCACACACACACACACACACACAAAAGGATATGCGAATACATTATATGTATGTATATAAGAGAGATTGTTCCTATGAGACATTAGATATGTATTTAAAAAAACACACACACACACACTCCAGGACATACTTGAGTAATACGTATTAACAAAGGGAGACAGTATTAGAAATTCTGAAATGGGCTTTAAGAATCATTTTTCTTTTAATTATTTATATGTGCAAAATAGTTTCTAACTTGTGGACCAAAGTAAAGCATGTTTTCTTGGCTAAACTTTTTAAGTTTATTTATTTATATTTTACATATTTTTTTAATTTTAATTACAAATATTTTTTAAATTTACTTAGATTCAATATACATTTACTATTTTGTAGTTATATTGCTTGAACTTAAAGTGTTGTATTGTTGTGTCAATATAATTTAAAATTAAAATGTTTTTAACAACATATTTTTATTTATATATATATTTTTACGACTATTATATTTAATTTTATTCGTTATATATTTTGGTGTCAATTTAAATCAAAATTTTCTACTCTTTTGTTTTAGTAATAAATATAAATAGAAAAATTTTATTTTATTTCAACTAAATTTTGCATAAATTAATTATTTAACTTAAAACAGAAAACACACAAGTTTAAGAAATTTTTATATCATTTTAAAATTTTCTTGTTATTTTAAAAAGAGTTTTTATTAAGCCTTTGTACTATAAGTTGAGTGGAATAGGGATAGCATTTAAATGGGGCATAAATGGTAACAAACTGACACATAATAATGCATATAATTATATATATACCATATAGTTAAATAATAATATTAAACAAAAAAAAACACACACACACACCCAACGCACACATACAAAAAGAATTAAAAAACAAAACAACTGAAATAAATATGAAAATTAAAACAGAACAAATACTTTCAGAATATGTTCTTCATTGAACAAACGCTGTTTTTAGAAAATTTATTGTTGACAATGTTGTAGCCAATTGAGAAAATATTTAAACTAAAAATGAAAAACAAACAAAAAGAAGAAAAAGAAAAAAACAAAGAAACACACACGTTATAGTCACCAATTAAATGCAAAAAAAGAAAAAAAGAAATAAATAAAAAACAGAAAGAAAACAAAAACAAAATCTAGCAATACGAAACAAAATGAAACGTAAATATATAAAATTAATAAAGGCAGGTGTATATATATTTTATGACACATATATCACCGCATACTCGTATACAGATATATTTTTAATAAAACAGAAGCAACTGCAAACAAATCACTGAAAGGAAAGAAAACACAACCAACCAATAACTACTACAACTACAACACAATTTTGTTGGAAATTTCCTTAATTATTATTTATCAATAATGATTTTCACCACATACCCTAGCCAAAAACCTTTTTTGACTTTCAAGCGAAACAGTGATATTTACGGTATAAAGAAAATACGCTCCCAGATTGTAAAACTTTTCAATGACCCACCTATAAGAAAAACCTTTTCTACACAAAATTTCTAAACAAAAATAATGAAAAATATATTTAAATCTAAAAAACCTACCTCCTTGTTACACAAGTTCAAGCATATGTCTCGTAAACACTGCCGTATGAACTCGCACATACTCGTTCACTCTCTCTCTCTCTCTCTCTCTCTCTCTCTCTCTCTCTCTCTCTCTCTCTCTCTCTCTCTCTCTCTCTCTCTCTCTCTCTCTCTACTCTTTTTATTTTTCTCTCTCTCCTCGCTCTCCATCTCTCTCTCTCTCATCTCTCTCCTCTCCTCATCTCTTCTCATCTCTAAAACTCCTGTCTCCTCTCTCTCTCTCTCCCTCTCATCTCTCTCTCTCTCTACCCAAACCTATCTCTCTCTACTACTCTACTCTCCTTTTATCCATATGTCTTATAGAAATCTCTAACAGAATTGTGTCATTGTGTCACCCCTCTTTCTCTGCCTATCTATCTCGCTCGCTTATTTTCCAGACGATACTTTACTTACAGAAACACAATCGTTAGCAACTAACTGCATGATTCTCGTTTACAGTTCCAAAACTAATAGAGCACTAGAGTACTCGAGTTACATCAAAAAATGCCTATCAGTAGAGAAGATCATCAGTGGTCCAAGTGCATAATGTGGTGATCTTAGCTCTAATATAGTTTTTCTCTTTCGCTCTGTTCAAGAGATCAATAGTAGTAATGAGCTTAGCTATAACCTAGTTTTATCTGTATAATATTCTAGTATTCTTAAAGAAAAAGTAATTCCTAATTTTCCACGCCGTCAACGAACGTATCGAGCAATTCTTTATAATGTGTACGCACACATGAACATTTCGGTTCTTTCAGATGTTGCCAGATGTTATCCCATTATCGGCATAGTCATTCCACGATACCCACACACTCACATGCACACTCCTACTCACATCCACACACACTCTGAAGTGTGAGTTGAACTTAAGATCTGAAGGTTATATTCTACATATAAATATATATGTGTGTACTCGAGGGCAGTCATTTTATATGTTTTCGTTTGATATAATGTAATTTTTAACAAACTGTTCTGTCCCTTAAGGTTGTTTAGCGAACAATGAAATAATGAAAGAGAATTAATTTATTTTTATTTCACGTTTCGAATACCCTTTCTTTTTTGTGATTCGCGCAATTAGCAATGTAATTCAATTGGAAATAGTATTTAATTTTTTTATATATAATTAAATAATTTAGTGCTTAACTTCGAGCAACTAGGCACGTAATTAGAACTACTATCTATCTATATATATATATATATATATATATATATATATATATATAGCTCTATATATATGTATGTCTTTTTGATAAAAAGAAGCTATTTTAAAAAAGCAAAAACCATTTTCTACACTCTTTAAAAGATTGAAGTCTACATGTATGTATAATACTATAGCATTAACTAGGCAAAAAAGAATACAAAAAAAAAAAAAAAAAAGAAGATTAAAAATAAACTATTAAATAAGCGTCCTACATTAGGAGAGGGCTAACTTTAAAGAAAAACAAAAAACGAATTTAATATTACAGCAAAAGTAATACGTTAATAAAATAAAAACAAAAATACATTTCACAACAAAATGTAGTTAAACTAAACAAAATATTATCATTTGCTAAAAGTTAAAACAAAAAAAAAAAAAAGAAAGAAAAACAAAGCAAAAACTCTACTTACTAATAATTCTGATCAGAGAGTTTGACTATATGCTTAAACTACTTTAAAACGAAAGGTTGGCACACTCACACACATACAGCATACACCACACACACACATACACAGATTCGTCTTATTCCAAATAAATGCAGCTCGAAAAAAATAAGAAATTCCGTTTGACTTTTTTATTGCAAATACTATTTGTTGCAGTCTATGCATCTAAAAACTTAAAATTAAATTTAAAAAAAAAAACTAAAGTCCCAAAAGATCGGTTTACATTTACATTTGAAACAAAATGTATATTGAATAATTAGCATTTAAATTTAAAATAAAAAGCTTGGCTATAAACTGCAAATGTTAAACACTAATGTTCACGAATACCGTTAAAAAAAATCCCAGCGCCTATCAATAAACAAATAAAATAAAAATAAACAAAAAAAAAAAAAAAGATTAAAAAAAAAAGAACAAAACAAAACACAAAAACAAAAAACAACTACCAATTCAATTTAAATAGCTAATTGCATAATTATAATAATAAATCGTTACCACAAATTGAAACCCCCAAGTTATGCATGTGAAAAAAAAAATTTAAAGCCACAAAAAAAAAAAAAAAAAAAAAAAAAATAGTAAAACAAAAATAAAAAGTCTGTTGTCGATAAGATTTATTGACAGACAAATAACTTTCGTCACATTGACGATAATAATTAATTGTAAGCAAAAACGGAATTAATGATTTAAATAGTAAATAAATTTAAAAAATCGAGAGAAATGATTGCGACAAAACATAAAAAAAAAAGGTAACACAGAAGTAAGAAAAAACTGAATAAAATTTATTTTGAAAAGAGAAACAACTATTTTTAATATTTATTTAGGATAAATAATTGGATCTCTCTCATTTTCTCTCTCATTTTACTTTAATTTATTTAAGAAGGGGGATGAATACATCGTCTTGATGTATGAAGACAACATAGTTTTGCCAATTTGTATACAATTAGGATAAACTGTATAACAGCTGTCGCAAAATCATGTTTTACTTAACAGAATTGTTAACAGAAAGCATTTTGCATTAACATCACATATTGTGCTTTGCAGCCCTGGTTAAACAGCTGATTGGACATAGCCTAACAAAAGTTTTGTTTTCAATGTAAAAAAAAATCAATAAAATTAAATTGTTGATATAAAAGTAATGACTATGAATATAGATCTTCGCAAATTGTGCCGTATTTGCTTTGTGGATAATGCGGATGTAGACATCACTCAGCACAAAGTAGTAACAGCGGGTCAAACAAATGAAGCGGAATCCGAAGAAGAAGAGCACACGATATGTGAAATAATGGAAGCTATGTTTGTATGTCTCAAAGGATTGAAAAGATATACACATATATATATACACAAACCTGTATGTAATTGGTATATATGTACTTGCAGCACATCTCGTTGGATCTATCCTCTGAGCTACCCATGATATGCAATGCGTGCCTCGAAGAGAGTTTGGCACACTTTGCATACTTTAGCAAATTGATGATTGCCAACCGACAGCTTCGTCAGCTCTACAACGAAGCGCAAATGGAGAGGGAGCAATCGGAGATTGAGATGGAGGAGGGTATGCAGCTGATGGAGGAGCAGAACCAGCGGCTGAATAAGCATCAAGATTTGGAGCTTGAGCTTGAGCAGGAGCTAGAGCTACAGCAGCTACAGGAACAATTGCCAGAGCCAGAGCTAGAGCAGAATCTTCTATTGGAGCCACGTCCCTCGCAGCGATTAGCAAACGAAGATTCGCTGATTGTATCCGAATTTTTGCCCGCTACTGAACTAGATGTGCAGAACCACGATAACATATCGAAGCAGTTTGCCCACTTCTCCAGCTACGAGCTGCGCACGCTCGACTATGCGGCTGTAGAGCTTAAGCATGATAATTTAGACGAGTACAATGAGACGAATCGTCTGCTGGACACAGAACCGAGTGGCAGTCAGGCTGTATACAAGTGCAAATATTGTCCTTTAGCATATGCCTCGCAGCAATTCCTTAAGACGCACGTAAGACGTTCGCATGTGTGCAAATATTGCACTACAGCGTTCGTCAAGGTGAAAGATCTGAATGCCCACATCCGCGCCAAACATGCGAACAGCCATCAATGTGTTGTTTGTTTAAATAGCTTCAGCACCAGCAGCAATTTGCGTGCACATTTAAAACGGATGCACGGCGTCCAGCTTCCCGCCCAGGTTGCCCTACTCGACTACCGACCAGCGCAACGACAGAATCTAATAGAACATAGCATCGATGTCCATAAATAAATATTGACTTCAGTTCTAAGTTCAGTTACTTTTAATTGTCCACTTCACATTATCTCTTACCAGCTGACCTTTATCTTTATCTATGCCATCGATGTACATGGGCGTAAATTCTCGATAGGCAATGCAAACCCTGCGTTCGGTCACATCCTCTCGGAGGACTGAGTGCTCGAACTGATATCGGGAAGGCCCATAAAGCACGATTAAGGAGAGGCTGTAAAGAGGAGAAAAAGAAGAAGATTGATTAATGAGTTTTCTTTTTTTAATTTACATTGCAATTATTTAAATTAGTTGTATTCTTACTTTCTTAAAATACATTCTGTTTAAACTTTAGAGACTGCAGTTCATAAAACCTTATAGGCCAAGAATCATGGCATTATCTTATCTTCATCTCAAGCATGTGCAAATGAATCACGTATGGAAAGGATGAGAATGCCCGTGCAAAAATATTATATGACAATATCTCATATATAATTTTGAATATATATGAGGTCTGATTAAGAATCTGATTTATGTAATACTCAATGATCCTAACTACAGCCTACACACCTTGTGGGTACACACATATACACTCACTTATTCATGGGTATGCGAAGCACTTTATCCTTGAAGGCAGCCAACTGCTCCTGCGTTAAAAGCGGCTCAAGCAGCTGATTTTCATAGTCCGAAAGCAAGTCCAAATTATATCTGCTAGCTTGCTTCTGATCGTAGTGATTTAAGGTGAGCACTGCATCTCCAAGACAATTGACTGTGACCACCCGCTCGCCCCAGATCCAGCAATCGTCCACGTGAGGGTCTATGCTGGCTCCCTTGCTAGGCTCATACTCCAGCGAGCATTGCTCGATTGTTTGGAAGTTACGCAGCAATGGCACTGAATCGAAACGTTGCTGCACATAGCGTGTGACAGCGGGAAATCCTTCAAATGACCCCAATTGAAGGCGTCGTTTCTTAAAGTTTGTTTTCGGACCATAGTTCTGCTTGCGACGTCCACTCTGTGAAATATCCCAGGGCAGGTTATCCAGATCCGATATGAGCTGTGCTCCTTCGGCGCTTGACAGAAACTGCTCCTGCACGTATATGCCAGGCAGAGACAGGCTGTCCGTCAAATTGTGATTTGAATGGGCTTCCTGCACAGCCTGCGTATCCCAGCCGGGGTAAAATGCTTGGCATTTTGTGCAATAAGACCAAGATTCAAGCTTTTGCAATTGCTGCTGGACGGAAGGTTTTTCTATGTGAAAGTTCTCTTCACATGTAAGACAGGTACGAACACCTTTACAGCCGCAAGGACGCAGTGTATTCATTTTATGCACCAAAATTCAGAATCCTAACTGCATTGGCTTGCGCTTGCACGAAATTCTAAACAGATGTTGAATCAGGCGAATAGGCAACTCTGGCACGCGCGATACATGACACAACTGTTTGTGGAAGGAACGGAATATGATAAACAATAAATTATTCTATATATATAAATATGTTTTTAAAAGCACCTATTTACATACAGCGAGCTCTTCCATATATATAATTATAATAAATAGATATCTATACAATTTACAATTTTTTGTAAGTATTGGTATTCACATTTTAAGTAATGCTGTCAAAAAAAATTTTGTTTCCAAACTAATGGATAGCTCGAATTTCATTATAATTTAAAAATTTCCAATTTTTCATATAACATTTCTATATATTTTTAAACGTTTCTTATTCACATAAGTTATCGATATTCTTCTCAACGATACTATCGCTAGCATGACCAACCATCCGTGTGTGAGCCCCCATCACCATTTGGCGCGTTTTGCTGTTTGTACGGTGCAGTGAATTTCTATTTTCTAAAGTATTTACTACGCATTTGCCAAGATGAATGATTCATGTAAGTAGTTGCTGGCAACAATTACAATATATTCTTTTATTAATTTGCTGTATTTCTTTAGTTGGTGATTTCAATGACACTCAAACGGCCACGGCAGGCGCTACAAAAGAGTCTTCCGGCGAGGTATTTTCATGTTTTATTGTAAATTCATACACACATATTTAATTTTGCGTTGTGCAGGGCATTATTTCATTGCTGATTAAGCAAATACTTGATTCGCCCGAGGGCAATTTCAAAATGTTCGACGTTACCTACGCCTTAGTCTGCGCTGTGGGAATCGTAAGGAATGTGGAGACATCCTCGACAAAAATTACCTACACCTTGGAGGATCACAGTGGTCGCATCGATGCACACTACTGGCTAGAAGAAGGCGATACATTCAAAGCACCCGATGTCATGATTAATAACTACGTGAAGATCTATGGCTCAGTACGCCCGCAGGCGGGGCAAAAGGTTTTGATGGTCTACAAGTTGATTAACGTACTGGATCCCAATGAAGTATGCACCCACGTACTAGAGGCGTTGCATTCCCGCTACAAGGCCGAGGAGTATCATCTTAAAGGCAATGCATCACATGCTCCAAGCAATTCTGTAATGAGCAATGTCTCATCTAGTCAAAGCAATGCTATTGTTGCTGGCCTGGATAGCAAGCAGCTGGCTGTCTTCCAGGCCATTAAGAGCAACTGCTCTGAGGAAGGCATCAATAGACACGAACTAAAAGCCAAGTTCTCGCACATAAGTCAAGCCGAAATGAAGTGAGTGTGGGAATATCTCATGAAATTAACACTTGAAGCTTATTTTATCTGCATCTTTTCCCTTAGCAACATTTTGGACTTTATGATATCAGAGGGACACATTTACTCGAGTATCGATTCGGATCATTTTATATGCACCATGTAGCTATCAAGCTTGAGCACTGCTTACCATACACATTATATATTTAAACTTGCACAAAAATCGAGAAGCATAAAGAACTTTTTTTTATTTAAATATTAGTTTTGTAAGTTCATAAACTCCTAATTTTTTTAAATTTGTAAAATATTAAAAATCTAATATCGAAATATATTATTATACCCTAATGAACTTCAATATTTGATTTATAATTCAATATAATTAAATCCCCAGATAATTTTCACTATGTTTTCATAAATAGAAACACGTAGGAATCTACGAAGAATAAACTCTGACTTTTAATAATTCCGAACTCGTAATGCTATATGAGGAAATACATTTTAGTTCCGCAAAATGTTAGAATTTAAGAAATGAATTTATGGGAAATGTTGCTTGGATATAATATTTTAAAATACATCCCTTACTTCAGCTAGCCGAGTTCATAGACCAAAACATAATTGAAATATATTTAGACTCTCCACAAAATCATTTAAAAGTGGGTTTGACAACAGATTGATGAGATAAACAATTGCTATATATACAATTTAATTTGGAATAATTTTCCAATTATTTAAGATTGAAGACTTTATTGTGGGATGACAGCTAAGTCTTTTATTTGATATTTATAATATCTAGCAGATCCTATATCCAATGGTTGAGGGATAAACTTCCCTTCTGTGAAACCAAGTAATACAATTTTGAATATATTGTTTTCGATCATTTAAAGTCTGAAGAGTTGGAATGCCATCAAAAAGAAAACAGACTGGAAATTAAAACTTTTTCGAAGATAGTCGCCCCAGAGAATGTAGTTAGATCAGAATAACTTTAAGGAATGATATGAAAAGAACATCAAGTCCATTGCCTCATATCGGCCGATGTATTCTATATAACATATTATTTAGTAAAAATACATTTTAAAGTTTCTAATTGATTTTGTATCTTATTTTCTCTTGAGATTTTCTTTTTATTACAGTGGTTACATTTTTTCTCTCTTTTTCTCTTTCACTCTTAAAGCTAAATACTTAATCAAGTTAAACCTGTTTTTCAATCAAACAAAATGCTGCTTGGTGCTCAATACTAATCGTTCTCTCTATATACATACTATAGTACATATAGTATATATATTTCCATTTATATATATGTGTATATGATGCATAGATCTGGCGCTTATCGTTTGCTTCCAATATGGAAAATAGTTAAAATGCGTAGCATGCAATGAAGGTCTTCTTCCTTGTTTTATCCTCTTCCTCTTTCTGGGCGACATGCAAATCAGTCTTATGTGCCTGTAGGTGGGCGTGGCTGTGGGCAAATGCGCAGCATGTAGAGCATGCTGAAACTGGGGGCTTGTTAGTCAGATTTTCAAGCAGCTGCGATGGCTACCGCTGCGCGCATAGACCTCCTCAAAGGCATGGATCAGCTCATCCATGCCATGGAGCAGACCCTCCTCACGGTTGCCGGGCTGCCAGGGACTGCGATGATTGACGCACAGGTGGGGCGGCAGCTGTCGAGACTTGGCAAAGTCTATGAGCCAAGCGCCCATGCGGTGGTCGTCGTAGACGATAAATAAGCTTGAGCCAATTATTTCATGGCGATTGAAAAATGGCGACTGCTCGATAACCAGGCGCATATGCTTCAATCGCTTTAGCAGTTCCTTTCGCACGGATCTGCGTGCGCAAAGGAACTGTTCGATAGTCTGTGAGATTTGCTCGCTGCTGCTGCAAGTCTTGAGATCCTTCAGAGGCGCACGTCCACGCAGTCGCAACGCCTCGATGCGAAACCCTTTGCTGTGTGAGGAGGACAACGACTCTCGGAAGAGCATATAGCGCAGCTTAGTGACCGCCTGAGCCTCGTGCTCCGCAGTCGTCGGTGCATTTGCGTCCACGGCAATCATTTTCTGATACAAGTCCGGACGCAGCGTCTGATTGCTGACCTCCGATTCGAGAAAGGTGCGGCTACCAAGCTTAATGTCCATCACACAGGGATCCTTAAAGCCAGCCAGAAGATCTTGCAGCTCGATATAGTGCTGCCCCTGCAGTTCCCGCAACCCAAAATAAGCGGGCACAATCTGTGAGGTCTTCGGCTCCTGCGAGATCTGCTGATAGGCCAACACCTCACTATCCTCGATGCCAGCGATCCGTTTGCGCACAATGCCCGACGAGGTAGGCACGATGCTAAATTGGGATGAAAGGAAGACAGAAATTTAGTTATGCGCTGCACTTAGAGAAGGATATTAGTTGTCGTGCTTACCTCTCGGGATGCCCGGAGAGCTGCATCCAACCCTGTGGCTTAGACTGCGTCTGTTGTTGCTCCAGCAGCAAGGGTGTGGCAGGGGCGCTCAGTTCCAAAGCGTTCTAAAAAGGAAAAAACAAGAATGGAAATTGAATTTAGTATTATGTATTGGAAAAGCCCCGTAAAATAATTATAGTTTATTAAAGACAGAGAAATGGAGAAAGATAGAGTTAGATAGAGAAAGAAGAGACTAATAGGATATACAAACTGAGATAGGAAATAGATGAAGTAACAGCACATTAGAGTAGGAAAGGGAATCGTTCTTAATTTTAGAAAAGAGAGATAGAGAGAGAGAAAGAGAGAGAGAGAGAGAGAGAGAGAGAGAGAACTAAAAAATAAGGAGCAGTCTTGTATCTTAATAGCACAATTGATAAAGTATGACCAAGCCTCTTAGGATAAAAATCCGAAAATAAAATCATCAAACTACGAGTGACAGAAATACCCTCATAGAGAACAAAGATGCAAATAAAACCCAAGGTTTAAGGGAACGCGGAATTGTATCTTATTCAAATGAGGTGCAAATGCTTTAATGTTATGCAGACGCTCAATATTCATTTGGGCTTTCATTATATATTAATCATAACGTATTATTGACGGACATTCCCTTGAATGTCAGTCACATGCCCAGTCTCAATTGAGCCATGAAATTTATTGAAAACGAATTCAACGAATTGCAAAGAGAGTTTCGGAGGTCATATGCCCAATTGTGGTACAAGGGTGCAAGAACCTACAGATAACGCGAAAGGAAACAACTGAAATAAGACAACAAAATGAGCTGAGAGAAATCAAAAATTGATTTCACACTTGTCGTGATATCTCACCCCAGCGACAGAGCCAAAGAAATTGAAGATGAACTGTGTTCTTACTGTTGTTATATGTTTTTGGTTTTGATTTTGTTTATTGGTGAAACTGGTTTCAATCATTTATATTTCTTTTCTATATATCAAGCGATGCTGATTATAAATAATCGAACAAAACAAAACAAATTTTATTATACAATATGGGGCTTGAATACTTTTTTGTTTATATTTTTGTAATGCGAAATTAATGCAGAAAGAAGCGGGCAACAATTGTTTGCTCATTGTCTGAGGTTGCAAGCAGGAAGCGTATTGAGGCATTTGCTTTTATCGCCGGCGATTATCATAAACGTTCATAACACCAGATACCAGAGACCATATACCCCACCGTGATCCCCTGTCTAACGAACTGGTACTTACAATGGCCAAGAACTTGAGCAGCGACATGTGCTGCTGTGTCGTGGGCATCGATGGCTCCACGAGTCGGGCCTGAGCGACTCCTCTTTGCAGGCTCAAATAGTCAGCCAAGTTGTCGCAGTTATCGTAGGGTATGGCTAGGCGCTGTAGAATAGAAACATATACATACATATAGCGACTATATATATTTTGACGTCAGTGCACTGCGTGAACCCAGCATGCAGGGCAAACAAACAAATGAAAGCAAAACAAAACACAAGGGCGTTTCAATGGAGTAGGTAGAATCTTTCCGTAATCCTATTCATTTTATTGAATGCTAGTCAACGGAAATATGAATGATAAATATATTCCTTTGATATTCAATTTATCAATTGAAATTTTAAGCATATCTAACAATAGACTAAGACGAATACCCTGTATATCTTGTATCTGCAACGACGTCGCTAGTTGTCTTGACTTTGAGATACCCCGTAATTTATTGTTCCAAACGACATTCGAAATGCAAAAGCCTATGACTCACAGGCATTAGCATCTAAAAATGTAAGAAACAAAACAAAAAAAGCAAACCTTATTAATTATACAATCAAAATGCAACAGCTAAGTGCAAAAAATTCTATTTTGTTTACGCTGCCTTCGCTTCGTATATGGCTTATAAAACGGCTCGTTTTTTTCTTTATGGATCTATCGGCCTGGACTGGGAGCCCATTTCAATGCTCATGCCATTTGATCGATGTGTGTGGCTCTTCAACGTGCCCCCTAATGAGGTACTTAGTATGCAAAGTTGAATGTATTTATCCAACCTGTTGTTGTTCTTACGTTTGTTTTGTTGCCGCAGTCGTTGTCGTTGTCGATGTCGCTGTCGTTGTTGTCGTTGTCGTCGTTGCCGTCGTTGTCTTGCTGTTGCTACTGCTGTTTCGTATCCATAAACTGAGTTATATGCTTTAAAAACTATTTGTCTATTACAAATTGTGAATCCGAACTCGAAATTTTTAAATTAATTTTAACTAACTGTTCAGCCAACTATTTATCCACAGCATCTTTATATAGCCAACTGCTGGGCTCCGAGCTTTGGGCGAGAGCAAATCTTATCTGTTGTCAGTTTCAGCTCTTATCGCTTATCAGTTGCGATAGCAATGCGTCTTTGCCGTTTTTCTTTTCAATGCATAAGCCAAGCAAGCTTTGTGGCAATGACTTGACATGAGTTGTGCTTCTGAATATATATAATATTTGTATTATAATATATGTCATATATTATTTTACACGTAAGCTAACAAATTTGCATTTGTGGCACATTAACTGACATCTAGATATAACTGGAATTGAATATATGGACATACATATGCATACATATGTATGTATATGGTGGGCATTAAACGTTGCTATAAAGATAATGCTTGTGGCTGGGCTTTAGATAGCTGGGTTTCTATGTGCACTGTGGTGCAAAAATATTGATAAGACTCATTTGTAAATATGTGGTAAGCATTTAAGTAGGATTTCCACTTGGAAACAATAACATGCCTATTTTTTAATTGAATCAGTTAATATTCAGACCAAATAGATTTAATGCATTAACATTTAGGCAAACAAAAGTTAGGTCTGTTAAGTTGGCTGCACTCGAGTCTGTTAAGTTGGCGGCAATCGGGTCTGTTAAGTTAGCTGCAACCGTTAAGTTCGACCTGTTATGTTAGCAAATAGTACAAAGACCTGTTAGTTCGTTGCTCTTGAATGGAGCTGTATTTGCTATCTGATATGCAAATATGAAACGCATCTGGTTTATTTTAGGGAACAGTTATCTATAAAAAAGAAACTGTATCCATTTCAGACAGTTTTAGATACAAAATATACATTCAGTATCTCCTTAAACGTAGCCAAGAATGAAGTAATTTAACGCTAATAAATCTATGCACGATGTGTGGCCCTTTGTTAGCCATATTTTCGCATAGCATCGTATTGTATGCGATTAGCCAATATTCAAGCCAACTCAAACTCGAGGCGTGTGCTAACAATTGTGTTTGCCGGACCAAGCTGACCTTTATGAATATAAAAAAAAAAAAGCCGAACCGCATGCAACAGAAAGAGCTGGCATGAGGCAATTAGAGTGAGAGATCGTAATAGTTGACAACATTTAATTATAGCAACGTGTACATGGACGTCACACAGCTGTTGTTTTGTTCTATTTTTATTTTATTATTATTATTTTAATATTTTTTCATTGACAACTGGAACGACCGAGCAACTGAAACTGCATTTAGTCTATGCAAAATGCAATTTGCTTTGATTTATTGTGCTTAGTTAGCGATCTACATTTAAGGTTTTTGCATTTCAGCACGTTCGCTTGAACGGTATTTTAGTTCCAATTTAGTTAAAAAGAAACAGATTAACACAGGCTTTTAAAGAAAAGGTACCAACTAATGTTCACCTGATTTATTTATTTAATTTACTATAGATTTTCGCTATGACATCTGTTTTCTTGTGCGGTTGATGAATAGAAATTTGTTTACATTATGAATAGAGCAGACGACCGCAACGTTAATTAGGTCTGACATTCGCACACAAATGCGTAATACTGCATAATACAATAAAAGCGAAAAGCACAACTGTAAACAAAAATTACAGCATTTTCAATTATTTTTCCCAAGCTCTGTTTTTACGTTGCGCTCGAATGCAATGCGACTCGCGCGCGACTGGAGCGCGTTTAAAAACGCGCCGTTTTTTTTTTTTTTTTTTTTTTGCAATTTATTTTTGGACGGTGTTTAACTAAGCCGCCGTTTTACTAGTGTTTATTTATGACTACTTAAGATTATCGTTTTTTCGAACGTGTTAACTAAAAAATGACAAAAAAAAGCAAAAAGGTTGAATAAAATAAAACAAAACGTTTCGGTGAGCAAATTTATGCGCGTGACGTCAAAGCGCGAGGAGCTGTAAATTAAACAAATTCAAGTTGGCCGAATTTGTCAAATTGAAACTTTAAGCTTAAACTTTAAGTTGTTTATATACCCTATAGCGGATGGACATGGGGTAGCATGGAAGTAAAAATTGAACAGATTTAGAGACACTTTAGAGCTGCAAGAGAACCAACTCATCTGGTTCTCTGATCAATATATAGAGTTTGGCATCTTCTATATATGCTTTTTCTATTTACAGATGCATATATCTATGAATCCACAAATAAGAATAAGTATTCCCAACGTTATATTACAAGTATGTGAGTGTATGAGATATACAAACATAGCCGTAAACTGAGTACCTGCCAGTCGATCAGTATTTGACTATAAATTTAATTTTTGTATTCTTTTTCTTCATATACTCAACATTTTAGCCAGCGGGGAGGTGCGGCTCGCACTTGACTCTGGCGGCAACAGGCAACAGGTTCCAATTTTCAACTGGAAACTAGTTTTCCTCTCGGTTGATCCGGCTTTAGCGGCCTTTAGGTGTAGGTGAGTCAGTTATAGCCTCCTTATTTGTGGAGCACAACCCTGACATTCAATAAACTGGGATGTCGTAGCCCTCGAAGACGGAGTGTCTGCATAGAGCGAGGGAGAGGAGAGAATAGGCAGAATTCACAAGTCGATTGATTTGCATTGACGTCAATGCATTGCGAACCACGGAGGGGGTGTGTGTGGAGAGACTTAGGGATAATATATATATATATATATATATATATATATATATATATATATATATATTATATGAAACCAGTTATGGGTTATAAAACATAACGCATTTTAGTTACGTTATGGGAAACGAGTCAGAAAAAGAGGAGCGCAGAGGCAGGCCCTGCGATCACGGACCTGAATAATAAACCTCTCACAGCACATATATAATATATCATATACAATATAAATCAGCTGTTAAAATTTAACAGTTATCTCGGCTTAATTGCTGTGAGGTATTCAAAATTTATACAGCAATATGTAAATCGCATGGAAACAGCTGGAAAAAGATCGGGTTCGTCTAAAATCGGATTTGATTGAAATTCGAGACATAATTACCTAATAAAAAACAGCTTCAGCTTTTACTCGCTATGATTAATTTCTTTTCTTCGTAAATGCAAATGAATAATTTGCCAATGACTCACAATGAAGTTTCAAAAACAAAACTAAACCAAGCTCTGACTGAATAACACGTCATCAAAGAAAGGAAGAGGGCAATCCCTAAGTAACGGCATTTCGTTGACGTCTAAGGCGAGACTGTATGCTCACAGATTGGCCCTGAACTTTACTCTATATATTACTGTGGCCAGACAGACAGCCTTCGTAGCAGACAAGCTCGAATATATTCAAAAGAGGACAGAAAAAACACTTATCACAAGCCTTGATCGAAGCCAAAAAATGTGTATGGAAACATAGAAACAACAAATAACGAACATGTATAAAGTATGTGGTCTGGAGCTGATAATAATTTAGCAGCTGCTGACAGCGTGGGCTGCTGCACTTGACAGTTAAATCTTCTATACAACATTATTCAAGTGCGCAATGTACACTGCGCGAAATACTTGAAACATTCGGCAAACAGTTAACATTGCAATGAATATTTGTTGTTGATTAAATGACAGCTGTCAAAATTGTTATGAAACATGTTTGAAACACTTGAGAAATTGAGTATATACATATATACTATGTATTATGTATATCTCTTGAAAAAATGGAAGAGAGGAACAGCGTTGAATAAAAGCCTTTCAATTGTTTTCAATAAAATGAATTGATTTGTTGTCGCCAAGAGACATGTGACTATATGAGAGGAGTCCATAGTAGTATAACAAGACTACAGTCAACATTCGCTAAATAAAGAACTATAAAATATTGTACATTCACATTTGTATTTCGCTTTGACAGGAATTCCAAAAATTTTCATTTAAAATTTTTGTAAATATTCCTTTCGTATCTATTCCAATTGCCGAGAGTTTACTGTAGCTCACTCAAAGATTGGATCTTGCTTGTCTTAATTAGCGCTTGGTTTTTTTTCTCTTGTTTGGCATATGCAAATTGACGTTACGTGGGTTACTGGAATTTCAGTGCTTGTTTGCACGCCGCATAGCTGCTGGGAGGAAATCCGAACAGTTGTTTCAACAAGTGCTTAAGATAATGCCAGATATTGTACGGACTGAATGGGCTCAGTCAAGTGTCATGTGCGAGAGGGGAGTGGGTGGGTTGCTGCTTCTTTGGGTCACTTTCTCTGCTGGCGTTGCTTTCTACATCCGTGTATTGCCCCTGCTCAATTGACGTCATAAGCTCTCTTAACGTTTAACTGTTATTTTTTGTTGTATTTGCTTTTGTTTTTGTTTTGCTCCCTTGTTAGCTTTCTTTTTGGTTACTTACCTCAGTTTTGGTGTTGTTGTTGCAGCTGTTGGTTGTTTTTGGCTGCTGGTGCTCCACATTACCAGATTTTTCGGTTGGCGGCGTTGCCGTATCCAATGCAATCAATTTCCATAGCTGTTTCAGGCCAATGTTGTCGATGCATGAGAAACGCAATTTCTCATGCGACCAGGCCATCGTGGAGCGACTTCTTCTTGTTGTTGCTGTTGCTTTTGCAGCTTGTTTTTCCACATTCGTTGTTGGTGTTGTTGTTGCTGTGGGGCGCTGCAACACGGTGGAAGTCATAGTCATTTGGTTTGAGTTCTAGTTGTCCGTCGCACAAAACTTGTGAGCTCTGTCTCTCCCGTGTTAAATAACTCTATTCTGCGCTCTGCTCAGCAGATTTGCATATTTTATTTAACTGATATTTCCTATTTTTGCATATATTTTGTTATTGTTGTGCGCTCTTTAACTTTAGCACACTGCATTTGCGTTTATCTTCTGCGCTTCTAACACTGCACTTCACTTTGCCTTTGACTTCGACTTCGACTTCGGCTTCGGCTTCGGCTTCGGTTCCGTTAAACTTTATTTTACTTTTGCGTGAGTTTACTCTTCTGCCCGCTTTGCGAAGTATTTTATGAAAACAAAAGCCGTTTGAATTTCAATTGATATTAAATGCACGCAAAACGTCGTTCAGCTGTTCACGCGTGCTACTCTGTCGGGCGACTAACTGGTTTACCCAAACGACGGCCAGTTTTGTACAAAAGCTCAGCGCTCGCTCATCGACGTCAACGTCGCGTCGGCAGCGCAAGACGAATGCAAATAAAGAAGAGCGCCGCGACGCTCAGAGCGCAACAGCGAAGTGTATCGGCGTCTCTGCCTGCAAAGAGCAACTACACGCATTGAGAAAGCGTTTGCTAAGAGAAATAAGACGTATAGAAGGCCTAGCGAGGATCTCTGCTGAGGCACATAGCAAAATGCCCGTACGAAGAGGAGCACGAGAAAGCGACAGCGCAATTTTCGTTTTTTTGGATTTCTATGGGGAGGATTATATGCAATCAAAACTATCGCGCGCGCTTCTCCCAACATGTTTATAGTATATACTATGTGCGAAAGGTGGGATTCGTTAAAGCTGAAATAAACCAGATATACTACATATTACTGATCAAAAATATTGATGAAATATGCGTGTAGAAATATAGATATATCTATATAAGTATACAAAATGTTGTGTGTACAGAAATTTATATAAAGAAACGAAAAACTTTATCACTAAAACAGAGAAGATAAAAGTAATGGGATTAATATATGAATTTTATAATATTTATATATATATATTAATAAACATATATAATATAGTGGAGACAAATAAAGAAAATGGTGTGAGAGAAAGAAAAATTAAAAGAGTGAGAGAAAGACAGACAGAAAGAGAGAGAGAGAGAAAGAGAGAGGGAGCGAGAGAGAAAGAGAGAGGCAGCGAGAGATAGAGCGAGAGAGATAGAGAGGCGACATAAAAAAGATAATTAAGTTTTGAAAAAAAAGCTGACAGATTGTTCAAAAGATTATAAACTTAAATTATATTTATACAAAATATAGTTTTTGAATAATACCACTATGATACAGAGATACAGTTTTATACTATGATAACAGAGAGAGAGAGAAAGAGAGAGAGAAAGAGAGAGAGAGAGAGAGAGATAATGAGATATTTGAAGCTGAATCGATTTTAAAGATTCCGTTATAATAGTACATAGTTTCAAAAGTTGTATAATGATGTTTACTTTATCTATCACTATCTGCGATGCGTAGTTGGTTTTACGTCGCAATTAGATAAGATATATCGGAGATATGTAGAACTTGTAGACCCCAAGCTCGTCCCCATAGCGCCAAGTAAGGTCAGAATCAGGCATTGAACTGTCTGGAAGTTGTTTATCCAAATTGTTGAACTGATCTTTTGAGGAGGGAGTACTTGGTACACATTTGAGGCTACGGCATCTGCATTGCTAATGGACATACGCAAGCTTCTTTGATATGGAGGCTATATGGGAATTATGCAAATAACGCAATCCCAAATCTGCGCCAGTTTCTTGAGCTCTTTGTTTCTTTTGTTGTTGTTGTTCTCTGGCTTTCTTGCTGCAGGCCACTTCGGTTCATGGCCAACGCAAGGGAGAGTGCAAAATGCGCATATTTATGGAACCCGGAGTCGGAGATAGAGACGGATCCGGAGTCGAAAACTGGGGAAGAGGGCCGTGATGGACGTCAGACGTCAGATATGCTGAGTGACATACAAACCCCAAGTTGAGTTTCGACATCGCTGCATGCTCCACATGGCAGCCACATACGTCAGTCCCAGCCCCAGACAAACGCCCAGTAGACGGGGGAGGTGCTGAAGGAGCAGACCCCAATTGTTATGCGTAACCAATAGCATATGCAAATTTCTCGTTGGGGCCCCAGACTCGAAGAACCCGCCGCGAATGCATTGAACTTTCCATATGCGCTGCAACGTGGCGTATGCGTAATGCAATCAGCACAAATTTAACAGCTGCACGTGACCATAACTAAATACTATTATATATGAAATCGTAAAAGCAAAAACTGAATGACTTACAATTAAAAATGGAAACGCAAATAATGGAGCGCTTTGGCTTTTAAAAACAAAACAACAGCAGCAAAACAAAAAACAGTGTGTTAAATATAGACAACCTTGAAAATATGTAACAAATACAATAATAAGTTTAAAAGGAGGAAGGAGGGAAGGCAATAAAACATGAAACTTACACAATGAGAAACTATAAGAAATGTATGATTAAGTGAACTAGTTGGCGCTTGGCCAATAATTATTATAACTATTATTATTGAGTGATTTCTGACTAAAGTATTAACTCTAACTGTAAGCATTAAAAACATTTTTATAGCGCAGTTAAGACCCTCTAATGAATCTAGATGCAAGCACTGAAAGAGATAAAAAATCCGAAGTATTCATAATCTGTTTCTTCATTACTAAAATTTACTCACTCCTTGCTCCTTGTTATGTTATGATTTTTAAAGAACTAAATCGAAATATCGATTCTTATCGAATAATGAATAACTTTGATATAAGGCTATATTTGAAAACTGTTAAAGTCGGAGAAGCTTAAACTTAAAGAAACCGTCTTACGGGCACGATTACTAAGGTGAAATTAATTTATTTGCTATTGCTTTGCTTTAGACAAACAAAAGTATGTTATAGTTGTCCAGTTTATATGTTTTAAGGTTATTTAGTGCTTTGATCGATATTTCAAAACACTCTACAGGCTGAACTTAATATTTAACCAAATAAATTTCTATAACTAAATACAGTTAGATTCCAAAAATCTATTGGACTGAGGGATTTCCCTGGACTTCGATAGAAAAAACAGGTTCAGGCTAAGGGCTAGATATCTTAAGTAAAATATTTAATTTGAAAAGAGTAACTTAGTATGGCAGCTGTTAAACGTATATCGATTTGTGCTTCAATAATGCGAACAATCTAGTAATTCAGTTTATGGGATCTTATCACATCTATAGATACGACTATAACTATCTAGTTCGGCAAACAACTTTGTAATAAAATTGTCTTACTGACGCAGGTGAACGAACATTCATAAGAATATAAAAACTCAGCTAAAATCAATTTATGTTAAGGCTGTGACTAATCTGAAAAGCTGAAAGCGTGATCCCACTTATGGAACAATCGAACCTTAAAACACGCTTCACAAGCAATGCATACACATAGAAATACCCGCTTGAGTTCGAGTGAACGATTAAGCAATTAATTGAATGAGCATTCAAAGTGCCAATTGGTTTGGAATATTTGTCATGGCACAAAGCGTAGCAAATTCATTCACAACACTCATGAGTGCCTGGCTCCGCTTGTACCGATTTGCTCCCGCAGACCTGCCCGAATGCTAAATGTGATTCGAATGCATTTTGTGGGGCTGCATTTTAATTAATTCAAGCTCTATCAAATCTCTCAGATCTTTTGCTCGAATGTGGCTCTCAAATAATCATCGAGCCGAACGAACGAACGTTTGCTTTGTGGAAGTCCGCGAGAAATGCCCAAGCTTCAAGTTTGCTGACGTCAAACGTAAATTTTGCCTCACTCGATGAGACTTGGGTTGGTTGGTCTGGGAAGAGTGGGGCATCGCGGCGATGATTACTGACATTTCTCTGTCATGATCATCATCAACAGAGGCAGCAGCAGCAACATCATCAGCAACGGGATCTGCGGGAGTAACTGGAGGCTGGCCCCAGGGCAGAGCTCAGACAGCTAAAGTCCCTCTTTCTGTGCGCTTCACTGACCATCATCATCATCATCAGACAAACAAAGACACAAAGACAAAGAACCGGGCGCTGACGCAGTTGAAGAGAGCTCCACGCTTCAAGCTCCAAGTTCCAAGCTCCAAGCTCCAGCTCCCACTTTTTGCTGACGTTTGACGTTTGTTTGCCGAACACCCTTGATGAGGGTATTCAGAATAGTTGACAAAGAATGTTAGCTATCGAAGAATAGGAGAAATGATTGATTAAGAGCTAAGAAGTCAAAATATTTAAATTATTACGATTTTGTGAGGTAGTTTTCAGGAATTTCCACTGATAAAGCAATTAATTTATAAGTATAAAAGAAATATACATAAGTATATAGAAAAGTCGGTCAGTTTGTGATTGTTTCTATTATATGATGTACATACATAATTTATGAGTATATGTAATTGGCCGATTTATGAATAGTATAAAATCTAAATCACATAATTCGTATTATGAGCATAAGTTTCTTGAGTTGTTAAAAATATTGAAAAATGGACTTGAATTGATCAGAATGAATAGCCAACATCAGTTTTTTTACCTTTAAAGAAAATCTTTGAATTTATTAAAAAGTTCCATAAAATGCACTTGGAGTGAAATTCAACTACGAATATTGTAGAGCTGTTTAAGCGTATTCAAACTTCGTCACGCTGACTCTAACCGTTCTCACTTGTCGTTCAACTTTTTTTTTTAATTTGTTTTATTAATTTTTATATAAATTTGCGGTTGTGATTGACGCACTTGCGTGTCACTTGACATTTTTTTTTAATCTCGCGACTTTATCGTAGCTCACGGGCCTGCAATCATAATCGCACTCCGACTCTCCGACACCGATTCCGATTCCAATTCCAATTCACAGCGAATTCTCGCTGAGAAGTAAATTGATAGTTTGCTCAGGTAGAAAGAGACGCTTCAACAACTCTTCCGCGCCGACTCTTAAAACAATTTACGGTTGTTGATGTTGCTGTTGGCATTACGCACAGCTGAACAAAATGTTTGTTATAATTTTGACATGCCGCTCGTTATTAATTTATAATTCAATGACTTTACTGACGTAATAGTATTAAGCTTTGCATAGAGCACAACAAATAAAAATATAAAACGTTGCCTCATTAACATGTTTGCTTTGTTCTGCGAGCATCCAGCTGGTCGTGTGGGTGTGCGTGTGTGTGTGTGTGTGTGGATAGTTAATCGCCCCTTATATCAGTATAGACACAATTGAAGAGATATATTGGCGTGTGTGTGTGTGTGTACACCACTGGCGCTACAAATAATTATTTCGGTTTTGGGGGAGCAGTACTTTAAAAGCAACAGAAAATTGTTAACAAATATATGGAGAATACGTTTTGGATATACATTTATTCTGCGTTATGGCGGAATTTTTATAGATAAACATATAATACATATCTGCGAGCTTGAAATGTATTTTTTATTGTTTGGGCTCTTGTTGCCTCAATAATTTCAAGTTTAAATTGATATCTAAATTAAACTGACTATAATCCCAAAGTAAACAAATTACAATATTTTGAATATTATTCAAATATTTTCCTAACTTATTGCAAACGAAATTCAACGGCTGCCCTAAAAAATTTGTTAATAATTCATTGGCTTGTACAGACGAAAATGCATTTTCAATTTCAATCATTTCATTTTTTGCTGTTTAAGTATTTTTCTTAATGTTCTATGTTCTTTATGATTTTGATGACACCCTAAAATATCAATAAAAAAAAGTCCTTTTTGTGTAGCATTTTGAGAATTTTAAGAATTAGAATCGGGTCAATGAGAAATACTTGGATGTAACTCCTTCTGATCTGACAGCAAAGAATAAAATACTCACTGACTTGTAGGGCTAAATCCATTTAATTATTACTCTAAATCATAGTAAATATACATACGTTATGTTGTCGATCACGCCACACAAAACTGCACAAAAAGATGATATTCTTCTTAGAACAAATTAAATGTGCTTAGGGAAAAAAATGGGAAAATACAATCCATTAAACTTCTTCATATTCTAAATATACATATTGTTGATTGTTGCAAATAAATTCTATTTTTATATATTTTGTTTTACTTTAATATTATATATTTTTTATTTCATAATTTTGTTAAAATCATAAATGCAATGCATGTTGAAATATTTTTAATATAAATTTAGGATTAAATTCATGAAAGTCTATTTATGTGTTTTTTCCCATTTTTTCAATCTAAACTTTAAGTCTACTTTAGTAAATGAAATTCTAAGTTACGCACTAAGTTACGGCTAGTCTTTAAATGGCAATGCGGGTTTTCACCATCAATTTCATTCGATTCAAATTTGTGTCATGTGAAATGCGGGCTGGCTGTAATATACACATTACGTAGACTCCGAGCAGCTACTGAGTTTCACTCGGAATCATTCAAATCTTTCTGCGTCATAAAACTGCGACAATCAGGAAAAAATTTACCGAAACCTAAGTAATTTTTTGTTATGGACTCATTCATTCAAAAAGTGTTGACAACTAATTTCATGCGAAAGTTGTTTTTTATACCTAAGTATGGGCTGATCCCTATTATTCTTATAAAGAAATATAGCAAGGAAAAACTCAAGTATTTCAGTGAAACTTCAGCTTGAAAGAGGCCAGAGCTATTGCGTCAGTCCCAAGACGATCGTAAAATAGATGAAAGCTAAGATTGACAGCAGAATATATTAGAATAGCAGCATATTGTATGTGTATATATATTAATATATTTATTATACAAATTTCTGTTTATTTTTTATAAATTATGCCGACAATTTCAATTTAAAAGTTCAAAAACTAGTTTGAACTGAATTTGCAAGTAATATCTGGCACGTCTTGCCCCTGGTAACAATTAATGTGACAAAAATGAAATTTGTTTTTCGTATACAGAGGCTATCAATAGGTTCCCAATACCCAGCATAATCAATTGAACGCGAAGTGTATCAAAGACACAGAATTTTAAGATTTATAAGAGGTCGACAACTACAATAAAACCCAACAATTGAACATTTCAGATGTATTCATTTTATAACAAATCTTTAGACAGCAATATGAAATTAGTTGCTCTAATTTAAAGTAACACGAACATCATGAAGTAATATTAATAACATAATAAGAGTCCCATATAAATAAAAGCCATATTATAAGCCCATCCCATTATGAAGGTGCAAAGTTTACAGGGCATTCGCAAGTCAATCCCTGCTTTCGTTATGCCACATTCGCTCAGTCTCGATGAATTATATTCATATATTTTGTGAATTTTTGCCATTAAAAATAGCAGAGTAACATGTGAATGGCGCGAGCCACAGTGATAAGCTCAGCGAATATGACACCCTATTCAAATACATTCGTATATGTTGTACACATGTATCTCTCTATAAATATCGCTTTATCTGTACATTCTGATGATGTGCTAATCTAGGGTCACGCCCAAAACAAATGCTCAAATTTTTAGAGCCGAAAAGCAAAAGGCAAAAAGCAAAAAAAAAAAATCACGCGAGGCAAATGTGCAAAAATACTCGTAAAATAAAATAAATAAAAAGTTCGAGAAGCAAAACAATTTTTAGAATAACAAAACGGTATTATTTATGTGCGTGTAAACATTTTGCTGGATCTAAGTCGAATGGGCACTAGAAAAGAAACGCCAACAAATGGTTTGCATTGGAGCACATTCAAAACTGCGATTCGATGAACGCTTGCATATTTATACAAATCATTTGTATTCGCAATCATTAAAAACGGATCAAATTAAAAATTTCATTTAATGGAGAACATTAATAAATGCAAAGCAAAAGAATTTCAGCCTACATATGTTTGTTTATCCCATAAAAACAGATTCCTAAATTGTAAAATATTGTATTGCTCAAAAGTCAATCTATATTTGATATTGTTATTTATATTAATGTGAAGGCTTTATCAATATTTACACACATTTCAATTGTATTGTGTGTGAAAATAACTTCAAAAGAATACGTTGAGTTCAAGACTAAAGAACTGAAGAAAACAAACCTTGTCTGGGTTATATATAAAAAATGTGTATATTGATTCGAATATAAATAACTTACACTAAAGGAAACAGACATTTTAAATAATATATTTTAAATAAATATAAATAATGAATATCTGTACATATATAGGAATTCTTATTCTTTATGCCTCAACATTCTTATCTTGTTTTTAAAAATATCACTAATTAGAAATTATTTGAATATTATATTATTTATTATATTATATAAAATTTATGAAAAAATATTTATGATTAGAACCCTGATGCAGTACATTTTATTATTATTTTTTAAGATATATAATATTATATATTTTTTAAATATCTCTAGTATCGTAGTGTCTTAATCGATGTATTGAGTATTGAAGTAATGACAAAAAATAATTAAATCAGCATTTTATTTTAAAACAAGTATTATTGTAATGTGGCTAATAAAAGTACATGACTTATAAATTTAATTTTCAGGCAAAAGCAAGCTACTAAATTTGTATAACTAACACATCATTTTTCTCTGATCATTCAGCGTGAACATGAGAAATAAAAAACAATTTTTAAACGCTTTCAGTAAAATATTCATCAGCGTCCATTCAGAGAACTGCGCTGCAATTAACAAAGCGATGTGCGAATTGCGCTTTCAACCTTCAGCAATAATGACAAACGATCTGCTGTTAACATTATGTATAGCCCAATCCCTATATAAGACGTCACGTTCCACTAGAGACAGCAGTCGCCTGACCTAGGAAAACGCTGATTCAGTAGGGAAGTTCAAAAGCCGTTGCCCGCACTCTCCAAATTGCCAATAAATAAATCAGAAACAAAATAGCCTGAAAATCGACTCATATTCAATTTGCGTCAATTACAACGAAAGATTAGCCTCGCTCTAGTTTCGTATAATGAGGCGCTACGTCTATATAAATCAACGTCCAGATAATACAATGCGAAATACGTCGCCGCTGGGGGCAGCTAAAAAAAGAAAATTCAAAACCCGACTGAGTCGGCTCACTGGAGCTTATCATTATCGTCATTAACCGAATAAGATTTTAAAAATAAAAGTTAAATTAAAAAAAAAAAAATAAACAAAAATTAATAAACGCACAACCCAAAATAGCAACCGATCGGACACGTTAAAGATGAAACGCCTGGTTTTTACCGTACTTTATGACGTAATATATATATCATATGCTATATGCAGGCAGCTACGTTTTACAGTTATGTCTGACTTATATATTAAAAATAAACGCGATCAATTTATATTTTAAGGCTTCAAGTTCAGTTGCACTCGCAGTTTTTTTCCATCAGCTCCAACAGCACGCTGAGGTCAGCTGTCGTACAATTCTCTTATCTCTCCCCGACATCGGCCACATTATTTTGTAATAAATATAATATACAAAAGTACATATATATAGATAAACATTTATACGTACATAAGTATATACATATATGCATATATTGTTGCTGCGGCACGTGGCTGCCAAATGAATGAATTGAAATGTTCACAGAATATTATAATATCATTAGGCGCCGGCTCGTGGACACATATTTGGACAAGAAAGGGAATATAACAACAACAACAAAGCAACAATATGAGTACGAAAAAAATATTAATAATAAAATCCAATTAATTAAAGCCATGCGAATATCAATGGGGCGAAAATTTATGGTATTCAATTTTTCATAGAAACCCCAAATATTTGCCCCGGTCGAAAGCAAACTCTTTTTTCGTAAGTAAATATTGTGAACCCAAATATTTGCACTCTACTCGGTAATCGAATTTTGCCTTACGCTTAAAAGTATTCAATGTTTTTTTTTATTCTTCAAAATTAGGGCTTTATAAGTTGATTGAAAATGCATTTAATTAAATTTAATTTTATAAAATTGTAGGATATTTTGAAAGCACGCATTAGGGTCGTAACAAATTTTATATAATTGCATCAATAATTTTACTTATAAATTAATAAACGGTTTAAGTCATTTAAGAGTTTTTGAGTTATTAATCCAATTATAGGTCAGTTCAATAACGTAGAACAAGCCTTATGCAGTCGGTCGCGCTTAAATATAGAGAATTTAGCTTACATCAAATTAGCAAAAGTCTCATTTATGGTTTCATGTAGGAGATCCCAAAAATTAAGCTCGTAATTTTATTAATGGTCAATGTTCAAACTGGCATAACTTTTTCAGAACACTGCCAAAATTTTACCCCGCAGGTATTCAGCATTGAATATCCTTGAAATATGTTTTTAATTTATTCACAAGTTAAGGTAAGGTGAGGTAAGGTGACTCAACCTTAATCAATATTTATGTTTTTCGATCGATAGTTCCATATTTTCAGTGCATATCGGTAAAATTAATAGCTGAATGTATGCAATCTCTTATCGATTGTAATTATCAATTTTAATAATAGCTCAATGGCATAGATATGGATTAGTAATATATAAATATACTTCGCTAAATGAGATATATCGTATGATCAAACCGTTAATGAATCACCTTACCATAGTCATAATAGCCATAGCCCAAACCATATCCAATTCTAACGCCCAATTTGCGCGTGACTTTGATGTATCAGTATTTGGGCAGTACTTATTTTATATATGTATATATTTCATTGGTACAGGGCGATAGAGGTGTATGGCTTGTGCTGAATAATGAATAGTATGTCAACGTATTTATTTGTACAAGAGAGCAGAAGAGCAAGTAAGAGAGCGAGAGAGAGAGAGAGAGGGAGAGAGACAGTGTGGGAGAATGAGAGACATTTTTACTGTGTGTATGGTTGTTTGGGTATGTGGGTGTGTATGTACACCACGCAAACAGCAATAACAAGAAAAACAACAATAAACTCATTAGCTAAGCAATGCATAGCAACAATAACAATAACAATATGAGCTGTATTCAACTGTTCTATAGGAATAGGAAGCAATATTTTGTTGTAAACAATTTCCTATTATTATTTATTTATCATGCTTATCGCTTGGGTAGCTCTCAGTAGCTAACCCCATATAAACAAATGCTTAATTGTTTTTATTTATTTCTTTTTTTATCTTTTTTTCACAGGTGTAAATGTGAGAAGGTATATGATGTACTTGATATAGCTAACCAGACAACAGCAAAGCCTGGAAGCGATATGTTCAACAGCTGAAGGGCGTGTCGATCTTAACTGACCAACGAGTGGGCGTAACATTAATAATTTGGGGCATACACGACCAACCATATATAAAGCAAATGACTTTGGCCAATCGAAAATAGATTACTAGGGAAAGTAAGTCGAAACTCTACAAGAGTTTGGTACGAAAAGAATATTAAGGATAAATAAAATTTGTTAGAGAAAGTGAAATGAACATTTTATTTTATTTTATCAATTATATTTTGTTTAATATATAAGACTTAATTTTTCTATTTATTTCTGTTCGCACCTCTGCATGATAATATATTAATCTTTGTAGAGAGCAAACAAATATTCTATCTGTGTTTCAGTCAACTGGAAATATTAATAACAAATAAACAGAAAATGTCAGCTACTCCAGTCAAAGATGATCCCCAAACGATCTATCTAATCAACTTTGAGGCCTATCTACGACCTAAGCGACCGCATAAGATAATGCCACTCCAGTGCTTCGACATTCCGGAAAAGCCTCAGTCTAGATGTGAGCAGTTACATAAAACACTGCAGAGACTTAAGATACTCCGATATTGGCGCACGTATCGTGCGAGATTTGCCAAGATCCTGGAACAGCTGCCATTGCCAAGATTTCTAAACTTTCTGCGCGCCCGCCACGACGACGGCCTCTGCAAGTCGAAGACGGGCTTTGAGATCTACTGTGAAATGTCGAGCATACATGGGTTCCACGTGTTCGTCGGAGCTTGCACCTGGCAGCGTGTGCTCTGGTGGCTCCTCATCTGCACGGCCATACTTCTCTCCCTGCTCGTACTGATCATGTCCTATAGCCTTTCCGCAGAGACACCCACCATAAGGTACATAGAAAGCATGTTGCAGCCTATGTCGGTGCAATCTGTGAGCTACCCGGCATTAAGTATATGTAGTATGAATCGCATATCGAAAAGTCAGCTCAAAATGAAGGAATCGTCATTGCTGCCACAGCTTCTTCCCTGGTTAACTAAGTACAATTGGAGTCCGAATCCGAATGTCCAAGCGCGGCCAGCTGACAACATTACCTGGTCTCAGCTGCTGGAGAACCTGGCTCCACGTACTTGTGAGTCCCAAATCTTGGGCTGTCTGTGGCAGGGCTTAGCACGAAACTGTGGTCAGTTGTTGACCCCGAGCTGGAGTTACAGTGAAGGTCGATGTTGCACCTTTAACGAAACACCCATCCTCACAGCTGGCACTCCAGCCAAGGGCCTAACCCTACGTCTGGCTAGCCAGCTAGATGATTATGCAAGTTCCCGGCATTCCTCAGCTGGCTTTCAGTTGCTGCTGCACGAGCCACATTCTGGCATTCATTCATTTGCAGAACGTGCGCTCCTGCCTCGAGGCACAGAGGCTCACGTCATGTTGAAGTCTTATACTACGCGTGCCACGCCCTATGTAGGCGGCTTAAAGCCAATTAAAAGAGGCTGCTATTTGAGTCAGGAGCGCCAGCTTTTCTACTATACAATATATAGCCAAGAAAACTGCCTAGCTGAGTGCGAGAGCGAACGGATCCTTCAAGCTTGCGGTTGTGTGCATCCCCACATGCCGAGGCTTCCGCAATGGTCTCTTTGTCACCTGGAACGTCTCAAGTGCATCAGCGAACAGCGTGAGTAAGAACAAGTTCGATGGGGTACACACAAGACAGAAAATGACTCAGAATTGACAATTATATCAAGACAAAAGTAAAGAATATTGAAAAGAAGACAATACGAATGGAAAGGCAGAAGAAGAGAAGAACAATGATGTAGAATGCATGACAAAAAGAAGAGATAACTGAAGAAGAATTGAAGAAAATCATAGACACTATTACATTATACTTTAACAAATCAATTATGGTCTAGTGATTTAGTAGCTCATTAAAACTGAACTATTTAACTGTGCAATAACTCGACTAGTTCCATTAAACTATTCAACTGTCGTTATAATTGCCAATGTAAGTCGATTAATATTGTATTTGAATGGAAAAATTGCCTAACTAAAGTAACTGCCCTAACCATAGAACAAACACATAGACCGGAGATGAGAGTAGAACCATTTCGTTCGAGCACTGGCAGCGTACTGACTACCAAGTATTATATTTTCGCCACTCGAGCTGATAACTTACAGCCGAGCAAATACGAAAAAAATGATTAGGACATAAAGCACAAATGGTCTACGTGCTGTATGGTTAGTGGTAACAATATTCGTTACAATCAGAATCGAATATAATATGATTCGCATAGCTCACCATTAATTCAGTTGATTGGCAAATTAATTGACAAATTGATTGACTGACCAACTCAAAAGTACACCATGAAAACAAGTTCTGATTAGTTTATAGCATTGTCATTAATAATTATTTCATGCCATCGATCTGGATACATTCCTCTCTCTTTCCCACTAACTCGCTTAGCATCACATAACTAATTCAACTAGTTTTAGTCGAACTCACAGTACTCTCCCTGTATTTTCATTTCTAGTAAAAATACAAAAAAATCCATCAAAAACATTTTTGTTTTTCGTAATTTAACCTTATTTCATAAATTTTTACCTCAAGGTCAGAAAATATCTGCTATTCAAAGACACGACACTTATTCACCAAACTCGACTAACATATAAACAAAATTGCTTTAATTAATGAATATTGAATATAGTTTACAACTGGGATCAGTTGCAAAGCATCTGTAATTGCTTGCCGTCCTGCCAATTCAAGCGCTATGAAATGCAAATCGATCTGGCAACCCTGAATGACAGCTATTCGATATTTCAACCTAATCATTATAATATTTCCTTCTAGTAAGTTTTCTTAATATTTGTAATGATGGGGCTTAAGTGATATCTATATATATAGCTATAATTATTGTATGACAGCAAGAATTTTAATGGCTCGGACGAGGTTCTACTGCACATATATTTTCATACATTTAGCGAGGAACGACTGCGTTTGGATGTCTACGAGAATTTCCTGACTTTTATAGGTAAGTACAGTTGAGCAAGGATATGGAAAACACTTACTGATGGCATTTAAGCATGTTCGCAATGATCATTTCTTTATATACAAAGTATAATCTTAAAGCAATATGGAATTCATAATGAACAGATTTATTCAGACATATGACAAAGTTAAGGTTCCTTATTCAATCGACATTATTTAAACTCACTTCAAAGATGTTTCCTAGTAACTAAGGACCATTTCGAATATTATATTCATATATTGTCGTATAAGATAGATACAGAAACAGCCATTACAACTATTTTGAATAATGAAATCCAAAGTTGTATAGAAGTTTAATTGAAGAAGATTCCATTAGAGTTGAATATACCATAAAATATTAAATTTGAATGGACTAAAAGTTAAGTAGAGCCAGCACAAGATACGCGGTAAGCATGAATAGAGAAATTTCAGATAGATAGATGGACCTATGAAGTCTCCATACAATTCTTTTTCAGAAGCTTCAAGTAGAAGTTCTTATAGATCTAATAACAAGTTAAAGCAAATAAAATTTGAAGTGAAAAAATCGGATTGAGACAAATGACTGTAAAGTAAATTATACACGTTCGTCATAGCGAAGCTTAACTATAGCTAGCGAACATTAGGGGCCATATTTAATAAGCAACTTATCAATTGCTATGTGGCAGGCACCTTTGGCGGCATCACCGGCCTATTTATGGGCTGCAGTTTCGTATCTGTGTTCGAGCTGATATTCTTTGTGTGTGTGCGACCCACTTGTAACTGGCTAACTCGGCAGCAAATACGCTACAGACGACGTCGCCAACAACGAGCCACGAAGGCTAATTAGGACAGGCCAATTAGCTAGCCTTCCAAGCACATAGAGCACATTAAGTCAGTTGCCCGAAGCACCTCCTACTGTTCAACATGGCCTTCAAGAAGCGGCGCATTTTTGATATGCAAGTGGTTCAGTCACAACAACTCCAGAGCAAGGCCGCTGAGAGCCACAAAAGCAGCAGCATACACACCATCGAGAAAACACCGAAGCACTGGAAAATCTATAAATTTCGTGAGGTGCGAATTTGGTTTATTGACAGTTTGCGTAATTATTGCCAAACAACATCGCTGCACGGCTTCAGCTACATTACACGGCCGGATATCAGTCGAAACGAACGCGTTTTCTGGCTTGGCGTCGTTATAACAGCTATTATTGGTGCCATATCTCTGGTGCTCGCCTCCTGGTACTCGAATCGTGAGACTCCCACAGTGACCGTTATCGAGAGTTCGCATTTTCCCACCTGGAACATACCGTTTCCGGCGGTAACCATATGCAATTTCAACAGGGTGTCCAAGACAAAAGCGCTAATGTTGATGGAGCACATGTAACTACTAGAGAATAATTTTAAAAAACAATTCTATATATATTATTTCGATACTCTTCAGGCAGTTGCCGCCGAATGTAACCAAAGGGGACCTACAGGAACTCTTCAATCTAACTCTATTACCCGTCGGTCGCACAATTAACAATAGTTCTTTGGAAATCTATGATAAAATATTGACTTTGAATAACATTACACTTAAGGAACTAACAAATCGCTTGTCACCCGATTGCCTAGACATGATTTCCCGCTGCATTTGGAAGGGCATTAAGACGCGCTGCGAGAGTCTCTTTCAACGCATCGTCACCATTCAGGGTATTTGCTGTACCTTCAACTTTTTTGGAGCCATGACCAATAATTTTCCAGTGTAAGTGATTTTAACACAAGTACAGTACATGCACAAACAGGCATACATGCACATACGTATGAACGCATACGCACGCGCCTTGCTGTCTCATTTGCAAACGCATGTACACAAATGCAAGCGCATTTGGACTGTCGTCCATTCTCCTCTCAATCTAATCATCAATGTCGTGCCCTGAATACCTCTCAGTAAACTGAAGCTCCCAATTAATTTATCTTTATCTGACTGATATAAGCTACTTTATAGCTAAGATCATGTTGGCCGTTTTCTGATATTATAAATGATTATACAAATAGATACAAATGAAAGGTCAATCAAAAAGTCTTCTGCTTCATAATTTCTTCAATTCATATCCCACCACATCTAATCCTGTTAGTAAAATCGCCTACCAAGTACCGAAGCGCCCTTATCGCGTGACTGGCTGTGGGTATACGACGGGCCTTTCCGTCCTGCTTGATCCCATGGTAGCCGATTATTATAGCACGTTCTTTAGTGGCTTTGGCTTTCGTCTGCTCATTCATGACGCCTATAATGTTCCCGACGAGAATTCAGAAACTAAGGTGGTCACATCCACTCGTGAGAGCTTTGTGCGCATCAACCCAGAGTCAACGTATGCCACGAAGGACATTCGTCAGATGGACCTGCGCTGGAGGAACTGTCTCTTTGGCAGCGAACGCAAGGTGGATGGCCTTAAGCGGTATTCCTTTATCAACTGCATGTTCGAATGCAGAATGAAGATGACTCTTCAGCGTTGCGGCTGTCTGCCCGCATACCTGATCAGCAATGGAACCATCGAGGTCTGCGGCGTGCTGAAGATGAATTGCATGCTCGAAACTAAACGTGAGTTGGAAAAGATAAAGACGAATTCACAGGTTTTCTTTGAATGGTGCTGAATGCTTTTCTTGATTGCAATGCATTTAGGCTTCTTTTCGCGAGCCCTGGCTAATTTAGACGCGCCGCTATCGATAGTACGCCAAACGAATAATTTTCCCTGCAATTGCTTGCCTGACTGCGAGTCGAATCAATACGGATCCGAGAGCACTATGGGCAGACTGGATGCCAGCTACTCCCGCAACACAATGGCCAACGGGCAAGACTTTATTTAAAATATTACACAAATAGTACAACTTATCTATTGCTTTCAAATAATAGCTCAAATCACACAGATAGCATATTGGTGCACGTCTTTTATAGCGACCTAATGTCCACCAGATATCGTATGGAGATCTTTCAGAACTGGCTTTCAGCATTGGGTAAGCTCTTGCTTATTGAAAACTCCTATGGTTATTTAAAATGACTTCTTCTTTCAGCGTCATTCGGCGGTCTCCTAGGTCTTATTCTAGGCTTCAGCATTGTCACGGCTTTTGAGTTTGTTTATTTTCTCACATTTCGACCAGTATTTAACTACCTCAATCGAGATAGAGATTAAGCAAAACTGCAATATATAAATCATTTTAGAACAAACTTCAGCAATAGCTAAGAGCTGAATTATGTATCAATCCTCAACACAATATTATCATTTTATTAGAATCAGACAAATCACACATCTGTAAAGTAAAAGCACAAACGGGTAAAATCAATTTAAATATATTGTGAGACGAACCGATGTGGAGCAAAACGTGCTTTGTTTTTTTTTTTTTAGTTAAAGTATCCCAAGTTCTTCATCTCACCAACCATGGCGGTAATCGAGTCCAACACTTCCTCGCTAGCTGGTATGATTTGCTCAGCGGGCAGCCTGAAACCGGTGAGGATCGAGTTAGATGAAGGACGGAGCTCATAACAGAAAGCCATGCGCACACCCTGAGTGCCATACGCCCAATCAACACTGGCTCCAGCAGCCGGGTAGATGGCATCATAGATGTTGCCACCAGTGTACTTCGTATTATAGCGCTGGGCGACTCCAGCAATGGAAGCATCAAACACCTTCTGGAAGTCCTCTGCATTATCAGGCAGATCGCTCGTGTGTCCATAAGGATATAGCAGATATTGGGAGTAGGAATGGAACGAAACATAAAGCCGAATCTTGTCCTTTATCGAGGCAATGTAGTTTGCGAGCGATTGAGTTTCAATCTCAGAGAATGCGCTAGGTCCAGCATAGGTATCGGAGCATGCATCGTTGCTAGCACCGACTTCATTCCAGTGGAAGTCCCAGTTCCGGTTGGGATCAGCACCGAAGCAGCTGCCATAGGGAGTGCGGGTCTTGCGCCACATACGATTCGTGGTATGAGTGAAGACGTATCCATCGGGATTGGCATGAGGAAAGACATACCAATTGTAATTTTCAGCTAGGTCCTTGACAGACTCCAAGTTTGAAGTTAGGAGCTGATTAATGATGAAGGTGGCAGCTGCGGGAGCAATCCATTCGCGAGCGTGAATACCAGCTTCCAGAAAGATACCGGGCTTATCACTGAGGCTCTTAGATATTTTAACACCAAGAATCGAACGACCTTGATACGTCTTTCCACCCTCAATCAATGTGACCACGTGTGGGTATGCTTTTGCCAGGCTAACCATCCAACTATATGTATCATCCAATTCATAGTACTGCGCCCAATTGTAGTCGGAGGCGCGACCCCTGGGTGCAACCTTCTCATCAACTTCATCCATGGACTTTTGGAAGTCCTTGGAACGGAGCACGTACTTGATTTCAGCCTTCCCAAAAATCTCCAATACATCAGGAACCTTGTGTGGCGCAACAACCATGTGGACATCAGCTCCAACAATGTGAACACCATCCAGGAACATAATGGAATCCGAAGATCCTTCAAGCTGCTTTAGTACAGCCAGCTGCTCTGCATTCTCTGCATTGGCTTGATATAGACGGTAGTTGTCAAAGCGGACCCGTTCTGCTCTACTCAACCCAACAGTTGCCAAAAGGCCAAGCAGACCGAAAAGAAGCGACTTGTTCAGCGACATGGTTGCCGTTGGTATTAGCCATTTAAGGTCGCGTGGTTGGTTTATATTGTCGATGGAGTTTTCAACACAACATTTTGATAACCGCTGATAAGTCAATTAACTAAATCATATTTATTGCCTTTGAGATTAAGACAATTCCTAAACGCATAAATAAGAGCGTTATCTGCGTCCAAGCCCTTATCAATTCTTTTACTCCTCTAGTGTAAATCAATGCACTTTTTCAAAACACTTTTTCTGCGAGTTTCTTTAAAATCAAACGCCTTTTCTTTAAATTAATTATAAAGCATGTGGGTTTAACCCAAAACTATTGAGTGAATAGTGGAATACGTGCTAAAGTATACGGCATACGATCTCATTAAGGTACCTTTAAACACCGGCTGAAAACTATTATGATTTCTGTTAATATGTCTATCTTTCACACATAAAACTCCAAACATTGTTTAACCAATCAAAGTAAGAAGCTAGCGATAGGGAAAGTCTGTACTCGATTCGATTTACAATTTGTATATTTATTTACCAATCAATGTTAAGCATAGGGTCATTCATCAGAAGTTAGTGCTATCATTTATTAATAGTTTTCACAAAATCAGTTGGCCTATGGAACCTATAGAAAGCTTATCAACCTCGTTCGTTTTTATACTAAAATTCTTTTACTTTTTTTAGGTTTTTTATTAAGACATAATATCTACACCGTTTTTGCTAGAGATATTTAGATACGCAGACTATGTAATTTTCAGATTTTTGATGCCACGCCCTTTTACCCATTGTGAAAAAAATAACGCATTTCAAATACTACGTTCGTAAAGAAGAAGAGTATTAGTTTTTTTCAGGTTTCATGGTATCTCGTAGTCGAGACGTCTCGACTAGAGTCTTCTTACTAGTTAAACCCTGAACCCATTAAAAATGGGAAATCAGGATGTAATGGTTTTGTTAAAAGTATGTTACAGGGAGAAGAAGGCGTGGCAGATCCCATAAATATTCTTGATCAGGTGACGAGAAAAGTTGATATAGCCATGTCCGTCCGTCCGTATGTATGAACGCATCGATTTCGGAAACTATAAGAGCTAGAGATTAATTCTTTTATATATATATACGATGTTAGGTATCTGTATACGCGGTATACGCGTTTGTTTCAGAAAAAAGATAACTATTTCAGTTTTAGAATTATCGATTTAACATTTACTGAGAATCAACTTTATATCTCGTTCATCTTAGAGTCACCAAGTCTTCTGCATATATATAGATACTAATTTAATACTTTTCCGATTTTTGTTAGATTATGGATACGGGGTGAATTTAGGGCCGATTCACCCCCACCCCCAATTCGGAAAAAACGTAATTTAATTATTTGAGACATTTGGCAAATATTTTGCTATTACTATATTCTGAAAGTTAAATGAAGATCGTCCTTATAGAAATGGAGCTATAAGCGCTTAGCAGAGCGCACGCGTAAAGAAAGAGTATTTGTTTTTTATTTTTGCAAGGTTCAGGGCGTCCCATAGTCGAGCAGTATCGACTGGAGCCTTCTATAACTCCAGTAGATAATCTAAAAGATTCCTACGAATACTATCTAGTGACTGAGCGCTCTGGCCAGCTTTTCTGGTCAAACCCAATATATACAAATCGAATGTGATAAGTAGGAGTCTAATGCATTTAAAATGTGCTTTTAAAATGTGAGTCATTTATTATAGAAATCATTACTTGAAGTAGCCCAATTTCTGAACCTGACCAACCATGGCGGTAATCGAATCCAAGAGCTCCTCGCTGGCAGGAATAATCTGCGAAGCAGGCAACTTGAAGCCAGTGACATATGAGTTGGAAGAAGGACGCAGCTCATAGCAGAAAGCCATGCGCACACCCTGAGTGCCATAGGCCCAATCAACACTGGCTCCAGCAGCCGGGTAGATGGCATCATAGATGTTGCCACCAGTGTACTTCGTATTATAGCGCTGGGACACTGCGGAGATAGCTGCGTTAAACACCTGCTGGAAGTCCTTAACATTGTCGGGCAACGATTTGGTATGACCATATGGATATAACAGATATTGGGAGTAGGCATGCAACGAAACATAGAGCTGAATCTTGTCCTTTATCGAGGCAATGTAGTTTGAGAGCGATTGAGTCTCAATTTCAGAAAATGCGCTAGGTCCAGCATATGTATCAGAACAGGCACTGTTGCTGGCCCCCACCTCATTCCAATGGAAACCCCAATTGCGGTTGGGATCAGCGCCGAAGCAGCTGCCATAAGGTGTGCGAGTTTTGCGCCACAGGCGATCCTTCGTGTGTGTGTAGACAAAGCCGTCGGGATTAGCATGTGGGATGACGTACCAATTGTAGTTGTCGGCTAATTGCTTAATAGAATCCACATTTGACGTGAGCAGCTGGTTGATAATGAAGGTAGCAGCCGCTGGGGCGATCCACTCTCGAGCATGAATACCAGCCTCGATGAATATGCCGGGCTTCTCACTGCCACTCTTGGAAATCTTCACACCCAGTATAGAACGTCCCTGATAGGTTTTGCCACCCTCAATCAGTGTAACAATCTTTGGGTTTTGCTGGGCCAAGGACTGCATCCAGCCATAGGTATCCTCCAATGTATAGTACTGCGCCCAGTTGTATTCGGAGCTGGCGCGACCCTTAGGAGCCACTTTCTCGTCAATATCATCCATCGACTTTTGGAAGTCCTTCGACTGCAGTTCATATTTAATCTCAGCTTTGCCCAAAATCTCCAATACATCCGGCACTTTATGTGGGGCAATGACCATCTGCACATCAGCTCCGACGATGTGCACACCATCCAGGAATATGATGGAGTCCGAAGATCCCTCCAGCTCTTTTAGCACAGCCAGTTGATCTTCATTCTCAGAAGTGGCTTTGTACAGGCGATAATTGTCATAGCGAACATGTTCCGCTTGACTCAATCCCAAGACGGCCAAAAGGCCCAACGCGGCAAAAAGAAGCGACTTGTTCAGCGACATCGTTGTCGTTGTTATGAAGCATAACAAGTCGTGTGCTGAGCTTTTATAGGGGTTCTCTTTGTTCTCTTATTCGATAGAAACTTTGCTGATAAGTCCAGTCAATCAATTTTATTTACAGTCCTTGTGATAGGTTCGCCAGACTTAAAATTTAAAATAATCTAGGTAAATACACCTATCGGGACACATCTTGATTGTAAATCAACCTAACGTGACATAGACAAAAAAATTGCAAGTCTTTAATTTTAAATTCCTCGACTTTCCAGTCTAGTCATAAAAACCTAAGTATACAGTAAAAACAAGCATGGATGAATGCAGCTAGAATTTCTTTCTGTATCTGTATCTGTATCTGTATCTGTATCTGTATCTGTATCTGTATCTGTATCTGTATCTGTATCTGTATCTGCTGTATCTGTATCTGTATCTGTATCTGTATCTGTATCTGTATCTTGTAATCTGTATCTGTATCTGTATCTGTATCTGTATCTGATCTGTATCTGTATCTGTATCTGATCTGTATCTGTATCTGTATCTGTATCTGTATCTGTATCTGTATCTGTATCGGTATCTGTATCTGTATCTGTTCGTATCTGTATCTGTATTGTATCTGTATCTGTATCTGTATCTGTATCTGTATCTGTATCTGTATCTGTAGCTGTATCTGTATCTGTATCTGTATCTGTATCTGTATCTGTATCTGTATCTGTATCTGTATCTGTATCTGTATCTGTATCTGTATCTGTATCTGTATCTGTATCTGTATCTGTATCTGTATCTGTATCTGTATCTGTATCTGTATCTGTATCTGTATCTGTATCTGTATCTGTATCTGTATCTGTATCTGTATCTGTATCTGTATCTGTATCTGTATCTGTATCTGTATCTGTATCTGTATCTGTATCTGTATCTGTATCTGTATCTGTATCTGTATCTGTATCTGTATCTGTATCTGTATCTGTATCTGTATCTGTATCTGTATCTGTATCTGTATCTGTATCTGTATCTGTATCTGTATCTGTATCTGTATCTGTATCTGCATCTGTATCTTTATCTGTATCTGTATTTGGATTTGGCTTCTAGGAAAGAGTATCGGAGTTTCGCAGTATTTTTACATACATTTTTTGATAAACCTTTGTGCGCTTTTACCAAGAAGCCACTTTAAATTCTTACTCAGCTATCAGCACTAGAAGGAATACGAAGCAACAGTTGACATTGACAATCGCTACTCCCCGTTACTTTTGGCGGACCGCCTGCTGCTGCTCTGCGATTTCTATTTGAATGCGGACGAGAGGGCAACATTGGATATCGATGAACTAGGTTAACAACACTAACTGTTTACTAACTATACATTGATGTACAATACAGCTCGGCCACTCTACTACTGCTACTACTACTGCGCGAGATTCTCAATGCCAAGACATGCCAATTGTTCCTCCATGCCAATTGTTCCTCCATGCCAATTGTTCCTCCATGCCAATTGTTCCTCCTCGTTTATTGCGTACCTCAACTTTAACTGTAGCCGATTAAGCGACGAATGAACAAAGGAAATAAATGCCAACTATAAGAATTTTCACATTTGTTATAATCTGAGCTCGTTGAAAATGGGAAATTGATCTCAGTAATTATAAGAGCTTCAGACTTAAATATGTTTTTGTTAGGTATATTGCACGCGCATATCAAGGTTGTCTCAGAAAATCGATAAGTATTCCGTTCGTTCGTTACAAAGTTATCGATTTTAAAATTTTATATTTAGATCTAGAGTCTCCAAATCAGTTAATTTAATACAATATAGATATTTTTTATTTTCTTATTCACCTTCATCTCACCATCACGTCCTAATCATAATTTCAAAGTTTGATTACGAAAGTCCATCTATTTATGATCAAATTACTTCCCATAGTATTGACAAAAAACCATATGTAAGAGGGCTCTAGTCAAGACTGCTCGACTAGGAGATCTCCTAACGGTTAAAAAGCGAAGCCAAATTTGATCGATAATAAGGAAATGGGATGAATAATCAAAAAATAAATAAATAAACTCATACTGCGTGCATATATAACACATGAGCATACATATAAAAATTCAGTTTTCTAGCTTTCGTAGTTTACGAAATCCTGCGTTCATGCAGACGGAAGGAGAGACGTCGCAATGATCAAGAATATATATAGTGTATGGGGTCTACCACACCACCTTCTGCCTGATACATATATTTTCACAAAAACATTATACTCTTTCCCAATTTCAATTGGTTTAGGTTATAAAGAAATAAATAAATGCAAGTAAGGATAACATGGATACTCTGAACTCTACGTAGAGACGATATTCCAATTACTCCATACTTCTATTGTATTCATATGAATACATCCAGCAAACGCCAATTTGGTTAGAAGGTAGAGATGTATTTGAAATTCAAAATATATCAAATCTGAGTATTCATTCAAAAATCCCCGCCGTAATTTGGTTTCTTAAATTTTTTTGTGATATTCAAGGTATGTTTAAAGAGTAAACCAATTTTTACCATTTTTACGATAACAGGCATCGAAAAAAATAGTCGTTTAAGGGAAATACACATGTAACAATTTTAAATTTCTTTTAAAATTTATACAGATTGATATAAATAGTTCTATCAGTATCAGTTAGCCTACTAAGACTAATCATCTATCAAAAGGTCGTTTAGACTTGAACCTTTTAATGGGAATAGATGTCCTTGTGAAAATCTGCGTAACAGAAACGACCCATAAGGGTTGGTCAGAATGAGTATTTTTGCAGTCATATCTGTAACCACAAAAACTGACTAGAGTACATTTTATACATTTTACACATGTTTAAATATTTTAGACATGTATTTAAATATATTAAACGTGAGTTGGATCAGATAATCTTTGCTTCAGAGAATATCTTTTGTTATATGATCGCAAGACCGCAAATAATTAAATAATACATTCAAATATTTATAGACCGGGAACGAGTATAATACAGTTGTCATATAGTCATACCATCATATATTTATGGTACTCATTTGCTGTAAATACCATTTATGCTTATGCCTGTATTTTTCACTCCTTTTGACTCATCTATTTTACACATCAATCATTCACTTCTGACAGCAGCTGTCTAGGGTCTGACACATTCCAATTGTGAGCTGATTGATGAGCTGAGTGAATAAGAGACAGCTCTATAAATTGACTCCATAGTTGTTTTCATTTAGTAATAAACAGTAATCATGAACCAATTGTCTGAAGTGCAATCCAACTATAGCAGACTGTTCATAGACTTTCTGCGCAATAGCTACATAAGTGGATTGAAGCTTCTGCTCCTACGCAGCCCTGTGCACTACGCTAAGTGAAGATCTATCTAGTAAATAATCCACTTGATGCCAATTAACACTATTACCAATATTGGCAGAGCTCTTTGGCTGGCATTCCTAGCTCTGATTGTTGTCTCGACACACATCGTTATCGTTAATCTGACACTCGAGTACATTGATCAGCCCACGGAGATTCATATGGCGCCCAATCTGGTGCACGTATCCAATAGCCCCTTTCCCGCAGTGGGTGTTTGCAGGTCGAGCATGATTAGTAGGAGTCTAATGCATAGCTACGCTTCCAAAATGTAAGTCGTTTATTGTCAAATATTCAATTAAAATACCCCAGTTTTTCCATCTCAACAATCATGGCGGTCATTGAGTCCAACAGCTCCTCGCTGGCAGGAATGATTTGGGAGGCAGGCAACTTAAAGTTGATAAAATATACGTTGGATGAAGGGCGCAGCTCATAGCAGAAAGCCATGCGCACGCCCTGTGTGGCGTACACCCAATCTACACTCGACCCAGCTGCTGGATAGATGGCATCATAGATGTTACCACCAGTGTACTTTGTATTATAACGCTTGGAAATGGCAGAGACGGCTGCGTTGAATACTTGTCGATAGTCCTTAACATTGTCGGGCAATGATTTGGTATGACCATATGGATATAACAGATACTGTGAGAAAGCATGAAACGAAAGATAGAGCCGAATCTTCCCCTTTATCGAGGCAATGTACTTAGACAGAGATAGAGCTTCAACCTCAGAGAATGCTCTGGGTCCAGCATAGCTATCAGAGCACGGACTGCTGCTCGCGCCCACCTCATTCCAGTGGAAGCCCCAGTTACGGTTGGGATCAGCACCAAAGCAACGACCATAAGGTGTCCGGGTTTTACGCCATAGACGATTGCTTGTGTGTGTGTAGACAAAGCCGTCGGGATTGGTATGGGGGAAGATATACCAGTTGTAATTTTCGGCTAGTTGCTTTATAGAATCCACATTTGACGTGAGCAGCTGGTTGATAATGAAGGTAGCAGCCGCTGGGGCGATCCACTCTCGAGCATGAATACCAGCCTCGATGAATATGCCGGGCTTCTCACTGCCACTCTTGGAAATCTTCACACCCAGTATAGAACGTCCCTGATAGGTTTTGCCACCCTCAATCAGTGTAACAATCTTTGGGTTTTGCTGGGCCAAGGACTGCATCCAGCCATAGGTATCCTCCAATGTATAGTACTGCGCCCAGTTGTATTCGGAGCTGGCGCGACCCTTAGGAGCCACTTTCTCGTCAATATCATCCATCGACTTTTGGAAGTCCTTCGACTGCAGTTCATATTTAATCTCAGCTTTGCCCAAAATCTCCAATACATCCGGCACTTTATGTGGGGCAATGACCATCTGCACATCAGCTCCGACGATGTGCACACCATCCAGGAATATGATGGAGTCCGAAGATCCCTCCAGCTCTTTTAGCACAGCCAGTTGATCTTCATTCTCAGAAGTGGCTTTGTACAGGCGATAATTGTCATAGCGAACATGTTCCGCTTGACTCAATCCCAAGACGGCCAAAAGGCCCAACGCGGCAAAAAGAAGCGACTTGTTCAGCGACATCGTTGTCGCTGTTATGAAGCACACGAAGTTGGGTTCTGAGCTTATATTGACTTGTTCTTTGTTCTGTGTTGTGATTGAATGGAAATAGTTTAAAACAAAGTGAATAAGTTTGTTTGGGTACATGTTGATTGCAAGCCAATGTAGAATGGCAAAATGAAGAACCAAAAAGTGTAAGTCATAAATTTTAAATTCTTTGTACTAAAAATAGGCATAAAGAACTTCGATTTACTGTGAATGCCAGTTAATCATGTGCAAGTATTTCATATATTTTAGTTATATAAAGTTCTTCACTAATAACTAATGTTGGACGTATTGAAATTTCGTTAAATGAATAGACTTTTGATGAATCCATAGTACATTAACGATCAAAATTAAACTTGCTTGCTTACTAATTTACGATCTAAAAACAAGTAAGAAAGCTCTAGTCCAGGCGGCTCGACTATGAGATACCCTGAACCCAGCAAAACAAAAACTAATACTCTTCTTCTTTACTTTGAACTTTGGACGCATTCTAGATGGACGATCTTCAGAAGCTTTCGGAATATTTTAATAGCATTCAAGTGTCCATTTACCAAATTACAATGAGTTTTTTTTTTTAGTGGCGAAAGGGGCTTGGCATAAAAAATCTGAAAGTTAAAAAATCTGCGTATTCCTAATATCTAGCTAAACATACGAATTTGAACTCAAAGGAAGTTATGTTGAAAAAAACGTAAAAAAAAATTCAACGAATTTCCGATTTTTATTTTTTTATCGCAAAAACAAAATAAATTCGTTCTGCGTAACTTACATACGAGTATTCATGTGAAATTTCAGCTCTCTAGCTTATGTAGTTTCCGAAATCTCGACGTTCTATTATCAACTTTTTCTTGTGCTGATCAAGAATTTATATACTTTATGGGGTCTGCGACGTCTTTTTCTGCTTGTTATATACTTATTCACAAAACCATTATACCGTGAATTGCCATTTCAATGGGTTCAGGGTATAAAAATAAATATTAATAGAAAAACGTAATTATAAGTTAAAAGGAAAACCTGCTATAGATATAGTTTTATTATATATGTAGATTATACGTTCTAAGGTCCAAGTCAATTCGCAATGGCATTAATTAAAATTGCTTTTGCGAAGTGAGTTTATAAGGATCGTACTATTATTATTTTCATTCTCAAGCAAAGAAAGTGTATTGAATCTGCGTTCAACTCGAAATGTTTTATGTTCGCACTCAGTTCGCATGCTAATGACCCATTCGATTCCCAGCTATCAGCACCAAACACAATTCCAAGCAAGCGTTGGCAATGGCAGCCGCTACTCCCCGTTGAACTTGGAGAACTTGGCAGACCGCCTGCTGCTGCTGAGCAACTTCTATTTGAATGCGGACGAAGAGGTCCCGTTGGATGCCGCCGAACTGGGTCAACTCCACTGGCTGCTAACTAGCTACTACAATGGCAGCGTGTACTCGGTGCACGATATACTGCGCGAATTGACACCCGGTTGCGGAGACCTAGTGCTGCGGGGGATCGTCTACGGCACGCCTGTTAACACAAGCCAGTTATTCGTCAAGCGAGCTACTGCGTCTGGAGTGTGCTGCATATTCAACTATAGGCGACCCAGTTATTCGCAATATCCGTGAGCAATAGGCATAGACTTAGACTATGCTCAAGGATTTAACCCTAGCTACTTTTTTCTACTACTTACTACAGCGAGCAGCGTGCGCTAGATGATGCAGAAATGGTGGCGTTGCCCCAAGTGGTTTTTGAATCGAATTCCATTTTGAATGGCATCCAATTTGTGCTGCAGGACACACAGAAGGATGATTACACATTGAGCTACTTCACAAATACGGCCTTTCGGGTAACTAAGAATATTGCAGTTGGGTGCAACTAACTGCATATGATTTATTCAGAGCTTAAATCCTATCGAATGTTTGGGAAGATATGATTTTTCCCTGCATGGCACTCCTCCAGTAGGTATATATACATATGTGGACATTTTATCAGACACAGCAAAGAAATTTAAAGTCAATAACGATTCTTGAAGTATTGTGCTTAAAAGAAAAATTTAAAAGGAACGATGCAATTGACTAAATGTATTTGTGCAACTAGCATCAAAATTCAGTTGCAAACATAGTTTTGAATTGCAAATTTATTTTGTAGACTCTGTTTCCAAAAAGGGAAAAGGAGTTTATTGGTTTTGTGCAATGTCCGTCTTGCTGTCCGTCCGTCTGTGTGTATGAACGCAATATTTTTCGGCGCTTCGGAGACTTAACATTTTAAACATATGCTCATGTATTCTCCCGAATTAAAAATTATAAAAATATTCCCGATCCGCCCACTAGGGGCGTGGCAAATCGGAAATTTCTTGCGCCCGTAAGCCAGGCGAAAAGTACTTCAAATTTAGTTTGAAGAATGTTGTAAAGTATTCCTTTATATAAATTGACATGAGCTTCTGCTCTGGGTAGTGGTCGGTTCAAATCTGTTCTTTATTTCAAAATCGAATGTGGTCCTAGTCGAATATAGCCTAGTCGCTGAGCGCAGCGACAGAACGGGAGAGCGTATATATATATATATATATATATATATGTATGTGTATATGCACAGGGCATGTACATATGCAAATATACATATGAAAGTAAAATATCAAGTGAATCAAGTTCCTTAGAATTTGCTAAATATGTACCAATACCAGTTCTCATGTTCTCATTATGATCCATGGAAAACCGAAGATTTGCAATAAATAATGTCAGATAGCTATAGATGTCGATGCATAAACTAATCCTTAAGGCTTCTAGATGTAAAATTTAACTTGCTTGTTAAGTGGTGCAAGGATCAGATATCCCGTCCAAGCTAAGACCAGTCCTGCTACTCTTAGCACATTTGCTCGTGATATTTTCAGTTGCTTTGGGTTGTGCTAACTTAACTTGCGTGGTGCCTTACTTACTTTCAGCTCCTGATATTTCCGCAAGAGGATTACGCCACTGTGCAGTCCAATAAACATGGCGAAATACTCGTCGATCACAATACCATTGTGGAGGTGCCTGTGCAGCCGAAGTTTTTCGACTCCAGTGCTGCGGTGCGCGGCGTCACGCCCAAAGTACGTCGCTGTTACTTTCCAGAGGAGGGCAGAAAACTGTTGAATCAGTGCGTGAACGGCAATCTAATGATTCAGCAACTAAAGCTTCTGCTCTACAGATCCTACTACTCACTGGATGAGTGCATTCTACTCTGTCGCATTAGGAGCATGCTGCAGCACTGCGGCTGTGCGTCCTCCCCCATGGCCGGTACCGCTCTGAATGTCAGCTACTGTACGCTGCTCGATTTGCCCTGCCTGATGAAATGGCGCAGGGTTTGGTATGGATTCAACGAGTACCCATATGTGGAGCCGGACGAGGAGGCAGCAGAGGATGCCAGCAGCATGGTGCAATGTCCACTTTGCCTGCCCAACTGCGATGGCGTTAACTTTGAGATTTCGAGCAACGTGGCTCCGCTTAGAAGATCCTTTAATTCGTCGGGCTACGGACATGGCCTACTGTATGCTGGACTTGTTTTAAAGCCATCCATCCATCAATTGCTGAAGCTCATCTTTACTTGCAGAAAGGATTTGAACAACGATCGTCCCTTGTCCATAATCAAACTGTTCTTTAAGCTGCGCTTCGCGCAGTCCACGCAAATGGATATGGTTGGCGATTGGGTTGTGCTGCTCAGTTAAGTCGAATTATATACAGATTACTTTTAAACTCATTCCCTGAAATGAGATTAGTAGAAAGTCCGTCCGTCTGTATGAGCGTTACTCAGCGTTTAACCGCTACTGCCGCGCAGATCAGATCTTTCATAGTACTCCAAATTCTTTTAACTGAGCAATCCTTAATTTCAATGTCTTTGTAGATCGCTTTGGTGGCATTTTATCATTGATGTATGGCTTTAGCATAATTAGCTACATAGAAATAATTTACTACCTAACTGGCAAATGGTTCGTCGTTTACTACAGAGCCTGCTTCAAACCAACAAAGGAGATCAATAAATTGGATTTGCACAGTGGCGCGCTGCACTGGATCGAATAATAAAGCAGAAGTGAACATTTGAAATACAGATTTCGCTTATGTGATTCGCTTAGAGCTCAAAGTACACAAGTATATTATAATCGCTGCACGGCTCTCCCACTCGCGCACTCACAACAATTGAACTTATTGAATTATAAACTGTAGTTAATATATGTGTATAATATATAATGCATGCTACAAAATGTTAATTGCCCGTGCAAGCGATTCATGTTTAAGTTTAATAATCGTCCCCACGAGACACAATCTCCTTGCAGGTGGGCCGCAAAATGATGGTGTGCTCATACTGCGCCGTATAGCAGCCCTTGATGTCGCACAGCGGCGGGTAGGCCTCCACGATGCCCTTGTCACACAGATCCTTGAGTGCCATTTGGTACTTCGTAGCGCCTGCGCGATCCAGCCAACGTTTGCAGAAGGCCAATGTGCCGAAATGTTTGTTAATCGTGCCCAGCAGCTGCTTAGATGACTGCAAACGCAGCGGCACGAATGGCAAATCAAAGTTCTTCATATAATGCGAACAGTCCATGTCGTCATGAACCAATCCGCGACCCGTCGAGCCGAACGTTTCAATGGCATAGAATTCATCCTCTTCCATGCGCGTTGACTCGCCGCCCTTGACAATGGGCACGGTCTTGCCAGCATGAATACCTGCAGGGAAAGTGGAGGACGTTAGTAATCCAATATATATGCCATAGTATAAGCAGATTATCTTTCTTACGGTACGGGCTAATGGAGTGTCCGTTTAAGTTACGAATGGCCTTGATCGGATAGGTCTTGCCATCCAGTTCGATTTCGTACGATTCCATCACCTCCTGTATGGCCGAGCCAACGTCGCATAGACGCACGTCAATGCCCGCTTCCTTGATGCCCGTATTGGTTGCCTCCTTTACCGCCTGCAGCAGCTTATCGTACTTATCGTTAAAGGTCAACGTGAAGGCGCAATCGATGATGCGGCCCTTGATGTGAGTGCCAAAATCAATTTTGCAAACATCATCATATTGAAGCACAGTAGTGTCGCCCGCATTGGGCGTGTAATGGGCAGCGCAATGATTAAGCGAACAGCCAGTGGGGAAGGCAAGGCCGGCCTCCAAGCCATTCTCCCCAATCAATCGGCGCGCGGTATTTTCCAATTCCTCGCATATCTGGATCATGGTCATGCCTGGCTTAATGTATTTTTGCATATATTGACGTGTCTGGCGATGCGCTTCGGCGGCTTGGCGCAGCTCATTGTAGATGTCGTTGTTCATGCGATCTAGCGCACGCTTTTCCTCCGACGTATACCGATCCTTGGCGGTGCGATCGTCGGCCATATCCTTAGGTATTGGATGGTCCATTATCTGACCCTCCGGATAGTTGCCATTGGGATAAAGCTCCGATATAGGTATGGTGGGTGGATCGGTTTGACCAGATTTTTTTCCTTTATTCTTCTTCTTCGTTGGCTGCGCCGGAGTTGGCGCTTTTTTCTCGGCATCGCCATTGATGGCAATTTCCGACTCACCACCCTCAGCGATCTTCTTTGCTGCGGCTTCTATAATAATTTACAATTCAGCATATAACAGATTTGTACATATATATACATATATATTAATTATACGTATTTATACAAATATATACATACATATGTATACATATATACCTGCATGATAAAGGCAGCAGGTCACTTACCTTGTCGCAATTTTTTATTGTTCGGCTTTGGCTTCTTTTGTTTCTTGGCGTCGTCGCCGGTAGCCACTTCTGTCGCGGCCGCCTCAACATTCAATGCTTCCACTGCTGACATGGTTAATGTATCGCAAAAAATTATAAAATACACTTGCGGCTACTGTGCAATGATGGCGATGAAAGGAGAGCACGAGGTTAGTGATGTGTTGTTACCTTAAAAACACGATATTTTTCATTCAAACGATAACTTCAATCGCATGCTTGACTTAACTTCAAATTTGTATGTCGATTATAGACAGTGGATGTTGCTGTACAAATCTGGCATATGTACATGTATTTAAGAGAATACAAATTTATCTAATTTCATTGTTTTAATACTATATTGATTATGTGCAACAAAGTTTTGAAACCTTTTGCAGCTATAAAGTCATAATTGTGATGTAAAAACTAGTATTAAATAAAAAACTAAGAAACCTTATAAAACAGAATGCTATGCATTTTTAATAAACTCAAGCATTCATTCCCTTATTCGATCTCGATAATAATTATTTTCAATGTTTATTTCTAGTGCTATCTAAATAATCGTTCACAATGGTGTTACCCAATTTGAGCAACGCGTTCACCGATAAATTGTGGCGGCTGCTCGATAGTTGTTAGCTGTTTACTTTCAACGAAATGGATGAAATTCTGTTTCCTACACAAAATTCATTAAGCGATAATGATGATGGTGATTTAAAATTCTTTAATACCGCTACCGAAAACCGCAAAGACAGCGAAACCTCTGACACAGCAGATGTTGATGGCAAGGATATCAAAGCTGATGCAGATGCAGATGGTGACTCCGGCGAGCCATCTCAAAAGAAGCTGAAAACCAAAAAGGAGCTCGAGGAAGAGGAACGCGAGCGCATGCAGTAATTATCTCATTCTCGTTTTTCCAATAGCTAGTTAAGCTAAATTTTTTAGGGTGCTAGTGTCCAACTTCACGGAGGAGCAACTTGATCGCTATGAGATGTATCGCCGGTCGGCCTTTCCAAAGGCCGCAGTCAAAAGGCTAATGCAGACCATAACCGGATGCTCGGTGTCGCAAAATGTAGTTATAGCTATGTCCGGCATAGCCAAGGTGTTCGTAGGAGAAGTTGTGGAAGAGGGTAGGTCGTCAAATTGCAAATCCGTATATTTTTTTATTCATATAATTTGTCTTTCAGCTCTAGATGTAATGGAGCAGCAGGGCGAATCAGGTGCACTGCAACCAAAATTTATTCGCGAAGCTGTGCGAAGGCTACGCAGCAAGGGACGCATGCCCATTGGACGCTTTCAGCAGCCGTATTTTAGACTAAACTAGACTTAAGAACTAGGCTAGGCCCGCACTTAGGCTGTAAGTGAAAACATTTTTAATCCATATATAAAAAGCGTCTTTATTTTTTAAAACCTAAGCTAATCCTGTGACCTTGCCTCAGCCTGCATCGTCTGCAGGACAATATGAGGCACCAGATGTGACGAAGCATAATTGAGTGGAACCGTTGCCAGCGGCGCGCTGCCATCGGATGGAAAGTTCAGCTCTTGCGCCATCGGCATATCCCGATCGATCACATCCTGCGCAATCAGAGTTTTCGTCTCTTCGTATTCCATGCCCGCCTCTGGCTTGGCGCCCATTAGCAGTTTGCCCCGCTGCACGCCCATATATTGCGTGGCCTTCGCATTTAGGGGCAGTTGCCCACAGGTGTCGGCGTGCACCTTTCGATGCGCCTGAAGATTGGAGATGCATGTGAAGCGTTTGCCACAGTTGTTACAAAGGAAGCGCTTGATGCCCGTGTGAACAGTCATGTGGGTTAAAAGGCTTTCCCGGTATGGATACTCCTTAGGACAAAGCTGCAATATGAGAAGGATCAGGAAATGATATTAAAGCTATGCTGAAAGCGGGATATTCACAAGAATCGATTTTAATCTTAACTGTAGCCTAATAATTAGTTATATTCAGATTATGACTTTCAATAGAATTGTTTTAAATATCTTCTGAAACAGAGGCGGTCGTTTCATTATCAACTTCAAGATTTAAGTGGACAATCATTAGTTTCATCTCATTTTGCTGGGAATCTTCAGCACGGGATGAGGACTAAGCCGCAGATTTTGTTATGTATCTCTAATTATATTAACTTTATATACATTTATACTCAAATATTTAGAAAGACATCTCGCAGTAGATTTAAATACCTTCATTCATTATACATTTTTATATATAATCTACTTTGGGATCGTATCTATTTAGTTTCGAATTAGAAGGATAGAGAAAAAAGATTTTTTATTCAGTACAAACTGAACTGCTAATATTAAAAGTAACGGAAACACACTAAGAACAGGAATCATCCAAGGAATCCAAGAGTCTCTAACATCAGGTCTTAGTTCTAACAACATATGCAACTATTAACAAACAAGAAGAGTCAAGTCTGGTTATCCTCAATAGCAAGTCTTCTTGAATAATAATAATAATGGAGTCGGAGAGGAAGGCATTTGCTTGGTTAACGGACAACAATTTCATACTCACATGGCACTTGTAGGGCTTGTTGTCTGTGTGACGGGTCTTCAAATGCGACTTGTACTGCGCCTTCACCTTGAACGTCTTGCCGCACTTGTCGCACTGGTAAGGCGTCTCCGACTGGTGCAGGAGCATGTGCGTCTTCAGTATGCCGGCTGTGGAGAGCCGTTTGCAGCAGACACTGCACTCGTACAGAGGCACTCGGCCGCACTCGGAGCGCACGTGATCCGAGAGGGAGGTGCGCCCTGTGAACTTCTTGCCACACTTATCGCAAATCAGATTCCGGGGCAGATTACGCGGCTCTTTGCGGGCATGGTAGTTCTTCTCGTGGTTCTTCAGACTGTCATGCCCAGTCATGTACTTGTCGCACTTCTCGCAGTAGAGCAGCTCCTTGTGCTGCTGGTGGGCGTGCTGGGTGGCCAGCTCCTTGCTGGCGAAGAATAGGTTGCAATAGCAGGGACACTTGTGGATCAGACTGCCATCCTTGCCGTGCACCTTCATGTGCGTCTCCAGGCGCTTCTCGACCAAGTAAATTTTGCTGCAGATTTTGCACTTGAAGACTTCCTCATCTAGCTTGGCGTGTGCATCCGCATCCTTGAACAGCTCCTTGACCGCCTGTTCGCTTAGCTTGTGATCGTCGCGTAGATGCTTCTCGTAGGGCTTGCGGATGTGATAGATTTTCACGCAATGTGGACACTGCCAAGTCTTCTCCATTTTACTTAACATTTTGAGGCGCTCCTTCAGCTCCTTTTTGGTTATTTTGGCAACGCGGCGCGGAGCAGTTGTTGGTTCTTCCTGGGTCACAGGCGAGGCGGCAGCTGTTCCCCTCTTTCTATACTTGCGTTTTACACTGGATTTTGTGAGAGGACGCAGTTGCGCCTCTTCATCGCTATCTGGCTCCGTTTCACGCAGTGCCAGCACATCCTCCTCCATGTGATCCTCCCCATTCTGCTTGGCCATGGGCACAGCGGCAATCTCGTCCAGAATTCCCGTTGCATGCTCCACTTTTAAATGCTCGTAGGGCTTCATACTCTCGTCCTGGCTGAGCAGCACGTCTAGCAGCTTGTCCTTCTCATTGCTGTAGATGTCCAAGCCGTTGCTGCCCTCCATTTTTACAAAGGCGCTGGCATCCTGATACTCAAAGTCGGGATCGATGGCCTCCTCCTTGACGAGTGCTGGGGGCGGTAGCTTGAACTGATTCGCATCCGCCTCCTCGTCACTATTGTTGGGCTCAAAGTCGGGATACTCCTCGTCCGTGTCGCTCAGCTCCTGGCTGCTAACGAACTCCTGTTTCAATTTAATGGGTACTTGAACTTTAAGCCTACTGGCGAGCGGCACATCGTCGTCGCTGTCTTCTGCAGCTGGCGCTGGACATTTCTTAGGTCTGCCACGCTTTCGCTTGACTACTTGCGCAGGTCCATCCACGGGAGTGGGAACTACAAGGAAGTGGGATTAGAATTAAGCTAAGGAACAGAAGCATCTGAATCACCCACAACCTTGTCGGCAGTTCCGTTGATGCTTAGCCGGGCTGGAGGCAGGAATCCCTTTGCATTTCTCGTCATGCTCGGATTGATGTTTCACGCTGCTTTCTCGATCCGCAAAGCACTTGCCACACAGCTGAAATAGGGAAAACAATTGGGATTTCTACTTGAAAGGATTTAAGGGAGATGACTGACCTCGCATTTGAAGAGCTGCTGGTCCTGGTTCACGTTAAATTTGCGCTCCTGATGCGCCTCCTCGATGTGTGCCTCGTGCTCCACCTCGCTGCCGAAGAGGCTGTGGCACAGGCGACACTCGATATACGCGCTATGGCTGATCCTCAGATGATCCTTCAGCTGCTCCTCATGACAACTCGTATGCTCGCAATAGCGACACCGGAAGCCACCCGGCGGCTCGTGTTTCTTCACATGCTTCACGTAGCCGGCGAGCGAAACTAATGCCTTGTTGCAGACGGGACAGTGAAGCTTCGGTATGCCGTCTGTTGTTATTTCCACCAGCATTTTCTGACCAGCATTCAGTGATTGAGCTGCTGTAAAACGGAACCAACATAATTTATGTTGATTTACACACAAAACACAGGAAATACTATTTGTTTTATTTTTATTTTTTATACACAAATGCAGCCCTGGTCGCATGCAACGCAAAGTGCTGGGAGGGGGAGCCTAAGCAGCGCGGCTTAGACATAAATATAATAGTAATTATGCTCGCCTTCATTACACCTACCCATTCTTAATATCGAATTCGTTCTGAAGAGCTACATATGAATACAACAGTTATTGTTATTGAAATGCAAGTGATTGAAGTTTTTTCTCGGTGTATATTTTTGTGATTTTTATGCACACCGTTATTTGTTGTTGTGTAGCAGCACTGTGAAAAAATTTAACTACTTGCGTTATACACTCAGCGAATACATATTAGAGATGGGCGTTATATTCGAGTAACTGTTACATGTCACGGTACCTCTGGCTTTGTAAGTCACAGCTGTGAGTGGAAAAATATTTAATTTATATATAGAAAAAAATTAAAAATATAAATTATAAATAATCCATTTAGTAACCATCCATCAATCTAGTTTTTATTTGAAACACACAAATGCATTTGGGGAAATTAAAACTTTCAAATTAAACGAGCGGAAAGAGATTCTTCTGCTAACTGCAATGGGCTGTTAAAAAATTATCGATTACTTTTTTGCCGTGGCGGTAATTTTAAAAAGGGGGGCATACTCGTGTTCTCAAGATTATCATTTAACATATGGAATTGCAGCTACTAGTAAACTCAGCTGTGTCTATTTTTATTTGTTGCATGTTTTGTTATAAGTAATAACAACCAAGTTTCAATTTGAATAATTTAGCTCTTATGTGAACAATTTATCTGTTAACCGATAGACGCCAACTGCTGTTAGACGTACTGTTAGCTGCTGTAAGGCCCCTGCAAATAATAACATGTTTCTGTTTGGCGGCATTTTCAAAAATGTTTCTCTTTGTATATTTTGTAACGAGTGTGTATTAAAAACTATATAATGTTAGCTTGAAGCGTTTCACAAACCTTTTGCAACTTAAACAATAATCATTACCATGTATATCACGCACATGCTCATTGCTAACCATATTATTTACACGTATTTACAATTGCGGTTCCCTTTATGGATTTGATAAAGCTTTTATCGCAGAATCGCTAGAAACTAATGGACGTATCGTGCTCGATATCATAGCTGTGCATTTTGTCAATTATTCTGTTGTTGATCACTTCCTTGACATTGACGGACCAAAGGAAATCGTAATGATTCCAATCCTTATAGGGTATGCGATAGAGATCCGCACATGGTAGCAATGTTGCCAGATATTCAACATCCTCCACGGCGGACATATAATCGTTATCGCTGTAGTACATATTTACACAACTATTGATATTCTGCACGTTATACGAGGGGGGTTCCGCCTGTCTGTAGATGATCTCATTCTGCTCCTTGCCGTGATCGTATTGTCGGAAGTCGCCTGAAGTATATAGCTGTAGGTAGTGAATGATCTGTGTAGTCGACGCGCCAGCTGGATGCGTCTCACAAACGTCTGTTAACAGCGTCTGAAGCAGGAATAAGCATTGAATGAGAATTGGAGTTGATAGACAAACTGCCCTCCCGCAGTTTATTACTTACATGATTTAGATGACGGGTGCCCCAACCGCCTATGAAATCTAACAGACCCGAGCACAAAAACTTCAGCATGGAGCCCACCGAGCAGACATGCTCACACAGAATCTTTTGGATGCTCGTAATGGGCAGCAGCTCCATGTTGCCCAGCACCCAGCTGAGTACCGAGGGCGAGCCAAGCAGCATCCCACCCAGCTTGGACAGAATAAAGGAATGATTCCTCATGTAGGCGATGGGCGCCAGCAGGTGCACCGTTCGCACCTTCTCGTTGTACCACGGCAGCGAGGACATCAGCACAAAGTAAGTTGTCGTGCCCTGCGAGTGGGCAACGAAATGCAGCGACTTGCTGTCGCTCACAGCCAAGGCAAAGTCCAACATCGCTGCCAGATCGTAGACTCCGATCTCGTGCCAGCTGAATTTCCAGAAATCCGATGTATCCGGATGTATGTGCTTGTGCTGCCTGGAGTAGGTGTTGCCTCTCGCATTGCCCAGCCACACGTCGTAGCCCGCATCGGCGAACATATAGGCGAGCGATGTCTCCGGTCCATTGATGATCCAGTCATCAGATGCGCAGAGGATGCCGTGCTGCAGGAATACCACAGGCTTCTTCTTCTCCCGCGTCTCATTCCGCGCCTGCAGCTTGGGCGAGGTGGGTATCCGATAGATCGTGAGTATATAGTCGTCTGGTGTGTGAACTGTGTGCTCCTCCACAGGATAGTTGTGATTCGTTATGAGAGAGGCCTGCAAAGAAATAGAAGAAAAACTTACAAAATTATAAAATTATAAGAAATAGTAATAAGTAGATAATCCAGAGAACAATTCCCTTTATAGTCCCTAACTCAACCAGGAAGGATCTACTACTTGTACTTTATGCTTTAAAATACATTTCAGTTCAATTCATTTTAATAAGAAAAACCCCGAAAGTCTTAGATTGAAGTTAATTTACAATCAGTTGAGATGTCTGGGACCATCGAGAGGCAGATTAAATATACTTTAAAATGCTTTTATCTTCATTGAAATATACGAGGAAAGTTTAATCTACTTTAAAATGCTTTTATCTTAATTTATATATATTTTAATTATTTGACATTATTTATTATTAATACTTTACTTTATTTTATATATGTATATGTTTCCTATGTATATTCAATTATTTCTATATGTAATTTTATATTAATATTATTAAATTATTATTAATTTGGTTAATAATTAACAATTTAAGTATTCAAAATTTGCTTTTTATAGTGTTCTGTCAGCCCATATACAGTTGGCATTATACATATATCAATTATTGCAGATCATAAAATTTATGTGCGAAGCTTTTCCAAGCTTTTTATTTTGTTTGCCGAACAAAACAAAAAACTTGCCTGAAGATCACACCACTTTTTTCTCTTTTTTGCTTCTTGTTTATTACCTCCCTTGCCCCTATCATTTCTCCAATGTTTCACAAATTTAATCGTGCTCAAAGTTCAAGTGCTTAACTGTTGTTTGTATTTGCTATCTGCCACTGTTTCCCAGGTGGGTGTTATGATTAAATGGTCATAAGATATAATAATAGGAAAATAGAGACTTGTCAGTGCTCTCTCTCTCATTCTTTCTTTCTCTGTCACTCTCATTCTCAGTGCTCGTTTGTGCGATAATGCGAAACAAAAGCTTAACGAAACGTTTCGTTCAGTTGAGAACGCATCACCCACCAGCAGCGGCGAGCACAGCAAAAGCAACGGATGCCAAAGTCCAAGCACACGCAGCGCGTCATCGGTCAAACTTTGCTAGTGGCAGCGACAGCGCAGCAGCAGCGCGGCGTGTGCCATTCATTAGTGTGAGGGGCGTGGCAGAAAAGTTTAGCAAGCAAAGCTCCGTTACACTGATCGTGGGGGGTTGTGGCGGGCAGGCAGCGAGGCCATGCTTGTTCGTACTTCAACTCCCTTATCAGAAAGAGCGCGCATCATATTGGGCACAATCAGCTGACGTGCGTAGCTGCTACTGTTGTTACTGCTGTTGTTGTAACTGTTAATCGGGTGATCGCAGCTGCTTTATAAAAAAGTACGCAGCGCACATAAATAGCGCAGAGAGAAATGAATACACTAATAAAAAATGAGGTCTTGTAGAAACTGAATGCATATTTGAAGCATCTGTTGAAGATCCAATTTGACTTTATTGTATTCTTTGTATTCGTAAGGATTAAATGATGGATAATTATATAAATCATGTCAAAGAAATTGTATATTTATTTTTCAAGTTCATTTAAAATTGTTAATATTTTATTAAGTTCAATTAATTCCTTTTTTTTAATTTAAGAGTTTATTTATTTATTTTAGATTCATTTTCTAATTTTCGAAATCATAAACGAACTTCTGTCCCTAAATTTTTCTCAGTGCAGCCCACATGATTTTGTGTTTCGTTCTAAAAAAAAATTGTCCCATGAAGATTTTATAAATATTTTTGCTGAAATATTTGTCTAATCAGACATGCGGAAGAGGGGCCATAATAGAATGATATGATGCTCTATATACATATACTGGAATCTATGTATGTATGAATATGTATTCGTATGCGTATTCATGTACATATACATATGTACTCATAAATGGGTTATTATGTTTTGTTATTGTTTTTAGTGGAACACGCGCGTGTTTCTAGAGCTTTCTCTATGAGAACTGGCACAACCTAACTTTATTATCAGCCGCACACATATATATAGTACGAGGGAGCTACAACATATATCACTGATATGAATGGGGGAATGGAACATAAATAATTATTGTACTATCAGCCGATCAAGGTTAAACTTAGTCAATTTCCTCAGGATATCAGTCACGATATTAAGCACCGAGTCAAATTAGTCATTCACAAATGATCTCAGCTCCTATCCTAAATTCATTATGTCATTTCGATCGTACTGTAAATGAATATACATAAGTAACAATACAGATGATAATCTTAGTCACAATCAGCTCATTGAAACAGTAATTCAATAATTCCTAATAGTCATTCACTGTTGCTTCTCTTCTTTCATTGAACTCTTTGTGTGCAAAATTATATATACATATATAAATGCTATAAAGTCGTCGAAAACAAAAGATTTAGATACCATTGGCTGGCAGTACGCCACGTCTTTTAGGGCCCAAGGCAAAGTTCACGATAATTATGAGTCAATTGCAAATATCTTATCTTAATATTTATTTATACATATACATATTATTGATTCCCAACTGTCTGCAATTCGTGTGACTAGTCGATAAGGCTAATATTTCAAAATCGGATGTTAATGAACTTGGCAACTAAAATATTATTTCTTTGGTCAAGTGCAAGAGTTGAGTAGATATTGCAAAAAAATATCAAGTTTATATAATTTAATTTCAAATATTTGAAAATATCGATATATATAATATATAATATTGCATTGCAGTTCTGATTGAACCACTTACTTTAATTGAAAGTCATCAAATCTATTAGCTATAAAATATAAAGTATACGCACTGTTGGCTATCTCAATAAGGAATTTATTCAATTACCAATTGGAAATTCAGATTTAAAGCCCATTAAATGGGAAATCCGAAATTATTTCAAAGCTCCTAGAATCCACTAATCGAAGCAGCTTAGCTTTGGTTATCATCAAAAAGCTTCTTCTTGCGCATTCATCTGCAACTTTCTTAAGATATTTTTACTTATGTAATTTTTATTGGAAATGAGCAGCTGCAAAGCAGTAAAAACAAGCTAAACTTTGTCTCTCGCAGCTCGCAGCTAGTTTCGGCGTTTAGTACGCTCAGTGAAATACTTCAAACTGAATGTGTAACAAGTAAATATAATGAGATTTTATGAACTATAAAATATAAAGTATACGCACGCTTGGCTACCTGGCTGCAACTGTTATTTCTTGCGCTTAATGCGAAGCTTGGGCAATTGCTTATTGGCAAGACGTGTTGGCCAACGCGAACTAAGGCTAACTAACAACTTACCGTTACTTTGAGGCCATCCACCGGTTCGATTTGTCCGCTCAGCAGCAGCAGCACCAGCAATGCCAGCAACAACATTTGCAACATTTTGCTGTCGTTGCTGTTGCAGCTGGTTCGCCTTCTTGCTGCAGTTGCTGTTGCTGCTGCAGTTGTTGCTGTTGTTGGTCGATGCATTTTAATGCACATATTTTGTAACTCTCATCAAAAGACTGACCCACTTGCCGAATGTGTTGCAAGGCCCAGGTCCGCGTCGCGGCCTGTCCCGTTAGCTGCGCCTATAACTGTATATACCAAAAAAAAAAAAAAAAAAAAAAAAAAAAAAAAAAACCAAAACTAAATTTATAATTCTTAAAAGTATATATAAAAGTTTTAGCTGGCTATTCTATTTCTTTCTTTCTTTTTTTAAAGTTTGTTTCGATTTCACTTACACTTTCTTTTCCCCTTCAAAAATGTTTTGATGCGCCGATAAATTTCTCCTTTTCGATTTATATAGTGTATATATATATGAGTGTCGCCAATGAACAGTTTATATATATAAATTAAATTATATTCTTCTTCCTTGCTTGGCTTTGCTTTGTGATTAGTTGTGCGTAATTTAAATAATTGCGGTCAGTGTAATTTCTCCTAGAGGATTTTTGTATTTCGCCTGTTTTTATTGTAATTCTAATTATTTCATTCCCCCTCAAGGTCACAGCAATATTGTATTTGTGTGTGTCTGTGTCTGTGTGTGTGTGTGCGTCGGCGATTAACTTCAGGAAATTCGCACTCATACGTAAATATTTGAGCTCGAGCAACTGATTACAATTGTTCTTGACGTCAATGTCTCCTCTACATATTTTAGTGAGCAGCAGGAAAACCTATACATAATATATATAAAATATAATATAAATAATATATGTATAAAACAGCATTACTAGACAAAGAGTGATTTATATTGATAATATAGTATATGATGTACCAGATTGAATATTTCACAATGATCTACTATATGATCTATATGATATACCAGCTGCAATCATTTAAACATTACTTTTGAAACAATTACATCATCGTATATTAACTATTTCATAAATTGCTGAAATATTAACATTAATGTTTATAAGATTTCTAAGATTCGAAACAAAGACTTATATTAGTATGTAATTTGTATTTATAATATACGTAAATAAATATTTTATATATGCGAAACATGACTAAGTATATTTCGCATATATTATTGAAATGGAACAGAAAATTCTAGAATATATATAGTGTATCCCATTAATATAATATAAACCTAAACTATTTATTCAAAAAAAAAAAAAGGGTGAATGGTAAATTATACATTGGAAAATTACCTTTTCAGAGAGGTATACATAAAGGCATTTGAATTAACATAACTAATAGAAATTATACATCTTAAAGAACTATCAAAATTCGAGTTTTACTGCAAAATGGATCATATATAATACTTGATATGGATATCCATTATTTTCTTTACAAATGTTGACATGTTGTTAATAATTTTTGTTGTGTCTTTATATATGTATATCCATATATATGAGTAGGCGGGAAGATTTAGTATTTTAACTTTTCTTTTCTATCTACTTATGGTGTGTTCAATGGCCTACTCATAGATAAGAACAAACACTAATATACTTTCTTTTTCAATTTGTGAACGAGTGTACAAACATTGCTTATCTGCTATACTAAGAATCGTTTCCATTAAATTTTGCTAGTTGTACAATTTCGATTTTGTACTTCTATCAAAAGGTAAATGATCTTTAAAAGATTATAGATGATTAATTATAAATTGATTTGTTAAGTATACGTCTAGTATATCAGCTAATTAAGTTTCGATTGTAAATTGATTAGACACAAGTTTATATATTAGTTTTGATTTTACTTCTGTTATACATATATATAATAATATGTTATACATATATATGTATATATATATACATATATATGCATACCAAAACTAAAAGCAATGCCGATCATTAAATGATGAGTAAGAATTAAATGGAATAACCAATAATGCCAAGAGCTTCAAAATTTTAAAGTTTATTTTTCTTTTCAAATTAGAATCATTTGAATTTCCTGTCCTTTCTTGTTCTAATAAAAACTTTTTGTTTTGTATCAATAAATAATAACAAAAATTGACCTTTCAGATTGAATTAAACAACATAAAATTGTTGCTTAAAAAATATATTGGAACTGAAAGTTAATTTCTTCATATAAATTCGAGCAACAAATTTGTAGACGACAAATAATTAAAACTTTTAATTTTTATAGACTCTTATTGGCCAAACAAAAAGTTTTCTTAGATTTCTGTAATAGTTTTATTATTCAAAATAAAATTGTTTCTTGCATTTAGACAAACATCTCTTTGAAACATGCGCAGATTTCTCTTCGCAACGATCGTGATGAAGTGATTCGAACTCAAACTATTTTTTTTTTCGAAAGTTTATAGAGCAGTTAAAACTAAATGTTTTTATGCAAAAAAAAAAAGTTTTTTATTGATTTTAGATCTCGGATGATAATTGAAATTAAATCAAAATCAAAATCAATTGGATAATAATTCACTTCTACTGAACCAATTTTCCAATTGTGCAATTTATAAATTTATCGCAGGTATTTCTCACGCATGGCCCATGCGATAATCAATGAATTGATTGAGCCATAATCTACATGCATACATATATACATATGTAATAGTGTGTGAGTGTCGTTATGTATGCGTGTGTGTGTACATTCGTGTGTCTTCTGTTTTATTTTCTCGCGTTTGGCACTCGCTGGCAAAATTAGTTCCATTTATGACTTAAACCATTTGTGGAAAAGTTGTTGGAAATCTTTTCAGTCACTCACTTGAAAAATCCAATTATCAAAACAAATTTCCACGACGACAAATTGTTGTTGTTGGTGATGGTTTGTTATTGTTTTCTTTTGAATGTTCAACTTTTTCCAAATTATTTATACATACATAGATCGTTTGCCGTGGCCCGCGTGTTGTTTCAGCGCGTTTTTTTCCAAACTAAAACTAGCTTAGACCAGCGGCCAGTTGCGCTGGTGTCCGCAATGCAAAGCTCTGGCGAATAAAAGCTCTCGGCAATCTTGTTGCCGGCGATCGCAGAAGCTCTCTGCTCACATATGACGGAAGCAGCGAGAGGCGTCAGCTATATATAAAGGGTAACAGCTGTTGTTGCTGCTCTCTGCTCTCTTAACATCGTCTCTTCGTCTCTCTCGCTCTCTCTCTCTCTCTCACACACATTCTGTTGTTGTTGTTGCTGTTGCTTCTTTGCATTCTAGAACTTTGTTTGTAAACAATTGCTTAATGCCGCATAGCTGCACGCATTGCAGCGCAGCGCAACGAATTCGCTGCCCAAAGTGAAGACATCGCTCTAGCTAGCGGGTCAAGTTCAACGGGAACCGGTTGCCTCACTCACTGTCTCTCTCTCTCTCTCTCTGTTTCTTTCGTTCGCTTTTCTGCTTATTTCGCCCACTCGCTCTGCGATGATCCAAACAAAAATTTGACATTTGTAATAAAAGAGCTTAGCGAATTTCAAGGTCATTTGCGTAATGTATGCTTTGCTTATTTTGGCTTTTGGTCGAATAATTGCCCTGAAAATGCTGGCAAAATAATGAGCAACAAGTATTACGACTTTAATGGAGATATTATTATTTAGTTAGAGTCGCCAGTGAGCTCTAGCAAGACTCGATCTTGTTTTTGCATATACATATGTATGTATGTTTATTTTAGATATGAATATGTCAGTTTTTATATACATACATACATACATACATATATATTTTGCGTTTCTTCAAAGTTTGAGTTAAATATTTAATGATTTTTTTGCTTTTTATACAAATTTGGAATTTGGAATATCAGGTTTGGATCTATCTCGTATAATATAAAAGCTTTACGAATATATATTCTCTTAAATGATGATAATGATTCATAAAAGAGTTTATAGCCAGTGAAGAAATAAAGGCAACAATAACATCTATAGGTATACGCTCCATGGCGTATTGAAGTCTACACTATATAAAGTATATATCCCTAATCAAGAGCATGCTTATATATCCTTATATATCTAATCATTAAACATACTTATCAAAGCGTTTGTAATGGTGATTTACCAGTCGAATTGATTTTCAATCGAAAATTGACTAAATTCCATTTATGGTATGGTCTATTTCGATCTAATGTGAATAGTAAACAAGGTTAGATGAGGGGTTTTCTAACATGTTTACCTTTTCTCTGTCTTTCTTCTTTTCCAAGCGTTACTGATCGTTTGTTTTACAAATATATTAGTTATACTCTGTAAAACTTTAATCGCTTACAGTTGAAAAATATTTCTCTGGCAAGAGTTCAGTTTCAGTGCGCATCTGTTTGTCACGCTTTAAATACTATACTTTAAATACTACTTACCTTAGCTAATGCATTTGTTTAGTTGCTTAATCCTTGGGTGCTTCCCCTACTTCATGGGGTCTTTTTAGTACCTCTAATCAGATATGCTCTTGCAATTTAATGCATTCTTACACCTCTGATCCTGACTCTGTTATTCACTAGTTTGAATGGCTTTAGTAAATTCTTTGGGCATGCTTGCGCCCTAACAACTCCATTTATTTAGTCCATGGGGCAGTCTCTAATTTAGTAAATCGCTTAACTGCACTCAGCCATCAAATTTGAATAAACTACTATAATAAAATTAAGGAAGAGCCGATAAACGAATACCCTGTGAATTTTATTAATATACAAAAAATTTACATGATAATTTCATTATATTATTATTATTATTATTATTATTATTAACATAGATTGGATTGCAACATTGGTATATTCGTAAAAAAAAAAAAAAACTTAAAATATGGCAAAAAACTTCAGCCCTTTGTCTGATTTTTTTCAGCTATTTTTTACGAATATACCAATGTTCCAATCCTACATTTTCACAAAACCATTATACCCTGAATTCCCATTTTCAATGGGTTCAGGGTATACAAATATTATGTACTTAGACTAATATTTCAAATTTATTCTAGCTTTTAATATTTGTTTTATAGCTTTCAATATTTTAAGAATTCTCGAGCTCAAAATGTGTCTACCCTTCGCACATGTTTGTAGGGTATTGCATAAATGAGCCTGCAATGCGCCGTACTTTGCGTTAGTCACGCAAAAATGTGCAGTCCGCTGCACTTGATTGTGTTTATTTATTATGCAAATTTGCATTAATTTTTTGTTGCAACACGTGGCACGACAGCAGCAGCGGCGCCAGCAATTGTTGCTGTTGCTGCTGCTATTGCCGTTGCTTCAATGGTAGCAGCTACAGTTGCTGCGTTCGGGTCTTTAAATTGCATATATGAAAAATGCATGCGAGGCCAATTCAGATGCTCGACAAGGACATTTCTGTTGTTGCATCCTTTGTTTCGACTTAAAAATAGACACGTTGATAGACAATTAAAAAATGTTGCTTACAAAGCTATCAATAGTTTGCCCTAGGGGCGTGGCAGCAGGAGACGAAAACATCTAAACAAAAAAAAAAGTTGCTTAATAGCAAAACTAAAAGCAAACGCAGCCTGCTGCCAGGCTCAAGTCCAAGTCTATGCACTTTGTGCAAATTGTCAACGGTGTGCGTCCTTCTACGCATATGTGCAGCAGCAGCAACAACCTCGGCAACAACAATGTGGCAACAAAGGCTTCAGGTTATTGCATGCATTTTAATTAGTAGACAAGCCAAGTGGGCTGCCACTGCGTTGCACTGGGGCACTGTGGCATCTACATATGCATGCCTCGCATCCATAGAAGAAGATTAAAGGCGAGGAGCGAAGGTTGTTCGAACTGTTTGACGAAGTGAAGAAGGGAAAGGCAGAATGAGAGAATTAGGGAGGGAAAGGAAACAGAGCTAGAGAGAAAGACAGAAATAGAGACGGAGAAAGAAATTATAAAGAGAAAAGGAAAGGGAAATGGTAATGAAAACAGAGACTGATAAGAGGAAGAATTTATTTAAACAGAACTTTGAATTTGATTTGATCAGTTATATTTTTCTTAACTGCCGCTGTCCACAGCAGGAGCACGGCTCATCGGTTATGGTGAGAGGTAATGGTAAAAATGATGCTTGAAAGGCAGCCAAGGGAAAGCGCAAATCATTTGAATGATGAACGCGATGCGTGCGGAACTACAAACTAGACAATGACATATGAACCGACGAAAGGATCCACAAACGTGTCCAATTCGCATAGCAAACAAATAAACTGTCCAAATTGGCAGCGAGTGAGGGAGCGAGAGGTTCTTTTCAGCACAATTCCAGACCTTTTCAATCTATCATTCTACCCTCGCGGTTGGCAATAGCATCCGCCGACACGCCGATTGCCTCTCTGATGCCCAGCAGGCGCCCATTCGACCCATTGCCGCCACGTTCTGCGCTAGTTTCTTGTATTTATTTTTAAATTGTTACGCACACACATAAACAAACACACACACACACACACCCTCCTACACAAATATAAATATATATGTGTACATACACACATTCACAAACAAGAGCAGCTAAAATGCCCATAAGATACTGTGGAACAAATATCATATCCGTAATATAAACAGCAATGAAGAGAACGCTAACTGTCGAGTCCGACCTTAAGATGCCCTGAAACCCATATAATCCCATATAATATATTAAAAGATTTGTAAGCTCGCAAGTTTACAAGTTCAACTTCCCTGTTTCTAAAAGAAAAAAAAAGGGATTTTGATAAGGGCTTTCATCGATAACATTAAAACAATAATTGCTATCGATATGATACAATTGATATGTACAAGCAGTGAAGAAACCTTCTTAGGAAATGTAAAAGCTCTAGCTTTATGGATTTGAAGATCGACACGTTCGTAAATCTAAGTCTCTGCTAAAATCAGCTTGGCTTTCTGATATAATATATCCATTATATTCTGATTTATCATTTTCAATGAGTTCACTTTTAACAGCTTCTCTTTAAGCGGAACTCGAGCAATGAGCAAGTGAAGAATGTGATCTCCAGTGTCATAGTGTATGTTAGGGCATATCGAAACGTATAAACGTATTGGATATAGTACTTGGAAAGTATTTTATAATCTTATATCTGCAATATTATTCGGATTTATTGAATATTTATAACAAAAATTTATGTTATTTTGTTCACTGTGAAAGACGACTACGTGGCGTATGGGCCATGTGACTTGAGCTTGTGTTTGCCATTGTGTGCTTTTAAGTGTATGTGTTTGAGTTTGTGTATGTGTGTGTGTGTGTGTGTGTGTGTGTGTGTGTGTGTATGTTTGTGTTTGCACAGTGTGTATTGGTGTGGTAGACAACAACAACAACAACAACCACAGTGAAAAAATCTGTGTAACGCGCATCTGTCAAGCAACCAAACGCCCCCACGCATGTCTCTGCGTGTCCCCTGCCCATGTACGTGAGTGTGTGTGTGTGTGTATTTGTGTGTATGTAAATGTCCTTGAGTGCTTGACGGATGACATTCATAAACGTCACTTCAATTACCTCCACGCGCCAACGCCGACCACCGCCGACACCGTCGCCGCAAAAAGAAAGAAAAGAATTTCTGAAGAGTCAGCCAAAGTTAAAGAATTTTCAGTTTGTGTTCCTTATATTTGTTTTGTTTTCTGTTTTCTGTTTTTTTTTTTTTTTTTTTTTTTTTTTTTTACGATTTCGTATCTTTAAACTTTTGTTAAGTCTTCCTTTATTCTGCGCAATTTTCATGCAATGTAAACTATTGAAGCATTTCAAGTAAGACAAATGAGACAATCCAGAAATGTTAATGGCAGCTCAGACGTGTTAAACGGTCTGAGGCGGTTGTAATAGATCGTAATGCTGGATGACATACAGTTACAAATATTGAAGTATAATCAGCTGGGCCTGCAGTGCACTGCTTGGGAGTGCTTTACTTGGAGATATCCTGGACCCGTGCTGAAATAATTCCCTCTTCTGTTAGGTGAAAATGAAATTGTTTTTATTTTTAATGTGTATTGAATACTTTTTATATTGCCCATTATATCTTACATGCTTTTTAAATACAAGTAATTTTAAAAACTTAATAACTCCAATTGAATTTTTGCTTTCAAAAATTAGTTTAATATTTATTATTTAAAAATTCATTAAATTCTGAAAAAGGAAATAAACAATAAAATTGATAATTAATTTTTTTTAATATATTATAAAGAGAGAAGAAATGAATAAAGTTTCTTGATATTATAATCTTTTTATTTGAGGTACATAAATAAATTACATTTTTTGTTGTTGTTTATTTATGAAGTTATATTATTAATTTATAACCCTTTCGTGTACTTAGTCATCTGTTAATTTAACTATCAAACTTTGCCGAGCTTTCGTATGCAATATGTTTATTTTATATATATGTATATGTATATGAATCTATAGCATACTTTTTGGATTTATATTTTATTTATTTATATTACTTGACTAAAAGTTATCAGTTACGTTCGGAATTTCTTATGAAAAAGTACAAAAGTATATATAAAATTTTTAATAATATAAAATATATATAAGCTTCTTTACAGCTTGATAATCTCAAGAAACCAAGTTTGACTATTCAATCAGTTAGTCATCAGCTCAAAGACAACTCTGTCTTCTATATATGTACATGTATATAGTTATATGTGGAGTATCACATATCATATTGTTATCGATAATGCAAATATGTATTTATATCTCAAGCCCTTTTTATCAATGTACAACGCATTCGTTTTTTTTATTTCTCATATGAAGCTTGTTTTGTTTTTTTTTTTTTTTTCGTAGTTTTTACAATTTTCTTTTCTTCGATTTTCTGATTTTATTTTTGTTATTCTTTTTGTTTTTGTTATTTTCCACAAATTAAGCGCATTGATTTTCACTCGAAACCATGAAAAGGCAGCTGCCCTGCAAACAGTTATGTGAGTATATATATGTGTGTGTGTGTGTGTGTGTGTGTGTGTAATGGCTGAGGCTGAGGCTGTGCTCATGCTTCGCCTCGCTTACACTTGTCCTTACAAATTTGTCCTTTTTCTCAAATGTGAAAAGACGCATAATGTCCTTTTACTTGATTCTCCTCTTCTGCCTCACGCCTCCTGCCTTCTACATTCTGCCTCCTGCTTCATCTTCTCCTCTTCTTCTTGCTGCTTCTACTTCTGCTTTTCTCGTTGATTTTTCTTTCATTTTATTTTTATTTCTGTTTCGCTTTTGTTGTTGCTCTTGCTGTTGTTTGTTGTCGACATTTCGCCTCGGCGTCTGTCACGTTACACGCCCACCGCCCACATTTGCTACTTGTAAATTATTTGCATTAGTAGCCACTTGTGCCTTCGTGTGTGTGTGTGTGTCCCTTCGTGTGCGTGTGCGTGTGTGTGTGTGTGTATGTGTGTGCGTTTAGTTGCGCTTGGTCTGCCCGCAGGCAAAACCTACCCAAGTTTTTGCGCCCAGTCCCCACCCGCTCTCACACTTTCGCTGCGCCCACCCTTTAGCCTGCCACGCCCCTTTGGTCGTCTTTGTCCACAGTTTAGCAGCCCGTAGAATTCGCTTGCTGTGCTGCGTGTTTGTTTATATATGCACATGTACATCTATATTTATATATATACTACATATATAAATACATATACATACATACATTTATATATGTATATGTGTGTGTGTGTGTGTGTGTGTTTGTGTATATGCACAGTGAAATTTCCATTTCTTGTTGTTGTTGGCTCTCGTGGCTGCCCTTGCTTGCGATTTGTATACCCTGTAAGGAGTGCAGTGCAAGACAAAGGGTAGCTTATATATGATTAAAGTAGTCAAAAATATGAGGCACATAATAGAGTCAAGAAATTACCTGCAAATCCTTGAGTAGAGATTTCAAAATATTTTGTTGAAAGGTGATTACATCTAATGTATGGTAGAGGATCACAAAAATATAAATAGCTACATAAATAAAAATAAAAATAAAATAGAAATATAAATAAAGCTTTTGAACTGCAAGAAAATTATATTTAAATAAATTATATTTCATATATATTTGACTAGCTATAAGAAACTGAAGAGTGAGTAATTGAAATTATTCCTCAAGTACCAAAAGAGACATGTGTAAAATATACCTAGATGCAAACGATGATCAGTATGAAAATTGATTGTGTTGCGCATTCACAACTCTTGCTCAATTGCAGGGTATACTATAGTTGATCATTTCACAATTTCGTATAACTTTTGTTTGTAGCTTTTGGCCCGGTTTGAGCCTGCACTTAAATTAACTGATTGCAACATTATATACAGCTTTTTATGCCTTGCTGCGTTCTCTTCGCTCTTTATGCTCTCGCCTTTGGATATTTCGTAACCCCCTCGGGAGCTACAATGTGAGAGGCTAGTAAATGCGGTTACTACTCTACAACTCGCTAGCTTGCTCGTTACCTAGATATCGATGCCCTTTTCCTTGTTCCATGCAATAGAATTCTTTTGCAACGCAACACGCGGCGTATACGCAATTTTGGGTTTCTCTCTTTGGATAAATACTTGCATTAAACATGGGTTCAGACAACGGCTAATTGTGTGTGGCTAAGAATAAAAATAGCTAATGTGTGTGAGTGAGAGAGAGAGAGAAAGAGAGTGAGAGGCATAAACGTTGAATGAGATGAAGAGTAAGTGAGAGCTGTATAATTTTCTGGAATTGTTTGCTCAAAGGCAAGGATTTAAGCATGTGGCTCAAGTGCCTGGTAATTATGGGCATGTATATGCACACTAACATAAACACACACACACAAACGCACGTATGCAGACACACATGTACACAGCAGTTTGTTTGGCTTGTGCTTGTTATAAAGTTGATAAGCTCTCTCTCTCTGTCTGTGTGGTTAACTGCGCTGATAAACTGTCCTTTTGTGGGCGGTAGTTAGAGGTATGGGTTCTGGTATTTACAAGCTCCAAAAATAAAAATAAAAATAAAAATGAAAATAAAAGTAGATATTCAATTTAATATGCTGTGGCTCTAGCAGTCAACACAGCATCTAAGCAATGGATTAACTGAAAAGTAAGCATTAGTTGCAAATAAGTTAAGCAAGTACTAAGCTCTGTTATATAATCATTATTATCGAGATAATGATGGTAACGGTTTCATTCTCACTTAAATATAATCAGCTACTAAAATTCTACAGCTCTTAACAAGATAATAATGGTAATGATAGATATTCTTGCTGACAAGATAAATAAATAATAACCATAAATACTTATAGGGAGAAGTATCAATGGATTACATAAATAACTACGTATAGATGAAAACTGGAAAACTTTAAAATAAGTTCAAAATATTGCCTACAAGATAATAATAGCTAAGTGCTTAGCTAGCAAAATGAGTAAGAATACACTATCATCAATACCAGCAAAATTATTATGTTATGAGGAGATCTATACCCAATATATAGACTATACAATTTGCTATATGAGTCCATTCAATCATAAACGATAATAGTAATTCACTGCTTCAATAGAATATATAAATATATATGCCGTTTCTCTTTAATACTACTGCAACTATCAATCACAACATAAAACTAACACAACGTCATAATGTCACACCGATACGACATATAAATATTCCATAAGGATCTAAACAATTCAATATAATACTTAAATAAATGAGCAATGAATTTCACTCATTACCGATTCAGCTCAACTGATTTTGCTACTATTTCAATTCTATTTAATCTTTGCCTTACAGAGACCTCGCTCTTATCACACGATGAAACGAAACTTTTAAAGATCAAATTTCGAAGAGTTTAAATAGATTTACAATTCTATTAAAGTATATATATAATTTATTGCTCTATTCGTATTTTCAATTATATTTAGAAAATCACAATCAAGCACAAATTATTTGCATAATCTTTTATATCATAGGGCGAGTTATGCAATCAAAAAGTAAATTAAATGCCGACTCTATGGGTGATCAAATCGTATTATACGGCCATCACAATTATAGATCCATATCTAAATATAATTGTGTCCACCTGGTTAATCGGATGGTAATTAGTAAATATAAAGGAAGCTGCTGGAATAGAAAACAATTTGCATAAGCCAAATAAATTTTGCCGAAAACGGAGGCAGATCTAAAAATACTGTTAACGGGCAGAGGGAGTGACAGAGGGACGGGGAGTTCGAGGACTAGGCAAGGCTCCTTTAAGCCAAAATAGGAAGTTCAACCAACCATGTGGGGGCTACGCTGTGGTACGTCCCTCTTTATCCTGTTCTTCTCCTCCACCCTAGCCGCAGCGATTTATCAAAGTTCATTGAAATTGTGCGCCGCCTCGAGTCGAAAAAGTATTCGTCCTTGGGTGGTTGCTGTTGGGGGCGGGGCAAAGTGGCTGGGGAGGCAGTGTCCTTGCCACTGACTACGTCATTCATTAAAATGTGTTTGCAGCTCGTAAGTTTTTGGCGCATTAAACAGCATTGAGCTGTCAGCCGTACTACAATCCAAACAAAGTGCCATAAAAGCCAGTCACACGCTCAGAGTGCAAAACTTTCTCCACATCCAAGACATTCAAGACAAGCCGCTTCCATTGCCTCTGATGCGGCCCTCTTTCCCCGTTCTGTCCTCTTTAACTGATTTATGATTGCGTATGCTGAGAGCTAATTCCAAGTGCCGCATCCTTCAGCAAATGAAAAGTCAATACGCCACATTTGATTAATAATCATATTGTATGCTTTATTAAGCATCCGGACAAATCAGTTCTCAGTGGAGCGATCGGGGCTCAGCGGTTTGTATACCCTCTAGTAGAGGACCTCTACTAATGATTCCAGGGCATGTGCTAAAATTAATTTAGATTAATTTCCCACTAAATTGCCAACGCACATAGACGATTGGATGATCTATCACTCAAGTCTAAGCCGAGATTTATTTGGGAAATGCAAATTGAATAGTCAAGACAAATAAACAAATGCGAGTGGGTTAGAGATGTGTGACTGAAGAAAGGTACCCTGGAAGGCGAAACTGCTGTTTTACAGTAGTGATGCTGGTGATGATAATAGTAAATATGTATTATCAATGCTAATTGCACAGGTAATAATAATAATTGATTTCATTATTATTATTTATGATTATCTAAGCAGATCAAATATTGAACTTTCTAACTGAATACTGTCATCCGTGTAGTTGCCACTTATGCATTATGTTCTATGCGAAGTCACAGACTTTTTGCCAATAAGATTTAATGTTTTTATCTAATCGGAAATAAATTTTGCTGGCCATCTGCCATCTCATTTGAGAATTTTGTGACTAATGACTAATGACTAATGACTAATGACTAATGACTAATGACTAATGACTAATGACTAATGACTAATGACTAATGACTAATGACTAATGACTAATGACTAATAACAAATAACCAATTAATGACTTTAAACTAATGATAACAATAATGACAATGACAATAGAATTTATTTTTTTTTTATTAGTAATACTATGTGTACTTTATAAATAGAATGATTGGAGTACAAACACCTATTAGGTCAGTATTAGGTCATTTAGAGTTACGGATTTTCACATTATAAGATTCCGACAGCAAATTGACCTCTAAGTCGTTTGTTAAATAGAAAATTACAAAGGGACAGCTTTTGTTTGAGCTATGCGCCTTACACTAGAGCAGAGTTTTAGACTGCAGGGCATTTTGTTCTATGGATAGACCTCTCCACTTGCCTGTAGTTTGTCTTTTCTTATTTTCCTGTTGTATTGTGTCTTCCATCTATTGTTATATAACTCTTTTGTTTGGCCACAGTTGACTTGAGCCATTTGTTTGCCTGGCTGACGGCTTTTATATATACAAATATCTTTATCATCTGACAAGTGCAGACAGCGCCATGCGCCGGCCCAAGGATGTGGCTCCAACTCCCTTTATCCAATGCCCCGATAAACCTTTTTCTGCTGTTGTCTTGTGTCTGCCCACAAATTATAATTACAAATGATATATTTTGGCGTTTTTATTATGAGACTGTGCATAAAATAAATGATCTAAATGCCTATTAGAGCTCACTTCTATGACAAACGTGCAAAACTTTGCCCCGCATGGATGCCCTTCATTTTCATCCTTTCTTTGACTAAAATATTCTGCGAAACTTGGCAAATACAAAAATTGACTGATATATAATATACATTTTAGCGCTATAGATAATGATACTTTTCTATTAGACATAATTTTAGTCAACCCATATTCCAATTTTTCAATGGATATCTTTAATACTTTGTTAGATGTAAAGCATTGCATGAACTTAATCTAGCTTAATAGTATATTTTGTGATTTATTAAAAAAAAAAAAAAAAAAAAAAAACAAAAATAACAAACAAGTAACTTTCTTATTTTTGAATTTCATTTTACCTTTATCTACTAACTTAGAGTATAACCAGAACGTTATCTTAAATTTCGTGCGTAAATTCTTCTCATTTTCTTATTTCTATAAATATTTGATATTGCGAACTGGGGCTATCAATGGAGTGGACTGATATAGAGGAGTAAGTGAGACGGGAGCAACAAAAGAAGAGCCAAAGGGGGGTCGTTTACGACGTCGCATTGTTGTGCGTAGAAATATCTAAGCTATGCGGCGTACCGAACCGGGCATAATCAAAATACAATTGTGCGAGGATGTGCGTGTGTGTGTGTGTGTGTGTGTGAGTATGAGTGTGTGCGTATATGGGTGTTTGTGTGTTACTGTTTGTAAGTGTTGTAACGCGTGCACAAATTTCTATTTCTTTTAGTGTGTGCTGCTACTGCTGCTGTTTGTTTGGCAGCAGCGTCTACCTGAGCCTAGCAAGCGCTCGTCGCTCTCAGCTATAGGTTTGCTATAAACTGGAAGGCAGAGTGCAAAGAGCAAACCAGAGAGAGAGAGAGGGCCTGTTAAAGAGCGAGCTGCCGAGTCAAAAGCTGGAGTGTGAGAGAACTAATATTAAAGCATTCAAAATACCCGAATAATAAATAAATTAATTATAAATTTAAAGAGCATCAACAGCAAATGGCACATAAGCTAAGTTGGAGGCGGAAGAGTGTGGGGCGCTGAGAGAGTAGGCGCCCAAGAGAGAACGTGCGAGCGGCACTAGTCTGCAGCAATCAAGTTCAGCTCCTGTGCAAAACACATAACTGGAAGCGGTCGCGCGGTGCTCGTATGTGCGTCGTTTTCGCTCGGTTCGCTTCTCGTGCATATTCGGCTTTGTCGCTGCGGCCCCGAGACTCGTAGCAGCTCCGCTGGCTTGCCAAGGAGCCAAAACGTTTTCGTGCGCTGCGCTGACAACATCCTCGCAGGACCAATAAGCGGACGGTGCGTTGAGCAGTAAAAAAATCTATGCCTGTGTGTGTGTGTGCAGAAACTTTTAATCGTGTGTGTTGAAAATTGATTGCACTTTCAAAAAATACAACAAAAACGTATTCAGAAAGGCGGAATGGAATGACGAGTTAAAGCATATGACGAGAGGCGATGCGAAATGGAAATTTCTGCCAGAAAATTGAAGGCAAACCCAAATTTTATATAATCAAGCAATAAAAATGACACAGCGCTTGCCTGTGCTTATGAGTGTGTGTGTCTGTGTATGTGTATGTGTGTGAGTGCAGAAATGTTAATACCATTGTATCAAATGTGCTCCAGTATATATAAGTGTGTGAGTGTTTTTGGGTGTGGATGTGTGTGTGAGTGAACGTGTGCGTGTCTTCTCGTGCCTTTAGGCCTTTCATAAAGAGGTCAAAACGTTGCTTTCGTTTTCTTACGCTTTTTGCAGTGTGCAAAGACAACAAATTTAATGGCCAGCAAAATAAAAGTAACTTGAAGAAGAATCAACATTTTTGCTATTCCGTTATACTGCCATATTTCGGACCCGCCCCGCTTTAAGCTGCCAAATGATATAATAGTTTCTACAACTTGAGCTAGACTCAAAAGAAGCATAGCTTTAACGGTAAATTGTAGCAGATGTGTGTGTGTGTCAATGAAAGATAGACAGAGAGAGGGAGAGGAAGAGGGAGAGAGAGAGAGAGAGAGAGAGAGAGAGTGAGAAGAATAGATGGGTAGGCAGAGAGAGAGAGTAGGCATGTATAAGACCTCCTAATTGCACATTTTTATGGCATACTTTTAGCTGTCGCAATTAATGTTAAGCACAGTTATTTTTTGTGCTGAGCAAAGCTGAGCTCTCTATGAGAAAGAGAAAATAACAGAATAAGCGAAATAAAGGCATACAAAAAAAACAGTTTTATAATACGCTACTTAAGCGGAACTACCTAGACTGTGGTACACTTTAAGAGTCTTGTGATTATAATTTCAGCAATTGTGAGCCCATAAAAGTGTATCTACTGCAGTTTCATATTGACAAAAGCAATTTACTTGATAATTCATAATAGAACCTCAATAATTAATAAATCTCTAATACCCCGAACTTTCACTGGTAATTTGAAACACAAATATAAAATAAATGAAAAACTAACCAAACTGACTATTATAAAAGTGTATTATAGTATATATAAACAATATTTAAATCTAATAAATTTCTTAAAAGGCATAGAGTAAAATAAATAAAACACTACAACTTGATATAAATCATCTTGAACTACGACAAAAAATTTCAAGAATATTTAAAGAAACCAATTCTTTTAATTTTTTTTAAATATTTGTTTTAATGTTCAAGGTACTTTATAGTATATTTATAGTATTTAATTATAATATATAAGCTGGTAGTTTTTTTTTTTTTTTTTTTTTTTTTTTTGAATGCTTATACTAGTGACTATACATATTATAGATAAAATTATTTTTGCATATTTTTTAAAAATATTTTTTATTTATTTTTTTTTTTCTTTTTATATTAGAATCATAAAAAAAAAACTTTAAGGCGATAGTAATTAATTTTTAAGTGCGCTAAAAACTATACTATACGAAATGAAATAAGCTGCAAAACACCTAAAAACATTTATGGGCTATTACGAATTGATTCTCACGCTATATAAGATTTTCATATATATACATATATATAAGTTTATATAATTCTTCAGTAGCAGTTGTATCAGTTCTTGAATCTTTATCATTTCCAGGTATTAATATAAAAATGCAGAAGAAACGAGTAAAACGAAATATTTACTGATATAAAGATGAGATGTTACGCAATTTGAAGCGAAACAAAATTTGACACAGCTCTAGAGAATCAAATGCCAAATTAATAATAGTGCCAGCAGAATCGAAATTCCTGTCTAAGCTTTGGCCTATGGCTAAAAATACAACAAAAACGAAAGAGAAAAAAAATACACACACTCAGGCTAACTGTAAAAAGTGCGAGGCTCAAAAACCCACAAACACATAGAGCACGGCGGGTGGGGTGAGGACATTAGCGGCAGCTACTCAAAGCATAACAATGAACGTAACCGCACATAGAACCCATAGACAGCCACAAGCAGCTACATAAAAAAATGAAGCAATGAGCGAGGGAGAGAGCGATAGAGATGGTGAATGAGAGGGAGAGAGAGAGAGAGAGAGAGAGAGAGAGAGAGAGAGAGAGAGATAGAGAGATAGAGAGAGTTTGGGTGTGTATTTGTGTGTGCGTGTTACCTACTAAACTAAATGAAAGTAAAATTGTAAGCGTAAGCTAAAACAACAAATATAGCAGCAGCAGCAGCAGCAGTAGCGGCAGCAGAAAACGAAAGCAATAACAGAAATGTGAGCAGCGATAAGAACGCTGAGATAAGCAGTAGAGCGTGTAAGCAGACAAAAAAAAAAAAAAAAAAAAAAAAACAAAGAGATGTTGAGAGAGAGAGAGAGAGAGCGAGAGCCAAAGTGAGCGCATGCACACGTGCTGCGCTTGCAGAGAGCATGCAAATTGTCTAGTTAAACATAAGCTGGCGTGCAAAAACCGTTTGACTAACTTTAGCTGTTTATCGTGTGCTCTCTCTCTTTTTGCAGATTTAACAGCTCGTGCAAGTTCAATGTAAATGCGAAAATGTAAACAATACCAGCGCACGCGCAACAACAGAAACAACAACAGCGGCTATAATATAAAACATACTCTGCCATAAACTGGATCTGACTGCCTTCCAGCTGGGAGCCTTTGCCGTATCCCTTCCAGTGAGGCCTGCAGCACACGGCCAGCGCGTTAACAGCCACAGCGCCAAAACAACGTCAGCAGTGCTGTCCTGCTAGTCGTGCTGTGTGCTACACTGGCAAAACTCAGGGAAAATTTTCCACAAGCACACAAACACACACACACTCCACACAGTCACACGCACACACGCGCGCAATCAGCGTTGCTTTACGTTGCCAAAAAAAGAGAAGCGCAACACACACACACGTACACATGGCCCGGCCAGGAGCCGTCATCGAATATGAACGCAACGTCAACGTAGTGGAAATGCTGCGGCCAGCGTCAGCGACAGCAGCAGCCGCCGCAACAGTAGCACCAACAACAGCAGCAGCGAGTTGCTTCTCTAGTGCGTTGCTGTGTTAATTGTTATTTATGTATAGTAGTGTATATAAATTTGTGTGATATTGCAACAACAATGCAAAAGCATAACAGCAAATAACCGAGAACGAGCGTAGTACAGAAAGTGAACGAGAGAGCGAGAGAGAGAGAGAGAGAGAGAGAGAGTGAAGGAGAAGGAGAAGGATAAGCAGAGAGTTGCCGATTGACACAGAGAGGGAGTGAGAGAGAGACAACAGATCGTAATCAGAATTGAAGAAAGCGATTAAAACGAAAAGAATAAAGTTTCACCAAACACAAACAACGACAACTAACGGTTTTGCAAAAACAACAACAACAAGAACAACAGGAACAAACAGCAACAGTAACAACAATTAACGGGTCCAATGTTGCAGCAAACAACATGCAGCAAACCACAATGGCAGCAGCATCAAGAAGAAGAAAAAGAACTAGATCAACAACAACAAGAAGAAGAACAGGAACAGGAACAGCAACCACAGCAGCCACAGCAGCAGCAACCGCAGCAACAGCACCACCAAGAAGAACAGCAAACAGCTAAGGCTACTAGCTATAGCAACATAGTGAGCCTTGGCAACATGGGCCTTAGCAACATGCTGCCAGCCAGCAATAGCACCACAACAACGATAGATTTCAACAGTCGCCGGAGACGCGGGCGCCTACGGGCCGCTCACAAATGTTGCCAACAAGTGCCAGCAGCAAATGCAAATGTTGCTTATACACAACAACAACAACAACAACAACAAACGAAACAAACACAACACCATGCAAAGCTTTTGTTATCAATAATGTGCGCGTACATTGTCGATTGTGTAAATATTTTAAAACGCTTAGTATTATTAACATTAACAACAACTACAACTGCAACTAATAAAAATAACAACAGCAACAAAAAACACGCCCGTGGGCGTGGTCAGCCACTATGCTGCTTAATGCTGCTGCTGCTGCTACTCTTCTTCTGCAGCGCTCAGGCACACAAGCCGAAGAGCGTGCACAAGCAACAACACCAACAGCAAGAACATCAGCCGGCGCACAACAACGATGTCACGTTCAACAACATGGCCGACGTGCCGCCCACTTATCAAGTGAAATCATCGCAAACATCGAACGAGGACGAAGCCGAAATCCTTTATCAGTCCGCCGAAATGTTCGGCGAGGAGGAGGAGGACGACATGGCGAATGGACGTGAGCCAAGCGGCCGGCAGGTGAACGAGGATAATGCGGCCAATCCACGCGGTATCAATGGTAAGTGCAAACCAACCATCAAGTAAGCCCCCCTATATTTCAAAAACTCTCTTTACCCTCGAACTGGTTCCCATTTGCATGAATATTAGTGGCGCATTTGTGGATCTAATGCCCTCCTTAGCTCTTTAGGTATTCCTGTTTTTGGCATGACCTGTCGGCAGAGTTGTCTTCAAGAAACGTATTTTCCATTCGGATAAATGCTTAGCTTCACTGATTACACTTTCAATATAACCAGGAATTATATAAATAGAATGTTATAGATATATATAATATCGTATCGGATATTTCATATCCAATTTGGCAATCATTAGTCGAAACGATTCTCTCTTCCGTGAACAATAGTCATTCAATTGGCCAAGTATATTCACCAGTTCATGAACTGAGTTATTTTATTGAACTATTCAGTTCTTACTGTACTTCTTTCGTTCATAAATTGAACTAATGAATTGATGAACGATATAGTTTATGATACAAATTCAAACAAATGAACAATTGAACTTGTTCAGTGCGTTTAATTAGAGTTCTCAACTCTAATATAGTATACGTACGACTCAGGATTGTATTAATGACATGTCCTTAAGCTTGTCAACGGGCAGGACACCTTCGATGACATGTCACTTAGGTCCTCATGCAAGCGTGTGTCAAGATATTTGAAGACGTCACCAATAAGCATGTCAACAAGAGCACAATTTTCATCTGGAATACGTACACCCACTCCCACACACACACACACACGCATATATATATGTATAAATACCCGCGCGCTCAACAAACATGGCTTATGCGTGATTTGGCCTTTTGCCTGCGACTATGACTAATGGAATTTATATTTAAATGAGGCGCAAAGCCGGAGGAGGTGGAGGAGCTCTAGGGGGAAATTTGCAGTATAAGTGATTTATACGACAGACGAAGTACAATTCAATCGAGGACTCGCAAGACAGAGTCTTGGGTCTGGTATATCTCTACCAGCAGAAAATCGAAATCGAATTTGACTTGCATGGCTCACAATCCAGGAGCAAATACAAAAAATACGCAAATGAAGGAATGCGTTATATGGGGCGTATGTGTGATATGTGGAGATGATCATAAATTGATTCGAGCGAAATGAATTTAAATATTTAAAAAAATCATTACTTTGACTAGGGGAATCCCTAAAAAATATTTATTCAGTGGTATTAAAGAGCAAAGCAAAAAAAAAAAAAAATCTTTTAAATTGATTTTTGATTAAAAAGAAAATTCACTATGTAATTTTATGTAATTATTGTAATTAGTATGTAATTAGTATAGTATTATTATGTAATTAGTAATATATCACAATATTTATATATAATATTGTAATACTTCGGATTTCTAGAAGAAGATAGAAATTATTATATTAACAAGGCATTTGAACAATCAAATATTTTAATTAGCATTTCTCGTATTTTTGTATAAATATTTTTAATGCTATTAGCGGTATATTATATGCTTATATGTTAATTTAGATTTGTTTGAAATGAGAATGAAATACCACAAAAAATGTATTAAAATTGTTTCGCAGCGACACATTGCGTATACGTTATATTTATTATGTCTATAAAGTCGCGCACAAATTACGTATACGCGTCGTCTGCAAGCATAAATAATTGATGCGAAGCTTGAACAGCTGCTAACACACGTGTATCCCGTACACATACAGCACACACACACACACACACACACACACACATAGACATTAACTACACACATACATATATATCCTAAGCTACTCTTGAACCCAACTGCATTTATGCATTTGTCTTTTCGGTGCTTGGGGCTAAGTCAAGTTGGGCAAACCTCGCATCCACCTTTTGTTTGGCCAACTGCTGCCACATAGCACAGTTTTATGCTACTTATTTTTGCTGTTGTTATTTTTTTGCTTTTTTTATTTTTTACATTTTATTTTCGGTTCCAACAACAATTAAACACGACGTGGCACAATGTTTGCCTAGGCGTGCGCACCCCGGAGTCATTTCTCATTTTAATGACTCAACCGACGCCCTCCCCCAGCCCGGGCCCGACCATTTGCGTTGTGGACCCTACGTACATCCCTTTGCGGCCGTCTGTTTCGTTTTCCAACTGTCTGCTGCACACACACACACACACACACTCGCACATCGTTGGCACGGGGGGGCCTGACAACAGAAGAGTGGACCAAGACAACTAGCTGACAAGCGACATTCTCTAAAAGCTATACGACTCTCAGTCCCTCTAGCAACATCAGTATTTTTGTTTTTTGTGAATAAGTGGACCGATCAAACAGTCTGTCAATCAGATTGAATTTATTCCTAGTTTGATGAGAAGAGGCCAATAACTATCATAGCGATCACAGATATCAGGTTTATCTAATATTTCATGCATCCATGAGAGTTATATTTGAATAAAACAGTGAACCAGTGTACCCAATCGCCAGTCCTTAAGTCAATTGTCTCATAGGACATAGATTTTCCAATATTCACATGCAAATACATCGGATTGGAGCAGCAATTCCGCAGTCTAAAAACTGTTTATTATGTTATTATAATTAAAGAGGCAAGCATGATAGAAACCAATTAAGACTTGATTACATTTTTAATTAATGGGCCTACAAAATATTTTCAAGGCTAAGTTAATTTTCACACTTATCTGAATAGGAACCAGAGCTGAGCGCAATTTTCATACACTATTTTGAGTTTACGCTTTAATTTGGTTTTTATTTATGTGGTAAAACTTGCTCAAACTATTAGTTAAATATATTTAAGCATTAGCATGTAGCTAAATGTGCCTAAATGACTCGTTATGCTCCCAAGTGAGCTCATTCAGGAACAGGGTAGCAAAAACACATACTCTATTTCACTCACACACATGAATTAAATAAAAACATGTAAGAAAACTCTAGTCGAGACTGCTCGACTACGAGATCCCCACTTCTTCGAACGAATAATATTCCTAGAATTATTCAATTCAGCAAACTTACATGCAGAATCATGCACACACACAGGCTGATATTCGCTTGTACGCCTGTATGTGTGTTGGGGTTGGTCTCGCTTGCTCTGCCACGTGTGTTTTGCTACGAGAATTTATTTGATTAATAATTCTGTTTCTAGACGGACAATCAATCTTTCAGATTAATCAAACTTTCAGATTATGATAATGACTTTCATATCTATATGCCAAATCAAACTTTATGTCTCTAGTATTTGAAATATATTTTTTACACATTTAGGGGTGTAGGGGTTAAGGGGGACTGGAATCCAAAATCTGTCAAAAACCGAAATTGTATTAAATTATTATCTATACATATGCAGAAGACTTGGAGACATATTAACTTTTCTTGTCACCCTGATTAAGTATATATATACTTAATGGGGTGTGCCCCGCCTCCTTCTGCCTGTTACATACTTTTAACAAAACCATTATACCCAGATTTCCCATTTTCAATGGGTTCAGGGTATAAAAATATATATCGTGCTGTGTGCTTTAGGGCGCAAATTGCAGTTGAGCTGTAACCGCAAAGCGACAGCGAATGCAACAACAGCAGGCAAAGCTACAAAAGCAAAAACAACATGGAAAATACAAACCAAAACAGAAACAACAACAACAGCGACAAGGACTCGTTCGTTGTAGTCTGTAAATCAAGCTTTAAAATTAACGCAGATTGCCGGAACAAGCGACGCTACGAGCAATTAACATGAAACCAAAAACCAGTCACAGAAAATGTCAAAAAAAAGTGGAAAAATAGCGAGTAAAACCAAAAGAAAACAGCGTCGAACACAACTTAAACACACCAAATAAGAAAGAGAGAGAGAGAGAGACAGGAGTAGAGAGAGTGGGCGAACGTAGATGCAGCCACGTCCATAATAAGAGGTACAAATGGCTTACTTAAATAGAAAAAGAAAAAAATAAAGCAATGTATGCTAAGGACTATTTCATTTAGTATATATATATATATATATATATATATGTATATATATCTGGATGTGTATATGAATATTCTCTATCTATTAACCCCCAACATCCATTCACTGTCTTAGGAGCTCAGCCGAAAAAAAAATAAAAAATAGAAAATGAATAATAATAATAATAATAATAATATTATTATTATAGTCACAGCTTCTTTCTTTCTTATCTTTTTTGCCTTCATTATAGATAGAGTCAACCTCTGATTATGGCCAGCACTGTGTATATGAAGCATGCGTATGTATATGTATGTGGACATATGTGTGCACTTATGTGTGTGTGTGTGTGTGTGTGTGTAGAAATAAATGTGCATTGGACTGCTCGCAACGACCTTTGTTCGAAATGTTCGTGTCACTCTCTGAGTGTGTGTGTGTGTGTGTTTAGCTTTGCCTTGCTTTTGGCTTTTCTATTTTACCATCGACCCAAATTGCGCGCGCTGCTATAAAAAAAAAATAAAAAAAAACGAAAAGAAAAACACAACAGCAACAACAACTTGTGTGTGTGCGTGTGCGTGTGTAGATGTGTTATGTACTTGCACGCTAACGTGACTGGTAACGACGTTTGTTGCGGGTGGCGAAACCCGTAAAGGAAGAAGAAGAAGAAGAGGCAGCAGAAGAAGCGAAAATCCACGAAAAAGTTTTGCAAAAGACCTCGACCCAAACGGCAGGCGGTCAACAAAAAATAAATTTATATATATATGTATATACATACATATATTTATACATGAAAGGAAATAGAAAAAAAAAACACAAACTAAAAAGAAATATTAAGCATAAGTATTTAAAAGGCTGAAAAAAAAACAAAACAGAACAGAACAGAACAGAAAGGATAGCGTGAGAGAGAAAATAATGATTGAGCCGCTAATGTGAAAATGTGGGAAAAGCGCAAGGAAAAGCCAAGCCAAACAGACGGCAACAAAAATTTAAATCGATAAATCAAAATGCCAGCAACAACAGCAAAAGGCTCGCAAGGACGTGCACGACTTGCACGCCACACACACACACACAGACAGCTATACCCAAAGGGGTGTATGTGTGTGTGTATGTGGGCGGGTGCCTTGTGGGCAGCAGGAAGTCGCTTTGCGGCGCTGAGGACAAATGACAACATTTGGCCGACTTTTAATTATTGACATTCCCACTTTTGCTCTTTTGGTTGCTTTGAGGCCAATCTAATTGGCAGTGTGACCGTGTCAGCTTAGCCAGAGTTGTCAGCTGTGTTTGTAGTAAATGGGCTAATGAGCTAATTCAGGGTTACGCACATGGCAAATCTCAAGTTTACTTTGGCTAGTGCCAATATTTGGATAGCATTTTCTTAGAGCAGATGTGATAGTTGGAGCATACAACTGCATGTTAAATATGCCATTCACTTTACCACATACATATGCAGATGTATTTCAATTTCGTGTTCAACAATATATTAAATAATTTAATTTACCTAAAGCTGATGGCTTGCATTCGTATGTATTACGATAGAAGATAAATTTTACGGCTGTCAGTAAACTCCTTTAAGCGACTCTTATTATTAGCATATTGTCGTGGTCTGGACTTATATATTCTTTACTCTATTCTATTCTATTCTATTCTGTTCTATTTTTCAATAGTTCAGCGTAGAGAATATAATCTTTTCCGTCTTCGCCTATTGTGGTTTGTAGCCAGGTTAGATTCTAGCTGATTTTGACCAGCTGTCAGTCTGTGTTTCACGTATTTGGAACTGCTCTCCATGACTATTGTCATTGGTATAGATATACTTCCTCAGTTTCAATACAAAAGTTACAGTCATCATTCATATATAATCTCTCTCTTTGAACTATAGCCAAGAATTGTCTTTAGTCCCTTTCCACATTTAAGTTAGTCTTTAATATGAACTTATATCGATTTTAATTAAATGTTCAGTTTTCAAAAATCAAAGCTAAAAACCATTGGCATTATGGGAGCTACTAGCCGAAATTCGTAAGGCGTGAGTTAAAGTTGCCCCTAACGTTGCATTTCTACAAGTTTCTAGATCCAATTTGGAACTCAGTTATAAACACTTAGCTATAGTTGAGAGTTGCATGTGCGTGTTAAATTTAACAGTGACTTTAGCGTGATGTTTTGTTCATCATGTTTTGACATTAATATGAGTTAGCAGGAGCGTCACTTGACGAACTGAGCGGGTTATTCCAATTCCATGTCTTATCTAATGCATTCGTCTTAAAACAGCAGCTGCTACACAGGATGAGTCATAAACATATCATCTTTTAAAATCTTTCTCTGTCTCTTTCTTTCCCACATGTGCCGGGGGATTTAACTGTAGTTCGTAATTCGTTTCGAGCTCTCTGCTAAAACAGGTTGTTGAACACGAAACTTAACGGCAAATGCAATTAAACAGTTTATTTAGCAATTTAATGTAAATCAATTTAATATGTATATTAATCCCATTTGAACACTAATTAATCTGCCTGCGGAATAGTTTGCAATTATTTATTTATGGCATCTGTTCTAATTGGGCCCTAAATTTATAATTTATGGCAAATGTGTTTCAGATGTGAATTGTGCTCGACAAAAGTGCAATTAAATTATAAATTGGAATCGAGCTAAATTTAAATGCACTTTACACGCGGTTGGCTATAATTAGAGTTTTTAAATATGAGTAAATAAATCATATTTTTAGTAAATTCACTTAGAGAATGAATTGTCGGGAAATCAGACAAATTAGCATTTATTTCAGTACAATGATTTTCCCCTTTTGTAAGCAGTTGATCAGCTTATAGAAATAATGTTGAAAGGCATAATATTATTATTTTATAATAGGTATATCAAATAATTATCAATTTTTTTTTTTCTAATTAAAATCCAATATATTTATCTGTATATAGAATATAATCGAACACTCAGTGGCTATTAGTTGCACGCGAAATACCCATGTTGACTCAGAGAATGGAGCACCTGGTACTGAGATTGATCATTTTTACTGGAATTTCCGAAATGTTTTTCCACAAAATTCTACAACTTTTCAATCATATTAATAAATGAGTATTACAAGTCTGAAATGGATACTGTAATGTAGATGAGTTGTCTAAGTGGACCACTCATAGCATGTCTTTCGCTGCGAAACTTACTCAGCCAAATTGAAAACTTATCCAGGGCAAACTTTGTGCTTGCTAGTCGAATAAAATATGCAGACGCGCCATAAATTATTTGAGAGCCTTGCCAGGCACTCTTGAGACATCCTTTTGCCTTTTTAAATTTTTGCCCATCTCGCCATAATTTTGGCACTTTCTAGACCACATGCAGAAAGCTTAACTCTTAACTATTTATGAGCTGGCCCACAGCAGCAAGGAGCGAAGCCTTCAGCCTGATTAGCCACAATGTGTTGTTGTTGTGGGAAAACTTTTTACAATAAGTTGAAAAGTGTGCAAATGTTGCGAAAATGTGGGCTCGAGGGTTTTACACTTGCTCATGCAGTGAGAAGAGTATATTGGGCGTGTGCCCGCATCGCTGTTGAAGCTCGACACTTGCAATTCAAATATTTACTCGCTGACACCACACCCAGATAGAAATGTCACAATCAGTGGGGGCATATCATTCTTCTAGAAAGATAGTATATGAGCTACAAAGTCTGCAGACTTGAAATTCTTTTATATTTCATGTTTGTAGTCGATTATCGATAATAATCGATATTTCATATTTCAATCATAATGCTGATAGAACTTGGGCTTCTGCACATGTGAATGTTTAGTTATGTGCAGATATAGAATCAATAAAATACTTGTATAAAAGATGACATGAATTATGGAAACAGGGCATCTCGTAGTTGGGCAGATTCTTGAGGTGCTTTTTTTCTTGCATTTTGCAGGTGGTCTCGACCTAACCTTCATCAGAGCTCTTTCGTTCTGTCGTAACTGCCAACTCATAAAGTTGATGTGGCTAGGCTTAAGTGGCACTCGTTCAACGTTGCCAGATTGGCAGTTGCCACAGTTTTTGCTGCATTGATTCAACAGCACACTTGACAACCCTGGTGGGGGCGGGGTTGGCTGGGGGTTGGGGGCGACCCGCATAGCATATTCCCCAAGCGCTTTCAATTTGCATGTGCAGCGCATGTTCCGTTTCCATTTCTTTCCACCTGCCCCATTCCAATTCGGTGGGCTAATCGATTCGCCAGGCGCTGCTTACCTTGAAACTTGCCGCCGTGCCAAAGCGCGCTGTCTCTCCTGATAAATTAGCAGCTGCTTCACGAAGCGTGAAACCATGTGGCCACACACATACACACACACACACCTAAATACACACATAGTTGTGTGTGTTTCGTATATAGCCCTCGCTTAGCTTTGCACCAATCTTCCGCCCTACCCATAATGAACTTCCGGTCTAATGGCGTCGGCTTCGCGTAATTTTGTGCGTTTGTTCAGCCGTGATTTATGCACATTGATGACGTCGCAGAAAAAAGCAGCAAAAAACGAGAACAAGATACAACAAATATAGAGCTAACTCTTTTATTTTCTGCTGTCTGTATATGAGCTGACTTTTGAATTTCTTATCTCTCAGCATATAGTATATTAGCCGAACTTAACCCATTGAAACGAATTGTGTTTGCACACATATGATAACAAAAGCCAAATATTTTGTTATATATTTCATTACTATATATACATATATACACATATACATATGTGTTTGTTCATGTGTTTTGTTTGTTATTTATATATATACATATATATCGGTAATGATCAATCTACAATTTCAATGTTTTTAGTCAATGAAATATACTTGTTTTCCTGCACATTCGCTACGTGATAATGCGTTAATTTATATACTTTTTCTTGATTCATAAATCAGCTAAACAAGCTGAGCCAAAAGCTAAAAAACTTGAACAAAAATAAACAAAAACAACAATTAAGTAAATTCTAGTTAAGAGTTCACGACTAAGAAATTCCGTAGGAATGTCAATACTAAATCAATTTTCATATGCAGCTATTTCCAGATTGTTTTCATGTATATTCTGCTTACATATACTATTCATTCATATTCTTGCCTTATCTATATAGCAACTAATCGAAATATAAACTGCTTAAAGCCCAACTTGATCAAATCGCTATCAATGTACTAACACTGATTATTAACAAGTAAACTTGTAAGCATTTGCGTCTTTCTTATATACAAATAATTATATAATGATAAATTATATTAATTTGTTAACAGTAATCCACTTTTTGATTTGAACGGATATTTCAATTTCATAATAAAATATTCTTTTGACATATGAATATATATGTAAATGACAAATTTGAATATACTTATGAACTTATGGATGCAAATATCTATCTATTTCAAAAGCAATATACCTTATGCAAATATCAGCTTAAGGTATTAACATAGCATTGACCTTCTTAAATATGTATTGTAAATGTTGTTAAAAGTTAAATCAGCAAATTGAATTATTTTATTATTTCATTTAAAGAATGTAAAGTGTGAATCAGTCACAAAGTGAGTGAAGCAAAGAGAGCGAGAGAGAGCATTGATAGAATATGCCAACAGCTCTACTCTCATCTCTTCACACCTCTTGAAGACACCTTATCACGCCTAGCTTATAGCTGCGGGGTATACATAGTATACATACGCTTTATATGCCAAGAACGTGCTTTAACGCATTTTGAATGTCAATTATTTTACAAAGTTGATAATTATGACACATACATATTTGCAGACAAAAGAACAGAGAATTTTCTTCTTATTTAAAATAATTTAGGCATTTTCAAATGAAAAGAAAAGTTCTCCTATCTTTAATGAAATTTATTAACACTTGTTTATCGTTGAGCATTAATTAAACACAATTGCTTTGACTTACATTTTTATTTATTATAATTAAATATATATAATAGGATATTAATTAAAAATGAATTATTTAGTTATACAAAATATTTGCATTAATTAAAGTTAAACCTAAATTGCTTTGATTTCATACAAATTATCTTATTAACACATTAGCGGCATACTTTAGTAACAAATTCTTCACAACATTATATGCATAAGCAAATGTATATACGTATTTATGTATATTTATATATTTATATATCTATTGTGACTCTTTGCTCTCACTTAGTCAGTCGATTCCAGGCGCTGTCGTAGCGTTCCGCTTCGAAAAAATTGCACAGGGTTTGCGGCAGTTGCTTGCGTTGTGCCTCATTGCCTTGGATGCGTGGCGGTGTATAAGTGGGCGTGGCTGCTGCTGCGGCTGCGGCTGCTGCTGCAACTCCAGTTGCTGCTGCTGCTGCAGTAATTGAACTGTTTTTAATGCGCTCCACTGGCACCTCCTGCGCCTGACCTGTGACCTCAGTGCGCCATTCGTAGCTCACTGGAGGTGCCTTGACTGCTGGCTGCCTCAGCTGAATTGTGGCACGGCTGACGAACAGCTTTGGAATTGCTGATGTTGCTGTTGCGGTTGCTGCTGCCATCTGAGCGACTCGAGCTTCAATTTGGAACTGTTTTGGCGAATTGCGAATGCGCCTTTTGTTCTCCAGTCAGCGAGAGTCAACGCATGACGCATTGCTTGAGCGAGTGTCTGTATCTCTCTCTGTATATATATCTCCCTCTCCTCTCTCTCTCTCTCTCTCTCTCTCTCTCTCTGTCTGTCGTTGTGTTCGCCTGTCTCTGTGTTTGTGTGTGGGTGTGCAATGTTTGCTCTAGAAGATTTCTGAGCTGATGATCAATTGGATTGCATGCGGTTAGGCAAATTGAGATTGTGGCATTTTGGCACTTGAAACTGGTTTCCACAATTGTCCGCCAATTTATGGGCACAGCTGATGGTAGACTGGCAGACAGAGAGGCAGACAGAGAACCAGGCACGCGCCCACATGCCAACAAATGTGAGCTAACAAAAGGAGAACAAAAGCAATTAACAAAAAAAAAAAATAAATAAGTTGAAAACAAACAAGCCTCGAAAGATTTGTTGCTCAACTCGAGACGTTCAGTCACTTTGAAGTTATATTCTAAATTAGTGTATTAAAGCGGGTATTCTGACTGTTGACAATGGCTTCGCAACGTCTAGTAAAAGTTTTTATAGTCTTGACTCACCTTTCTAATACGTTTTTGCAAACTGCAAACTTCAAAACACAATTCAAATTCTATAATATTCAAGAGTCTATTTGTAGCCCATCTGAATTAGCGACAATATTGTGTCTTTTAATGCATCAAATTATATTTATACAAGAGATAAATCAATAGGCTGGAATCTTTGCTCTGTTTACACTAACAAATGTGTATAATTACTTGTTAATTATAATTACCGCAATCTAATGTGTTGATGGAAACGTAAGACTCATTTGCTTCTCCCCATTACTCATTATTTAGGCGTCTTTGCACAAAGTTTGCGATAAACGCATTTGTTTAGTATTTTATCAACGCTTCTATTTATACGCGCTTCCTACTTGGTCTATCTAGGGTCTCTCTAGAGAGATGATAAACTCAGTGAATCTTTCGCGCACTATAAGATTGTATTTTTCAAAGCAACTTGAACTGAAATGATTTTGTTTTAAAAAGATTATTTTAGATATACTTCAATATTAATATGTAATTAAAAATTATTTCAATATAATATTGTAGCGAATTTCAAACTAATGGAACATGATGAAGATTGTATGTATATCTAGCTTTCTGGAAATATTTGACATAATTAAAATATTCATCGTCCCTCCTTACTTTTAGTTTATTACTATTATTATGTTTGTTTATATTTGTTCAAGTTTTTTATTTTCATAATTTAGAGTGATTAAAATGAAGGAATACTTGCTTTTCTTCTAGCCCCCGAGCCTAGCTACATACATCGATTACTTCCCTATTACGTTTGTCAGTCTTCCGTCAGATAGGCTAGCTTGAGAGTTAGTCATTTATTTATTCATACTTGCATATTATGAGCAAATAATTTCTCGATGATCTGGTTTGATATTCAAAGCGTTGTCCCCCGTAGCTAACTGTAGTCGAGTCGGTTTCACGCCCACATGCAAGCAAAATACAAATTTTCTTAGCTTTGGAGTAAAAACAAGTAAACATGCGCAATCGAATTCGTTGATAGCCGAGCAAATACCCTAGAGGTGAGGAAGTTGAAGTAATATGATTAATAACTTTAAGAATTTTTGATATACAAATATTACAGAGTTTTTATATCCTCATTGTAAAGAAATATAAAAAGGAATTTAAGAGTAATTCGTCGATTTCATCGAGAAAAAAAGTCAATGGGTAACATGGCAACGCGACACCTTTAGATCCACAGCAAATGCTGCAATCGTCATTCATTAAGCATGACAGGTGATTCATTTGAAGCATTGAATAATAGCGCACGTTCCTCAGTTGAGTCTTATTTAAAAGTGATTTGGGGGCGAGTCGGGAATGAGGCGATGCTTGCCTGCAACACCTTCTGAAAGCTAGGCTAACCGCTGTGCATTGGTGTGTGTGTGAGTGTGTGGGTGTGGGTGGGTGAATTAGTTGGGTGTGTGTGTATATAGCCCGTTAACCGCATGCAAATTGCAAGTGCGCCCAATCTCAAATGAAACCGAGAAACCGGTTCTATAAACTGGCACGAGTCGAGCTCTTTGTTGACCGAGGCCCAACTGCCAGTGAGTCAACCATGAGGCGACGATCCGAGTCAATTTTAAACCAAGAACAAAGTATGAATGCGATGAAACAATGCCACAACATAATCGACCCTCGCTTTGATAAGCGAATTACTCTTAGGCAAATAAGTATAATAAAACTCCAGGCGGTATTATGAAAAAGCGAAAGTATATACATATATATATATATATATATTTTTTTTTTTTTGCTTTGTGCAGTCCAAGTGACAAATCAGTCAAAGAACAATGACTTAGACAGAATGCAATTATGTTCATACAGACTGATTAATACCCTGTCCTGATTAATACTCAGTCCATTGAAATCTTCCAAGTGTGCAGAATAGATACATCTAGATATCAATTTGCGTTTAAAGAATGTGTAGAAAGAAAGCTTAATTTAATGCAGGCCTTTTGCATTTATAATGGTACTCATATGATTAATATAGAATTCAAATTAGATACATGTATAAATATCCTTTATATACTTAAATATGGATCTATGATACACATATAATGTAATTGAGCCAGCTTTCAATATATCATATACAAACGCCGATAATTATACCCTATCATCGATGGCCTCTAAGTACAGGGTGTGTGAAATGACATGAATCAGTCAAGAATCATTGCTTTTTGCTCCAGGCGATTAAAAACGCGCCGATTATTTGCTTAGCACACGCGCCAAAACGATTGCTCATACAAAAAAAAAAAAAAAAAACAGAAAGAAAAATAACGCCGCAAATTATTGATAAACATTAACATTTGCCATTATCGACTCCAATTGAGAAGTTGCATTTGTTGCGGCTGCTGTTGTTGTTGAAATTACAAACGCAGTTGCAGTCGCAGTCGCGATTTGCTAATTGTTGCAAAATGTGCTGCATAATTTTGCGGCTAATTGCCACGGCGAATCGCGCGCTTCTCAAAAGGTGCCGACTACGAAGCGGTTTAGCAGCGATTTGTACGCGTTTATCTTCTTTTTTCCTCCAGCAAAAAGGTCGTGCTATTTAATTGTGGATGTGTAATTGGGGAATTGTAACCGTAGCTTTACTCGCCTGATGCGCAATGTGTACTTAAGCCTGTCAGATATATGTATATATACAATATAATATAGGTATTTATGTTTTTGTAATGATGCCTCTAAGTGTCTTGGGAGCGTTTTCTCAGTCTTAGCTAAAGGTCAGACTTCCTCAACTATTCGCAATGACAAATTCGGCACGCTGAATATTTGTTTAGCAATCTTTCAGGCATTTGAGTTATTCTAAGTATGTTTAAGAAGTTATCTTAATTATGAATTTAGTATATCGGGTATCTAAAAGTCCATAAACTATTTATATAAAAATAAGTTAATTATTAAATTTACTGATGCAAATTTCTTTACTTTCAATGCAAAGCGTGAATAGATTTTGAAATTCGTATATTCAAGTCAAACTCTCAAACTTTGATATATACAACACATGTTGTATGGGGTTAGTGGTATTACTAAATCGTGATACCAAGCTTGGAAATCGAAAGCAAATCACAAATTAATCTACTGAACTATCAAATTTGTCGATGAAATCATTGAAAGTATCACTACTGGAAACCATCGATGAGAGACATCATCGAGGTAATGGATCTAAGGAGAATTTAACATTGCTTGAAAAACTGCTCGTTGTCTGTCTCTGTCTCTGATTTCAAAACTGCAAACTGAGGATGTGCATTCTATTAACACTGTGATAATTACAATGACAATGATACAAAATAAAATAAAATAAATAAATTAATAAATATGATATTGGTTGTAATGCTTGTAATGATACTAATTCTAATGATGACCAATGTAATCCACTGTCAATATAATAATAATAATAATGGATTCTGATTTTTGTCCCCCTTTGCAGACTCGCTAACCGACAGTTCAAACACCACGAAAACGCCATTATTTCCAAAGGATCTATTCACGAAAGAACAGCTTGAGAACGGCGCTGTCATCCTGCACATTATTGGTGTGATTTACATGTTTGTGGCGCTGGCAATTGTCTGCGATGAATTCTTCGTGCCTTCCCTTGACGTAATCATTGAAAAGCTCGGCATCACGGACGATGTGGCCGGCGCAACTTTTATGGCGGCAGGTGGCAGTGCCCCAGAGCTCTTCACGAGTGTCATTGGCGTTTTCGTGTCGTTCGACGATGTTGGCATTGGTACGATTGTGGGATCGGCTGTCTTCAACATCCTGTTTGTCATTGGAATGTGTGCGCTGTTCTCGCGAACGGTCCTCTCGCTGACCTGGTGGCCACTGTTTCGCGACTGCTCATTCTACAGCATCAGTCTGCTGGTGCTGATCTATTTTTTTCGCGACAATCGCATCTTCTGGTGGGAGGCGCTCATCCTATTTACCATATACATTGCCTATGTGACCTTCATGAAGTGGAACGTGCAGGTGGAGCATTGCGTCAAGAAGATGATTACCAAAAACAAGGTGACTCGCGTCCGAAGTACAGATCAACTTATGCCTGCAGTAAGTAGTTGGGAAGTTTTTTTGCAAAATCAAAAATCAAAATGAAAAAAAAAAAAAGAAAAAGAAAAAGAAATACTAAAAAATTTGTAATCAAAAAAGTCATTTAAGAGAAAGGGAAATTGCAAAATCTCTGCAAAATCCTTTGCCAGGAATATGAGTTTTTCGTTACTTAAATGCCTTTTCATTTCTATTTTGAATTCTCGTTTGCTTTGGCCTAGTTACCTTCCATGCATTTTCTACAAGAATGGGACCAAACAGTCGAACAGGTGTCTATGACTAAGGGTACGCGAATGAGAGACTGCAGTCTCTTATAAATGAATACATTTGATAACTGCATGACTAACACCTTATTTGGCTTTAACTTGACATTGAAATCCACTCGATGCTGAAGCTGAAGCTGAAGCTGATGATGATCGTAATGATGAGTTAGCACTAATTAAATTTCACCTTTTGAGTTTTAGCTCAAAAAATATGAATTGAGTGTAAATTGTTGTTTAATATTTTCGAGAAACCAGTTCCGGGAACTGAAAGCGAGCAATGTCTGTCAGGGTCAACCAGAGAGAAAGAGAGAGAGAGAGAGAAAGAGAGACAGAGTGACTGCAAGTCAGACTTGAAGAAAACTGTTAGCCAATTTCATGACATTACTTAAATAAGTTAGCTCATGCTAAATGACGCATAGTATAATGTATTTACCAACACTGGCCGACTGTTTGGTCTTTCGTTTAGCGTATCTCATTCTGAAAACTATCAAGCTACATATATGCTGTTCTATCTCTAATTTAAGCTTATCTCTAGCTCTTAACTATTCTTTAGTTTCTTAGCGCTTAGCTCAACTTAGTATTTTCTCTTATTATTTTGTCTCTTTTCAACACTTTCATTTGCTATGCCTCTTACGACTTGTTTAACCATACTGACACACTTAGGCATCTACACACACACAGCAGCTGTCACACCCACACACAGCAATCACTTTGCAGCCAATCGCGACTGTGCACACCTACACACACATACACACACACACACACACACGCTCGCACAGCTTGAACTTGAATTTGATCTGAACTTGATTCTGGATTCTAGCTTGATTTCTCTCACTCGCTCACGCATGTGCTCAACAGTTTTGGGCTCTTTATTAGCTGCACATCCACATCATAAATCTAAATTTAATCTTTTAATCACACACAAAAACGAACACAACGAACATAAAATGGCTCCAACAAAATGGCGCCAGTATTAGCATCATTTTTAAAGACTCGAGAACATTTCGAATATTTATTCTTTCCCTGCTTCAATACTTATACAAATACTGCTGCTGTTAGTAAAAAATACCTCGTAGTCTCTGCTTTTTGTTAGTGTTCAGTATTATAAATATTAACAGAATTTCGATTTTAAAAATTTATGTATTTTCAATTTTGATATTTCATATATTTCCTTCTTTAATGGTAAAATCACATTGATCTTTAATTATATGCATCAATGCTTAAAATGGATTATATCTTAGATATTTTTATAATGTTTTATATTCAAGGGAATCGACATATCCACCCTAGCATATTTTACCAGATGTTATTCAAACCAATTTATAAAAGAATGCCAAGTTTGGCTGTGCTCGAGTTGGAATTCAACAAATTAATAAGTACTTGATGGGCCTTTTATGCTGGAGGCAGTGGAGGGGCATGCTTCGGTGCTTTTTTGAGTGATGAATAGTTAGCGTACACTACTGGTTCGTCAAAGCAATCGATTTTCAGTTCGAGACTGGCTTGTGGCGGTTTCGAGGGTGGCGGCATCGGTGCACTGTGTTTTAAAGTGTTGGAGTATGTTAAGTTGGCCGGCGGTCCATCGACGGTATCCAAATTCTTGTAGCCCTTTCCCTCCTTGAGCTGCAGGTCAACCTCGGCTTTGGTCGTCTTCAACGTGTGCCAGAGTTGCATATCGATTGACTGGAAATCAATGAATATATATCTGATAATGCGATAGAGGACCAGATAGCCAATGATTAGGTATAACGCTTGATCCGAATGCTCAAAGAAGTAATCGAACGGCTTATCTTTGACATCAATCTTGAACCAGACCAAGAGTAACGGCACAAACAGCACCCAATAGGCGACTATCGCGCACACTTCCACAATTTGCTTGCCAAACATTTTTGCATACAAACACCCGACGAGCTAGGACTCAGTTCTACGACTGATCCAAGTGTACCGGAAGCAATAGCATCAACATAGTGTATATAGGCTATATATAGGCTATAGGGACTGCGGCAAGTCTATAATTAACTCTAGTTAGTCAATGAGGTAACCAAGATTACCAGATGACCCATCGAGCAATTGTGTGGTAAGCAGTTTTATTTTAAGCGACTCTGTACAGAAGATGAAGATATTTAAAGGGAATTGCAACTGATTTTACTTTATTTGATTTAAATAATTTAATTAACAATTTCGGATTTGATCTAAATAAATTTACAGAATACTTCGGAATAATTAATACAAATTTAGATAAGATTGTTGATCTCCTCATAGGGGGGCGGCGGCTGTATCCTATGATTACGGTTATTCCACTGATCTCTCCCAGGTGGTGGTTGAATATAGGCGTTAGGCTGCTCATTTGTTAGTTCCAAAATCGCAGGAGAGTCCACCGGCTGCAACTCCAATTGCGAAGCATTTGTACCGTAATGTTGTCGCTCTTGATTGATCATATTCGCTGTTGCGGGATTATGGGTGACCCAGATTTTCATGGAGTAAGTTTTGAGCTTTAGATAAATGATCACCACAACTATGTAAACGACCAGATAACCTGCGGCCAGTCCCAGCGCCATGGCACAAATATTTTTGATCGACGTAAAGACTTCTTTCTCATCCCATTGCACCCATCCCCACTGGACGCATTGCCATGCTATCAATGGCATTAAGACGAACCAGTACAGAATGAAGATGCAGATCTCCACAATTCTTTTCTGTATCATTTTTCACTTCGATCTTGCGCAGCGTTGCACACGAGTCAAACTCGAGTTCACTTACACAACTAAATCTGTATTTATTGGATTTTCTTTTCTTAAGCCTGAGTAAGGTGTGGTTATGGCTGGTGCCCTCAATTCAATTACTAATAATTGCTCCCTGTGACTACTGAAAATTACTCATCAAAAGACCATACATTATTTAAATAATTTGTTTCTTCACATTAATTTATTGTTCTTATTCAATAATTATAATATTGGCAAAGTTCAGAAAAATTTCCTCATCTTTGTTATTATAGCTCGCTTCACCACCCCATCAGGAACATCCCAGGCAGCCTTGTCTTCGACTATATTGTTCTTGCCCTTACACATCTGTCTAAACTTTTCCAACTTGGCCTTTTCGAACTTTTTGATTCTTTTATAAGCATACATTACGATCCGATAGAATACTACGAAGAACACAATGTCCAATATCACGAAGACAAATACAGCAACTATGGTACTATCCAGTTCCATTGCATCAAAATATATCCATTCCTTTTGCTTAAAATATAAATACATATAGGGCGTGAAATTAAACCAATAGGCGAGCACAATAAATATTTCCAAAAACTTTTTCTCAAACATCTTTGAAACCTGCTTTACAGCAGAGCGAATGCTTTCAACTGATTAAATGAAACGAAGCTGCTTAGCTCAAGCATATATATAATGAAGTTATTATTTATTGTTACTTCAATAAACTTGTAAGTGATTCGATTGCGGCGACTGTGGTTGACTCTACTATTTAAAAACATGGTTTACTTTTTATGTGTTATGCCTGACCGATGTAGAGTTTAGTCAACTTTTTTTATTGAAATATAATCTGATATTGTTCAGGCATCCGCCTTTAATTCTAGCTTTCATTTTGAAAGGTATCGGGTATTCAAATGAATGCAGAAGAAATACAGATTCTATAAAAGATACAGGGCATTGTCAATATGCCAAGCTCCCGAATGGGCTTACATTTCTTTGTAGAAGATTAGAGATGGCCAACAGTAGCTTAATAATAATCATTTCAAGTTTATGAGGAAAACAAAACAACAGCAGCAAAAACTAGTATCATTCATAAAAACGCTTTTTGTACATTTTTTACATTTTGTTAACGAATACAATACAATAAAATATTATTTTAAATCATTCCGGATCCTCGGTATTAAAGGCCGCTTCGTAGCTGTATCCGAATAAAGCTTATACTGTGCATTTATCTTCTTTATGGACTTTATACTTTTCATTCATTTTTTCTACCTTTCTCTTATAGAGCTTATCCAATTCCTTATAGGCATACATAACAATTCGGTAGAATATGACAAAGGCGATAATATCCAGTAGTATGAATATAAGCACGGGCGATAACGTCTTTCCCAGCTGACCAAAGTTTAAGTTCAAATACTTTTTCTTTGTAAATACTTTATAAATGAAGGGAGTAAATTGTACCCAGTATAAGATTACAGTAAACAATTCTATAAACTTTTTCTCAAACATGTTTGAGACTTGCTTTGACTCTGAGTGAACGCAGCGAACTGATTCTCTTCAGCAATACTCACCTCGAAAGCATCAATAATAATAATAAAATATAATACCTATATATATAATACCAGAAGAAATAATGCGGTTGTTCGGGGAATGCTTATGTGCTAAGAAGTTTCAAAATCACTTCGATGTTAAATGGTATTAGAAATTCGATTCGATTCCCCTGACTACATTTAAGCTAAATGTAGATTTGTTTTCAAATATTATTCAGGCATATTATTTTAAGTCTGTCCCCCTTCCCCACAATTTAAGAAAGTAAAACAATTTTGTTAACTGATTCTCTGAACCGTGAATATTCTTTTATTATATAGTATATCGATTTACAAATATTTCAATAGATAAATAGACAACGATTTTTTGTGTGTTCTGGACTTAGAACTAGGTAATAAATATAGGTTTATGCAATTACTTTTCAAGCACGACTCGCAAAAACTATTCGTATTTGTATTCACTAGCTAATATTCAAATAGAAAGAAAACGTAAAGTATTTGTTTATATTCCTTAACAATTCACTAAATGATCTATTCCTGTTACAGGAACAGCTAACATTAGAGTTGTATCGTATCGTTTAGAATAACTTTGATTGAGTGAACGGGTCTCTCCTCTTTGTTATTGATGTCGTAATATTAGTCCATGAACTAAACATTCTATTGAACTGATTTGTCTTTTCATCATTGAATTATAATGATCTGAGAAATTGACTCGAAGATGAATAATGGAACTTATTCATGAAATTGAACTAGAATTCGCACATCTATGTCAAAAATTGTTCTAATATTGGGTTGGTCTTTGGTTCTTTGGCTAATGCTAATACTTGATGCAAACTACATTTCGCTCCTCCAGATTTTTATATCTTGGGTCTCAGCTGCTGAGTGGTGCCCATTAGGACATCGGGCGACATGATGATGCCATGGCTAAGCTTGCGGGCCAGGCCAGGAGTGCGGGGCGGCGTCGAAGGCACGGGCGGGGCACACCTCAGGCTGGGCGTCGGACTGGAGATGGGCTGCTGTTGCCGCAGATGTGAGTGGGGCAATGTGGCGCTGCGCAGCGGTCGCGTTTCGTGCTTGATGTGTATGCGCGCCAAATCGCTTTCCACGAGCAGCGGATGACTAATCGTGCGTATGACCTTTGGCGTTTGCTCCTTGACTGCGACTGGGCCGTCAACGGTGTCGATATTCTCTGTGGATACGGCCTGGTAGTGCGATTTATCCTTTAGCTGCGACTCGGGGTCCTCTTGGGTTTTCTTTAGCTTATGCCACATTTTCACATCACAAACTTTCAACTTCATATAGATAAAGATCACGATCCGATAAAAGGTCACATAGCCAGCGAGCAGGCAGAGCGCGAATGTGGCGTGATCCGAGAACGATTGAAATGGAATGTTTAGATCCCAGCGTATCCAATTCTGTGTCTTGCAATATTGATAGATGGCTGGCGTAATAACCATCCAATAGAAGAGCAGTGTGAACAGTTCAATAATCCTTTTTTGAAACATTGTTTATCACTGTGTTGTATTCACTGTTAGTCCAAGGAAGCCCACGCGTACGCTTTGGGTTCCGTTGTGTTTGGGTTCAAGATTCGTACTAAATGATGTGCACAGAGCGCATAACCCAGCTATATAATACAAATCAACGATCAATGCAGTCAGTCCGTCAACCCAACTGAAAGCCCGACTTAGCACAGAGACAGAGAGCGACATACGAAGCGTGTCTGTGCGCGAGCGGGAGAGAAAGAGAGAGAGAGACAAAGACTCTCTGAGTCAAGAGCTGCGAGTCGCGAGCTATCTGTGCTCAGTGTTAGACAAGCTCTTGGATGGGGCTGCTTAATGCTTTTTATCGATATCAGCTGGCTATATATATACATTAGTCGTATCACTATATCGTCGTGAACGTAAACAAAATCCCTGGAATAAATGCATTAATTCTTGGAACTGGTTTTTGGGCTCTACCCCCTTAGAGACAGGTGACAAGTGCACAAATATATAATATACATATACATATGCTTGTGTAGGTATATGAATGTGTTTACTATAAAAGCAGGTTGAGTGACAAATTGAGTCGTGTTGTGAGTTTTACATGGTACATTCGAGCAGGTTATATTTTGCAATTTAAATTTCTTAGATCATTGGCTTTACTTTGTCTTCGATGTGTTTTTATTTTAATTTTGTTTTGTTTTGTTTTTTTTTTTTTTTTTTCTGACGTGTCTTGGCGAAATTTTTCAAGTTGAGCTGAGTTTTGAAATTGTGATTCATTCGAGCTTAAATTTAATTTATTATACGATTAAACACCTGTAGTAACTGAGGGTTGCGCTAATGATTTTGTTTCTTTCTTTTTTTGTTTTTTTATTATATTGCTGCTGCAGCAGCATGCTTTTGGCATGATTTCACAGGTCTTGAAATTAAAAGAAAGAAAGATATCAATTGCCAATCATTTTGTTGTCAAAGTCTATCAGAATAAAGTGATAATTCGATGCAACAGCTGCAAATGCACTGGTTAGCTATCGCGCCAGCTCCATCAATGACTATTTATCGAGTTATTTGTCGAGCTGTTTATTTCATAGGACCTCGTCGAGTTGGAGTCATTGCCGAGTCGTTTTTGCTCGAATGTCGTATTGTTGAAACTCATTCAATAGCTCGGCAAAAACAACATGACTTGCCATTAATTAGCATTATAATTAACAATGAGGTAGTTCACCTGGGCACGAGCCAGCGCGCTAATTGGCCAGAGGCTAGTTAGTTGGAGGCTAGTTTTTGTTGATCTTGACTTGCCCTACACAGACCCAGTTCTGTAAAGCGCTGTCTGTATGTGTATATGTAAATATATGTATATGTGCATATGCTTGCTCCACTTGTTATGAATGGACTGCCTTAAGACTAGAAATGCTGCAAACAGATACTCTTTCTATTAATATGTAATACACATATCAAGGCAATAAGTTCACACAGTTCAGTCTGCTCACAGATTGAAGTTTCGTTAAGCTGGAATTTGATATGCTTAAGCGTGTGGGTTAAACAAACGCATCGTATATTATACCAGATAGCTAAATGCAGAAGTATTATTCTCTTGAAACAAGAATTTTTCTAATCGCAAATTACTCTTAGACTTTATAAGATTACATATATATGTGTCGGAAAGAAGTTCTTAATCGTGAATGACTCGAGACGACATGATTGCAAATCTATGCATAAATTTCATAATCAAATTCATCTGCAAAACTATGTATATTCACAATCACATAGAGAAAGAAAAAACGTATTTGTTTATGATTATATACATTCAAGTATAATTGAACAAATACTTGATTCTTCTAATCTGGCATTTAGCGAGAAATTTCTAATCACTGAAAGCACAAGACTAACGAATAATTAAACAAACAATTTTATCTATTCTGTTAATAAAACAAGAATTTGTATAATCATACTAAACTTGAACTGATGATATATTGTATAGTATAAAGAATTATCGAAACTTCGTATAATTATTGAGCATTAATACATGTATATAATATTGGAATTGGAACTTTTTTCATTAATTCTATCATAAACACCAGAACTTCTTACTCATGCATAATTGTGTATATTTTTGTATATGACTTCTTAGACTGTTACTAAGAGCTTGAGATTTTCAATTTGAATGGAATACAAATGGGCTAGACCTTCGTATATTCAATGTACGATATATACTACTTAAGATTTCTATGATCCCAGCTTGATATTTATGAATGAAGTACCATCTGGTTAAACCTGTTCCATAAATACTTGAAGAAAATGTCACACATGCCCTCGATTTTATGAATGGAATACGATCTGGATAGGCGTGTTCAATAAACGTATGCACAACACTTTACATATCAGTCATACACACACACACACGTATCTTATATATAGTACCTGTAATATATGTATTTATAAAGATTTTTCTTTTACGTACATGACATATATTTGCCATATTTTGAACTATTTATCACCTGATAGTCATATATATTAGTCATTCAACATTTTCATATGTATATTTAGCTAGCGATAATTTTCATTATAATTTTTCTAACATTTTCTCGCACTCTTCTCTCGCACTTCTAGCGCTTTCTTTGGCCACTCATGAGTGTGAGCTTCAAGTTTTTCATTTCTTTTATTTGAATTTCATTAAAAAGAGAAAAAAAATAAATAAAAAATAATGTTTCATTTGAGTTTCTGTGTTTACTTTTTTGATTATAGTGAAGGCAAAATGAAATACAACAAAACTTCCCACTGCGCTTTGATAAATAAAAAAAAAAAAAAAAAAAGTATATATATGTACATTTTTTCCTAATCAAACAAAAAATATACAAAAAAAAAAAAAAGTCATTGAATACTGAAGCTTGTATGTATACTTAAAACAAAAAGTTGCAAAATCTAAAAAAAATACATTTTTTGTATGATATTTTTGTTCTACTAAAAACCGTAACTTTATTTGAAATGTATAAAAAATTATATATTTGTTTTTACTTTTGATTTCGAAGACCCAAGAACAGCAAACCAACCACTTGAATATGTGCCAGAGTTAGTGGAATGCGCAGCCACACAGCCTCCTGTGGTGCTTGGCCATTGATCCAGCTGTTCAACACCCGATGCATCCAGTTGTATGCACCCAAGCTATCCAAATCCTGTTGTACATAAATATCTATACGAAACTTTCCTTAAACGTGTTTGCCGCACTCTTGCCATGCATTCATTTTTGCTGCACACGAACCAAACTTTGTTAATGCCTAGCAGATTTGCAATTTTCCACTAGAAAACCTCTCTGTCCATAACATGACGAGACATACGATCCAACCGATACCCGATACATGGCTGCTCGCAGCGCTGCCCAGAGTAGAGATCAAAAGCTGTAGTCGGTCCGCTTGCCTGTGAAATACTTGTTTACACGTTGTTTGACTTTCTGTGTTTATGTGTTGTGGTTAACGTACTTATATGATCTTCATTTCCTAATATCGTTTCTTTAGTTCACTTTTCGTTGATTATTGTTTCAAAATATTGGCTACATTTAATTGCACCTAACAATTCGATTAGCCTTTAAGCGATACAACAGCTGAAAACAACAACAACAACTACAACTACAACTACAACAACAATAACAACAAAGTACATACAACAAACTAACATCAATGCTCTCTACACTTAATTGTAAATTTATACAAATTGCAATAATAAACTTTTCTTCTTCTTCTTTTCACCTTTTTCTCAACAACAACAACTACAATGCTTACCATCAAAATAATATTGACAAAATAAAACCCAATCCCATTTACACTGCTCTTAAAAAAAATTAATTAAATTGAAAATTGAAATTCATAAACAAACATTCAATGCTGAAATCTGTCAACATGAAACGTATACGTAACCAAATAACCGTTAACTGTTAACGTAAACGTAACTGTAACCGTAACCGTAACCGTAACCGTAACCGTACCACCCGTTCCATCGTTCTTCCTTCACTTCAGGGTAATGCGGCCAACTCATCGGAAACGTCAATGGCCACACAGCCGGGCGGTTCGGTGACATCCCGGGCGGCCAGTGAGACCCGCTCGGGTCCAGCCGGTTCGAGCAATGCGGGCGCTACAGGTAATAGCAGTGGTGGGACCGCTGGTAGTACACAGACCGGTGCAAAATTCCGTCATGGCCTATTACAGCTAATGATACACACCATAGATCCACTACACGATGGTAAGTTCGTTTGAGTTTGTCACATTGTGTTTTGCACAAGCCAAAAGAAAATCACAGAAAATGAATCAAATTTAATAAAGTTTGCCTAAAATACCACCCAGCCCATCCCTAAGACCCCAAATCAAAAAGCTCCCACTTTCCCGAAAGTACAAAGCCTCCCCCACCCATAACGCTTACATACTAAAACAAAAGCAATTACATTAAACCAACTACTTATACTATATATCATTTACTTAATTCCTTTGAAAAAAAAAAATAATAAATATTAAATGTTACCTTCGGTTGTCCGAAGTCTTGAATACCCTTGCAGAGATTCGGCTAATACTCTTTGGATACTATTATAACTCTTATAATCAAAGTTTTGTGTATATATCCTTAAGAAATGGGACTATTATTTCCAACAAAATAAAGAAAAGTAAACACTCTTATTATGCTTAACAATGATTGTAATTGAAATTAATATTAAGAAGAGAACATATTCTGTCCGGTATATAAGGAGATGATATTTTATCCGTCAGTTCCCGACATAGTACCATGATATTCATTTATTATTTGAGTTAGTCTCAAACAACAAATATAATATACAGTGCTCTGCGCTTGAATTTAAACTGTTTCAGCAGTGAGAATCATTAACTACCTTCAGATGATATACTATTTAATCGAATATCTAGTTTAGCAAGCTTAACCATCAATAAATTTGTCTATGAGCTCTGCTTTAATATCTTATCTTATCTTATACCTATAATGTCATACTGCCCACTGCAAGGATATTAAGTCTTAAAAACGTTGTACTCAGTTCCTTTAAAGTCTGTGTATATTCTGTGTTCCTTCTAATTGGATGTTTGACTTGCTAGCAAAAAGTTACTTACACCTTACTCTTTACTCTCTACTCTCTCTTTCTCTCTCTGTGTATTTATATATTTGCCGATTCTTTTTTTTTTATGTTTCATTTGTTCGTTCGCTTTGTTTGTTTCTGTTTGTTCGTCTTTGTTGACTTGGCTTTTGCGCTGGTTAGTTTTTAATGCCTGACCTTGAGGCCACTTATCGAATTGCCAGGGACTAGTAGCTCGGCCAGACTGAACGTCGCGACGTCTCCTCGCGCTCGTCAATTTACAGCTGTGCTGTGCACTCTTTGCACCTACTGCCTAGCCCCGGGCAGCCCTATGTCTAGCGTAGCAAGTTTTTCGAGGCACATCGGGAGGGGGCACGTAGTCCACGTCTCCGGCTGCGGCACCGGACGTGCTCGCATTGATTTATTATGTATTAGGCACAGAGCTGACTGGATTGGATTGGACTTGGTTGGGCTGGGCTGGGCTGGGCCGGATTGGGGCATGGACATAAATATGTATGGGGCCGCGTTGCCACGGCAATGGCCCACAGCCCAAGACCAAGACAAACTCGAAACTCAAACTGAAACTACAGCTAAAGCCAAAGCTTAAACTAAATCAAAGCAAACTAAAGCAAATCAAAGCAAACTAGCCAGGGCCAGTGCGGGCCGTTTCGGTATCAAGGTTTTCCACAGGTACAAAGTGTTAAAATTCTTTTACTAGTTCTCTTTTACTCATTCTCACATGAAGCAGAGTTAATTGTTAGCGGATATTGCAAGTCTGTGGGAAAATTGAAAATAGAAAAGCAAAAAGTTTCATACGTTGACAAACAATTTAACCAGAGGAAACTGAATTGCATATGCAATAAAGATAAGGTGATTTCTAATTTAAATCGAATTTATTATTAAACCAAGGGGAAAATATCTCTATAAAGTATATAGAGGTTATAAATTTGTTCTGTTTTCCTAGGATATCCTCTAGTTGACATTTATTTTTTTGATCTCTAATACATTCTCGACTAAAGAAAATATCAATCTAGCGTTCTTAACAATTTTTTTTTTGAAAACCTTTGGTTCTTGTTTTTGTTTTTCTCTACTGTTTAGTTGATGTTAAATCATTATTAAATATTTGCTGCTAAAGCTTCAATGCCAATATTTTGAGTTGTGCTGCCTCATTAAAATGCAATTACTTTTCTATATACCATTTTATTTTCCGCTTAGTCATTTCTTTATATGATTTTGCTAAAAAAAATTAAAGAACAAAAACAAAAAAAAATTAAACCAAGTTACGAAAATATTTTATGTTGTTCAATGTCAGTTTGGAGTTACATTTATATACTATATACATATGCGTTATATATTAAACTATATATGTATCTAAACATTTGATAAATTGTATTCGATAGACATTTCTAGAATGTTGCGCGCAGTTTAGAACTGACGAAGACACTCGTTTATATTTATGAGTAGAATACCTACTCATATCTCGTATTCGTATCGCATTATATATCTATATAACATAGTAGCGCTAAGATCGTTCCATTGCTTCGCTCGAGCATTTGTTGCTTCTGTTCACTCTTTCAGCATCAGTTTTGACGCGTGACAATAACAAAATAATTTACATTGTACATATAACTTGTGTATTTATATATATTACATATTTATAAACAATTGTATGTTGTATGTGTTAATTGTAATTACTTAGCAACTAGTACAATTGGATTACAAAAATGCTGTTCGAAATTGGCCCGGGCCTAGTACGCAGCCACAATCCATCAGATATTCAATTGTACTTAATAGCTACAAGTTATTAGCGAGGTGCCTGCATGTATCAAGTTTACGTTGACTAGTCGAGCGGGTTGTTTGTTTAATTCTATATATATATATATACATTTTTTTTTTTTTTTTTTTTTTAATTTGTGTTTAGGTCTAAACGTTTATACATTTACCTATATCATTGGAATGTTCATTGTACTGACAATGTTTACATCTGTGTTCAAATGTGCTTTAAAGCAATATGACATTTGGGGGTTTAGCATGTGTGATATGCCCTGAAACATTAATAACCCAACACTTGAAGCAGAAGAGACAAGTAATATGATTTCCAATTAAATGAAATGTCATATGAACAGCTTTAGTCGTTGGCAATTTACATAAACTAATCGTATTCTTATGAGCATATACAAATATTTAACTTGATTAAATTAAATGAGTTTTTTAATCAAAATAATAATAATGAACTAATATACTAAAGAGCATTTGTATAATATTTAAATACAAATTTTGTCAGGTTTTAATTGAAAATAACATTAATCAAGTCTATGCTCTAGATTTGTTGATTTTCAGAGCATAATTGTAACTGAATTTCTCAACTCTGACAATTCCGATAGAGCTGACATCGTATTCTTTGTGCAGAATGTTTCAGCACTATCCGAAATGCATAATTCCCAACAAGTTTACATAATAATGTCATATGCTTAGTTCATATGAATAGCATGTGGTTAACGTGTTTCCGATAGATAATACTCGTGTGTAAAAAGTTTGCATAATAAAACAAATAAATACATATATCTATATATACTTATATTTACTAGATATAGCTAAGTCTTAACTTTATTACGTATATTAATTGTAAGCTAAGTTTAAAACTAAGACTCTGACGATATGAACACATATGTATATGTATATACAAAATGTTAGTGCCAAATGCTATAATATACGTGGGGAGCGCTGCGTATGCAGCTCTTTAGCGGCAGCAGACGATTTAACTAACCCCAGTACGTACCACTTCATGCCACATTGACAACAAATAACATACTGAACTACTAAAAATTTAAATATAAATGAAACCTGTCCGTGTTCCCAAGCCAAAAGTAATTTGCATTTGCATCAATCCAAAACCTCAAAATTTTCAAATTTCCAAATCAGAAAAGAAACTCAAAAAGTTCCCAACTCCTAGTGCAAAACACAAGATCGATGTCATACTCAAAAAGAAAAAAAAAAAAGTAAAGAAAAATAAATTTGCTAAAAAGTTAGACCAAAAATCCATGAGACTCTGACACGGTAAATATCAGTAGTGTATTCGTTTAGTTGATATATCTAGATTTTTTAGTCTTAGATGTAGTTTACTAATGCCCCCAAATCCTCTCTCAAACTTATCCTCTATCTCGCGCTCTCTCTAAACACTCATGTCCACACCTATTGCTTCGATTTCAATGCTGTTCTATGTGCGCGTGTGTGTGTGTATGTGTCTGTATGTCTGTATGTCTGTATGTCTGTATCCGTATCTCTATCTTTATCTGTGCCTATTACACTGTCCTGCTAGCTTTCCAAACTCTCTGCTCTGAAAACGCTCTCTAGTCTATACCTCAACTTAGCTTAGTCTCTAACCTTCTAGCTAATACTCTAACTACTGTTACATACTACTACTATTATAATCAACCTCCAAAATGCTATTTCGCAACTGACATCAACATTTTGTATAAAATATTTTCAATATACTCTAACCCAAAATTTTAAAAAGGGCATTTAGCTGCTTGTAAATTAATTAAAAAAAACAAAAACAAAAAAAAGATCTTAAAATTAAAGAAAAATATGTGAAATATATTTAACTGGGTTAATTCGTTTTATTCTCATTTTTAATCGATGCAATTTTATTCTTTCTTTCTTCTTCTTTTATTCGTTTAATTTAAAAACAAAAAAAAATAATGAAAAAACACTTGGATTTTGCGTTGAAAACTCAATTCGTATTGTGTGCAAACAACAAAATCAAAACTACAAAACCACCGCCTACTACTCTAATCTACTCTGCTACTGCAACAACAACCAAACAAACAACAACCAACAACAAACAACAACAACACACACACACACACTGTCTCTGTCTCTCTCTCTCTCTCTCTCTATCTCTCTGTCTCTCTACACTCTACACACACTTTGTGTATGCATATTTTGTTTTCTATGAATCAAAACACCTTCCTCAAAAAATAAAATTAAAAACAACCCAACACACAATTACAATGACAAAGATGATGTTCCAGGCAAAGTGGACGAGAAGGCAACCCAGCTGCATGCCATTGCCTCCCTTAAGGTGCTGCTGGATGCCACAAAGCCGCAACGCGGTGGCGCCACCACCTCGGCGGCCAATCACGTCAAAATTAATCTCAAGGAAACAACGTTGGCCGATCGACCCAATGGGAATATCGACACGACGCTCGATTCGGTAAGTTGACATGTTACGATTTATCTTACGATATACCAAAATAATATATACATATATACATGATATGATAATTAAATTTGATTATACTTAAAAAAAAAAAAAAAAAAAAAAAATGTGCTAATGAAATTATTGCTCATGATTTCTAGGCATGATTTACATTCAGTTTTCATTTCTTTTCGATCGTGTTTCTTATCGATTATTTTTTGAATTCTGATTTGTTTCTACATTTTTTTAAACGAATTGAACTTTGTCACACACAATGCGCTGCATTCTTCATACAACAAATCGCAGATGAATATCGTATAAATTTGAATATAGTAAAATGTTGAATACAATAAAAGTTGAATACTGTAAGCGTCGAATATCGTATTTTTGAAACAAACCTGCCTACTGTAAAATGTAGTATGTGGACCAGATTTAAGCAGCATTCGAAAATTACGATATTGACAATATCTTAGGACGCGGTACTTACCGTATCGTAAAGTGTTAATTGGTTTTAATTGATGTACTTATATATATATATATATTTTCTTTATTTCCATCGTTTATTTGCTAAGCCAATGTTTAGAGTACCAGGTTCAAGCGCGTTATTTTCAATATTTTCATTTGGATCATTTACAAAAATTTAATCCATAGCTGTTGGCATGTTTTCTCTACATTGCTACTTGATTGATAGATTGGTTAAGTAATTGATGCGTTTGGACTGATTCTAAACCCAAAATTTAAGACACGTATGTTTTTCCAATTTGTAAGCCCAGGCATTACTTATTTATGTGTATTCTTTATGTGTTCTCTCCTTTTTGCGCGCTTTGAAGTTCAACTTTAAGTGTGTAGACAGCCCTCCAAAAACAAAAACAAAAACAAAAAACAAAATCTTTTAACAAATGCGGTCTCTGTGTACTTATGCAACGTTTCTGTGTGACTTACAAATTGAATAATTTATGTTTTACTTTAAACTTATCTATATATGATATCTTCCATACACCTTCCCCAACAATCACCTTTCGTTGTGTATGTTTACTTATAACCTTAACTCTAATACTCTATCGTCCATGTCCACCAAGCCATTCATCTCTCTCTCTATCTCTCTCTCTCTCTCTATCTATCTAACTCTCTTTCTCTATGTGGCTCTCTTAAATTCAAGCTCTATATCTCCATATATCTCTCTGTGTGTGCGTGTGTTTCTGTGTCTTGCCTAAACATCAACCAAACATTCCCTAAAAGCAACTATCAAAATTAAAGAGCTAATTCGGAATTGTGAAGTTTTTATCCAATTTACGATCATCGTTTTCGCAGGCGCCATTTGGAAACAAAAATTATTTGCTTTGTATCTTGAATTTTTAAACGTAATGCCTAGTGTTAAACGAATGCCGTCAGCTCACATTTAAGACAAATCCAAATAGAAAATACAAAAAAGTACAAAAATTAAATCCAAAATTTAATAATCACAATTTAATTTTGTTTTCGTTTCGTTTCGTTTCGTTCCATTCACCTGCTGCTGTTCGATCAACTCATTCCAATATCAGCTACTCAGGCATTCCCTGGCACTCATTGCAAATTTGTAGCTGCTATGCTGTACCAGAAATCTCGCTACGCTGTGCAAATGCCAATTCACACACTCACGCACACACCCTTCATAACGCCTACATCGCCATCAAACACTCTGTGTGTGACGTGTATCGAATATCGTAACTTGTTATTGTCGAGATATGAGGTGCTCATTAATAATCTGTAATTTTTCAGTTTATTTTGAATTTGTGAAAAAAGATGACAAAGCAAAATGACAAAATTCGAAAACGATCAACAAAACCATTAACAACATAATGTCCATTCAATCTAAACATATTTCATTAGAATGCGACTCACAATTGACAATGAAAACAGAACTCAACCCACTTCCGAGCTGATTCACAAAATCTAATTCGAAATCTATAACAAAATTTAAGTTTCTGTATCGAATATCGAAAATCTAAAAAAAATAAAGAAGAAATGAAAAATCAATTCCACTTTTGCTCTCCAACAGTCCCACACCCAAATAATTGTAATTGTGTTAAATACCCATTCAATATGTGTTTGTTATGTAATAACCCAGAACAAATCTAATCCCCAACACTCAACTTCTTATCACAATCTCTGTCTATCTCTATCTCTCTAACTACTCTATCTCCCAGTCTGTCTATATCTGTTTCTAAACAGTGTTTGGTTTATTAATCAAGTTTTATTTCCATAGCTGAAACTAAGCGAGGCAAAATTCTCACAAAATGTTCTCAACAGAAATACCATAAATATTTAATTTTCTTTAAACAATATTACCAACAATGCATACAAACAAAATGAATCGTTAACTTAACTTCAATTTTATATCAAAAGCCATCGTTAAGTGGTCGACGTCCTAGCTGGATTGAGCAGAGGGTCAAAATTCAGACACGCAAATTTAGCATCAAAGTTAGTTTCATAAACAATTTATTTATTGCTCTCTCTTTCTATCTCTCTCTATCTCTTCTCTATATATTGCATACAAATTTTACAATTATCATTTCTAATTACAAATATCGTAATAATTAAATTGATATATAAGCATTTACAATCTGTGCTTTGTGCCGAGGCAACGTCACAGCTACTAAACTCTGATGTTGCCTCAAAGCGCACGCGTATTGACTCGAACTCTCCTGCGCCGTGGAATGCAAGGGTAAATGGTGAATGGCAAATATCAAATGGCAAATAACAAATGACGACAATTGGCAATTATCAGTGGACTAAATGTGTTCCTCGCACCCAAATATCTAGAGGATGAGGCAATCGGCATTATCGATTTGCATATAATCGATTTGAATATTATAATTGCTTATGTCCGTGACTATAAAGCGATGGCAGGCAGATCGTAATGCTAGGTGGGGCCATTGCAAGTGCATTAGAACTTTTCACATTTGAGAGGAAGCAAATATACAACGCACAAGTGTGAATATCGTGAATTGAATACTGTAACTTTAATATCGTCCGGCGGGAATCGTTAGTGTGTTTATAATATATATTTGTGTTTTATGGTAAATTTCGAGTGTCATAAGATGTAATTCAATATTCAGGTGGGATTTACAGGCCTATCCGTCCGTACAGCGCTAGCTGTTCCGCTTACTCATGGAACGGCCCATGGTGTGCAAAACTGTCTGATTAAATACACAACTGTGACTCAACTAAATAATAAGTAACTTAATATTCGACTTAGAATTGGAATGACGTCAGTATTGAGCTTGTCATCGACCACAGCTCGGGCATTGCCCAGGAGCGTAAAGCAACAACCGCAGGCGCCACAGCATGGAATATATCAATGAATTTAGTACTTAAAATCACCTTTGCCACATGGCAAGCTGTAAGAGTATTTTCACAATTGCATTGCTTTCGTGCCGCTTATACGAAATGTAGCCTTACTTATTTATATATTTAAATAGTTGTAATAATATTAATTTTCCATAAATCACTTATTAATACTTAATAAATTTAACATGTTTTACTTTCTATTTTCGTTACACTTTGATCGACTTTAGTTCGGATTGAGAGAGTGTGCGTGTGTGTGTGTGTATGTGTTTGTGTGCATAGCCTAATCTTTGTATGTGTAGAAGAAAAAAAAAAAAAACAAAAAAATAGTACAACATTCGAGCATGCCTCTAAATTATAAACTAAGAAGCTGAAATCTGTGCACGTTACAATACTCGTATAGCACCCTCTTAAGCTCGTATAACTAGAAAGTAAGTGTATGCACATTGTTTGTACGTTTTTGCTAATAAACACAAACACTATTTATATTTGAACTCTGGCCACACTTGAACTCTCGTACTACTTATACGCACCATTTGACTTCAGCTAGCGTCCATCTGGCCTCGGCTGTCTGTGAGCGTGTCCCTACAACTCGAAATCAAGCGAAGAACTCTTGATCTGATCAAAACTAATATACTCCATAATATCGATGAAACTCATATAGCCGAAATGCATATATCAGACAATATTACCCATATCGAACTCATACACATTTATATAAATATATTTTTTTAATATACTAACATACATACGATATATACTATATAATTCTATTCTTAACCGAACATTTATTGTATAAAAATCTAAAGAGAACAAGTCTATTAAAGCACTACAGATGCTTTGGTCTTAGCATTTTGTAATATATTTATATATTCATATTCGCATATGTAAGGCGCCCGAAATAATCGAGGATGAACCGGAGCCTTTGAGCATGGCCTGGCCGGATACGGCCCGCAAGCGACTCACGTATGTCCTGGTCGCCCCGCTTCTGGTACCTATGTGGCTGACATTGCCCGATACCCGGACCCCCCGCGGGAAGCGCTTCTTCCCCGTCACCTTTATAGGCTCCATCGTGTGGATAGCCGCTTTCTCCTATCTTATGGTCTGGTGGGCAAATGTCGCAGGTGATACGGCGCGTATACCACCGGAGGTACGCATTAGGAATGAACAACAATGAATCTTACTAACATGAAAACATTCTAGCATATTACAATATTTTATATTATTATTATGATTACTATAAGCAATGATTATGATGACGAGCTGAGTTGATCTATCCATGTCCGCATGTCTGTCCGTCCGTTTGTACGAACGCAAAGATTTCGTAAACTACAAAAGCTAGAGATTTGAAATTTTACATGTATTGTCCTGTTTTTTTTTTTCGATAACTTGTCTCATTTTATTTTTATCGATAATAATCGAATATTTGACTTCCTTTTTTGACGTATCTTGAGCACAGTTAGAGCTAGACTCTTCAAATTTGGAAGGTTCATGTAAAGAACCAACTTTAGCGAAGGGATCACGCACCATCTTGAACTTTGTCGTAAGGATGCAGATCAGTATAGATGATAAGAGCAGTGCCTATCTGACTGACACAGAAACTGCTCGTAATGAATGTTTTATTATTAGCCATTATTTTATAACTCAAAATATCTTTGCTTTGCATCAGTATCTTGGTTGGAATCAGATTCTGTGAACTTCAATTATAAGCTTCCCATTGGAAGCTGCTTTGTTTTATATATGTTTTTTGGAAATAGTGTCCTTCCTATGTGATCTATCTTTACATACTTTACATTTATGATGCAATGATACAATCTCCAGATATAGGCTTCCTTCTATTGGAACTCATATCTCGCCATGATAATAATTATGTTGACAATAATAAGGACATTGATGTTTCGTTATAAAGAATTCATATTGAACTCTGGTTTGTTGTGCAGGTCATGGGCCTTACCTTTCTGGCGGCGGGTACATCCATACCGGATTTGATCACCTCGGTGATTGTGGCGCGGAAAGGCTTCGGCGACATGGCTGTGTCTAGTTCCGTTGGCAGCAACATATTCGACGTGACTGTGGGGTAAGTGCACAGATTCTGATAATCATTATCAAGATATGGTACACATGATGATGGACAGTTGAGACTAATGTATATATCTGGCATTTGGATATGCAGCTTGCCGATACCCTGGCTGCTCTATGGGATTATCTACGATGCACCCGTTGAAGTGAATTCGGTGGGCATGGTGTGTTCCATAACCATATTGTTTATGATGCTCGTTTTTGTGGTACTTTCAATTGCCTGCTTCCGTTGGCGCATGAACAAGGGGTTGGGCTTTACCATGTTTCTCCTGTACTTTGTCTTTGTTGCCGTGTCGCTGATGTTTGAATATGATTTGATCACCTGCCCGGTGTAAATCAACTTCGGGGCAGATCAGCAACGCTGCAACAAGGGCATAAGTGACAAACACCCTTTCACTTCCACACACACACACACATATATATACTTACAGACACACAGAAAGACACACAAACACTCGTAAACCAATTAGCTAAATTTATATACAAAACGAATCAATGAATTAAATTAACAAATTGACTAAAACTAATCGAATTGTTAAACAAATGCATAAATCACAACACGAATATAATGAGCAAAACAAAAAGCCAAAAACCAAACAAATGAAAATAAAACAAAGAAAATACAAAAAGAAAACGAAAACGAAAGCAAAGTTAAAAACGAGTTAGTTAGTGCTATGTGCAGCGTTTTTTCCTTTCCCAACAAAAGAGACATTTACTTTAAATGTTTAGACGCAGCTTTTAAGCAGTTTAAAATCTAAAATGAAAGCAACACACCCACACGTACACGACTCTACGCCTCTATCTATCTCTATCTATCTATCGATGAATCTATCTTTCTCTCTACTCGAACTATATACCTTAACTAACATTATCTATAATTGAGTATATACTATTTAGATACCAACAAAGATTACCAAAAATAATGGCTTCCCAATCAATTACTTTACTTAAGCGTTTGCGTTTCTCAACTTACTATCTATTTGCGAGTATATCAAACCTAATTACTTACTTGGCACAAGCACCTTATATACGTTACGAAACAGGACAGTCTGCAATAATGTTGGGTATATGTTTTACAAGCTCTTGCAAGTGTTGGGCAATCTCATTCAGACTTAATTCGAGACTTTCAATCTGTTCGAATCGCTCGCGAATCGAGCTCTTTAGATCACCCAAGATGTGCCTAGAATAACTTGAACTCTGAGATCTTTGAGAATTGTATTAAGCAAAAAAGGCTTTCTAGACCGAAATGTGTTCTAAAACCACATATATAGAGATATATTTTTAACTTTGTCCACAATTCAAGGCAGCCAATTAGTGCTTGAACTTCTCGAGAATTCTTAGCTTTCTAAAGCGTCAAATTTTCAGCTGATTCGAAACTGATTTAAACTCTCAAGCAATTCTTCTTTCGAAGTCGACTTTACCCTTTTTTGGACTTATGCATGAGTTGAACTGTCAGTCAGTCTCAGCTCCTTTCCAACACTTGCCGCTCTCCAACACTATAATTTGCGTGCTCTACCAACTATATAAACTGTTCTATAGTAATTTTCCAAGCACTATTAAGATGAAATAATGAAAGCTTTACGCCAGATAGAGCCTAAATCAGTCTAGTTTTTACGAAACTTATACTATATATATATACATATACATATATATAAATCTTATATACCACACGCACACTTACATCGCATATAAATATATAATATACATATATGCATAAACATGTATATGTATTCTTACTTATATATGGACCTATATTAATTAAGTGATAATTTGCGTACTTATTAAACGACAAAAATGATAAGCTACAACTATACTCAAAGAAAATACTAACATAAAATCTAAAATTATATAAAATATAATACTAGTCATACTTTAAATCGAAAAGAAAAGGAAAACATTTTGCTAAGCATTTGCTAGACGTAAATGAAAAAATGAAAAATGAAAAAAAAAAAGATCGAAACTTTATGGCCAAGTGTCATTCTTGTATTATGATTATTATTATTCTGATTATTATTATTATGATTAACACTTATGATTCTTGTTGGCGTGCGTAAACGATGCAGTTATTTCAACTGAAACAAAATATTTCTTAAACTACATATGAATGAAAATGAAAAACAATTTTCGAAAAGAAAACGACAAAAAAAAACAAAAAACAAGCAAACAAACCATATTAATAATTTCATATACTTTTTGCTTAATAAATCCCCTATAAAAATATATATTTATATAAACACATATATACACATGGACATATAAACGTATTCATATGTATGCGAAAGAGGAAAACAATATTTAAACAAAAACAACTTGCTCTCTTTATTTAGAACGTACGTAACATTTTTCTAAACTAAACCTAAACCAATCTTAAATCCTTAAACCGTAAACCGTAAATCGTAAACTCGAGAAAAACCAAAAACTAGACGCATTACATTATATATACATACTTATATATATTTAAACGGCAAAGGAAAACACATATATATATAGGTATATATACATATATATATGTGTATCTTTATCTTAAGTAGGCAATATAACCAAAAGAAAAACAAAATGAGAAAATATCCCAAAAATTGTTTGCATATTGAAGTTGAGCGAACAAATAAAAATACTGAAAATATTAAGGAATACTATAAATAACACATACATATAAACATACTAAGAGAAAATAATAATGAAAACAAACCACACAGAACAGAAAGCAATAATTTTTACAAGTCGAACGCGAATACATTTTAATGAGAACTAGTGGCAGTGACATAACCTTATATATACATACATATATACTACTATATTAAAATACCATGGGGTATTAAACCAAGAGGAAAATACTGTTTATCAAAGCACGGCCAAGATGAGGAAAAAAAGAAGGCGACGAAGAAGAAGAACAGCAGCAAAAACTGCAAGGGAAACATCAGAGTCTATTTGAAGACCTAGTAGTAGTACCTTGCAAGGTAACTAAGTGTGTCTGCTCTTACACCCCATGGGTGCATACACATTCATATATATATATATATATATATATATATATATATATATATATATATATATATATATATATATATACAAATTATATATGGAGGACATACCTAGCAATACAGAAAATGAACAGAGAACACCAAATATTAAAAAAAAAAAAAAAATACATTTTATAAATATCACAAGGCATTAAGTACGTCACGCTAACTAACGTGCTTAGCCAAATGCTCGATAAGCCGCAACTGGAAACATGGTACTAGAAACCACCAAAGGAACACGCCCCCAACATTCAGCATTGTACCCACATGTAACCACATCGCATACATACACATATAATATATGCTTTAAATGCTGGACAACTGGCAACGGGGAGCTCTGAGAGCGATAAAGCTTTTTGTGAGGCTTACATGCTTTTTTAATGAGTTTAATTAGGATTCAGCAATTCTATGAAATTTTAGCTATATAGTATTTATTTATAAGCGAATTATGTTTTTTCTTCACACATACATTTTACTGAACTTAGCTCTACAATCTTTCAGTTTTCAGCTCTTCACTATTTTATTAATCATTTAGTGTACCTATACCTCTTAGCTTGAAGATCTAAGAATGGAAATGAAATATTGAAAGATGAGGAGAAAACAGTAAACAAAAACGACAATTTGGAAAAGTTTCTTTCAATCGAATAGGTTTTGATTTTTATTAAAGTTTCTCCCACTTCGGTCAAAATTGAGATAGAAATAAAACAAAAATTTGTAGATCTATAGAAAATACCAAAATGTTTTTTACAGACCTTAAAAACGTCTTAGATCTATTTTTTCTTGTTCCACTTAATGGTTGAGAGGATTCATGAAGTCTAGAAAAATATTGTAGAAAAGGCTTTAACAAAATCTGGCTTAGCATAGTACAAATGTTTTCGGTACATCTAGAAAAGAAAATATTTGTATCCTTCTTAGAAGCATTCGTAGCAATGTTGAAGCAGACGACATTCTCGTAAACTAGCTTCAGCTCCATTTTTCAATTACGCCCTGCATCGCTCTCAAGGCCAACTTCAGCACCAGATGCTTTCGATCCTACATATTTTATATATAGGTTGGACCTCATAAATAGACACAAGATACTTTCTGTCTGTCAACATTTTTCAACTCAAACGCTCAATTCTCAGGCAAATGGGCGCGGGAACATAAAGCAATCGGAGCAAACTACAATTAAATTGCTTTTAAAATGAAACATAAAGAAAAATAAAGCAAAAATATAACTTCCAGTACTTACGAAACAAAACAATTAGCATAAACTTTTATACATGCTGTATATGGTTAAAACTTAACAGTAATCTTCCAAATTAAATTTAAAACAAAATGCACACAGCTACATACTTACATATATATACACATATATATGTATATATCGTATTCGTATCGTATCGTATATATATACGATATATACATACATGCTAAAAACTCATTTATTTAGTATACATTACATTTAGCACACACTCACACACACACATACACACACACACACACACCGATTCACACTCAAAACATATCGCCACTTTTCTCTATAACGTACTACGAACGAGTACAAATAAAACTTTTGTAGATCTACTATAATAAATCATATTCAAAAATGGAAAGAAAAACTAAAAAAAAAACTAACCTTAAAATTTATCGAACAAAATTGTTAATCAACTAGCATTTCGCATGGAATGTTCATATACTACTACTATATACTTTCCAGGCACTTTCATTTAAAATTAAAAAAAATAAAAAACAACCAAAAAAAAAAAAAAAGGATCCCCATCCATAGAGCGCAGTACAAATGTCCAGCGTCTGTTAACATTTACAAAAGAGAACAACAACAAAATCAAAATATTTGACACAGCTGCATATATATACATAATATAGTAGTTAGCATCAATTGTTCAAACGACATTCAGAACTCGAAACCCTCTCAATTCCCAGATCCTAACTCAAAACGCACATAAACACTCACTCACTGTCAAGTGGAAATCGTTAAAGTCTTGCTTTAAAGCAACTTATATAAGATTATATATATAATATACATATATATATATATATATATATATATATATATATATATATATATATATATATATATATATATATATATATATATATATATATATACATATATGAAAAATTGTTATGGTTATAGATTTTTAACAAGTTGAATAATTGCGTAAAGAAAAACAAACAAAAAAATTGTTGAAAAATTAGTAAAACTGTTCAGAAGCGTAAACAGAGCAAGTAATAATAATAATAATAATAATAATAATAAAATGAAAAGCAAAAAATTTAAAGATTAATAAATACAGTATATACTTTATGAAATATTTAACTTACAAATAAAAAATCATTGTTTGAAATTAAAGTTGAAAAGAAACTGAAAAACCAACAGAAAAAAAAACTAACACGCGTAGAATTCTTCTGTCTGCTAATTTTATCCTCTGACCAAAATTTTTGAGTTCCAGCTTAAAGTAAGTATTAACAAATTTAAATATAATTCTCACTTGAACAATTGGCATTCTGAATACCCGATGTAAAAAGATTCTAAAATATGAAATTAGCAAACACGAACAATTACTGGACGCTACAAAACTCTCAGATCGCAGATAATCGAATTGAATCGAATCACCTTCTAATAATACCCAAGCTCATATAATCAGTTCATCTTTAAATACGATATATAATTATCATAGTTATATACATACACATTTACAATAAATATTATAATATATACACATATATATATTAATTTTTATAAGTATATATATATATATATATATATATATATATATATATATATATATATATATATATAATTTATATATGTACCCACAGAGAGTATGCGCAACTTTCTTCCCTTCCTAATTTCTCTTTTAATAAGTAATGCCGTGTATACAAAACTTTAATTCATATATACACACATATATATACATATAGGGTTTATATCGAAAATCGTTTCAAGTTGCGTCCGTTGTATAATACAAGCAAAAAAAAAAAAAAGAAAAAAAAAGTACGATAAACACAAAAACGAAAGAGAACACGAAACAATAAAATGCGTCTACTGTGCGTACGTTGCTTAGCTGTCAGCTTTCGTCTGCATAGCGCAAGGCTAATCGATTAACGATAACGATTGTCGTTTGCATGCGCTCGAACTATACCTTCAATTAGAGTTGGGTGCGTGTCGCATTAAATCAACGAAAAGCGAATGCATGGCGAGTTGATCGAGTCGAGTGATGTGAGTATCGCAAAAAAAGTAAATTAAAAACAATTCGTCACGAGCCCAACTCAGTTTTTTTTATTAACGCAGCTAACAACAACGATAACAAAAACGATAACGATAAATAATAAGAAGCGAATCCAGCTAAAAGTAATAGTTAACATATTGGTAGACTAATTTAAAGTTTTTTATAGCGTTTTCAAATTTGTAAGTATATAACAACAACAAGAACAATGCGTTTATTATTTTTAATAGGCAATGCAATTATCGATCGTAGATAATAGCTATCGAAACGAACGAGTGACCGTCGTGTGTGTAATACAGCAAAAACCAAGAAAAACAAAATATATATACATACATATAAATAATAAATTTATAATATAACAAAATATATTTCCTTACCCACCAGCGATTTTTATGTTGTTGAGTTTGAATTGTTGTGCGATTTTTACTTTACTTATTGTTTACATACATATTTACGTACATACAAATATAGTGCGTAGTAAACATACATATGCATATGTATGTATGTGGTTTATTTTTAGTAACGGTCACGGCGTAGGCGTTGAGCATGTAATGTAGTAAATAACAGTTAATTTCAACATACCTACACACACCTACATATTTATATACATATATATATATATATATATATATATATATATATATATATATATATATATATATATATATAACAATGAGAGAGTATTAAGAAACCAACACAGAAAATTGTAAAAGCATAAAAAAGGATAATGGAAAAACCAAAAAGTAAGAGAATTAATTTTAATAACTGATACGCTTTTAGCACATAAGATTGTACAAATAATTTATATAAAACATACACGCACACACACAAATACAGACACACACACACACACACATATTTAGTAAATTACAGTTCATATACATATAGAGAAATAAATCTTGCAATAAACAAAAATAGATGTTAATTTCTTTTGTTTTTGTTATTTTTATTGTATTGTTTGTACAACATATGTCATATGGTTATTTCGTATGCCCGATTTGTTGTTGTATTTGTATAATGTAAGCCTTACAAAAACAGAGAATGCTGATCTTACAGATCGCTGCTGTAAACGAGTCAAACGAACGTGATGAAGCCATTGGAATAAAATAAATAAATGAAAACAAAAGGAGAAAACAGAAAATTAAACTAAATATAAAATAAAAATAAAAGTTAAAGTAAAACCCGGGAATCCCTATACTTGCTGAACATATTAAGTCGGCTTTACTTTAAAAACAGTTGCAAATAATACAGCGATACAGCTATAATACAGAATGTTATTTACTTTATAGAAGTATATGGATATACATATATATATTTATATATTTAAATACGTATATATTTAATGGAAACATTTAGATTTTATACAAAACACAATCACTATCACTCCTCCCCCTCCCGGACATCAAATCAGAGCTCATCATTAAAAGCAAATACTGCATAGACTAGAAGCAAATCAAATAAATAGTCAATTCCGATATATATATATATATATATACATATATATATGTATGTATGTATGTGTACTTGAGCATGGGCTGGCACGCGAAGAAAAGCGAATAATGCAAGTATGACAAAAATAAATAAAAAGTTTATATATATAACGCATTTCGATAAAAAAAAAGGGAACGACACTTATGTAAATCAAAACGAAGTAGATACAATGTTAACTAGTTATTTAGGTGAAATATACAACAAATCAGACTCAGATACATTTGAATCGTAACGCTTAATAGAAACTCTCACACATTAACACTCACTCACACTCACACTGACACATACACATACACGGGCAGTTGCACGATATTTGTGAAATACCGTTACATAGCCAAGTTGTCGCAGAGCCGCAGCAAACTAATTAACGAATTAAAGCAACAAAAGATCGTTTAATCAATAATACATTTTTATTAACAACGACAAGAACGACAACAAAATTGTAAAGCCAATTTGCATTCTGCATATTGCAAACAAACAGAGAACAAACACACTCACAAACACAAACACACACACACACAAGAAATATATAAAGTTAATGTTCAAACTAACTAATATATAACAAATATTATATAATACAACAAACTTAGACTGTATGTTATTTTCTCAATACAATACCTACCTATAAAAACAATAAAAACAGATTCAATAAAATGAGTTATCGAAAAGGCACAAAATCGTTGTTTGAATTGCGCGCACATGGTAGTAGTGTAAGAGTGTGGCTGCACTGGTAGGCAGTGATGCCCATCGGTTGCTACTTATATTTAATTTTATCAGCTGTTCGACAGTGCTGCCCATATGCGTGTGCACACGCACTGCGATTGGCAACTAGAGTTATTTTGGAATTATTTGCGCACGGTCACACCGTCCCTTTCCACGCGACCAATAACACAAAAAACGTGTGTTTTGGCTACGGCGCGTGCTTTTAATAAAATAAAACAATATTGGAGCAAAACCATTGTGGAAAAAAGTTATTTTTCTCATAAATAACAGCTACACTACAAGACTGTCACAATGAGACGTCCCAAAAAGGTATGCCACACTTGGAACTAAAAGGCGCAACTTGTTGCGACTGTGAGGTTAAAAAAACTGAATATAATGCCAATTTTGTGATTGATTTTATTTTTTAGTACGAATCCGGTGAGGCCACACAATATATAAGCCGGCGTGCAGCACTGCGTAAGCTTCAGCTATCGCTAAATGATTTTCGCCGCTTGTGTATTTTGAAGGGTGTTTACCCACGCGAGCCCAAACACCGAAGACGTGCACAGAAAGGCTCTTCAGAGATAAAGATATTGTACCACACCAAGGACATACGGTTTCTGTTGCATGAGCCCATCGTTTGGACGCTGCGTGACTACAAGGTATGAGAAATATTCGATTCCTTAGGCATTACCAATCAAAATTAAATTACCAATCGCTTCTTTACAGATCTTTGCCAAGAAATCTGGCCGAGATCGCGCCATTAAGGACTTTCGTAATTTGAAGCGCCGCTTGGCATTGTTTCCCGAAATCAAGCTCGATCACATTGTAAAGGAACGCTATCCGACATTCATCGATGCTCTCAAGGATCTCGATGACTGCCTCACTTTACTATTTCTGTTTAGCACATTTCCATCCTTGCACTTGATTCCGCGCGAACAGTCAAATCTTTGTCGTCGATTGACTATCGAATTTTTGCATTATGTGATTGCCTCCAAGTCGCTGCGCAAGGTGTTCATATCGATCAAGGGCTACTACTTCCAGGCAGAGATCAAGGGCCAAAAGGTCACCTGGATAATGCCGCACTATTATCCGTTCAAGCCGCAATCCAGACAGGAGGTGGACTTTAAAGTCATGTCCATATTCGTGGAGTTCTACACAATTATGCTAGGCTTCACTAATTTCCGATTATACCATGGGCTCAATCTCGCGTATCCACCACAATTTCCATCTAGCATTCTGCAAGATAATGCGGATACTTTGAAAGACGAAGCGAGCTTTGTGTCGGAGCGTATTTCTGCTCTTAACTTTGAGCTGCTGCGCACAGACAAGGTGCAGGAGGATGAAGAGGAACCTGATATTGACATGGAGCTGCTCGAACAAGACGGCGACTCGAAGCGCATTATTAAAATGAAACAGGAAGCACAGGAAGTAGCCCGTCTGCGCACGCTCTTTAAGGGATTAAAGTTCTTTATAAATCGTGAAGTCCCTCGCGAACCCTTGGTCATCATTATACGCTCCTTTGGAGGCAAAGTTTCATGGGACTCGTCTGTCTTCTCTGGTGCCACGTACGATGAGAGCGATGAGACCATCACGCATCAGATTGTTGACAGACCGAGCCTAAGTACCCAATACATATCGAGGGACTACATACAGCCTCAGTGGGTCTTCGATTGTGTGAACCAGCGACTGCTGCTGCCTACCAACAAATACTTCCTCGGGGAAAACCTACCGCCGCATCTATCGCCATTTGTCGATGCCAAACGGGATACGTATATACCACCCGAAGAGAAGGCGCTTCATGATCCCTCGCTGATCGAAACGCATGGTAAAAATACTCTCAAGCTCCTCATAGTAACTCTTTAGTTGTGCGTTCCACTAACCCCAAGTTTCTTTTTTTTCTGTTTGTATGGATCAATAACACATACAATAATGAACCTGGTTTCCGATTCAAACAACTCTACTTTCATAACTGTCAGACAGTTATGAAAGGAGAGGGAAAAGGAAACCAGATTTAGTTTTATTCAAGCAATACTTTACATTAGCATTCTCTCACTCTCTTATTTTCACAGCTCAAAGTGATGATGAATCGGAGGGGGAAGAAGCAGCACAGAACGAGGATGATACTGTAGATCAAGAGCTGCTGGATGCCCAACTGCAGCTGGCCTATCAGCAGGAAACAGCCGAATACAAAAAGTATGGCGGTCCAGACGGTGTCAATGAAGATGAGGAAGACCCTGAAGACGACGACTTCGATGAGGAGCAGGAAAGCGACGAAGAGGAAGAAGAGCTGGATGAGCAAACAAAACGATTGCTAGAAGAGGTGCGTCCACACAATATATAAAATTAAAATAAATGTAATGAAAATACTTAATTACTTGCAGAAAAAGAAAATGTCTGTGCAGTCGGGCAAAGTGCACAAGGTGAACAAAAGGCAGCTGCACAAAGCCGAGGTTGATGAGCATCGGCTGCAGGCGCGCATGGTCAAACCGCGTCATCGCAATTTGTTCCGTAAACTTATACGAGAGAAGCAGAGCAAGGAAAAGGAGGAATGGCTGTTGCGTAAGAAGCGACGCAACATCGACAACGATACGAAGGAAGCCAAAAAATTAGCTAAGCGGGAGGCAAGAAAAGCTGCTGCCGCTGCTGCTGAAGCTGCCTCGCAGTTAGGCGCCAAATGAAAGACCTTGTCTATCGGTATTCCACAACCTCTCTTCTTAGTGTTAGCTTATCCACAATATAAATAAAAAATGTTAATGCAACTAAAATAGCTCGTCCTTTATAGGATATATTTTATTTAAAATACATTGGCTTTCGTGAGTATCAGTATCAGGACTATCTGTCATTTAAGGATCCATTCGAGGTCTGACAAACTTTAAGCTATATTTATTATATACGGTTGTCAGCTGAAAGATAGAAAGAACATATAATGAAATTGTTGAGGCCTGCTGGATTCTTCGCTTCAAGAAGTTTTGAAAAGGAATAATGTAACAGAATCTTACCAATCGAATGCACAAAAATGTATTCTGAAAGTCTAAAAGACATCCCAACAAAATCAGACAGAAAACAAAAATTGTATTTTGCTTAGGGAGGCACCAACCAACAAACTGTTAAGTAACAGCGCAGCGACTGTTAAGCAGATGACTCTACTACTTAACAGCAAAAGCAACTGTAAAGCTACTAAAAATTATGATTTGCTGGAGCAAACCAATTCTGATATAAGTATTACGACCCAACTCTCCAAACACTACAATTAATAAAATGGTATTTCATCAAAGTTGTTGCACAGTTTATCGGTTTATTTTAAAGCTTTAAAACAAATTTGTAAACAATAGAATCTTGCGATGATCGATTTTAAAATTTAGCAGGATGTGGAAAGAACACATGAGTATAATATATAAAAACTAAAATATGTGTATAATCATTAAATATAATATAACAAGTAAAACAGCAGTAAAGCATTAGAAACATTTGTTATAAATATAAAAAGAACTAGAGCACAGGCTACTTTAATATTTGATTTCTAGTTTGGATAAATTATATAGATGCCAAGCCTAGTAGTTGCTTGACTATAGAAAAACTATTTTTAGATTTTTTTTTTTTTTTTAATTTTAACTAACAATTTGTCGCTTGCATCGTATAACCTTAATAATCGTATATAAATATAGTACTCGTGTATTGTATATGCCCTGACACAGTCCAAGTCTGTCAAAAGTAGTACCTAATACGCTATATATTTATGTTTTGTTTTTTTGTTTTTTTCCTTTATATTTTGTTGTATATTGATTTGAAAGTCATGCGTTCGTCGCCTTTGTTCGAGTATGTCAAATAATCCGTCTGAATAGAAAAATGCTAAAGGATCTTTAGGATACATATTCCTTAATCGCTATCGCTGTTGTCGCCGCCAGCCGCACCATCCTCATCGTCATCGCTGTCGCTGTCCTCCAGTTCCGGCATGGGAAAACGTAAAATAGCCGCAATGCCCGTTAATTGAGAGAGTTCTGAAAAGGCAATTGAGACATTTTATCAATCATTAATATTATATAGTATTCACTTGATGATGAAAAACAAATAATAAACATCCTAACAAGAAATCTCAGAAAGATGTCATCCTAAAAAAACCTTCAGAAGAAAAAATTTTTTAAAAAATATATATTCATTATTGTTTACTCATGAACCTGGCATTAACTAATATGTGATTAGTTTTTAACTATTAAAGTTCTTAGATAGACAGTAGATAATACTAAACATTGAAGTCTTCAAAGTATACCCAATAGCTAACTAGCCGAGAACTAAATCATGTTAATTGTAATATTTCTACATCCGCTGCTATATGTTTAATCTAGCTAAAGAACGTGTAGCTGAACTTCTAGATCGAATCGAATTTCTCACAACCTTTGGACAAGTAACCAAATCAGCCAAATCAATGCCAATGCACAGTCCAAGCAAACCAGTTAACATGTTCTCTTAGGCTATGCACTGGGCGTAGGAGTTGCAACTGACATAGTCAAGGCTGCCCGGTTCTAGACAAGTGACTCACGTTTGAACTTAACATTCAAGTTAATGGATATACAATTTGCATTTTCCTTTTACAATTTACAATTTGCACATGCAAAGTAAAATCAAAACCCATTACTTAAGTAGAGCTCCATTATAAGAAAATCAAGTTGCTGTGATCTAATAGTAGGTTCCTGAGTAAGAGATACACAGACCACTGAACATCTTATTCTTCCAGAAAAAATAAAACTCTTTGAAATACCGACAAATGTTATAATCAACAAAGTCTGTATGTTCATTATGAGTGCCCATGTTCAACATATTTTGACATTAATTTCAATTTTAATCGATCTAAAAGAAATGCATTAAATGGTGAATCAAACTACAATATCGTATGGGCAAATAAGCTCATCGTCATTATCACGCAAGATTTATACTTTATGGTGTCGACGACAACTAATTCTGACGGCGCACACATTTCAGCAAACATATTATACCCTGCATGCATTGCCAATGGGTATAAAAAGCAATGAATTGAAATTCACAATGTGCTAGAGTTTAGCATAGGTTCTGGTCGAGTTATTTTTCAGTTCGTTTTGAATGCTGCTCAATAATGGAAATTGTGGACTTGCTTTATCTGCACACAATTCAAATCAAGTACTCGAGCTTTTTTGTTTTTGTTTACACTTGTTCTACAATGTTTATATAAAAGCAATTGCGAACTGATTAAAACATTCGCTTGGCAGCAAAGAAGCAAGTACTTGAGGAGGCGCTGCAAGCGATAACGAGTTAACTGAAACGCTGTGGAAATGTTCGAGTGGAGAGCTGAAAGACGGACCAGATATGCAAAATTCACTTCACAAGCTCTATCGAGCTGTAGCTCTTTGTAAAAAGTATTACAACAGCTACAAAGTATACAGGTTCTATTTTAGACACAGCATCGACCCATTTATGTGCAACACACCGAAAACTATGATTAGACCGAATGGTATGAACTAGAATATACGCTTTACCAATTACAGACGACTTTTGTAATAAATATTAAGGAAATAGAAACGTTTGCCTGTACCATTGCTCTTTGGTATATCCAAATATATATTTCATATAAATAATCTGTTATAACATTTCTGTTTAATCAAAATTGTGAATAATGTAAAAACTTTTAACAGAAGCTAATATAATTAAAATACATACCATATATATTATGTATGTAATTTTAAAATGTTCAAATTGCATTATAAACATATATTACTTCATAGAATATCTCATGTTTGGAAAAGAAACTTGGCACTTGTCAATCCTTATAAATTTTGTCAATTTTGCAATTATGGTAATGTCATCTACAGATATATACATGGACTATAGAAAAAATGCTTCACTTTTGTATAGATTACGTAGGTCAATCCAACTATTTCTAGAAATATACTCTTATACTTTCTCTTGATCTCCACTTCTTACATAGCCAACTTTTGAGTCTACGGGGTATACGAATTGGCAAAACGTTGCCAAGTCGCAAACAATTGATAAGAACGAAATAAGAAAAAGAAGAAGAATAGAGAATACGTGAGTCATTTACCATGCAGCCAACAAATTGCTATTTAAAGCGACCCCAAAATATTTCGAAAACATGTAAAATACAATTTTAATTAACGTCAGGTTAAATTTATACTCAGCATGAAATTGAAAGTGTCCACGAGAAAAATAAAATACAGATGAAAAACCTGGGCCTAAAGTCCAATGTAAACTAAATCATGCATTGCGGGAGATTCCTTCACGAAAGAGAAATATATAAATTCATATGTATATGTATGAATATGCATATGCACTGAACAGCATGTAAAAATAGAATGTTTAACGAGGTCATTAGACAGGGGGAGGCCTGTACCATACAACTTCTATACCGAAGCGAAAGAACATCAGCCATAGACATTTTGCTTGGTTTCCCTAGAGAACAGTCGAGTGAATTCGTTAGCTAGCTTAGTGATAAATCAAAAGCAATAAACACCCAAAATAATTAGAATTGTAAATAAATAAGTTAGAATTAGAATTTAGAAGGAATTCTTACATAGATATTTAAATTTTACAATCTTATTTCTTTTCTAGTTCTCACTGTGCTGTATGACATCACAAAGCATTATTTCATATGTAATACTTACGTTCTCCCGATATATGCATGCTGGAGAATATTTTCACCTCACCACCGGCATCGCGCACTGATTCAACCAAGTTAACATATTCCTTCCTGAGATTTACGTCTTGGCATCTGTATAGAAAATAGAAAAGGATTTTAAACTCCATATTTGTAAAATTTGGACTGGAAATTGTAGAACTTTATTTGAAAATAGTGGATTATTGCAGTCTGGTATAACTATCATAAAATTATATCTTATCATACAGATTTTTTCGTTGAATTGGAAAACTTTTAGGTAGCCATTTCGAAAAGTGTGGTTTATCTGATTAGACAGAGGATGTGAACATACATATATGCATACATACATATCGAATGCCACAAATTTGAATTAACAGCTCAAAATTAATAGCCCAAAAAGAATTATTCGAGGTTTAGTATTACCCTTGGTTGCCGCATTAAGTCGGAAAGTAGGTAACAAATATACCTATTAGTAACTTTAGGAAACGGAAAGTAAAATGCATAAAATGTAAAAAATTACAACGTTCAACTACTGGTTAGGATCAGTTACATGTCCTATCATCCGAGGCATGCAAACTAGAAAGTTATAGATATAGCTACACGAAGACCGCATGTATCACATGAAACCCTGAAGCCGCATTTGGAATATAAACTGCAAATACAATTAATATCTATTACGATTCAAAGTACGTGAATATTGCACATCAATTCGAAATCCGATACGAAGCAAAACGCTTAATCATGAGCGAAAAATTCATTTGTTGGGTGTACACATAGTATACAATTATCTATATATCTACATACATATATCCATGCATAATGCATACATAGGTTGTTCGCTCAGCTTTAGCTGGAATTTGTGGAATCGCAGGTGTGACACAAAGGTTACAGTTATAGTCTATGGCTTAACTGCGATGAAAATGCAAGTTGTCCAATCAAATAATAAGCTCTAGAAACGAATGAGAATTCAAAATGCCGGCAAATGCGGTTCAAACACCTTAGCGAATGTTAATGCTACAAAGATAAAACTCGCGCAAAACAAGACTGCGCCTCCTCATTAAAAGAGAAATAACAAATAAAAAAAAAACCTGGTATGCAAAAAAAAAATAATAATCACAGGTAAAATATCAATTATCATTTTTTATTGAAGGCACAAAAAGCGGCTTGATTGTGCTTCAAGAGCGCGGGAGAGTGTGACCAGAGTATCGTCTCGATCAAGCTCTTTAACTCAATCTGTCTCTCACTCTCTGTGTGTCTGTGGATGCTATTCGCGAATACGTGGCAATACGTTCCACCGCACGTGTAGCATACAGAGAGCAGCTAAAAACATATGACAGTAATAATAAGTGGACACTAATGAATGATTTGCTTATGAATACCCTGCAATCAACTCTTATGAACAGGGAAACAGTGATTCTCTCTCCAATAATATATTATAACTAAAATAACATGACACCAATATACTAAGAATGTGGGAATACATATGAATAATATTGATAACAACTATCTATTTTAAGCTAGTTAGCTTGCTTTATAGCACTGGCATCTAAGTTTCAAGCACCAGAGAAAATAAAAGCTTGTATACCCAATAAACGCTATAGGGTATTCGAAGAGAGCGTAAGCGAGCGTCAGACAGTTCGTGTAGAATTAGTTGTGAAGCGGCTTTCTTGCGACGCGCACGTTGGCGCATGGAGCGAGAAGAAGAATTGAAGAGAAAAGAATCGAACCGCATCGAATCAAAAGAAAATCTCGTCGCGCTTGCCACGAAAGAAGAAATTGGTGCTAAGAGAAACCCAAGAAAAATACCAACAAACAAAAAAACAAAAGGTGCGTGCAGGCCAAAGTGAAAGTTAAACTGTTTGTTGTTGTTATTATTGTCCATGTCAAGTGCAAATGTCTATAAAATGAAAGAAGAAGAAATAAATACAAATCAAGTTTTTACTTTTCTTTTGCGGAATTCACGGCTTGAGTCAACGCTGAGCAACGCAGCTGCAACCGCAAGTTGATCGCTGCATCTGTGAGATACCTGAGTTACTGTTTTACTCATCATCTGTTAATCGCCGTGAATAAAATCCATTGTCGCTATTGTTGTTGCTGCGTGACAATGATTGCACAATGAAATCAATTGTTATAATGGAATTAACGGAACGTAGGTGAAAGAGCCATGAGCGTGCAACAGGGGCAGCCGTGGCCAGAGGCCGCTTCAGAAAGAGACAGCGAAAAACTAATGTAATGTAGATTGGCCTCAAGACGCGGCAGGGCAGTGGAAATGCATAATTAACTGTATCGCATGTTGTCCAGTATCTAAATGAATATGAACTTTTTATGACAACGAAATCAGGTCGAGAACTTAGCTACAACTATGACAAACGCAACGAATAAGATCCACATAGAGGGATCGAATTGGAAAGAAATATGTTACATATCAAAATCAAAGGGAAATTAAGGATCTGATTGGTGCTTCACAGGCCACTTGGAAAACCTATTTTAGTTTTAAGTATCCTTCATCTCAAGTTTAAAGGTTTAGAGTTTACTGGCATTCAGTAAGGAAGGATTTGAAATGAATGAATCGTTTTCGAAAATAAGTTTTGGGAATTTTCCTATAAACGATAAATTAAAATTCCAGGCACTTCCATTTGTGCAATTCATAAACTGGTTTGCAACTTTTTGGTTAAATGCAAAAAACTAACAAAATCGAGCATTTCACACAAAAACTCACTTTACGTGTTTGAAACGGGGACTATATATTTCGTACCTAATCAGTTCGCCCGCTTTTTGTGGTACGTCATTCAAACTCACAATGATCAGGGACTATATATTTCGTACCTATCTCTAATCAATTCACTCGGTTTTTATGGAACGTCATTCAAACTCACATTGATCAATCAATGAGTTTTTTTATGTCACCACGTCAACTTAACTTAACTTCGGACGAATGCAAAGAGTGGAATGTATAAAAGTTAGCCTCGAGCTGACAAGCATCAAATACTCCATAAACTTAAGTGCAACAATGATGGTATATACTTTATCCAATATAATGGACACATAATATAATAATGCTTCAAAATAATCCGTACTGAGAGTATTTCAAAACCCCTCGCCGCTTTCATTTCTTGCTCAATTCCAAATGCAAATGAAATGAACGCAGATAAAACTCAAAGAAGAAATAACCATTTCGAATGGTCCCAGCAGAGTGTGCCCAAAATAAAGTCAAAAACAAAAAAACAATTATATATCAAGTCAATATTTATGCAGAAGCAACAAAAGGCAAAAGCAACAGCTGCTGCCACTAACAAGTAAGAAGGCTCTAGTCGAGACGGCTCGACTACGACATACCCTGAACCCTGTAAAGAAAATGATAATCTTCTTCTTTACGCACTTATAAGCGCGCGCTCTGCTAACTGCGCAGTTGCTGCCGTGGCTTGGGGGTGGGTTGGGCTGAACTTTGGACGCTTATAACTCCATTTCTAGATGGACGATCTTCGTAAAATTTTCAGAGTAGATTAAGGATATATAAATCTTTCTTTGTGCCAAATTGCAAGTCTCTAGTATTTGAAATGCGTTTTTTCCAAATTGTGGGCGAAGGGGGCGTGGCATCCAAAATCTGAAAACTACAAAGTCTGTGTATCCATAATATCTATCTAAATATATAAAGTTAAAGTCTCTAGGTGAAACGGTGTAGTAGTTATACACAGAAAACCTAAAAAATGTAAACGAATTTTCGATTTTTTATCGATAATTTGGAAATGGGATGAGTTATCGAAAAAACAAAATAAACTCGTATTGCGTAGGTAACATACGAGTGTTCATGTGAAATTTCAGCTCTCTAGCTTTTGTAGTTTCCGAAATCTCGACGTTCATACGGACGGACGGACGGACAGACGGACGGACGGACAGACGGACAGACGGACAGACGGACAGACGGACAGACGGACGGACAGACGGACAGGGCTAGATCAACTTATTTTTCGATGCTGATCAAGAATATATATACTTTATGGGGTCTGCGACGTCTCCTTCTGCCTGTTACATACATTTCACAAAACCATTATACCCTGAATTCCCATTTTCAATGGGTTCAGGGTATAAAAAGAGGGGCACGTTGTACGTTGAGTGAAACGTGTTGCACAGAAGGCGGCCCTAAAAGCAGAGACTAGAAAAACGGGTTGCACCAAGACAATATGAAAAAAAATGATAAAAAGAAAAATTGCCAAAGAAGAGAAGAGAACAGCAAAAGAAAAGCAAATGGAAGACAAAAGCCGAACGATGGATGCGAAGTGTCGTTGTTTGGGGGTGGGACGCAGTCAAAGACTTTGCCACAACTTGAGGCAAGTGGATCATATTGCAGCGCAGAATATTGGGGCATGTGGAGGCCAAGTGGCCCAATAAAACAATAAATAAGAAATTGATTCCAGAACCTAAAAACAAAATAAATAAATAAACAAAAACTGTTTAGAAGTTAAGAGCTACAAGCTTGGCAATGACTTAAAGCCATAGACGGAGCGATTTATTAATTATATAAATATATCCATATATATGTATATACATAGATGCATATGTATACAAGAGTTGTCTTTATCGCCCACATACATACGTGCTAATAATTAGCGCAACTTAGAAGGCGACGTAAAGAAATGGAACAGGCAGAACGCAAATAAAGTCAAGATACAATAAAGTCAGATACATTTACAGCAGAAACTCTCTAAGGCGAACAACGCTTGCAGTTCGCTACATGAAAATCAAAGTCGCTCTCATTTGAATATCAAAGATTCATACGAAAACATTCAAAGATGCGAACTTTTCATTCCTTTGTCAGTGTTCACTGTATATAGAACTACAGCTGCTAACAGACTTATCATTGACAGCTACAGATACAGTTGCATACACAATGCAAAGATTCAGATACACTATACAGAAATAGATACAGTTACTTATACAATGCAAAGATACAGATACATAAGCAGTACACCTAAATTCGCATGGCTAATAGGGCTTGTGAAAATCTGAAAATTGAAACTGCTCTATAAACAAAGAATTCGTTTGCTGCCATTCAAGCTGAAATATATAAATATATATACATTTTAGACATATATATAGAAATGTTTCTACAGAATATGAGCTGAGCTTGGAACACTTGATACGCGTGTGAAAGACAAACAAAATAGTAAATACTTAAGCAGTGCTAAGCTACCTTCTTACTAGTGAAATAAGAAAACATAAACAAAACCATAAACTAGAACTGAACTGAAAGAGACAGCAACTTATAAAGAACTATTTAAAACCTAAATACAGCTCGTAATAAACCCGCTTATATGGAATGCGAAATCGAAAAATTTTAATATATGCTTTGAAGCATTCCCATCCACACAAGCGTTTATAATAATTTAGATGAGACTCTGACATAAAATGAGCTAATTACCGATTTAAATTAATTCCGTATAAAACGCGCAAATTAAATCTTTTAATTTTAAATAGATTTGCACATTATTTAGCCAAATTAATAAATAACTTTTTTAATTTATTATATCCCAAAAAACGTTTAAAATAATAATCAAAATATAATATTAATAATAAATAACTAATATATATATAACTACCATTAAACATTTAATTTTCTGCCTAAACAATTTAAAATGAGGTACGATTCTAAAATAAATGATTAGAAAAGAATTCACTAAAAATAATCAACTGCTCATGTGAAGTTGAGATAAGAGAAGAGAGCTTACTAAACAATTAACGAAATCAGCAGAAGCGTAGCCCTGCTTAATTGATATTTACTTTATTTATCTATACGCCAATCTAATAGACATTTTCAAATTTACTTTTAATTATAGTTCCTATTGAGTATAAACAAAAAATATGCTCACTAAGCAACCAGACTATACCATATCAGAGCTGGGCTGCCCGCAACTGTGCTCTGATATCTGCTATAAGAAATCTCGTCAACATGCACCCACTTTTCGTCGCAGTCCCAGTCTGACGCCTAGTCCGAGTACGAGTCGTCTATTGCCGTTACGTGAAACGCTGGACGATTACAACCAGCGGCTGCTAAGTGAACAGGCGGAGGCAAGCTGTGGAGCAACTCGACAACAACAACAATATAGGGAATGGGATGATAAAGTGGCACAGCAGAAAACCCAGAAGAATCTAAGGAACGAGCAACAACAGCAGCTACAGTGGAACAGAGTGAGGTAATACCCATCATAAATTGTAAAGTTATCAAGGTTTCATTTTTTTTATAACCTGAACCCATTTAAATTGGAATTCAAGTTAAGCTAAAAAGAGTATTAGTTTTTTTGCAGGGTTCAGGGTATTCCGTAGTCGAGATGTCTTCTTACTTGTTTTAATTATACCACTTCTCTGTTCTTTCATTTCTTATCAACAGCAATCAGAAATGCCGAGATATAGCACAACTAAAACCATCAACTTTGCTGAATTACGATTTGAATAGTTTCTGATGACTGGAGGAGGCGGAGGAGGAGGAGGAACTACAATAAATTAAGGACTGATTAAACGTGCTAAATTTAACATTAAACGTTGTATACACCATTTTCGTATAGACCTTTAAGCTAGTTCTAAGTAAATCAAATATGCAAAAACACTTCATTTTATTGCATGCCACGCAAATCTTTTTACTTTTTAAATGGAATTTCAACGGCTCATTAAAAATGTAAACGGGCTATGGAAACGGGCACTGTTCAGATACAGATACAGCTATGTCTACATCTATACAGGCATACAAACAGATACAGCTACACGAGCTTCAGATACAAATTCGAATTCAAACAAAACGTAAACAAAACAAAAGCGAAAAAAAAAAACACATACACACAAATTAAAGAGCCAAAAATGGCGACGACTCTACGGGCGTCCAACCTTGATCATGAGCATGTCACAATCAAGGGGCGACTGTCTAGGGGCGTGGCGGGTGGCCCATTAAATTAGCGTTTTCGGACGTGCTCTCTTTAAATGGCTTCAATTGTGCACACAAGCTGAGCCAGACTGAAGCCTCGGGAAGCTGAAGCTCGAGATCGTAGCGAAAAGACTGCAAATTATATACTATATATAAAGGTAGGCTCATTGATCAATTGAGTATTGAGTATTGATTTAATAACAATATTAGTCAAAATATGAAGCTTGACTAAGCAAGTTACTAATTAAATTTTGGAGCAAATGTGAATATAAAAACTAATAAGAAACAGGAAAAAGAAAAGCTATAAGAAAATAATGTTAAATGAAAGGCCGAAGAAGTGATAGGAATATTCTGATTTTAAAAAAAGTTTTCCAACGACGTGAGAGCAATAAAAATGCCTTCAATTAATTGAGAACGTCACAAATGATTTCATATTTGATTAAACAATGACCGTTCCACTAATATTATTATTTATCAATAGATCTGTTGCCACAAACTCATAGTTATTCAGTTTCCAATACAAAATCAAGTACCAAATACGATTCATAAGATGCCAATACTATTATGCATAAGTGATTAGCAAAGCACAACTCTTAATTATATAAGTTCATCCTAGATTCTCGCTCAAATAATATTCGAATTATTACAGTTTGTTGTAATTTTAGTAGTATGATCATTTATATGATGATCTATAGTTATTTAAACTGTTTTTATAATCATTATTTCATACATCATTAGGAATGAAATGCAATAAATCATCATGCTATGATGGATCAACAGAAGATTTGGCGCTGTGGTAATCACGCTCTTGATCTTTCTGCTGTGGGCAGAGTAAGAAGCGAATATAGTGAAAAGGTCAAGTTTAGATATTGGGTTAGATCTGAGAGTCGTGAATATAGGATACGGAAAGAGATGCTGTCACTAAAGTTTAAATATCCAAGAAAATATAATGCCGATCCTTATATGCATGTCAAGTTTGTCGTCTCTTTAAACTCACCTGAACAGATTGTCGGAAATGAGCAGAGTTTCAATGGCTTGCGCCTCCGCGGCACGCAGCACATGCTTCTTGCCATAGAAAGCCTTAGCTGGTTCACATTGTAGCATCATGTAGAAAACTTCCAATGCCTTAACCTCACCCAAAGCTTTTGTGTCAGACATTTTAGCTATCACAGCGGGATCTTGTAGAACCTCTGTGAAAATAAGTATTATTAAATATTCGAATATCAATAATTAGATATAGTTATATTCACCTTTGAGCGAATGCTTAAAGCCGGAGGATGCATGGACCAGCATGAATCTACTTTTGTTATCCAGCAGCACTTTGTAGTCCATTTTGACCGCCTGTTGGAACATATAATCGTAGAACTGGTCTCGCACGAAGCCCGGTGAGGCAATCAGTACACACTTGACTATTTCGAAGTTAACGTGGCGTAATATACTTTGCATGACTTGTTCATAGAACTTGGCCAGGCCCTTTTCGTGCTGCTGCACATTGCCCTTGCGCTTACGAGGTATGGACACTTCGATTTTGCTTCGGACTAGCGTCATGCTGGCGGTAATGAGGCAGACATGGGCCAATCCCTCCTGCATAACAACAGCCGCAACATCCGCCGATTGGGTGGGATCGCAAGCCATGTCAATCCGTTCTAACGCGATTGTGTCCCACTCCGGTTTACGCAGCTCAAATTTGCGATTCAGTTCCAGATCGAGCGTATGATACGCACCCATCTTAACATATTGATTCTCTTCGATGTTGCGACCCTTCAGACGCAGCACACAGGCCTGCGTATCAAAATCTATGCTCTCCACGGCAATGGTCAATGTGGTGCGCACTCGGCTGCTGGTGGATGATCCGGTGGCCGTTTCATTCTGCACTTTGCGTATGGTGGTGCTACGGACGCTGTCTCCCTCAGCAATGAGATTGTAAGCGTGCCACATGTCCTCCGGCTCCTCAGGCACCAGAGTAACATTGCTACATTATAGAACGATATAACATAGTTTATATGCGCACATATATATCAGCAGCACTTACCCCTGCATTCCCTTATCTACGTATTTGCCAAGCAACTTCATGTTACAATTTTTGTTTTTCGAAAGGAACCGCCGACGTCTGTTACCAGCAGACGTTGAATTATTGCGTTGCTCCTCTTATATTTATTGTTGGCGTTGCGTGCTTTATGTTTTTTGCTTTTATATGCTTTTTGTCACTTGCATTGAATTAAATTTTTTCTTAAGTCAAGCGAATCGTTAGGCATTGTTAATTGTTGTGGGGTTGTCGTTGAACTTGACCAAAAAATTATTGCTGTGAAAATTGCCAAATTCCACACGGCAAACTTTTTGACATTTTAAAACAGCTGTTCGACCAGTGTTGGATAATAGTCGTATACAGCACCATGCGCTTAAACTATCGAAAATCGAAGGCATTTAAAAATTGCAAATTTGTTAATATTAGAAAACAATGTAATTACAAAATACATTTTTTTATTCATGATACAGGTATAGATTTGTACGCATTTTTAGAGTCATCTCTTAACTTAAACTAACAGCCTTTCAATTTCTTGCTGTATGGATGTAATCTGCGACTTCAACTGACTGCCCTCGTTGGTGGTCACAGAGCAGGCCACAATGGGACGGGACACACCGCAGGCACGACCCAATGCCTGCTTGGAGCGCACAAACACATACGGCACATTCTTGTCCTCGCACAGCAGTGGCAAATGCAACAGAATCTCAATTGGTTCTGTATCGCCAGCTAGCACAACAATATCAGCCAGACCACGATTCAGTGTCTTGGTGGCCTCGTTGGCCCCCTTCCTCAGCTGATTATAGTTCAGCGCCTGTTGCAACAGATTCATGATCTTAGCAGTCAACTGGGCATCTGCCAAGGGGAATGCTTTCGGGTTTACCTCTTCGGTCTGTCCAATGAAATGCTTGCATAAATAAAACTTGTTAACACGATTATTGATATTCAGAAACATACCATTTTCTTGTTTTATTTTAGTTTCCTTTTGTATATTTGTAAAAATGTAATGCAACCTCTCGGCTGGAGTGCTTCACTGAGGGGCAGAGTTAAGAATGAAACGTTTATAGAAACACGTGCGTTGCCGCTATATTACGCTGCTTTCCAGCACTGCAAAATGTGAGATATTTTGATCTAGTGGCAACGCTTTATGTATTTCGATAACTGATAAATATATTCTCGCTTTACTGAAGCGCCAAATACGAACGAATATATTATTAATATATTATAAAATTAAAAATTTAATAAATATCTGCGGTTTGAATAAATAAACATTATATACAACTGATGAAATGATTTTTGTTAATGTTTGTTACTCAGTTTTTGGTAAAGTAGATCTTAGAACAATTCATTTCAAACACTTGAGCTCTCATTAAGATGCCTTCCTGTTTGCCTAATTTCCGAGGATTAACCGGTAAGATTTATTATATAGCTCTAAGGTACATAATCCAAAAGACTTCTCACTGGACAAGCCGCAATAGCTACAAGTCTCTAAGAAAAACTAATTGAATCAATTTCACTTAAAATCCACTGTTGTTTATTGTGACTCGTTAATGTGAAGCACAATTCCAAATTATGTTTAAAAAGCCAACGCACACGCCAGTGTTCATCCCGCTCAAAAGAAAACACAATTATGTGAATCTTACGTTAAATACAAAAGGAATTCTCACTTTTTATTACCAATTCATCTTGCATACAATTTATTTAGAAGTTCCTGCAAGGTAGAAAGAAGCAGGTTAGTGAATTAGCTATTCGAAAATTTACAACAGCAACAACGTACTTGGTAATAAGACCATCCTTCTTGGCCAGACGCACAATGCAATCGTCGGACTCGCCCATGCGACGGATCTCTCCGCAAATGGCATAGGTCTTGGTTCCGTCGGTTTGGCGGCCGGTTTCGGGATCCACAACAACGATGCTCAATTGCACTGAGGCGTGATCCTTAGCGTGGATGATTCTGTTGGATGCCGAGCTACAATAACATCAAAAATTATCCAATTGACAAAAAAGCGGTAGCATTCACTGCCCTTGCGGGGCGAGGAAACACGTGTTCAACACTCACCATTTACGGGGCACGTACAAATCAACATTTTCACCGGCGTCGTTCTCCATTATGCTGAAATCGGAAGATTACCATTTAATTAGTATTTTGGCGCCTATTACAGTCGTATTATTGAAATTTGGCATACATTTTGTAATATTTTACAAATTTGCGACCCAACACTCGTCAATGGAGGCTGAAAAGAGAAAGAGTGAAGTTGGCTGCGCTACAGGGTTGCAAAACTATCGATAAGATAAACTTAAAATAAATACTTTATTAATATTATATTATATGCTGTAAAGAATATATTCTTTCATTATTTATTTCAGAGTTAATTCTGCAATATATAAGAAACCACATATTCATTACAACGTGTATTAACTTATTAGAGCTATTATTAAGCTTGCAGATATTATATTTATTTTCGAAACTAAACAAATTAATATCAATAGATTTAAGCAACAATTTCTTAAATGTTTAGCCTTTTCTCAATGACTAGATTAATTTTCATTTAAAATAATTGTTTTATTCTATCGTCTATTCCTGCGAAGGCTATCGATGTTCTTTATCGAATGTATCGATTTCTCGAAAGCCGTTCATAAATATTTATTAGTCGTTTGGCAATGTGAAAGAGAAGTACTGTGCTGCATCAAATTTGGCGCCGGAGCTTTCACGGCCTCAGCGCCCATTGCTAAATCGGTAGCTATTAAATTCGCATAGCTGTATTAATAGAATAGAATAATTAAATTTTGTAGCAAAGTGTTTGTGTTAATTATAAATTGGACATAAGTGAACGCATCTACTGGTTACTTTAATGTAAGTATTGATTTTGGACAGAGGTTGAGGCGTCGGCGTCCTTGATCCGGTGCCAGCGCTGATTTTCCGTCAATGGGACTTCCTCAGGACCTTTTTTTTTTTTTTTTTTGCTACTTTGTGTATTTTTAAACGTATGTATATGCGTGGGTGAGTTTATGTGGGTGTCTGAGTGTATGCGTTTGTTATTATTGCGAATCAACGCGCCTGGCTGACTTTTATATTTACTCTAGTTCATGTTGTGCATTGTGCGAAAGTAACTTTTAATATTTTAATCGTCGCGACGTCGTATCAAGTGGCTGAATAAGGCTGTTAGCGCATATAAATATGTGTATTAAAATATTTATAAATGAGTATTAGACGTGTGTTAAACATATGAAATATTCATATTTTTCTTTTTTGAATGATCATTTAAAGTGTAACAGTTTTCTTTTAACATAAAACTGCAACTTGATCAGAATTTGCAAATGCTTAACATAACCATTTGAGTAAGACCTGTTTGTCCAGCTCACTCTGTCAAGTGAACCAAAATATCTTTTACTATTTATGTACGAATATTTTTTAACTAGACATACAGTTTTATGTGAATAATAAATTACCAATGATGACCAAACACAAAACAGTAGATTTAAAGCTAAAACAAGAACACTGAGCTTTAACAAACATTCGAATTCAAATGAACAACAGTTTAGTTTCAGCACAATACAACACTTGAAAAGTCTCATCTGAGTTCTGAAATTGGCAAACTTAACCGTTAACTTCAGAATTCACAATTTAAAAGCTTTAGTTTTTGGCTAGTTGACTCGTCCCCATTTACCAGCTAACTCAAGACTATATATACAATAAGAATATTCTCATTGTTGCTTAGCTTAATAAAGCTTTAATATCTTCAGATTCTTGTACATCAGAGCGAAGCTGGTTCTGCTCCACAACTTTTTTTCGTGCCCGCTCAGTTGCCTTTCAACTTTCGGCTCGTTCGGTTGGCTCACGCTGCTTGCTCTGCCAAAAGTTATGCGCCGTGGTCGTTGGCCGTCATATACATATGCATTTGTGTTTAGGAGGTGCTTTGCGGTACGTTGCAGTCGTAAATATCTGGAAGACACTTCATAGGGCGCCGGCGGACAGCCTCTTGACCTTTAACGCGTATGTGGGTATTTCTGTGTGTGATTTTTTGCATATTGTAATAAATGCGAAAAATGTAAATTTTTGCGCTCAAAATGAGATCATTTAGCTAACGTGAGCTGCTATTTATAAATTTTATTTAAAAAAGAAAGAAAATCATAAAGCAAAATATAATAACTAATTGTCGCGCAGGCAAATGAAAGTGAAACCAATTGTAGGGAAAAGACATTTAATTAACTTGAAATGAATATGCATAAAACTCAATAGTTTTTTGTTGGAAAATAATAGGCGTTGCGAGTGAGCTTTTAATTAGAGAGTATAACAGTATTATTATTGCTGACGATATCGATGGAATAAGGGTAAACAAACCCATAGTAATTGTTGGCATAGCTATCAAATCAACTGCTTGTTAAGAGCTGTCAACGGAGAACCTTTATTATTTCAAGTAGTTATCGCGGTGCAGATAAACCAAGCTATTTGTTAATGCTCAACAACAGATTAACGAACGAAATTACTTTGACAGAGTTGGTCAAGCTTGGGGAACTACAAAATTGAACTAAGTATTTTCTATATAGCTATCACGACAAATAGTCAACTAAAAGATATCTTTATGGCTAGCCACGCCCCTGTGAGGCGGAGATATTTTCATTTTGATATCTGATAGTAGATGAGGTATACCAGAACTTATGATAAATGTTAGCCTAGATATAGTACACTTTTCTTTAGCTTTGCGAAATGAAAGATTGTCATTAAATCAATATATGTTTTTTTCCTTTCACTCCGTAAGCACATACATATGTATAATAATTCAACTTGACCCACGCTTACAGTTAGAACCTGATAAAAAATGCGTTAAAAAACTAATATCAAAAGAAAAACTCAGAACGCGTAAAGTAAAAAGTAATTAAACTAAGCCCACATTTGCAGCTAGAATATGATATTCCCGCGTATAATAAAAAGTAAAATAATAACAGTATGGTCTCGCTTTAGTGGACACCTGCAGTTAACAAAATATTTATGTGTTCAAATAATGATTGAAAAATTAAATATGAAATGCTTTTCCAAAAAAATACTAAGTAAATGTGTTTGGGTTAGGGAAACTTCACTGTACATCTTAAAAAACTGTGATGTCAGCACCAAAATGCGTGCCTGCTGCGCCGCATGTTGTTGATGACGTCTCAGGGAACATGTAGAAAACTTTAAGTAAAGCACTTTCTAGGTCAAAAGTTGAAAGGCAACGAGTCGCTGATGATGATGCCTACAGAAAAAAAAGCAGCATCAAAAGAGAGATGAAAACAAAACCGAAATGTGGTCTGCATGAGAAGCAAACAAACCACGAAGCAAAGCAAATCTGACGGCAGACAGGTCCATTGCCTCTGCCTAGCCTAGACCAGACCCACCTGCCAGCTGTCGATAGGAAAATTGTAAAATTAAATGAAAATAATAATGTTCATAATTGGCCGCAACATGCAAACTCGAAAGAAATTACAGGGCAACAAATGAAATTCAAGATAATTGGCGAGCATTTAACTAAGCCAACGTAACTAAGAAATTGACGTTTAAGTATTTAGTATAGATGAGTGGAAAGGGGAAAAATGCAAGAAATTGCAATTGTTGTAAAAAGTATCTACTTTTTTATAGTGCCTTCATTTATTATTTATTTCCACTGAGGAGTTCAGTGCATGATGTTAAATGTTGAAATATATGTGAGAATAAACTTGAGCTTTGACCGAATCTATATATTAAGCAGATAAATCGTGGCCAGTTGAGTTGACTGTAGGTTTGTCTGTTGGCTTGTTTGAAACATCTCGAAACCTACACTCAGGTCAATTATATTTCAAATAACATAACTAGTCTTATCTACGATTTCCTATTTAAGTTCTAACTGGAAACGGCTGGGTAGGATTTCACGATATACATAGGCGAACGGTCCCTACTAAAACATTACTTATTGTTTTGTATATTGCATAAAATATTTGAATATAACAAATTTTGACTTTTGAATTTTTCAAATACTCACCATTTGTGGTATTGTATAATTTGTTTCCTATTTTATCATTACACTTAAAATCTAACCTTAAGCACTTTTACAACTTTGTTTTTTTTTTTTTTTTTAGATGTACGTCAACTATTGCATATAAGATTCAAGAACATTTTTATTTTCTTAAAAAGAAAAGATTTAATAAATTTTAAATTAGTTACGATTCGTTGAATAGTTTCATTAAAATATATTTCATATCAAACAAGTTTTTCATTTATCTTGAATTTTCCGTATCTTATATTCCCATGTGCATAAGAACTCTTAGATTATTAGATTATAGATTAGTCAATTTGAAACTTTTGCGCATTTGAAAGTGTATTAAAATAGTTTCATATACTTTTGCCTCAATATCAGATGGCAAATACACCAAAGTTCAGTGAAAAAGTTAAATATACTTATATATATAAACAAAGCCGAAACATATTTTATGTGCTCAGCATTTGGCTTAGAAAGAAGCTGCCTGCAGTCAGTTGCTGTTGCTGTTGCTGTCGATTATTACTAATCAAAGCAAGCTTGCTTATCAGCTGATTAGCTGATTGTTCCTATGTTGCTTATATATCACAACAACAGCAACTGAAGACAGTATTAATAGCTTAACAGATTTCTTGCGACACCATCTCTTCTTAGCGCTTTCCAATTGAAGAACTGCAAATAGCTCGTTACATACATAAGTGTATAGCCATATGCTTTGCTTCTTACAGTCTATTCAGAATGTGTGCCTGCTCTGTCATTATAGCCTTCACTCTGATTTGATTGTTGTTCCATGAAACGTAATTCCCAAGAATCAGCCGTCTATTCTGTTCACTAGTGCTGCACAGTAATTATATAAGGACCTGATATAATTAGATCCTTTGGGCGACCACTTGTTTGCAATTGCATGGTAATTTTAGTTTTCTTCTCTTGCCTACTCCCTTTGGTACCTTAGAGAGGTTTGTTGGCCGGGAAAGCTGTCGTTTGCCAGATGAGCGCCACAGCCCACTCCTCTCCATCTCCATCTGCTGCATAGAAGCCCAGCTATCTGTGCAACTTTATTTTGATGTGCCCCCTCATTTGGTTGGCTTGGCTTTTCCTATTTTCTTATTTATTTATTTTTCTTCACTTCTTCACTTTTTTTTGCAGCGCTTGAACTTGGCAGACTTTGGAACTGGTCGACGGGTTGGTCGGGCGGGGAGTCGGACGGTTCCTCGATGATGATCTCTAATGTTGTTGTTGTTACTGCTATTGTTGTGATTTGATTGGTGGCAGTTACTGTTACTATTGTTGCTGTTGTTGCTGCGCTATTACTGTTAACTGGAAGTTGTTGGTGCTGTTTTCTGGTGCTCGACCTGCAGCCGCAGTTGGAATTGGAGCTGGAGTTGGAGCTGGAGCGACGGCGTAACACTTTGTAAATCGGTCAATGGTAACGGGCTTGTAAGCAGGTGCAACTGCAGCTGAGAGAGAACCAGAGAGAGAGAGAGAGAGAGATAGGGAGAGAATCAAAACATGTCACTAAAGGTGAGTTTGACCTATAAAAAGTTGCTTGCAGGCAAGATTGCAAAGTCATTCGAGCGGCCAGTCTATGGGGGGGCATAACTTATAAAAAAAAACGTATATATAATATATTTTTAGAACATATTAATAGTTTATAGATGAGATAGTAGGTAAATACTAAGGGAAGTAGATAAGCAAGCTCCTAATAGTGTATAAAGTTAAATTTAATTTATAAGCTAAATTAAATTTACTGATAATCGCATGCGCTTTCATGATTCCATAAATTCACAGTCTAATTAGTAAACAATCTATTCGCATTATTTTGATAGCTATTGCAATTACTTATGGCTTCTTTCTCTCCCTCTCTTTCTTTCTAAAATCTAAATTCTTAAAAAATCAAAACTACAAAAGGTTGTGTTGGGTATTGAGAGTGTAATGTGTTTATAATTTTTTAGAAAATGACAGATATTAGTTATCAATCTGTCTAATAAATCAGATTGCGCAAAATAAAGCCTTACTTCTTTCACTAATTGTATTACCGCTGACAAAAATAATCAATTTCATCTGTTTATTTTGATCATTATTATCATTTAGTTATAATTTTGCTAATGCTGATGATATCTCAACATCACTCACTAGAGAACATCTGTCAGTCGGTTATATCCAAATGTACTCTACTGTACTCACGTATTTGTCTTGGCTCTCAGCTCTCAGTCTTCGCCCTGATTTAATTTTAGTCCAATAAAATGATATTAGCCAAGCTGATAAAGCGAACGAATATATCATACTTGACTGTAATTGCAGAAATATCAAGTCAACGGCCCAGTCACCGACACTTGTCACACACACACACACACACACACATATATCAGAGATGTGTGGCACAATCGTGTTGCAAGTCGTGTCTAGCGCTTGTCTGAAGACTAACAAGTGCTTCTCTCACCTGCTGACATTTTGGCTTGTCTATAAATATTGCAAGCATCATCATTATCACTATCATCATCGGCATCATCGTTATTATGGCAGCATTTGCATTGTTTCCACACTCTGTGGCAACTTGAGTGATGTCATGTGGCACTTGGCCGCTTGTATTGCGTTTGTTGTCTGCGCTCGCTCAACAGGTGCCACGATGCCCCTCACCTTTGCGCTTCATTTACTCACGAGTGGACAGTCCCAGCCCCAGTCCCAGTCCCAGTCTCCGTCTCAGTCTCAGATTCTATTTAAATAGTTTAAATATTTATTGTACGTTTATTTCCTCTCTGCAAATACATTTCGTGCACAGCACAACAGCTAAGCCCCAACATTAGCGCAGTTGAGTGAGTTTTAACCCTTTGGTGTGCTCGAAGCGAGGAAATGTTTGAAATAAATTAATAAGCAAAGCTAAAGGCGAAATTTTCTGTGTTTAGAGTTGAAATACGTTTAGATCTTATTGCATTTCAGATAGTATTGCAAAATTATATATTAATATATATAATAATAATTGTAATAAAATTAGGTAAATTCTTTTTGAAATATTCAATTAAAAATAACTTAAATTTATTATCCAATTCATCAGGTTGCATATGAGACTAGAATCTCATTTAATAATAAAGTTATGAAATATATATTTTAATCGCAATGGAAAATGGGAATAATTAAGAAAAAGGCAGATTAATAATACTTAATTCTCGTTCATGCTCAAAAAACAGTTAAATTGATTAGGATATTTTTCACTATATATTGTTAACCATTTAATTTATAGATCGATTTGTTGTGGACAATAATAAAGATTGTTTTTTTTTTACGCCTTGTTCTCGAAAGACAAATCTTTTTTTTTTTTCAAAATAATATAGCCTTACTTGTTAACTTGCTGAAATTAAAAAAAAAAAATAATAATAATAATAATAATAAACAAGTAAAAAGGCTCTAGTCTCTTTGTCCTCACAATCGATAACAAATTATATTTCAAGGTAGAAAGTGCTTTGACTTTGACAAACATATGTTATTATATATTATATTATATATATATATATATATATATATATATATATATATTACATACATATATATTACTAGCTTAGTTTCTCAAGTAATTTATTCATCAACAAGTCAACTCAAAATATACATATATACTCGTACATAGACTGTGTTTCCCTTCACAAACTTCATCTATCAAAATTTGTATTCACTCTACTTTTAAGGCAGGAAACATTTTGGTCTAATGTATACAGTGCGTCTATCGAAGGGTTAAAGCGTCCATCCATATGTTGTCTGTTAGTCAAAGCGTCCGCAAAGCATTGTAAAAATGCATTCACATCCGCCGCTCGAAGTTTTCCCAGCCCTTTTTGCTGTTGTTTGTCTTTCTGAGCCGCCCCTCCAGCCACTAATTACTTTAATTAGCTATGTGGGGAAACTAATTTCCTACATAAATGTTACCAAAGAGCTGCTGTGTGGGTGTCGAATACCTCACTCAACTCCAAATCGAACTGCGACGTCATTAGTCAAGTGGTGCCTCCCTTTTGACAGCTGCCCAAGTTGAAGTTGCTAATCAATTTGTTTATGTTTTTATTTTCTTTCTTTTTCGATTCGGCATTTACCCTACAGAAGGAAACACCCTCGGATGTGATGCTGCACCTGGCGGCGCTGCGTGGCGACGTAGTCGAGTTGCGCCGTGTGCTTGATACTGGCAAAGTGCATGTCGACTGCAAAGATGAGGTGAGTAATGAGAACAGAGAAAATCGAGGCGTAACAGGGAATGAAAGAGGATGGTGGGGATAGAAACTCATCTCTGGTCGGGTCAAGTGCATGTAAATAGAATGGGCCGAGATGGGTCTACACATTAGGAGTCGGGAATGTGGAAAAGAATGTGAAATGCAAGCGGATGAAATATAATATATTCAGGGTACCTGTTTCAAGAAAAACTATTGAGTATTGCAAAGGTAGTTAAAAGTGATTTTCGAGGGGGTTTTATGGAGAAGATAAAATTGTCTGGAAATTGGTAATTCAAGCAAATGAAGTCCATCTATTCCGTTTATCTTCAATTGTTTATTTCAAAACATTGTAGAGCAATTTAAACTCAAAATTATACTACAAGAAACCGATTTACGAATGGTAATTGAGAACTGTAGAGATAACTGGATTGAGATCATATATTGCACAATAAATGGGATTCAATTTGTCTATTAATACAACTTTTAGAAGAGCTGTTCTCATCAGGTCAAGAAGTTACATCAAATCGAGATATAAATAGAAAATAGAAAATCTCTCCAATTCAATGAACAGTTTTCAAATTATATAATTGATAGATATATCATTAACTTAACTGCTTAAATGTTCGAGATAAATTCATTGCCAGCTGGTTGAATTGCTTAATTGAGCGTCCAATGAATTTAACTGCAATTGTGATTAGTGTGCGCCAGTAAAAGCGAAATTCAAATTATATCGTTTCGTTTTGTTATACCCTGTACTCAGTTGAAATGCAGCTGTATTAAGCTGTAGTAGTCAAGAGGAACATCGAAAATAAATTTAAGGTTTCATTAAATCTTTATCGTAATATTAAATTTTGTAAATAAAATCTTAATAAATTGCTTAAAATTAGTTTTTTTTTTTATTTGTTTTAGTTATCAACTCATGTAATAGCCTAGAATTTTGATGTTTTGACTTATGTATGAAAATTAAAGATAGACGTGTTTTATTATTATTATTTAAAATGAAGGAACAACAACAATTAGAAATAATGAAATCAGAAATACCAGAGGTAATGAGATACAAACTTGGATTGGAATTGTTGCGAGATCTATAAACTAGCAAAAAAGGTGAAGTCGAACTTCTTTTATTCTAGAAAATCAGCTTCTTTATTCTAGAAATGTTCAGCATCGGAAAACTGCAGAGAACTGAATATAGACTACCTCCGTATTATTTTTGTCAGTAAAGTTATTCATAACTAAATTTGCCAAAATTTGATTGAGTTTCTTACAGGGTATCATCAGTCTTCACACGCTTTGCCTTTAGTTCCATTTCGTGTTGTTTTGCATGCGTGCAGCTGAGCGAAATCGGAGCGAAAATCACAAATCTCTGTCCGAGCTGTTGGCTGCAATTGCAGCTGCCCCTTTGGGGTAGCACAGTCACGTAGCGGGGTGTTGTGGCTTGTTTGCCCTTGTGTGCTTTTTGAGGCCAAGTCGGAGAATATGGCCAACTGACCAGGCCTGGCCGACTATGCTTTGGAATTTGCCTGCAGCTCATTCAGCTGACTGCGCCTCAAGTGAAATTTCATTTTGATTTTATTTTTATTATTATTTTTTTGCATTCGTTTTCTTTGCCAATTGGTGCGTACTTTTGTAAACAGCGTGTTAATTTGGCTTTAAAGTGAAAATTAGTGGTAACAAACATATATTTATATACATATATTGTATTTCCTAAGCAGCAAATGTTGTAATATCTTGTGAATGATTTTATGCTCTAGCGATTTAGCTCACTATTGTAAAGAGCTTATGTAATATTCATTGTGTCCCCTATGTATTGATGGACTAATGAATATCCTGTCGAATTTAATTGCTGACCAAGCTAAACATTTGTTTATATTCTTTACTAAATTTCAATATGTTCAATATTTTAGCAGAAGAAGACAGAAGGGTGAAAACTTGACCATAATATATTTATTAATTTTTACAATTTTTAAAAATCTTTCATATTGCAATATTTTATTTTTAATAATATATTTAAATGTAACAAAACGAATTATTGTTTTAAAACAACTTAATTTATTTTAATTTGATTAATCTATTTAACCTCAGATCAGAAGAATTTTCAATCTAAAATTCACTTTGATTGGTATGCCCTGGGCACAAATTATGATTTGTATTCTTCAACAGTAGTAATAGGTCCAATTATCTTTAATGAAGTTGTATTTGTATCATTCGTTACTTGAGGTCTACTTTTGATTGTAATCAACTTAACTTGAGTCTGTGTCTACAATCCAGTATGATGGGCCTGAGTTCGAGGTGTCAACTACTCGAATGAGAATTTCAATTAAAATATAGATAAAGATATCATTTTTAATTGACCCGTTCACCTAAATCAAAAGGGAATGGCTAATTCGAGATAGAGAAATTAAAGTAGATAGATAGATTAATTAGAGCGAGTTGGGGCATTTGTATTTGTATTTCTTGCTTAATGTTTACTAAATTTTATAGAACATCAGCAATTGAGCTTTATTAACGCATTTTCTCTTTACTTATGTAGGATGGGACCACGCCTCTTATTCTAGCCGCAGCTGGCGGGCATATCCATTGCGTTCTGGAGCTGCTCGAGCAGGGGGCTGATCTCAACTTGCGTCGCTCTACCGGCACCACTGCTCTCTTCTTTGCCGCCCAGGGCGGACACTTGGACGTAGTGCGCATTTTGCTGAAAGCGCGCGCAAAGGTTGACACGCCCTCGCTGGACGGAGGCACGCCCCTATTTGTAGCTGCCCAAGGCGGACATGTGAAGATCATCAGGGAACTGCTGGACTGTGGCGCAGATGTGAATGCCAGCATGAAGGTGCGTCTGTTTCAGCTGGGCTCCCATTGCATACAATTTTGATATATTATTTGTTTTCTCGCTTACTCAGGACCGTGCCACACCCGCTTTTATAGCTGCTCAGAACGGGCATCGAACAGTTTTGTCTCTGCTGATCCTGGCCCACGCCTCGATGGACATCAAGCGCATCGATGGAGCCACTCCACTGTGGATAGCGGCCCAGATGGGGCACGATCACATATGCAAGGTGCTGCTGCAGAATGGAGCGAATATTGATACAGTGCGCTGCGACGGCGCCACGCCTCTGTTTAAGGCAGCCCATAAGGGACACGCCTCGGTGGTCACAGTGCTCCTCAAGTATCGTCCGAATCTGGGCCTACTGCCCAATGGAGAGACGGCGTTACATGCGGCTGCCATGTTTGGCCACATGACCGTCTGTAAGCAACTCGTAGCAGCTGGAAGCGATGTCCTGCTCAAAAATCAGGACGGCTTAACGGCCATGGAGTTGGCCCACCATGAGAACTACGGCTCCATCTGTGAATACCTAAAGGAGCGAATGCGGGCGGTAATGGAGCGCAATACCCTGGCCATGGCCCAGATGCGTTTGTCAACGTAAAGGCGAACCAATAGAGAACTAAATACGAGTATATATTATATGACCAAATCGAATCCCTTCAAAGTACCTTTTCTGCACAATACGTTGGAATATTTATTCACTTAACTTATGATAAGAACTTACGATGAAACAGAAGAGTTCTTTCGATTGCCACGGAGTTCCATTGGATATACTGCTAATTCTACAGCTAAATATATGTAGACGTCTACATATCCCGTGTAGTGTTTATCTATACATATATAAATGTTATATCTGCCCCTCTGAGTTTTGATAATCGATTTCTGCAGAATTTTCATTAACTTCTTGTACATATGTTATATGCAGATCAAAGAAAACGTTTTATATCAATTTTAAAGCTGTACTTTTATGCATATCTCTGAGACGTTTAGTTTACTTTTGTCCATATATAGTTAGGGTATTTTTGTTATATGAATATTTTTTATTTATTTAGTATAATAACAATACTTAAATTCTATGATATATTATCCCGGAATAATTAAGAAATCAATGGCAAATGCTTTAAAAATATGTTTCCAAAACTGTTCTAAATTCTTGTCAGCTATAGAAAAAACAATAATAATGCATAAAAAAATGCACACACATCAAACCGATCCATTAATATATATATATAGTCCTACATATATCAATATCTATATCTATATCTATCTAAAGTTGACATCTCCGTGGCACGATAAACTGTTTCATTTTGTTGTGCAATCAAACTAGAGAAAAATATAAAGAATTAAAGGTAAATAAAATAAACGTAAACAAATACGCGGCCAAACTAAGGGAAGGCAAAATCTCCGATTACATATATATAAATAAATACCCAGATATATCATTATATTATATGTATTTATCTGTACAACTACTTGGAGCTTGTATTTGAATTTACCAATACGATTAATTCTAGCGAATATCTCATACTATATATACATATATATATTATATGCTATGGAAACTGTTAACATGGACCGTAATCGTCCTTTGTATATAAATATATATATAACACATTCATATATATAAAAATATATATGAATATATATTTATGCATTCAAGTAACCCTAAGCAATTGTTAACAAGTGCTTTATGTTTATTCGCCTTTTTGTCTTATCCTAATTAGCTATATTTAAATATAAATTTTGACTTAATTAACAATTAATTATAATGAAATGTTTATGTCGATTTTTCCCTATTGATTTATGCTCGTGTACATTAATTGCAAATTATCACAAATTAAAATGGAATATGAAATTCATTTTTAAAGTTGGCGGCAATTTCAATAACATTCTGTTGCTCACTTAACGAATGTTATCTTAACGAAACTGTTCGTTAGGCTGCTTCTGTTACAGTCAGCAGATGCACGCACCCACGCTTAGTACAGACACATGCCATCGAAGAGGGATGGGGGTTTGCGCTCGTTTTGCTTATAATATCGAAGTATTTCTACATACGAAATAATTAATATACATATGTATGTATAATGCACTGCTAATTCAATTAAAATTAGTTTGCACTTGTGTGCAATACAATAATCAATCACATTGTGCACAATCATATACGATTTTACGCAATACAGAAGTGTTCCAGAGCAGTTTGACTTGCACTGTATGATCAACTTGGTTTCATGTCCATTGTGCAATTATCTACATATGTGCAATCATTGCAGGGAGTTGTAAGAGGGGTGCTTTAAGAGTTTCGCACTCGCTTTGAAGAGCGACTGTAGCAGAATTTGTTGGTTAATTTGGTGGAACATGTTGCCAATGCCGAAGAGCTTCAAACGGGCTGCAAACGGATTTCAGTGTTCAGTTCGCTTTTTCTCATAATAGCGCGCGGATGTGGAGACCGTGGTGTCGGCTCTCGTGTCATTTTTTCCCGTTTCATGTTAGTATGAGTGTGTGTGTGTAAGACCGAGCGAGCGCGTGCGTGCGTATGTGAATTGCGTATGTGTAGGTGTAGTCGCGTGTCGTTGAAGTATACAAAAGCAGCCGAGGCAGAAACAACAACAATAGAACTTACGAACGGTAGCGGCAGCTCTAAAAGCGGCGAAGCAGCGGCAGCAACATAATCAAAAAACATAAAAAAAAAACCAAAACACAAAAAAAAAAAAAAAAACGAATTGTGAAACGGAACATTTTTGGTGGCAAGTGTTCTCAGTGTGGCAGGCGGGCGGCGAAAATGCTTTAGACAACAAAACAGGTTTGCACTGTGGTATGCGAGGGCAAGAACAAGAGCGCGAGCGAGAGAGCGCAATAGAACGTTCTCTTAGAGAGCGAACTTTTTGCGAAAGTTGACTGTATATAGTAAAGGCTTGAAGGGCAAAGTGAGAGGAGCGTGAAGAACGCTAAATACATTTATTGTGTGCATCCTTTGGCAAGGTCTTTCGTAGTGGATGCGTTTGAGGGGTTCGCCACACTGTACGTTGCTGCTGCGAACCAGTTTTCAATGCGTTTGTTTAACATATTTTCGATTTGTTGCAATCAAGCAATCAATTGGAAGACCGTTACTTCTGGGTTGCTAAGCTAAATGGAAATTCCAAGCAAGCAATCAGTTGGCTCCCCTTAGCCATTCCCTTTTGCCTTGCACAAAACAGCTGAGCTTTTTCAGTCGAGCCCCTAGCAACAGCGCAGCAGAAGCTTCTCAGCTGTGCAGCCGCAGCGCAGGCGCCAACACACGCACACACACGCTTGCATACATGTACACATGCATAGGCTGTTACTTCGAATTTGACCAGTAATTGCATTGCTGCCATCTCACTCAAGCATACATTGCTATATGTGCAGTAATACATGCCGGAAAACATTTTTTTATTCTGTTTTGCAGTCGCCGTCACTGCCGCTGCCGCTGCCGCTGCTGCTGCTGCTGCTGCTGCTTCTGCTGGCGTTACTGCTACTGGAAGCTTTACATAAGTTGACATTTTGCCAACGTTTTTAGAGCTTGGCTGCAGGTCCTTTGCACAAGTTCTAGTAACGCGCTACGCAATCAGCTGCTGCTGCACCGCTGCAGTTCACTGTCGACGTCACTTGCAACCAGACGTTGACGATTTTTGCAACTTGTTTCGCGTACATTCTTTTCCGCTGCGTTTTCGTTTTGTTTGAAACCGGCTCTCCAAAGGTTTGATGCTGCTGCTATTTTTCAGCTGTTTCGTAAAAAGAAAACGAAAAAAGCAACAAAAATAAAATTAAATAGAGGAATAAGCAGAAAGAGCAGAAGAGAGTCAGAAACAACAAGCAAAGGTTCTCGACTGCGCTATTCTCTGTTTTCCGTATAACAGTCATACATACATATATAGTTTAGGAAGGACTTACTCTGTTGTGTTAGTGACTTTAAAACTGTACTTGATTTGATCACTGCAACTAGACAGTGTGGAGCGGGGGCAATACCATGAAGGCAATTCCATCCCCTTGATTGTCAGGTTAGTGTAAATAGAAACAGAACAAGGTCGAATATTACAATACACCGCTCTCAATATTCATATGTTTCTGATTAGATTTTCAAGCTGTCACAATGCACATTGCAATGTCAATGTCTAAGGGACATAGATGAGGTCTTATACACCCGATGTGTCTCTTCGACAGAGTACAACCTAGAGCCAAGTGGTTTCACTACTTTTGTACATTACATTTTAATTTGTATACGGTTATTTTTTCTCCCACTCTATTTCACTTCTTAGCTATTTGCCGTTTGGCTCTTTATGTTTTGCTTTTCGTCAGTGCGTGGGGGCCTCTCGAAAAGCTTAAAGAAAAGTTGATTTATAGCGCACCCGCAGCCAAACCCGCGACCAAATACCGCTTAGCCCCGGCAAAAAAAAAAAAAAAAAAAAGGCAGCTACAAAAAATAAGTGTTAGCAAATCAATAGAAATATAATATTAATTAAAAATAAACAATGCAGCCAAAGTGATAAATTAAAACCCGTTACTTTGGCTAGCAGAATAAACCAAAAATTAAAAAAAAAAAAATGTGAATTCAGATGAATTGTAGAACTTAATGCCAGCTGCTGCACAACTACAAGCAAAAAATGGCCGCCAGGATGTACAGCAACAACAACTTCTAGCTGCAGCCGCACGCACACACCCACCCACATATGAGACACACACACACACAGATGCAGAAGCACACGCAACACGAACGCAGGCAGACGGCATTTAAGGTAAGTCGTAAAATCTTTGCTTGAAATTGAGATCCAGTGTTGGTTAATTGCCTCGAACAGACGCAAATTTAGATACCCTATATGCGAATTATCTCTGTAGTCGTCCGTTGATGTTGGTAGCCTGGCAGTTAATCGATAGACTTATCAGTGCTTTTAAACTGATTGTTTATATGATTTATACATATATGTATATTCGAGTCACGAACCGAGTGCGTCATAATTTAATTATCTTATCAATGTTGATGGACTACCTAATTAGTATTCCCATTATTGACTAACCACTCTATAGTTCTAAATAGATTGCCGCTTATTTTTTATAATCGTTTGCCAGTGTTGGTTAACTAACAAAGTGTTAAATATATTTCATTCAAATGCTTGGCAAATTAATTACTAAGTAATTTTAAATTCACATCTTATTATTATTTAATTCTTAAATTTAATTTTTCAAATAACAAAATAACTAGTTAATATTGATAATCACGAATTATAATTGTTGTTCTTATAATAACAAATTAATAGCCAGCACATCTTAACAGTATCTTCAAGAGAGTCTTCAACGTATTTTAAAAGTCCTTCCCGAGGCTAACGACCTGCTTTCTATAGCAATTTATTCATGTTGTCTTTAATTTTGCCGTCTCGCAATTATTTAACGAGTGTCAAAACAGAAGTTCGTCGTCTACAGCTCAGTTTCGTGCTATTTCTCTATTGTCATGCTCTGAGTCGTATGATGAATTACTTCGGTGTCTTTAATCAATCTTTGAGTCGGTGTCAAGAACTTTTAGAGGCTTTTGCCAGAAGAAGAATTCAGCATTTGTTGTGTAAGAGAATTTTTGTAATTAGTAGAAACAGCATTATAGTATATTGTTGAAATAGGTATCGAGTTGTTCATCTAACATCTCAATGTTATCTATATTGGACTTTAGTATATCATATATATTTAGTATATTTAAAAAAAAAATGGAGTAGTTGAAAAGTCTGTTCATTTCATTCTGAAGATAAGAGTTCAAAAAGGGAAGAGTGTTCGCAAAAAATATTAATGAAGAATTCCAGGGTATGTGCAAGTCACGTTTTCGTTTGCAGCATGCCACTTGTTTTTCTTCAGAGCATCGCAAAACTTTAACAATTGAGTGTTGTGCATTTTCGTGTTATTTTTTTATCGGTTTTAATTTTTTTTTTTTTACTTTTTTGTGTGTGTGTTTTTTTTTTTTGCGCGAATTTTTTACGACTATTCGGCTGGGGTTCAACAGCGAAGTGAGGGCAAATTGTGGCCAACAGCGACCGCGGGCTCATTCAAAAGCCCGTCAAACCAGTCGCCAGCCATTTGGTTTTTGCCTAGCCCATCCGGACGGACGACCGCACCAGGGGACTGACGCGGGGGTACGCTATCTCGGACTATCGCGCTGGCCAACTGGCTGACTGACTGGCCGACTGGGTCGTTGATGACTTTTTACATAGCCAAAGAAGCGATGGCCCAAACCAAGACCCAGACTCAGACCCTAAACCAAAACCAAACAAGTAAGCGTGCGCTTATAGAGAATGCTCGAATATCAAATGCCCTGTAACTAATACATGTTCCACATAGGTCAATATCATATATATGTTATGACTTCTGTATTAATTTGTTATCCGTAATGTAGATTAATTGGATTTTGTTATGAGTTCCCTCCTCTTTCTAAAACGTATCATACTCATTGTAAACAGAATCGTATTTAATTATGAAAAAGATTATATTCATAATACAAAATAGATGCTCAGAAGACAAGTGTTTCATCTCAACATGCATCGATTATTCAAACTAAATAAGTTATGAATATTAATCATTATTTCAGTGAATACTAAATTAATTTATACAAATTGCGTAGTATCTAGGACGCAGCAGATACTAGTATTGATAATTATCAATATAAGTAAAGTACATTATGTAAAATAAAAAAAATATACACCTTCTTACATGTTATTAAAATCACTTCCACAAAATCAGCATACCCTATTCATGCACTCATTTGCAATGGGTATGGGATATAAAAAAGATACGAGTGCCGCACGTATCTAAACTTGTTTCAAACGTGTTACATTTAAGAACGTTCGCCGCAAGCGGCAAGTGGCAATAATCCTTTCAAACTGACAGTGTTACCATGTCGCAGCAAATGAAGAAGAGGAAGAAGCAGAAAAAGGAGAAGCAGCAATAGCAATGGCAGTGGCAGTGCCTGTGCCTGTGCCTGTGCCAGTAGAAGGGCTGTCAAGTGGGTGTGGCACATTGACTGAGTTTTGCTTTAGTTCGCACAGCATATGTGTAAATTTTGAACGAGAGGCGTTTCGTAAGTTCATTGACACACCATGAAAATGAAACATGTCAAATAACTGAAAATGAAACTGTATAAACTATATGATAAAAGAATTCATTTTTCGAAACCTATTCTGCATTTATTAAATACGTTTTATGGCTTACCTAATTAGTTCCAATCAATTTCTACTCCACATTGCTTCAGAAGAATATGAAATGTTAGAATTTAAAGCCGTTGCAATGCCATATTGCTCAAATCTCTATGCATCTAATTTGTAATATTATTGAATGTTAAAGCTTAGATATGAAAGAAACAGAAAACGTTTTATATTCATTGATATTTCCCTTGAATTTGAATAAAGCAATATCAATTACATACATATTTTATTTAATTTAGAGCATACAGGATTCTAAAGTTGATTTTCTTTATATGTTTCCCATACTTTTTCTCGAAATACGAATAAAATATAATTTCGATTAATACTTTAAAAACTGCCCTCTGCCGTGTGTCTATCCTGTCCATATGCTGTCTGTCATTGTCTGGTTCGAGTTCGCAGACATTTTGATTGCCTGTTGTCTGTTTTGATACCCTGGATCCATTGTAAGTGCGAATTCAGGGCATAATGGTTTTGTTCAAATGTAACAGACAGAAGGGCCATGACCGATCACACATGCCTAGAATACAGTTACAAATATAACCAATTCGCAAAAAAAACTTAACATTCTCGATATGATTTTAGTTTATCTGATCTGAATTGGGTATTAGGTATATACTTAATTTTCATTATTTTATTTTGTATTATCATTTTTTTTATAGACCAATAGAGTGTTCGAGTGCAGTAAAGTCCAACCGATATGATAAAAGATTCCCTATATATTATATATTTTTATTTTTATTCATTTTCATTTCCCGTTTTCCACAACTTAAACGAAAAAAGATGCAAAAAGTGAAATTGATATTTTAGCTTAAATTGCCGTAACAAGTTGGCAGCCTAGCAACATATAGTATATTGGCTACCTATAGGACAAATACTACCCCTACTCAATACCCTACTTGCTAGCCAGGTGAACGGGAAATTGTTTACCGTGGTTCGAAAATGATGTAATTTCGTGTGCCCGTGCAATTCAATTTCCTGCTAGCGGAAACGCGCGTCGCTCTCTGCTCGCCAAAATGCAAAAAAAAAAAATAAAATAAATAAAAATAAACATCAGCAACTCCACCCATGCTAAAAAAAAAAAAAAAAAAAAAAATCTTGCACCCTCGAGCACACAACTTGAAAAGCAGTGTTTAAATTGTTTGGCAGTTCCTCTTCTGTGCACTCCAACTTTAATTGTGCCCCGCTCAGTGCCAAATAATAATCGAGAGAAAACATACAAAATAACATGAAATAATAAATAAATAAGAAATCAATTCTGTAAAATTTGCTATCTAAACAGCTTATCCGTTTTGCCCATCTGCCATTCAGTCGGGCGGAGCTTTCAATAAAATATATCACATATCATTTGTGTGCTGGTTACACGAGCCAACAGCTGCTTAACTTCAGCATGAGCTTTGTCAGCTGGTTGCCGGTTGCAGTGCCGGCCATTTTAAGGTTGAATTTGTACACTAAACAAATCTCTTCTCATTTACATTAAATTACTAAATAGGCTCAAAATAAATATTTAAATTAAGTTTTCGAAGCAGATTATATTTACAAAATCGCTTCCATATTTATTTATCCATTACTATAAACACAAAACAAGTTCAGAAAATGGGAGAATATAATTCTTCCTCTTATAATATACGAAATATATATAATAATGTAATATATAATATTATATATACCAAAAGAAAATGTTGGGAATAAATTTGTAGTACATTATGCCTCCGGCATTCGGAAGTAGAGCATAGCTCTTTACAGTCGTCTATCATGATATGCATGTGCATATGATTCCCAGGTGAAATTGGTTTATGATGTGCCTCCATGGTCATTGTTTTAGTACGATCATAGAAGCCATATTGCTCATGCGCCTTCCAATGTCACTTTGAGCCATAAAAAACGTATAAAAACGGTCAGAGAACGTAAAGTATTTAATTCCCAGTCACAATCTTCACGTTCACCTGTGCCACTTAGTTTCACAGCTCTAAAAAGCTTCAGTTTTATAGCTTTTATAGTGTATATTATGTGCGGTATTTGGGTTCAACTTTCATGCTATGTGTGGAGTGTTGAATTTTCAAAATGTTTGGCATATTTCGCATAAATAAATTACATTCAAAGCTGGTGCTCCGGCCAGGCTCTACCATCTCAGCGCAGCCCAGCACCGAGTCGAGGCGAGGCGAGGCGAGGCGAGTCTCGACTCTGGCTGTTCGACCAGCCTATATTAACAATAATTCCTTAGTGCTTGGCATCTTGCCAAAAAGTTTTTGTATTTTGTTTGCCCGCACAGCAGGCGACGAACGTTTTGTGGCCAATTTTGGCTGCAAACGGGGAGCAGTGGCATGTGCCATGGACGCCGTTTTGTGACCCATTGTCAGTTGAAGTTAAATGCGACGCCTGACACAAAAACCAAAATAAACTGCAAAGCAGAAAAAAATGTAATGCAGAGCGCTGCTGGCAGAGGACAGCGCACAACTTTACGATGGGCATCGGACAATGAACACCACAAAGTCCGGGCCGGACTGTGGACTCTTGAGTTCCAAACGTGACGTTTGTCAACCATTCAAAATGCTACAGCAATGCCACAGTCCCAAAACTGAAAAGCAAAGCCGACTTGAACTCCGAAAGAGTTCTTTGTCAGCTGTATGCAAGAGATGATTCCCAGAGTTCACTAAATTAAACAATGATTTTGTTGTAGCTAAATCTACTTTTCTCGTTATTTGTGCTTCCTTTGTCAGCTTTGAATGTGTTCTTAAAGCCTCCCTATATTCTGTTTCCATAAGTGAAATTCCGTTATCATTATTTGATTTCAATTATAGTCTAATAAGAGGCTCAAGCTGATCAGATGGTAATCGATAACTGACAATCTATAACGGTAATCGATGACTGTCAATATATGAATAGGTTGTCACTGCGCAAATATCAGTCATTATATTCAGACCTAATTTTCGATACATTTGTTTAAAAATGTATTTAATGTATTAATGTAAAGCCTTATCTATACTAATTGAATTTTAGTATCCACAGACCTAAAATTAGTACTATTTTATCAATATATTTAGGGACCCCGTGAATCGAGAATATATTTCTATGATTATTTAAATATTTCACTTCTATCGCAAAAATACCATTTAGACATCTTATGCCCAACAATAGAGACTGTTTTCTTTTTAATAGTATTTCAGACGTATTTAGAGCATATAGAAAAATACGCAGCCAATACTCTAGGGAAGGTTTCAAAACATAAAATAAAATACAAATAAATTTAGAACGTTTGACGCATCTTGAGTAGATGATTCCGACTCATACGAAATGCTGCCGCTGACTGTTGTAGATATAATAATAGCCTCCATTGAAGCGCAGTGTGACCATATCGTTGGGTGTTGCCGGGGTATCCCTAGAGTCCAAGGGAATACGCAACGACGACTGTGTCAGATTAATCGTGCGATAGAAGAACGCGGTCAGAAAGCTGGCACTAATCACAAAGGCTATAAAGAAGCCCAGGCAAAATACGCAATCCTTGTTCACCTGCAAGCACAGGCAGAAGGCTCCAGCAAAGTCTCCCAGCGAATGGCCGATCCGGCCAAGCAGTGTATTCGGTCGCTGGCGCGGGGCGTAAGCCGAGGTGGTATTTGCACTAATTGTGATCGTGTGATATCTGCGCTCGCAGGGCGCGGCTGCGGGTGTATCTGAATGAGTTTGCTGCTGTTGTTGATGTGATTGAGTTTGCGATTGTTGTTGTTGTTGTTGGTGCTGTTGCTGCTGCACCTGAATGCCACTGGCATTGATCTGGGGTCTGATCGTGCTGGTGACATCCACTCGCAGACTATTCAGCGGCAACGTCTGCGTGCCCAGCTCGCAGTTTTGCGTCAGTGTGCAGGTGCAAGTCTCGCCATGATTTATGCCCAGGACATGTTCCTCCAAATTGCGTGTGTAATTGTCAAGTAGTCGCAGAATGCGCTGCAAACGCTGATCTGTCGTAGGTGTAGAAGGAGATGTAGATGTTGATAGTGCAGTGACTCCTGCTGCTGCTGCTGCTGCTGTTGCTGCTGCTGTTGCTGCTGCTGTTGCTGCTGCTGCTGCTGCTGCTGTTGTTGTTGTTGTTGTTGCTGTTATCTGCTTCTGTTGCGTTTTATCTCTGGCTTCCTCTGCATCGTTGTCAGCTTCGCTAGTCGGCAGCATATAGTCAATCATGTCCTTGACCAAAGCCTTGGCCTCGTCTAACTGCTGGTGTTGCTGCCAGCGGCTGCCCAAGTCGATGCTGACACGTCTCGGCTCCACACGAACTCCTTCCGCCAGCTCCAGTTCCAGCTGAAGGTGTGGCTGTTGTGACTGCTGGGACCGACGAAGCTGAAGCTCATCCGTCTCCGTTTCATTCACGTTCGCATCGGGAAGCTGCACGTGTGTCTCCCGCTGCTTCTTATTGTCTTCGTCCATTGTTAATTTTGGATTATGTTTTTTTTTTTTTTTTTTCCAGAGCTCAAACGAAATACATTTTCAATATTTTTGACAGTTCAACAGAGATGCTTCATTTATTTATATATTTTTTAATATGTTAGTTTTGATTTCAAAGTTTTTGTAAAAAATTCGAAATTTTATTGCTTCATGGCCTTTAGAGCGACAAGTAGTGCCATCGTCATAGACAGCCTGATAGCTGAGTTAGTTCAGGAGGTTATTAGCGATCGGCGTTTATTGACGAAGGATTCGAATCACACTAAAATAGGGCCATGCCAAAGGCTTTTTGATGTGTTGGGCATAGCACAATTTGGCCGACAAGACTCCGATGAGAATGTCAAAGTACAAGGTGCTCAGCTGGAGAACAAGATGGCTCACGAGGGCACAGGTGCTACAATTCCGATGGATCTTTCATCCGGTAATCAAGCCAATGAACCAAATCGGAAATGGCACAGTTGGCTGACACAGGCTCTGGCTGCAGGTAAACCGGCTATTTAAATGCCTCAATTGTAATTGATTGGAAAAGATTCATTAGGTTTTAGCCTGAATTAACTCAAATATAAGCATATGAGTTCTTAGAGAAACCGTAAACTGTAACTTCAGCTGATATATCTCCATGATTTAGCTCTTGAGAAATTGTGGTAGATCTTCTTGTTCCTCTTCCACTTGAAAAAAGCAGACTTTCAAAATTGTCCAAAACAACTATTCTGTTTTATTTAAAATAATTCTTTAGTAGTTTAAATAGAGAGTTTCCCTTAAAAATGGAATGATGATGATTGTTGATCTATCCATCTATTCAAATCGCCTTATTATTATTAGCTTTTCGTTTTGTTGTGTTCTAACTGATAATGAGAAACTTTCCTCATCTAGCTTACATTTAATAGTATTGGCAGTTCTGTCGGCTACATTGATTAACTATTTTTCGCAGATTGCTCGGAAGATGAGTTGGAAATTTATCGTAAGCAACAAAAGTCAGTCAAAGAGTCTACGCATATCGCCTGTCAAACGGAACAGCCGCGGATCCGGAAACGCAATTACATGCAGATGGAATCTTACGGAGATCGACAAATTTGGGGCGTTCCAGCACCTTGTGAGCTGAGTCGCCAGACAATATTAATTGATGCGATGAACACGCCCACGCCCAGCATACAGAGCCGCCCCCCTTTGGCCGACCGGTTCTGCTATATGTTGACCGATTTCGCGTCGGCCCTGTACTGTAGTCTTGCCATCATGTGCTGTTGTACCCCCAGTATGTTTCGATAAATATGGGTGGTGTTTAACAAATTTATAATTTTTCATTTAAATTTAATTTAAAATATCGAGAAACAGTTCAGGAATTCGCTCCTGTGAACACAGACACAAGTGAGCCTATGAAAAGCGTCGGACTGTTGCAGTTCTTCTTTTCCAGAATAATAGGTAGAGATCTTGCATCTGATGAAATTAACTTATTTTGTAACTGTAAGTTAAAAGAAATCTTTATTTTGAAATCATCCTTATCATGACAAAATATGCAGTAAAAGTATTTCATCAAGGATATTACCAGATCTTTTTAGCGGCATTCTTTCTTAATTTAAATAGATTGACTTCCAAATCCATTCAATCGACTTCCGAAAAAACCAATAATATAAAGAAGGTGTCTCACTCCTATTGCATCATTGATCTGCCATCTCAATTGCATAAAAACTATCGAAAAACGATTGAAGGAACGACAGTCAAGTTGGTGGCGAGCGGCTACGAGTGGATGCGACTGAACGGATGCTTCACTTTCATTTGCTGATTCATGTTGCCGTGGATGAAGCTATAATAGTGGGAGATGATCAGATACAGACACCAGAGGCAGAGCAGTACGAAAAGCACGTAGGTGAAGTTCTCGCCCATCATGGCCAAGCAGGCAACCACCGTTTGGCCCGCTTCGTGCAACACTTGCCACAGGCGTTGGCGCAGCGGGGCGCGCTGTAGGGCAGTCGACGAGCTAATCGAGTCAACTTCAATGTGCAGGGTATGCGACAGAGTTTGCTGCAACTGCTGCTTTTTCTCAAAGGCGTCTAACTCTTCCGGCTCGAACAGCTTCTTCTTGTTGAATGGATCCGTCCAATTGGTCTGGCAGCCCATCTCGCAGAATATCTTGGGCCGCGTGCACTGCAACGTGCTGTCCGACAGCTGCATGCGGTTCAGACTAACGCTGGTCTTCACCTGATCACTGTAATCACCTAGAAAAGAAATATCCTATAAACAGTTTTGCACATTTATACAGACATAGTTGTACAAATTTAAATATATCTTCATTGAATTAAGGAGAAATTTCTAAAATAGCATGTAAGAAACTAGTCTAGACTGCTCGACTACGTGATGTTCTGAAGAACCCTTCGAAGAACTGATATGGACCTTCAAGATCAGAATATGATAATGACATTAATACGTACATGCCAAACTGAAGCAAACTACACGACTCTAAGATTCGAAATGAGTTTTTAGTAATTTTGCTTAGAAGAGGGCGGACTTGAAGCCGGTATATACATATTTAATAAAAATATATAACAAAAATAGAGCAAAATACACATGAGTTTAGATATAATTTTATAATGGATTTTTAATCCAAAACTCTGAAGCGGGAAAATTTACTATAACATCGCTTGATATACACGGACCAACAAAAATAATTTCAAGTGCTTAGCGCTTATAGTGTCCGAGATCGATGCGCACAAAAATAAGGACGGACGTACAAAGGCTATATCGACTCAGCTTGTCGCGCTGATCAAGAATTGATGGGGTTTCCCATTTCAGTGACTTCAGGATATATAAACAAAAATATTTTTGATGTGCGTAACAAGTCTATAGCTCATAAATCAGTATAGTTCAATCAGTATAGTTCAATCAGTATAGTTCAATGATACGATAACTTTGGATTACATAACTAACTTTGGCTTTGTTACTATAGGGTTACACAACTAATGTTGGATTCGTTATTATCAATTGATCCCGACCTTCCCTAGTATTTCCCTGCTTTGTCGCACTTACTGGTTTCCGCTTGAAGATGTGTAGTTGTAAACTGCTCAGACTGCGTGCGCTTCAGCTTCGGCTGCGTCGCCTGCTCGCTCTCCTTCATGATCTTCGAGTAGTCCTCGAAGAGATTGAGCAGCTCGACGAACCGATCGGTTATCTGTTTGTGGCTTACTTGCACCTCGGTCAGAAAATTGGATGCCCCCTGCATCGGCCCAGTCGACGGAGAGGGCTGCCGGGGGCATGTTGAGGATTGTGGATCTGTGTCAGTTGCTTTCAGATTCCAGCCAATTTTCTTTGGATTGGCACGTAGGTTTGGGGCAATCTCATTGATCTCCAGACCGAGCATCGCTGCTGTCCCATTGTCGGGAATATCGTCTGCCGGGGTGGGCATATTATTTTATTTTTTAAGGATGTGCTCAACTTAGTGAGTTTTTCCTCTGTTTGTTCCTATTCCTGTTGCTGTTATACTTGATGTGTGGTGTAAGCGTGTGTGTTAGGGTTAATTCCGTTTAGAATTTTAAAATGTTTTTTTATACACCGAGTTCGTATTTTGTCTGTCATTTCGAATATGTACCCAGCTGACTACTCGGTGTCAAGTTGTCAACCCCAAGTTGTGCTTCAGTTCCGTCTACTGGATAATTCTCTGTGCACTAAATTAAGCAATTTTGTGAAAGCGTCTGCTGAACTTTACTGCAGCTACACCCCCAGTTCTTCCCGCGTAGGCGGGCTGACCATTGTCCAAGCCAACCTCGTCCTCTTCATAGTATGACAATTATAACGGTCTGCTGCACGTATATTGCATTATTTTGCATAAATGCATTTTGCTTAAATTTTCTTTCCAGGCTGAACATTGTTCGGAGTTTGTCGAATTTTTGGCTTGCTTGCAAAATTCCCAACTTTATTCATGAGCTGAGCTTTACCCTTGGGCATATGATTTTCAAATATGTTTAAGGCATTCAAGTATGATTATTAATAATAAGTTGGTCCATCATCCATCTTCCAATTTCAAGTAGACAATTGAATTATATATTATTAATATTTAAGCTTTTCATAAGCAATCAAGGTTCCACAATTTTTTTTAATTCCTTTTTAATTATGTAATTTAATTTTTTATATTTTAGAAATTCCGAAACATAAGAAATATATTTCCCCCAGTTGCTGTTTTGATTTACATTTCAGAGAAGTCATAAAGCTCTAAATTATTCATTGAATGTCCACTGGGGCGGCTCAACTCGAAGGCATTTGATATTCGTTTTATGCCTCAAAGCTTTGTCCACTTGCTTGGCTGCACCTGCCACTACTGGTGTCAGCCACTGTGGCAGGTCCGTGCCTCGCTTCCATTGGCCATTGATAATGTTTAAAGGGCTTAAGTGCGCCGAAGATTTATATTGAGAAAAATCTACGTATCGGTGCAGAGGCAGCAGCAACAGCAGCAGGAACAGCAATGCCAATAGCACCAGAAGCACCAACAAAAATAAAAGAAAATACAATTTATTGATTTTTTCGCATATAGTACATTATGAGTATGAGAGTGTGTGTGGGTGTGGGTGTGAGTGTGTGGGTAGGTAAAGGTGTGGGTAAGTGTGTGTGCTCATCGATGTTGGGACAACGCCTGCTTCCGTTTCATCTGCCTGTTTGTGTCTGTCCGTCTGTCCGAGAAGTGCTGAAGCAAAACAACTGAGCCTGAAGCACAGCCCAAACACTTCTCGCTCTGGGTCCCTTACTTGGAGATCAATTTAAATTTTATACTTCGCATTTGCTGCACAGCTTGGGTTTGTCATAGGACAAGCTGGACTTGATATGTTTTATAGATATTTTAGGTTTTGATTATATTATCTTTGAATATATTAGGAGATTAAATACGTATAAAAATTAAATCTGTTCCGTGTTTTTTAATGCATTTTTAATAATACATTTTTTAAGGTTCGATGACTCAAAGTGTATTATTTATTATTTATGATGCACTTTAACCAGAATATATAGTGGATATATATATATATATATATCTATATATATATATATATATATATATATATATATATATATATATATATATATATATAGTGGATAATCCAAAGGATTATCCTTTGAAGAAATTCTAACTAGAGAAAATATTAATCCATACCACTTGAGACTAAATATCCATACAAGTGTATGTATATTTATTCACACATACATACACTTGTATGGATATTTAGTTCACATAACAAAAACACAGCGTCAAAGTCGAAATACCAGAGTTTAAAGTTGTTTACTTAAATTATATAATACAAATATACATGAACAATATAAATATAAATAATTATATAGTATATTTAAAATATTTTTCGACATCTCTTGTTGCCTAAACACTATTAGAAAGAGACATTAGTCGCAGTTGGTTCGTTAATTTATGAGGTGTTGCCTGATTATTCTCTCGACTGGGCACATAAATATATATATATATAATATACATATACATATATGCATATATATCTTAAAGCCTGCGCTTCGTTGCCAAAACATTTCGAGCTGCTGCCCCAGCAGACTCTAAATCAGCTATATCTGCTGAGCTACTTCTACTCCCACTCCCTAACAGCAGGCCATAAATATTTTTTGCTTATGCTATGCTATATTTTATACATATATATATATATATATATATATATATATATATATATATATGTATTTGTGTATAGTATATTTTTGGCTTAATGCTGGCTTGTTTTCCATTGCTCGCTTCGACTCGACTAGCTCGTTTATCATCGCGTGGTGCAACTCGGTGGCTGCCCCTGTGGCATGCCATATGAGTTTAGCAACTCGCTCGGCATGCATTCAATTAAGTCCTGCCACAAGATTTGGCGCCGATTTCAATCCCGCGCTATCATCATGATTATTATTGGCAAGCACGCTGGCTCATCAACCCTAGGTTGGGGCATATAAGTCAATAAGTTGTTCTTCGAAAATGTTTAATAATAATTCTAATATATATATTCAAATGTGCTCAAGACAAAGCAAGAGGCGAAATCAATTCTTTAATTATTTACAGAAACCTAAAATCAGGAAACAATTAAAATAAAAGAAAGAATTTCTAACATTTATTTTTTTATTATTTATTTATTTATTTTCAAGATATTATGTAGAATATAGTCAAAGTAGTGTGTAAACGAGAGCTTTGAGTCAAAAGAAATATTCTTTGTTCTTATAAATTTTAGGAGTAGAGTTTGATAAAGTATAAAACGTTATTGACGTTATTAGTAAATCATTTGCGTAAGATTAAACATTTGTATTGAGAATATGGTACTGTTCAAATGTACGTAATAATTTTAAATAGTTGTGGAACTCTGTTTTTTATTAGTAATGTAATAAAATATTCTGCAAAAATCGATTGCTAGTTAATGTTAGCTTTAATATATTGCAAACTACATATATATATCACTTATTATGTTGATATATGTTCTCGTAGCCTTGTTGGCATTAGCTATGAGCTCTCGAAATTTTCTAATGTGAGGGTTTTTTCTTCTTATTATTTTTTGAGGCATCAACTCGATAATATTTGAACAGCTACTGCCCGTCTATTTAGATAAGTTTTCTTGTGTTGACTTTGCCACACCCATGGCACATGGCAACTTATTTCTTATTCTCCTATATACGAACTGCTTGTATATATATGCATATAGTTAGTATATAGAAAGTATGTAGTATATATATTCCAATTTATCTGTGTGTGTATGTCACAGTCGCTTACACCTGCCAGAGTCGTCAAAACATTTTCAGAGCGCTTGCCACTTGCCTATAGACAATGGTAAAAGGTAAGTAAAATATCCGCTAACCTCCTCCTTCTTCTCGGCTCTGGAATCGCTACTGGCAATCAGTAGCTGGTGCCTGTCCTGTGCTCTCTTCTTCTGCTGCACAACTATCTAGCCGGGCCACTTGCTCCTTTTTCTGCTGTTAGTTGACATTTAATGGCATTTGACACTCAGTGCGGCGTGTTCACAAGACAAAGCAAAAACATCAGGTGCAAATATTGAAAGTAGAAAAAATATGAGAAATATCAGTAAAGTTATTTAAGATGCACACCTGACTGGCAGATACCCTGTGCTATTCATTATGCATTATTCTTGGATTGGCAAGAAGCAGAAGAAAGAAAAGGAGAAATGTAATCCAATGCCAAATATGAAAGAAATTTGAATTCCTTTAAAATTCTTTTTCAATTTAATGAACAAGATCAATTGTTAACGCTGAAGAAGCTTAGTCACTATGGAAGTACTTAAAGACTTTTCTTCAGTTATTCAACTGTTCTGTTGATCAGTTCAATACTTCAATGAATGTCTTTCATTCAGGGACTGCAGTACAGTTCTTTAGAATTGAGAGCCCATGAACAGTTGAATCGTTTCTGACATTGGAAAACTAAGCAAAGAGTTTTATTCATGACCAACTCGTGTCGCTTTATCAAACATTTCTCGATATGATACCTTAGATTAAGATTAAATTTATTGTCTTTATACCTGTTGAAATACCACTTATTAACATATTTAAAACAGATTCGAAATCTATTTTATTTTCTCGTTGGTTATGAAACGGGATACACCACTTAGTAAAGTAAAGCCTATACGCCCAATAGAAATATATCTAGGATAGAGGAAAATCAATACGAGTGCTGAAGTACTTGACTAATAAAGTTATAGCTGGGGCAGTAATCTGACTGGTTGCCGAAGCAGGCCCATCGCATCCTTGGGAAAGGTCTAACAGAGAGGAGCTAAAGAAGTGAAGGACATACGTAGTAGCAGAAGGCAGTAGCAGGGGCCACATTCTTGCACTTAATGCCTCTGTTTGCTTAACTTTATTTGGTGTCCTTGCGTGGATGTTGCTGTTGACCAAGCAGCACGCACGAAGGAATAAGAGCCAAGTAGAGGCAGAGGCAGTCAGCGGGACAAAGGTGTCTTAATGCATTTAGCGTTGATTCAGAGTGCTCCTTTTATATGCTTATATGTCTATCTATATATGTATAAGTATTTGTATATATAGAGTGAGATATATAGGTATGTACATATATATATGCACATATGTGCTGCCCGAGTCCTTTCTGCGGTCAAATTAAAAGCATATATTCGTATATTTGTGCACCGCCAGGCCGAAGGACGACTGGCGAAGGGGTCTGAAATGTCTGCATGTATTTTTAATTAATTGCATGCTCGAGTCAAGTCGACGCGCCGCGTATTCGCCAGGAGTCGCAGTAGAAGGGGAAAGGGATTACTTCATACATCATACATATACATAAGTACATGAGTCTGTGTGCCTGTGTGCTGTATACCCTGTATATAATTGCCATGAGTTATATTTTCCCATTTGCGCGCACACTCTAATTAAGTTAATTCGCATTGAATCATGTTTGTTATTTAATTGAAAAAGAATTTCGATGCAAGAATTCGCGAAATATGTTTCGCATTACGTACGGCTCAACAATTTTAAATGGCGAATTCAAGAGGAAGGGAGACAGAATGAAGGAGAAAGCGAAAGAGAAAATAATAACGAACTGTAGTTATAATTTCATAGCTCAACATTCTTTTTTAATTAAATGTATGCTATACAAATTTATTAAAAGAATAAGCAATGTATGAGGAAAATTATATTATTTACTTCCTAAGTTGTTATACACTGAACCCATTGAAAATGTGAATTCAGCGTATAATGGTTTTGTGAAAATGTATGTAAAACGCAGAAGGAAACGTCGTAGACCCTATAAAGTATATATATTCTTGATCAGCACAAAAAATAAGTTGATGTAGCCCTGTCCGTCTGTCCGTCCGGGTGTCCGTATGAACGTTGAGATTTCGGAAACTACAAAAGCTAGAGAGCTGAAATTTCACATGAATACTCGTTTGTTAGTTATGCAGTACGAGCATAACTTCTAACTTTTAGCTAGAGACTTTAAATTTGTATATTTAGATAGATATTATGGATATGCAGATTTTCTAGTCTTCAGAATTTTTGTGCGACGCCCCCTTCGCCCTCAATTTAACTCATTTTACAAATAATAGAGGTTCAGGATATCTCATAGTCGAGCCTTCTTTATTTTATTATATATAATCCAGCTCAATTATATCATAATTACAACTGCAATTAGTAAGATCCTTTGAAGTGATCGCGCAACTAAAAACAAAATCTGGCAAAAGAAAATGATGAAAATTATGTTAATTTACCTTATTAATATTCACGATGTTTGTGATAATATCAACACTGAATATTAATATTTACTGCAGTATTTGTGTAGCATATCAGAAACACATTTCTAGCTAGCTGTATATAAAGCTTTGCTTTCTTATTCTCGTATGCTTTTCTATAGTTTACATAATTCCTTGCTTCGCAATAATATGATATTTACGTGGTTTGTTTAACCGCAAGGCCAAAGCCGCAGTCGCAACATCATTCGTGGTTAATTGTAATTAAAGCTCAGTGGTTTGCTTTAGCGTACACATGCATTTACCACCTACAATAACCTACAACTGCTGCGCCCTTTTCATTCATTATAATCGCAGTCGCAGCAGTCGTTGCGGAATGTGTCACGTGTTGAACAAACAATTCAATACACTTTATATCTTCAATTAAAAAGTATTTCTTTTATCTCTATCCACGTCCTCTCTCTCTCTTGCATTCTCTTTCATTCGCTTTATTAGCTTTACAATGCCTGAAACGAAGAATGTGAAACTGCATACCAGAAAGACGAGCTCCAAGGCCAATTCAAATGCAAGATCAGATTTCAGCTCCGATCCCAACAGCGATCATTTTAATCGACCGCAGGCAACGGACTTTACGGTCAAACAGCATTTGAGGCTCCAAGCTGGCGATATACGTTTAGCACGCATAAAGGTCAGCCTCTCCCAACTGCAGCACGAAATGGAGCAATCCGACAAACAAATCGCTGAGCTCTGTCAAAATTTAAAAGCGGATGAGAACCTGGATGGGAATATGTAAATCTTCCAGTTCCTGCTTCTGTAAAAGTTGACTTTGATTGGATCATTCGAAAGATGCCTAAATTATTTATAGAATTAAATTCTAAATATTTTCATAAAAACAGATAAGAGAAACATGATGAATGAGTAGAATGAAAACAAGAAAACTGGAAATGATTGTGACTTAAATTGTCTCTGAAAGCTTTCAACCGATATACTTCCATATGTAAATAAAATAAACTATTTATTTAGAATAAAGCTGTTATTTGTTTGTGGAATCGAATCCATGGCAAAATGCGAAAAGATGAGTAGGGGAGCTAAGAGAAGACAGTTATATGTTAAATAATATTTATTTTCATCTTTATGGGAACAAGGAGTGTGTTCCGATTCCATGCTAACAGTACATCTACTGATATCTAGTTTACAATTTTGCTGATTTCTCCAATTCGAATGAGTTGATATATTCTAATTATATGAAATATTCTAATATTCAACATTATAGTATGCACTTTTATAATATGTATATATTATTCAATATTTGTCTACTGACTTCAAATGCATCATCAGTTTTTTATTCAATTTTGTTTGTAAATAGTTTTCGTTTCTATCTTTGCAGTTGCTCGAAATCGAATTTTGAGATACGAACGACGATGGCGGCATGCCTAAAAGCAATCAACTAGAATAGAGCCTGCACCAAGCCTGACGCAAGTGGAGCGAAGTGACGCAGTTGGGTCAGAGGTGAGGGTTGCACTCATATGTTAATAAATTGACGCGCTTTGCATGAGAGAAGGGCGTTGGCTTGATTTAAATTAAAAATATATTGCATACTTTTTTGCGCGCAGCCATTGGACACAAAATAAATACACGCACACACACCTGCACACATTCTATATATAAATTAAATTGTTGAGCGCCCCGACGGCAAGCAAGCAGTCAGGCAGTAAGGCAGGCACGGAGGGGGGGGGGGGGGGGGGGGGTGTTTGCAAAAAACATGGCATGCTATGAACTCCAATTTAAAAACCTGAACGTACGGGTTAAGGACTCGCAGTCTGAAGCTCTTGGGGACCAACTCGCATGGGGGCGAAGGACAGCACTCGCGAGTGAAGTGTGGGTCGTTCGGTACTTCAGCAAACCGTTTTTGATTACGCGTGTGTTTTTCGCGTGCAACTAAATTAGCGCACGTGTAATCAAGTTTTTCAGCTTTCCATAACAGCGTTACAAAAAATGAGAGAAACAAGTTGAGCAAAGCAATTATGAGTCGGAGTTGCTCGACTATTAGATACTCTGAACAATACTTTGGCATATGAAGTAAGATTTTTTTGGGTCTTTTGCACTATATGAGAATATGTATTTATTGAACTTGTAGGGATAGTACGATAGATTCTATGAATCTATGCACACATGCACAGCAGGCAGAGTTCTGTATTTATGCATATAAAAGTGTAAACATTCCGAAATCACATTTTCATTCTGACTCGCATCTACGCAATGAAAATGAATGCAGATGAAACTAACTCTCGCGTTTCTTCATAAACATTTTTCGATTGATACACCAATAATTGTAAAATTTGCAATAGTATTAAAGTTATGTTTGTAGAATACGTAAGAATCTACTAATTTGTACACATTATAGGGAAAATTCTATTTAAATATCTCCAACTTGGATCGATCGCATACGCAGGCAGAGGTACAGGGCTAAGCCGATCGTTACACATTTTTTTGGTCGGACACATCCTTTTTCATATCTTAAACTCCCACTTTCAATAGGTTAAGCGCATATTAATATGATAGCCATACAGTCATTATAGTATTAACTGATGGATAATATCTGAACTTATGTAAAGAAATTAGTTTTCTCAATTTTCTTAAAGTCAAGTATACCCATTTTTCACATTTTCAGTAAGTAAGCTTATTAAGTGCTAACAACGATGCTCGCCTGCCCTTTCTTAAGAGAATGCTGAAGTGAAACGCTCACAGAATGTCAGCAGCAAATAGGGACAATGGAAAAGACACGCGATAATAACATAAATCACACGAAAAGAATATATGCATGTATGTAGGTTTTATAGAATGGAGATATTCGCGATATTCCGTTGTGTTTGCAGGTAAACACAAACTATGGTGAATCTATACCAGAAATTGAAACATTATACAACACTCTTTTATGTATTTTACGAGTTTCAATCGAAGCCTTTTCAATTTTTTGCCTTTGAAGTTCATTAAGGGTAGATGATAATATATATCTTCCTCCAGAATAATATGATAGTTCAATAATCATTTTCCTCCAGCAAAACTAGGTACATATATTTTAGTGCTTTATGTTATTTATGTTTATGTTCAATATTATTTGTGTATCATTCCAATACTTTATAGTACTCGAGGTTCGATCTTATTTGATAAAGTCTCCCGAGAATTTGAAGTCCGTGTAAATACTAAGAGTGTACCTGGACTTGTTATTTATATAACTCTTAAATGACAGAAATAGATGAGCATCCTGAGCCCTAGCATCCATTTTAATATAATCTGTATTTTAAAGTGTTTAATAGTTTCTAAATATTTTCATCTCCACATATATAATTTTCAGTCAGAACCAGAACCATGAACCGTGAATATTTAGTATTGATCGTATTGCCGGTTTAGACCTAAATATAGTTTTCCCTTGTTATACTGTTCGGCGGAAGTTTAAAATTACTAAATCGCATATACTTACTCCGCGGCTTAAATTGATCGGAACCAATAGCAATAGCATACAAGATATTATAAATTGCAGAAATTAAGTTATTAGGCAGATATATTCTATCTTTCTATCTGCCTGTCTGTCCACGCGCAGAACTCTGCGTAGGATTCGCTTATGTACTAGTCGGAGACTTCTCAGTAAAGCTAAATATATTCTGAATAGCTTTTTTGTACTTTTAAATGTACATACTTTTGATTAATATACAACTCTACCGCGTACCAAAATGCGACATATCTTCCTCTTTTCCATTATATATTCAGTGTTGGTTTGAAAAGATCCTTCAGGAACATAAGAGGGAAACTCGCCCTCGTTGAGATACCAATTGCTAAGCGTATAATTGAAGCACTATAAAAAAAATATTTTTAAATGAAAGTATGAGGCATTAATTTTAAGCTAAACAAAATTAAAAATATTATTATGGATTTATTTATCATTATTTTTTTTTTCGGGTGTACAACCCTATTCGAAACTACTCACCGCATTAAGTGGACATTTTAATTTTCCGCCCGTGTGTTTTTTAAAGCTTTTTGCGAGGGTGCTCAAGAGCTGGTTCTTATGAATCATGGAAAGGAACGCACAGATATTGGTACGCAAGTTATACAGACGCACCTTTGTCTTATCCCTTTTCCAAAAGTCCATTTTTGACGTCACATCCAATTTGCTAACATTATCTTTTAGTAAAAGGTTTCCACTGAGATATGTACGATTATTCATCAGAGTTCTCCAACAATTTAGCTGTTCAATAAGTTCCGGTGCCCAATGCTTGCAGTCGACCGAGTCGAATACGATTCGGAACCCTGATTTCTGTGTGAGCACAGCTCCAATCAAGAGAAAAATATAGAAATACCCGAACATAACAGAATCGCAGCTCAACTACAAATAAGCGTTGGCTACAGCGATGTGAATGAATATAAACCAGCTAATAATTATTCAATTGGATTGTGGCTCATCAGACTTTTAATCGTTATGTTAAATACAATATATTTATGCATTAAATATAAGCTATCCCATTCCGTAATTTTTGATAAGAAAACTACAAATAACGCTGAAAATTATACATATATCGTAAAATTATATATATGAAAAAAAAAGAAGAAGGTTCTTGTCGAGACTCCTCGACTACAAGATACCCTAAACCCTAAAAAAAAAAAAAAAAAAGTAATGCTTTTCTTCTTTACTCACATAAGAGCGCGCTCTGTGTCTTGAGGTGGGTTGGACTATATTTTGGGTGCTTCTTAATCCATTTCTAGATGAACGATTTTCATGAAACTTTCAGAATATATTGATAGCATCCAAATGTATCTATTTGCCAAATTGCAGGTCTCTAGTACTTGAAATGTATTTCAAATTGGGGGCTGAAGGAGCGTGGTATCAAAAATCTGAAAATTACCGAATCGTCGTATCCATAATATCTATCTAAAACGTTAGGAACGTACACGAATTTTCGATTTTTATCGATAATTGGTATATGTCATTGTCTGCAATCCAAAGTCGAACTATATTCCCAATGAAAAGGAGCGTGATAGCTTTTGGTTTTCCTTTTTTTTTAGGAACTCAAGAAAACATGTAAGTTCGTAGATGGGAAAAAATGCAGGTTTCAGATTTTCATCAAATTTCCATTCAGAAAAGGTGTAGTTCCAGTTCTAAGTGACAATTTGAACAGAAATAAATAATTGTGAATAAATATCAATAGGAACACTTGGGCACCACTTACCGCTTTCAATGGACATTCTAATTTGATAGAAGAGTATTTTTGCAAGGTGTTCATAAACAGATTTAGAAAACTACACTTGTATTCGCCTCTGAGAAATTTACACGCATTCAATGTGGTTCTGAATAGTTTCATGGTTTTATTATTTGCTCCACTCAATTACATTGATGCTTTAACTTCAAAAGGGTTTACAAGACTTGTAACGTAAACGTATGGCTGCATCATTGACTCTATCTCCAGGATCAGTTGGTTTAATATATAACTAGCCATGGTAAATGTCTAATTTCAAATGTTACCTAATCGTTCCGGATACAGCCTGAAAAGCAATTAATTTTTCTATATGCCTATGATAGTAATTGCGGATCAGATATATTTTAAATACATAAAATTATAGTAGATCAGTTTTCGGTACCCGCATTTAGTGACAATAAGAAACGGATGCGGAACATTAAATAGAAATAAATATCAGTATGGATTTATAATGTTTAAATACTTTTAAATATTTTTGAATAAGCGGTCGGGCAAGAGCCTAAGCAGAGAATTAAATATACATAGATAGTAAAAATTTAAAATAAAAGTTATGACTAGATTTTTATGTAAGAACTGATGGGTAATAAATTTTTATCATATAAATTAATTTTAATAATAATAAAAAAAAAAAAATTTAATAAAAAATTGCAAAACAGGCAGAAGGCATTGGAGACCCCACAAAGTATATATATTCTTGATCTGCACAAAAAAATAAGTTGATTAAGCCCGGTCACACATTTTACAATTGGTTAGTTGGATTGCATAGAGAACAGCATTCATAAATTTATTTATTTATGTTTATCAGAAGTATTATCTTCAATATATTTTAATCTTCGTAATGTTATTAATATATAATTTTTTAATAAAAATACTGCATACTTCCATATCAGATTAGACATCGGATTTTTTTTATAAGAAGCTCTAATTGTTATAGAAAACACTTCCACGATTTAGAGTTGTGACAATCAATTTGGAATAGGAGTAAAATTTCGTGGATACTTTGAATTTGCATTCAGGTAAATAGCTGGGAAAATGGCTCTCATCCATATACCAGTCGGTAAGCGTATAGTTGAAGTTCTGCAAAATAAATGATCGCTATATTGGTTAATAATATAGATTATATAGAGTATGTTATGTATCTATAAATTTTTTTTTTTTTTTTTTTTTATACTTTGTTCCCGAAGGGGAAAAAGTATATTGGGTTTGTGCAATGTCCGTCTTGCTGTCCGTCCGTCTGTCCGTCTGTCCGTATGAACGCAATATTTTTCGGCGCTATTAGAGCTAGAGACTTGAAATTTTAAACATATACTCATATATGTCCCCGAATTATAAAGTGTTAAAATTTTCCCGATCCGCCCACTAGGGGCGTGGCAAATCGGAAAACTCTTCCGCCCATAGTCAAGTTATCATACTAGATGATGAGCTAGAGAGTTGCAATTTGAAATGTATACTCGGGGTGACAACCCAAGTTCAAAAAGCTATGGCGGATATATCTACGCCCATTGGGGGCGTGGCAAATCGGGAAATACGTATCTTCTACACCGTTAAAGCTAGAACGCTGAAATTTTGCATGTGAGCTAATGTTATGATTCTAAGAAGATCGATCAAAAAGTTTTATGTCTACGCCCATTGGGGGCGTGGCAAATCGGACCTGAATATATAGTGATTTTTCAAATTGTGCTATATTTTGAACACTATTGACACTAGAGACTTGAAATTTTGCATGTATACTCGGGTTGACAACCCAAGACTAATAAGCTATGGTAGATATATCTACGCCCATAGGGGGCGTGGCAAACCGCAAAAGTTTATATCTCCTACAGTTTTAGAGCTAGAAGCTTGAAAATTGGATGGTTGAGTTACTAATGTTCTCCTCTATCGATGCCCCAAAAATAATTTTTCAGCCTCTTTGGGGGCGTGGCATATCGAAAAATACCCTGTTATTTTCGCATTTTTGGAATGTAAGCAACCAAATTTTGCAGGCATCTTAGCCTTGGCCCTTTCTAAGAACTGGCAAAAAATTATGCGTCTACGCCCCCTGGGGGCGTGGCAAATCGGCAAAGAAGTTTGTTGTGGCCAACAATAGCTTAGTAGCAATTGCTAAGATGGCAAAAAGCATTTTAACATAAATATAATAATATTAATGAATTTTAAAAATAAAATTCATAAGTTTTTGATTAATAAATAAAAAGTTTCCAGCGGGATTCCAACCTGGGTCTTTTGAATACAACATGTAATCGTTAGCTAAACCTAAATAAATTCACAGCTGATCAGCTGACCAGCTGATCAGCGGCTTGTGACGACACAAAACAATACAATCGCAATTCTTGCAATATGTATACATTTTTGGATGTGTATACACGTACATATACATACATACATATATGCATGCATAGAAAAACTGCCTGCCACACAGCGTCGCAAATCGGAAAGCATAAAGCAGTTTTAGTTTTTACTTAAATGCACAATTCATATGCGTATGTTTATAAATGATTATCAATTGGCAGCAAGCATTTTATAATAAATATACAAATATTAAAAAAATAAAAAATAAATAATTTTTGAAAAAAAAGTTTTCTGCGGGATTCGAACCCACGCACCTAAGTATAGCTTCCATAGCGCTTACCACCAGCGCCACTGCCCTGACCTGAGCTTTGTTAACTAAAACCAAATAAGGCATTGCTAGAGCGCCTTTTGACAAAACTAAAGTAACGATCGAAAAATTCCCAATTCAGTCACAATTCTTAGAATATTCTGGCATCCAAACTTTTGTATGTATACATAGAAAATTATGTGTATACTCGTATAGTGTGTACATGTGTAAATCTATATGTATGTGTAGGAAAAACGTTTGTTGCTTGCCATGTACGTTTTCTAATTGCCAAAATATTTCGTTAATTAAAAGTTTATTAAAAAAATAAGATGCACCTATGGGAAAAAAGTATATCGCTGTTAGTTGCGCCTAACTGCAACGTTCTTACTTGTTTTTTTTAATATCAGAAATCAATGTATCAGTTGTCGATTACTTACCGCTTTTAGTGGGCACTGGATCATTGCCCCCAATTTTGTTTCGAAACTTTTCGCGAATACCCGATATATGCGCACCTTATGCAAGGTCTTAAAGTATTCACAAAAGTTCAAGCGGGAGTTGAAAAGCCTCCTTGTTTGATTGTCAGCCTTTATGATATCGAAATTAGTTACCATGTCAGCCTTGTCGATGCTACGCCGTAGAATCATATTACAACTGAGGTAACTGCGATTGGTTTGGGTCAACATACAGTTCAGTTCTTCAAAGATGTTAGGAGCATGGTGCTTCACAAAAAACTCATCGATCACAAGTTTCAGTTTGCGTTCTACTTTTTTAGCATCTAACTCAAGGGTTAGAAACATCAGGAACAAGGACATCTTGAACCAACCAGCCATGGCTGAGAATCCACACGAAATGTTTTTATACTTTGTTTAAACTTGGGTTAGCGGATCATTCGATTCAATTACATGCTTAAATAGAGTTTTTAGAGATTGTATTGGTTGATAAACACAAATTGTGCTATTAAAAATAAATATACAATTTTATATTCCAATATAAATATATTATTTATCAGTTGTTCTACGGTAGATTACTTTTTATACTCATTCACTAAGTGAAAATTGTATATTGACTTTTTACCTTGCCCGACTTGTCGTTCATCCGCGTGTCTATTGAAGCCAGAGACTTGAATTTACTATTAACGGCACCGCGGAACAAATCAAGTAAGAGTAGTCAGCACTGCCTAACTAGGAGATACCCTGAAGTTCCCGGCTTAAACTCAGCGAAGAATGGATATTCCAATCAATCCAATAATTATCTCTAGCTCCGAAGATTTAACATGGAAAGTAAGGGGTTATAAAATACCTTGATCTGAAAAAAAGAAACTTTCTTGGGACGTTTTCATCAAGTTTTATTATATAACTTTTTTGGGATGTTTTCGTCATGTTTTATTATATAATTTAAGTTTAGGTAGGAACAAATTTAAGGATTGATTTTATATAATTGATCTATTTTGTCGGCACAAATATTTATTTCTTATAGTCAACCTTGCCTTCCAAGAGCATTCGTATAGCGACTTTCTGATGAATATAGAATCTAGTCATTGCTTTGAAATGACATTCGGGCACATATTGGGGAAAGTCGTCTTCACTCAGGTGCATATTGTTAATAGTATAGTTGAAATTCTACAAGAGATCCATTATTATAGATTATATGCAACATGCACACAAATATTAATATATGAAGATATATCGAAGACTTACTGGCTTTAAAGGACACTTCAAGTACCCATTGCTCCCTCTATTCACACTCTTTGCGAACAGAGTGAAAATGCGATTTTTGTGAATTGTTGTTAGGAATTTACATGCGTCTAAACGAATTTGATACAAGCGTATTATCTGTTTATCAGACTTGATCATATCTAGGGATGTCTCCAAATCCATCTGATCGATTTGCCTCTTGAGTATCAAAGCAATACTAATCGTGCTGCGGTTGGGCAAAGTCCAGTGAATACTTTCAAAGACATCTGGAACGGTGGGCCTGATGTAAAAGTTGTTGATTACGAAGCGAAAACTCCGCTGTTCAGCCGCTGCTGATAGACCCAAACAGATCGAAAACCAGAGCCAACCGGACATGGCGAGCGATGAGCATTAAGTGAAATAATGGAACTAGCCTGAAAATATTGACAATTATCCGATAATGAAGAATACTTAAAATTACATTAAAACGTTGCTAATTATAGCACGTGCTTAAATATGTTTGTCCATCCTAAATTATCTGCTCTGATCTGTTAGCTTACGGTACAAATTGAAAATCGGAGCTTCCAATTTAATCATACGAATGCAAAAATGGTTTTACTGTTTAGTTGATCTTCTTTTAGCAGTATTGAGATATGCACGTACACAGAAGCACTCACACATACGTACTCACGCATGTGCTAGAGCTTTATACAGAGAGCTGGGATTACAGTAAGGAAGTTATTAAAAACATTTATAAACCATCTCATAGATAGGCAATCTTCATCACACTTTAAGTACGGGATAATAACATTTATATGTGTGTATTTCCTAAAACTCAAGTCTTTTAGTATATGAAATATGTTTTTTTTTTTTTTGCGAATTGGAGACCAAAATAAAAAAATCTCTGTCTCTAGACCTTCCTATTGGAATTATGATTTTTTTTTTTTTTTTAATTAAGATGTTCGATTTTTATCGATAAAAAGAAATAAGATGAGATAATCAAAAAAATAAAATAAACTCGTACAGTGTATCGCATACATATATGGGGTGTACTGATTGCATCAACTATAACTTTTGTATTTCCACAAAAACGTTATACCCTGATTTCCCATTTCAATGGGTTCAGGGCAGAAAACGTAAGTATCCGTTGAGTACTTCTCAAAGGTCGAAAAAAGTCAGATTCACTCGCTAAAAAAAAACTGTTTTTGAGGTTTTCCATGATCATCATTCAAGGACGTTTTTGATACGGTCAATGCAGCTAAACATTTTTTGTGCATGTGTTGAAGTATATGTGGAGGTTATTTCCACTAAACAAATGTGGGTTTTGGCTATAAATGGGAAATTGACAAGCGACGAGTCAGACGTTAATGGGCGCATTATATATTCTGATTGGTGATGAACTAAAACCTTTGGCCTGTGCCGAATCGATTTATATCTTAAATCAATTTTATTTTTACGGAACAATAACTCTATGCTGAATAATTGACTGGTAACATAAATTTATATTCAACAAAACCACTGTGAAACTAATTTATAGACTGAGTGAAGATCTAGGGAACTTAGAGTCCGTTTTGGAAAGATAATACTAAGAGTTTGCCAATTTAGAACATATTCTGTTTTATGAGATATTCTCATATATATAAAAGCGGTTTTCTCTTTGCTTTTGAAATATTAGATTCATAACTTCTGTCGGGCAAACAGAAAAACATTTGTACAAATCCCGGCTTCAAGTCATCTGTTTATTTATTATTCAATGTAAGAGCACATTTACTGCCAGATATTTTTAGATTTTTTCAAATGTATAAACGTTTTTAAAATTTCACGCGATTCTTTGGACCTTTTTTCTTGTTAAGAACTGGATGTAATTGGCCAGAAATATGCAATTCGGCCAGCGACTTGGTCTTCTCCAGAAATTCCACTTTTAAGAAGTAGCTGCACTCGGGCAGCAACTCAGGCAAAATGCGTTCGTCTAAGTAGCTGCGGTCTAGTGTATAATTAAGATGCTAAAAGCAAAGTTTCGCCATATAGTGAAGAAAGAGGATTGGGAATTTTTTCCCCAAGCTCTACTTACCGCTTTGAGAGGACAAGATGGTCGCACATTAGTGAAGCTCACGAATCTGTAGTGAAACTGTTGAAGAAATTTGCTTTTGTAGTCATTCTTTAAAAACCCGCAGAGATCAAATTTCGAATTGAAGAGACGAACACGTGGCAGATTCGGACGTGATATCTCTAAAGAACCGTGCGCAATGATATTATCAACTGATCTGCCCAAATACAAGTGCCCCGAGAGGTAGCTACGATTGCCAATATGCTCAATTGTAGCGCTCTGCGAAGGGATCAATTCCCGGTCTATAGGAGTGAAGACAAATCGATCCACGCGCACCACATACTCAGCCCCAGCACAGTCGAGCACCAAGAGTAGCTGAATATATGCCCAGATCCGCAGCAGCTTCATTTTTTGGTCACGTTGAATGATGCCCGTGTAAGCAGAAACTGTTCTCTGTCTGACCCTAATTTTTAATTTTGCGACATTAGAGTGGGGCAGAAAATTGTTTTATAATGATATATGTACTCATGATATAGCACAGTTATCTGTAAACTTATATAAATTGTAATCAACGCCCATTAGCCAGCATTTCATAGTATATCTCCTACAAATAAAGCTATTAGTAGGTGCATATTCTAATGTGTTTTATTTTATCTAAAAATTTATTATACCCTATTTAAATATTCAGCATCTCGATTCAGTATTTTTATACCCTGAACCCATTGAAAATGGGAAATCAGGGTATAATGGTTTTGTTAAAAGTATGTAGCAAGCAGCAACATCGCGTCTATTTCAGAAACTTTAAGAGCTACACTTCATTCTTTTTGTGTTAGGTCCGTGTATTGCACGCAGTATATGAGTTTGTTTAGAAAATCGATTCAGATTTGTCGAATAAAGCTTTTATTAAGATTTAGTTAAAAAATTATATCTCGTTCATCTTTAGGGCAAAATTCTCCAAATTTTCTTCATATGTATAGATACTAATTTAATACAATTTAAATTTTTGTCCGATTTGGGATACCGCCCCCAGTTCTTGGTCCGTCCATCCGTCCGTCCGTATAAACGTCGAGATGTCGGAAACTATAAAAGCTAGAGAGCTGAAATTTCACATTAATACTCGTATTTTAGTTACGCAGTACGAGCTTATTTTCTTTTTTTATTTATTTATTTTATTTATTATTATTATTATTATTTTTTTTTTTTTTTTTTTTTTTTTGACAACTCATCCTGTTTCCAAATTATCCAATATATATACTTTGTGGGGTCTGCGACGTCTCTTACTTTTTCACATAACCATTATACCCTAAATTCCCATTTCAATGGGTCAGGGTATAAAAAGATGTCAACAGAAATGTTAATAACACCCGCGTCAGCAATGTTGTTCTTATTGTACGGTCTCTATTTTACGCCAAGTGCTACAGTTCGTCCTCCAGTCCGTTGCCCGCTGCCCGCTGCCCCTAAGGCGAACACCCGGACATCCAAGGATAAGCCCCGGCCGTGCTTTTTGGCTGAGCCAAGTGATGCAAAAACATTTGTCCGTTAAAACAGAAAAGCAAAGCAACCAGCATCCGCAAAGTAAAGTAAAGCGAAGCAAAGCAGAGCAGAGCTGAGCTGAGCTGAGCTGAGCTGAGGGAAGTAAAGTAAAGTTGACTTGAGTGTAGTTCAAACATCACACCTAGCACAGACGATAGACCCACAAACATTACAGAGCACAGGGTAGAGTCCAGAGTCTGGCATGTGAACGCAGGGAGACAAAGAAAGATATATATAGATGGGAAGAAAATGTCTGAGAGACAGAGAGAGAGAGAGAGAGGGAGAGAAAGAGAGATGTAAAGCTATTGCGGTTCGACTTATGTAAACATTTGCAGGCGTTTCTTGTTCGTGCACGTCTCTCTTTATGTGTGTGGAAAGTGATATAGTGGGATATGTAGCTTAAAATATGTATTTTAAACGAAGAAATACTTTCAATTGTCAAGGAAATTTTTGTGACTTACTGAATTTAAGAATAGATAGAGAGAGAAAAATAGAGCTTTCTGAATCCTCGAAAGGGAGAAAATCCATAAGAAACGGGGGAAAAGGAATTTGAAAAGTGATTTTCATTGAAATTATATATATATATATGTACATATATAGGGTATTAGCTACCGTAAACCAAGACCACAACTGATACAAAACCTATTGTTTATAAGCAATATATTATAGAAAATTTGTGAACCATTATAAATTCTAAATATTGGTGCACAAACTATTCGAAATTCGGTCACAGCAATATATCTAGGTTTCAGCGCTCCTAAATTAGATAATTTTTCAAATTACACAAAATATTTGTTTATTGAAATTTACGACCGATGCTAAGTTTTTATGTTATGGCATGAATACCACATAGCAAATAAAGGCAAATGGCATAACTAATCCGAAGATTCACTCAAAGCTCTTAGTGGGAGTTGAAAGAGTTGCTGAGAGAGAATCGCGAACACGTGAAAACAAAATTTTAGACAAATTTATGATGATGGAATTTTAAGTGATTTTTAACGAGCGAGGGTTGCATAAATATATATAAAGAAATATATATACAGCTTTAAAGTTAGACAGCATCTTCCACAATATTTGCAATTGCTGTTGCTTGACGTCTAATAAAAACCAAAATTGCTTGCTTAACTGAACACAACTATAACCCACGGTGTAACGCGAACATTGGGCGAAAGTTAAAATAAAAAGCAAAACGCAAATAAATTGTTTGAATATGAAAAAATTGAATATGAAAAAAATCGAATAACAGCTGTCACGATTCGACATAGCTACATTCATTTCTTGGAACAAATATTGCATGCTTTTTTAAGATGGTCTAATATATGCGAGTCATATGCTTCTGAGAAGGAGATATTCAATATTAGCCTCGCTGTCAAATTTATTATGGATTATCTATAACTAATTCATTTTTGTCGATTGTTGAAAACTTTAAAATGAATATAACAAAAATTGTTCAAATTTGAAATATCTAGCAATAAGCAGTACCATTTAGAATATAATCGGAGATATACTGAACACTATATAGGGATGCCAGATTACAAATCCGTTTATAGCTCTAGATTAGTATCTAGTGTGACCGTGTATATGTAATCTAAATTTCAATGTCATATAGAATTACTTTACCTTTTTTGGTCATTTTGAGTTTGTTTAATATCGATTATTCCTTTTGTATATAGGACTTTTATTTATATACTTCGATTGTGGCTGAATAAACATGAAAAAATCAAAGCAGCCTTATTATAATTATTATGATTTCTGACCACTGTGCGCTTACAAGGGGTTGCAGTCAGGTGCAGCTGCTTCTGTTGCCCAATGCTGGGTGGAAGCAACTGGGTTGAAAGGTAGCCGAAGCCCACTCCAAACATTTATGAATTTATGTTGAGTGCACACACTCACAACTCTCTCACACACACACACAACACATATGCACATATGCACATATACACACAATACACACGTAGTCGGAAAATTTAACAAAAGGCCCATTTAGCTCGCTCGCTGCCAAATTGCTATGTCTGCACCGAACCGGCACCGGACTCCCTCCCTCTCCTCCTCTTCAGAGCGAAGCGCCACCTGTGCATCCAACTGTGAAATTTATTGATTCGAGCAAATAGGCTCTATCGAGAACGTCGACTAACTAGCTATAATTAGAGAGCTCTCAGACGCCATATACATACATATGTACATATATCGTACGCAAACTCGAATTAAAGCTGAACTGATCAACTAGTACATACTCTGTAGTCAGTTGAAGAGAATAAAGGTGTATATGAATTAAGGGAACAATGTTGTAATGAATTTTATATTGAGTTTTAATCATATATTTATAGCAGTGTGCATGGAGCATCTCCAATCATATTATATAAGTATATATAGTATATAATCAATCGATTTTGCTTGGTCTCCTTTCGATCTAAAATTCACTCCTTCACTTCTAAGATTATTCCGTTTCTAGATTCCAAATTGTGTGCAAATGAATATATAAATGAGCAACTATTGACCATAACAACAGTTTACATCGTTAAATTTAGAATATTACACTGAAGTTACAGTATGATATTTTGAAAACATCTTTAGTCACTTGGCTGTTCATCAAAGCTACATATATCTGTGGCTATAAGAAGCGTATATATTGTATATGGTGGACTATATACATATGTATGTATGTATATGCATATCTATTGCACTTTCAACGCCTACAACAAAGGCTGGCTTCTAGCATGCGCTTGATTGACATGCACATTTTCATTGAATTATTAATTATGTAATGCGAAAGCAATCATCTACAATTTGCATATGCAATGAGTTGCTATCCCATACAGCTGCACACCCACACACACAGCCTCACTCGTGGGGCCATTAATCAGACCACTTTCCATATAATATAGCCCACTTAACCGCTAGCGCTTCTGGGACTCAAACCAGCAATCGACTATTAAAGTAAATTATTCAGATTTGCATTAAAGATTCGCAGTGCTTTGGATGTATTGCCTGTGCATATGGCTTTCTAATAATGATAATGAGCGGCTTAAATATTTATATTTTTAAATAGAATTTGAATAAATTTTACTTAACAGAATAACAGAAGGGGGTAGAAGATGTAGGATTTTAGAATTGAATTTTAAGAACTCTCATGCAAATTGAATACACTCAAAATAAATGCATACCAAATCGAAGAAAAACTAACCAACAAACAAGTTGTAAGAAAACATCTACTGAAAGCCAATTTAAAATTTAGGCAATTCGCCCAGGCTTAAAGCCTTACGCCACTGAGAACTGCGAATACATTTAGTATGAAATCTATAATTACATTTATGGCGAGTGTTTCTGTAAGTTGGCTACTAAAACCCAAAAAAGTTTACTGTCAAATTTCTTGCGGCAACCTTTTGGTTTATTACTTTGGCTGGATGCTTATGCGCCTTGCTCGGCTTCGCAGCTTGAGATTTTGTTGAGCTGCGCACAGCAGGAGGCAGGAACAGGAGGTAGCTACGGCACTTTCTCCTGCCCAGCACTTAGTTTGGACTTGAGACACGGCTGGCTCCGACTTGACTTGAAAATATATAAAATCTTTTATTTTGATTTGTTATTTTTTGTTTGTTTTTTGTTACCCATTAAACGCAGCCAAAACTTGCTGCAACAGCAGACAAAAAAGGCAAAAAAAAAAATTATATATATATGTATAAATATTGGTATGTACGTTGAGGATATAAAAATGGAACCCTGGGCAAAAGCAATAACAAAATATTATTATCAGAATCATTCATCATGTGGCTGCAGGCCATAAATTTTTTGGCTAGCTGCGAAATGCAACAACAACAACAACAACAACTTCGGCTACATATAAAAATAACAATGGCAGCTAACTGTTAATAAATCGCAGCTGCAGATAGCAGCGACCAGCTGCCGGCGCCGTAGACAGCACCACGTTTCCTCTCCTCCCTCGCTCCCTTGGGCTCCTCCTGCCTTCCCTAACTAACCCGTCCCATGTCCCATGACCCATCCAAAGCCCATTACAACTCCCTTTCGCACTGCCAAGCTCTTTCCGCAAATACAACTTCCTTTAGAAAGTTTGGCTTAGCAACTTTTCTGGGGGCGTGGTTAAGGCCCTAGCACCGCCCTTAAAGAAAAGTCCAGTTAGTGCCAATCATTTGGTTGACTCCATTTATCAGGGTTTGTATCTATCTACCATATAAAGTTCTTGATATTAGATCAGATAATCTGACTCTATCAAGTCATGTCTGTCTAACCATCCTAATCTAAGCTCCGCTTGTCTATTCCTCCATAGATTAGAGCTTTTTGGATTATTCAACATTAATAAATTTATTAATTTATAAGCTGTACATATCATAATAAAAATATGTACGCAAAAAGTCTCCCAATTTGTTCAGAATCCATTCCCATATTGATTGGGGCTGCCTGCGAGTGAGTTTGTCGTAAAAATGAATAAGGACTGCGAAAATCATTCCAAATAAACTTATGAAGCTTAGAATTTCGTATAAGCAACTGCAATGTCGATTCACACTCGAATGGTTTTGTATCTGCTCCGGATAGGGCTCTCTTTCTTTGGCTATGGTAGCTACTTCCATTCTATTTGCCAGACTCAGACATAAGTACGAGTTGTCGTTGTATGGGCTTCGGTTCTCAAGCATCATCATCCAATATGGATCGGATGGCTTGGGTAAGTCAGCCACATCCTCCCATACATAAAGGCGTCCGGTTGTCGGCTCCTGGCCGTAGTTGGCATACTGAACTAAGGACTCCTCGTATTTGATGTGAATAGGTCTTAGTGCCATTGCCTCCTTTATCTTTATGTTCACAATATTATTAATAAAATCGCACATTTCATCATTTAGTACAATTTCGTTGTTGGGCAAAGATATTGTTTGAGTTGATTGAATCTGTTAGGTTGAAAAATCGTATAGATTAACTATCGAAAGCAATCCTTTTATTTAAATTATTATAGAACGGGTCTATCTGTGTAAATATGCAAATACACATCAAAATATATATATATATATTTTTTTTTTTGCTTATCTACTTGAGATCTATAAATTTCAGTATCCTAAGCGAAAGGAATGAGAACCCTAGTTGATCTTACCAGTCTATTTGAATTCTCTATCGAAAAATCGTTTTTCTAATACCCCGGTATAACTGTTCTTTAAATACCTTTTGTTTTTTGGCTTGAGACATCTTACGCTTGTGCTTCATTTTGATCTCGTTCATCTTTTGAGCTTGTTTTTCTCCATGCTGAGCTCCTTGAACTTTATAGACCAGAGACTTAGATTTCTTTTTCTTTACTTCCCGTTTCTTAGCATAGCTACTTTTAGAAATCGGTTCCACATTTTCCATGTCCAAAGCCTTCACACAACGTTTCTTCGTTAATATCTGTGATAGGGAAGCTTTCCGGTCAAGAAGTTTGGCCTTTAACTTCTCATGCCTCAAGTATCCAATTCGTGAGGAGTCCACAATAGCTGTTATCTGAAAAATAATTACAGGTATATGCTATTTTAATACATTTCTGAATCAGAATTACCTCATCCATTTCGTCGTTTTTAAAATATATATATATATATATATATATAACTATACTGATATAATTCTATGTGCTGAATGATTGCCTTTGTTGAGTTGTGTAACCTTACATGTTTACTTGTTTGAAAGCTTTCGCTAAGATATTACGATATATAAAAACTACATACATATGTATGTATATCACTCGTAGAGTGTCTCACATAATTTGCATTGATTAATTATATTTTCTTTCTTAATTCAAGTCTCTGCATTCATCATGTCTGTCAAATGAAAAATCCCTCTTGACGAAGTTGAATTTATTTCATATTTCCGTTTCGTATTACTTGCTCCATCGACCCACCTCAACATACATAGATACACACACACACACATATATATATAGAGGTAGAGGTAGAGAGAAAAGGAGAATCAGCTAGACAGACACAATAAAAGTAAAGCAAATGACAATGTGAACGGATGAAGATGAAGATGAATGATGAATGATATATGATATATATATATATCTATAAATATGTATACATGTATATAAATATATATATATACATATATATAAAAAACTTTTCATTGCAGCTTTGTGTACGCTGAACAAAACATTTTGTGCAAAGTGTATTTTGTTATCAACATGTTGACATTCGTTCGAGTTGTGTGCGCCTCTCCTACTCTCGCTCTCTCTCTCTCTCTCTCTCTCTCTCTCTCTCTCTCTCTCTGTCTGCTCTCTCGTTTACTTTTCTCATTGCTTGCTTAATAAATAATTGTCCATCGTTTAATGCGTTTAGTACATAAACATGCACAACTTACGACCATATCGCATATAAGTTTACCATTTCCCGATTTCCGACAATTTTGCCCACTTTAGAATCAAAGCACGAGACTTTGAATGTACAGAAAGGAATACACTGAAAGAAAAAAAAAAACAACTGTTTCTAACATTTGCATTTCAGGGGAAATTCACATTATTAATTTAAATAGTAGTCGTTGATTCCAAGTACGATTCAGAGTTATTCAACTTATAGTGCCAGTAAATATAATATATAGTGAAATCTTTTACTTTGTTGAATATAGATTAATAATATACAAAGAAGCTTTGATTAGCTATATTCTCTCAGTGTATACATATGAGCATATAGCGTGTACATATGTATACATATGTATATGCTTGCCAGGTGACCACATGCTGTTCTTGAATTGACCTCCCATCACCGCCCTTCCTGCAAGCTGTGCTCTGGCCACGTGTCTGTCCGTCTCTAACGGCGCATTTGCAACCGCATAGCCAAGCTGCCTGCTGCCTGCTGCCTGCTGCCTGCTGCCAGCTGCCAGCTGCCTGGCTGACCACATCATCAAATGCGAAATGCAAAAGCGACGTAATTGCCACTGCACCACAACCTCACCCCCCTCTCTCTTATTCTCGTCCGCTCGCTCGCTCTCTCCCTCCCTATCCCTCTCTCTCTCTCTCTCTCTCTCTCTCTCTCTCTCTCTCTCTCTCTCTCTCTCTCTCTCTCTCTGTCGGTCTCTGTTGTTCTCTCGAAGCCGAAACCAATAAACCTGCATACGTCAATTAGTTGCACATGAATGCAATAGCATGTCCCCAAAGGTGGTTGGCAGAGGGGAATGTGGCTGGGAGGAAGGGAGAGAGCTTGCAGTTGGAGGCTTAGGGCAATTCACAGACATCCGCAGTCGAGCCCATTTAAGCCTTGTCTTAAGAAGCTTTAGTCTAGGCCTCTTTATAGCTTTAGAGGTATTCACATTCGTTTAAATTTATGGGTTGCTTCGTTTAACGTTCAATTTAATTAGCCAATTGTTAACAGAATAAAAGTCATTAAATAATATTTTTGCAATTATAAGGATGTCAAATTATCTATCTAAAATCATGTTTTGCCTAGTATAGTGACAGTTTCTGTGTTTTTATTAGCATCAACGATTTTATTGTCATCGGATTCATATATTGAATATAATCTCGTTTTTATTGTTTATTATCGCATATTATACAAATATTTTATGTCAAGATAATGACCAACTATTATCTCCAACAGTTATTGATCGCATTATATAAACATTTGCTTATGATTAAGCAGAGCTGCTGAGTTTTGAATAAATAAGCAAAACACATAACCATTGGATATAAAAGATGTAAAATATTGGATGAAGAATTTATAATTGAATAGTTCCAGGTGAACATACCAGTCCGTCAGACTCCATTTGACAGAATACATATGCAGGGGCATATCTGTCAAATAGAAAGATGTCTAACAGTTCTCGCTACCAGGAATCGCTTTTTATGTTCATCTCTTCTTTATTTATTTTGCATTTACAGTCAGTTGCTATTCCACAAAATGAGAGTTTACTATCTAGTCTAATGCGTGGATAATTCATTTCCTTTACAGATCGTATAATGTATTCTATCTCGGTTGGAGATACCAGATAGATTAACTCTAAAATCTGTGTCTTACATTACAATATTAATAGAAACAATTAAAATATTAACAATAAATTAAATATATAATATAATTATAAACATATATTGTAATTATGCTTCTTAATTTGCATGCATTTAATTAAAATATGCCCATGGTATGCCGCTCGTCCAAGGGTTGGCCGTAGCTTAATTTGCGGCGAATTGGTCAAATAGCCGAAACTATTCATACATACATATATACATAAATATATACATACATATTTATATATAAATACATATTTATATACATATGTATGTATGTCGCTTGTTGGCCACCTGACACCGCATTTGCTGACCGCTAACTGTGGATCTGCGACGCTTTACTGAGTCACAGACCGCAACGGAACGTCGCCTGGCAACAGATTGCAACTTTTGCGTAACCTAAGCGGCGCTTGAACCTAACCTCTCTCTAAACACATATTCCCCCTTGCCTTACTCTCCCTCTCTCTTTCTCTTTCTATGCGGCTCTATTCATTTCACTCGTTTTCTGCAAATGTTTGGTTCATTTGCCAGTTTGTCGTAGATGTTGGAGCCGCCTTCACCGCATTCCACGGACCGGTGGCCATGAATTTTGCATTTTCAGTGTGTACGCAAGTATTTTCAGCAGTATGTGTTTGGCCAGGCCTGTGATTCATCAAAAAGAGCGGCGACAGTTGACAGGGCCCCGACGGAACTACATCGGAGCCGACAGCAACCGCGACGCAACGCATGGAAATGAGATTAGCAAAACTAAATAAAGACAATAGCAACCAAGCGGCCGAATGAATCCCCCTTGACAAGCCGCGCTTCCATGCGTCAGGGGAAACACCTGAGGTGCTCGGCGATTCGCCGATGCTCATTAACTACAAACCGAAGAGAATCCACACGAGAATAGAAGGTGGATGGATGGCAACCGCAAACAGAGAAACCGACGGTTAAATGCGCTGCTCTAAACTTTAGCGTTCTTTATTAGGCGGATAAAAGCACGAATGCAAGCAAACACAAAAAATACATCAAAGCATACCGAGCTTTTTATTTGCAAGCAGTGGACTCTCACACAAACAAAATTTGCGCAGTTACGATTTTGATCCCGTTACCCTGAGAAGAAGCTTACGTGCCATAATGCAGCCAGATGCTTACGCTACGTAAATGCAAAGTACAACGTAAATAGAGAGCGAGAGCTACAGTAGGATTTACTGTAGTTTTAGGCAAACAAGCACATTTATCAATAAAAGCGGTTGGTGTGAGTGCCTGTGTGTATGCATGTGCGTGTGTGATTTAGTGTCATTAAAAACACTGTGTTCTATAGCCAAACATCATTTTAATATGTGTACAAATTAATTGCAAATTTGCGTGAGTGTTCAAAGCGTAATACGAAAAGGGAAAAATAAAAATAAATTTGAATAAGGCGAATTTTGCATACCCTTTCAAATTCACTTTGATACCAAATCGAAAAATAAAGTTTGCATAGGCATAACTAATTTGTATAACTAATACAGATATTTGAAGTAAAAAAATAAGGAATATATTGTGAAATATTATTGAAGGGTATAGAAAAGCATGACTCACATTTGTGTGGAGTTCGAGTTGATTTCCGGAATCAAGAAACAACCTTCAATCCTAAGCACATTCAGCCACACATATCACGTTTGCTATTCATCTCGAACTTTGTATACGCTTACTCAAGGCTCTGCTTTTGAATTGAACTGATATTTGATTTAAATAGAGAAAATAGAGCTTAGAGTATAATAGGTGATAATCTTCAGATGCGAAGGTCAATAAAAAATCTTAGATCTGATTTTTGTGAATATTCATTAATCAGAAATGTCATTAAATTGATTTCATACCAGGTGACCAGGTGGTGTTGCAATATCCCATTATAATATTTTATAAAACTTCCCTTGACTTGTTTTATTTTGTGCAGCATTGAAACTCTAAACAGAAAAAAACTGTAAATTCAGTTTTGATAGAACCATAGTCGATGTACTCCACAAGGAAGAAAGAGACAGCAAAACGTCACACAAAGTGCGCAAAACTGATGCTGAACAGCTGTTCTGTTCCTATTGTATGTATGTTTGTGTTGTATATATTAAATATTATATACGATTCATGTCAAACATAACAGAAAGTAAATCATTTATTTTGTAGAATATTTTCGACATGTTAAGTTGGCGATTTGTGTTTTTCGCCAAAAACATTTGCGACAGGCGAATTTGCAAATAGATTTCAGTAATTCGCTTAGTTTATTACAAAATGTATGTGTGCATTCACATATGTACATACACACGTATGTATGTACTAGTTGATAGTACATTTTCAAACAAATTTAATTGATCAAATAAAAAAAATTGGGTTCGCAACCGACTCTGAAATTCGCTGTACTGGCAAAAACGTCGACAGATCGCTTAATTCAGTCCGTCATGCGGAACAAATACTATGTATGACATACATTGTATGCACATAATATATATGGATGCATACATACAATTATATATATGTATTTTTTATATATATATACATATATGCATACATGTATATATCAATGAATTTTGGCTACTTGCCGTTCTGTGCGCGTTGCCAAAATTATGACAAAAATTATGAGACCCTTTCTAAGAAAGAATATCAAAACAAAAGCCAAGCAATAGAAATACATACTATGTATGTATGTACATATTCGTACATAAATATACTTATATATACATATATGTATGTATGTCTCGCCTGACACAGTCACGCCCGCAACATCGCCGTTGCCGATGCCCCTTTTTCGCTTCATACATTGTCGTTTTTTTGAAGATGACGCGCAGCGGTCGTTGCGCTGCTAGACGTTCTGACTAGCTAGAACGGCGTGCTTGTTGATATTGTAGATGCAGTAGGGGCAGAAGAGAGAGTGAACACAGTGATAACAATTAAATTGCGGGGCGACATTGAATGAGCTACGACAACACAACAAAGCAGAAGCCGAGAGAGAGAAAGAGAGAGAGAGAGAGAGAATTTCAATCGCAGCTGGGTGATAACGTCGTCAATGACGACTCGTCATCGTTGCCAGTGTTACGCAGGCCAATTTTAATTTATGCACAAGACGCACACATACACATGTGTACATATACATTTACACATACACAAGTATATGGATATGTATATATGTATGTACATAGCAGCAAATACAACTCGTTCGCTTGCTCGCTCGTTCGCTCGCTCTCCCATTTAATATCAACATCTTTTTTATTCACTTTTGCGCTTTGCACATTTCGACATTGTTGTTTTTGTTATTTATTTGAGAGCTCACTTATGTAAACTGTTCTCTCAATTTTTGCTCTCAACGACTCGTTACAGAAGCAGCAACAACACTAGCACCAGCAGCAGCAGCAGCAGTGACAGCAACGACAACGAGAGTCTGCTGGGAGCGTGGTGGGCGATCTGCAGTTTGGTTACGTTACTCAGCTTTGCGTCAGTAAGCTTTCGACAGTTGACAACGCGAGACGTGTTAACGCGTACGGTAGTTGATAACCGACGGCAACGCGTCGCTGCTGTCGGCGCAGTCGACGTAAACGCTAAAAAAAATTGAGAAATAATAAGACGCATCGGAAAAAAGAAGAAAACACACAAATAGAAGCTAAAATGCAACGCACTAATATTGAATTCGAGCGTCAACGTCATCTGGCCAATTGGCTTGTGAAAAGCAGTCCGCACATGGCAGCTGCAGCAGCGGGCGCAGCGCCACCCACGACAGGAGTAGCAACCGGAGCTGCTGCAGCGGTTGGCGCAGCTGTTGCTGGCGGAGGAAGTGTGGCAGCTGTAGTTCAAGGGGTGCCCGGCAATAGCGCTACTGTCGCTTGTAATGGTAAGTGAAGCAACAGGGAAGGTATTTTTTCGGTGTAGGCATTGCAAATATTTACACACACATGTACATAAATACATGCACGATACACATATGTATGTATATGCGTGTGTGTGAGTAGTGCATACAATTGAAATGAATGCAAGGCACGCGCTACAAGCAAAGAGAGCCAGAGAAACCTCCGTGATTGAGAGAAACAGAGCGTAAGGGAGCGAGCGTGAATGAGAGCAAGCGTCAGAGGGTTTATGGTTTTAGTAGATTCGTTTGATTACGCCTTGCTAGCTGTAATTGTTGTTGCTTTTACTGCCGCATGCATTTTCTGTCCTCTGTTGCCTCTGCTTCTGGTTGAATAGCGCGCGCGTTGTTCGCTTCGCGTAATTTCACAAAACGTGACGACAACGAAGCGCACGACGCGTCCACTCCGTCCAATGTCTCTCGCCCACCACTCTCGCCTGACTGGCGAGCACTTGGCACAGTTGCTGTTCTTGTTGTTGTTGTTGTTGTTATTGCAATTGATATTTCACAAACGATAAGCGCAATTGCAAAACGTTTACTTTTTTCATTTTCTTTTGCCTGAGCTTCTGCTTGTGCTTCTTCTTTCTGTTTCACTGTTATATTGTACAATAATTTCGCCGTGATTTTGCCTTGCTTGCAGTCTACAATCAGCTGCGAATTTTGTGTGTGTGTGTGAGTGTGTGTTCGTGTATTTCTGTGTATTTATGAAGAATACAAAAAAAATTAAGTCAAATGTGCGCAATTAAAGTGAGTAATCGCTCCACCGACCTATAAAGCAAGCACAACAACTACAGCAGCAGCAGCAGCAGCAGTTGCGAATAATCATCGGACAATGGGCGGCAATCGAACAATAAGGAATCAAAATCAAGATATTAACTTTAATTGAGCTTTTATTTGTATACATAGATACATGTACGATTTCGTCGGTACCGATTTTATTCTGTTCCTAAATCTAATTTAAATCAAGTTAAATAAATCGAAGTACGTAATATTTACTCTCGATTTTAAAGGTGAATGATCGATCAATTCAACAAAGCAAGCTGGTTACCAAATAATAAATTTTCAATATTCAATATTTGTTTGTGCCTTGATGTATCAAAAATAAATTAGCATATTTTGTACTTAGCTTACGCATAGACTGGTATATCGGGTTTTATTGTAGAAAGTTCGTTCATCGTGGCTACAATGAATGGGCCTGGATTATTTTGAAATTCATTAAAAAGTCAAATATGAACAATTTAATTGTTATTACGTACTCAAGAAATGAACAAAGATCGTTAAGATGTAATAAAAAGCTATACATTTTAATAAGACTGCCGATCAGATAAGAATTTGTATATAATTGTGAATGATTTACATAGATTCTGTTTGATTAATTTTGACTTGTGCAAATTAATAGCTATGTACTAAAATTCGTTTGGATTTATTGATGTATGTATGTATATACATATATATATATACAATATATACATCATAAACGCGTCTCATATATATGTGTACATATATTTGTCAATTGGTTTTTATAGAAAATACTGATTTAAGAAGATGTCAATATTTTAAAAGATTATGTTCAAAGATATTTAGCTTGACATTTAATAACCGGCTGTCAAAAATGTTTGCTGAAATTTTGCGTTCTTTTCAACCACTGTGCAAGTACTTGGCTAAAAACTGAACAAATTAACTTTTCAGCGCTTGGCAACAGTCTAAAATTTCACTGCAATTGCATTTGAGTGTGTGTTTGTGTGTGTAACTTTGTTGTGTGGGATTTTCCCCAATGCAGGGCGGCGACAATTAGATAGATACATACATATATTAATACATACATATATAGATATAAATGAGAATATATATAGATTATTAGCTCACTAATGCACTTGCCCGTGTGCTGGGCCTACCTGTTTCTAAAGCTTATACCCTTGCCGAGCAGGCATACGCACTAAGTTGCTAAGTGTGAAATAAATAGTATTTAGTAACATATAAATTTAAATGCACATATAGTTTTATATACATACATGTACACATATACATAATTATATATAACTCGAATGGATTGATGCATTTTGAAACCATTTTACAACTATACATATACATATGCATACATGTAAATTTAAAAATCAAATGTACACTCATTTTACTATATATGTGTAGTTCAATGCATTTCTTAAAAACGTTTTCATTTAACTTTGAAATTTGATTTGAAGTCTGATAGATATTAATACTAATTCCTAAACAGCTATAATAGCAAGGGAATTTTATAGTCGCCTAGTCAGCGTAAAGTTGTTTATTTGTGTGTTTATTTTATATACTTATTTCTTTTCTTTTTTTATTTCAGGTGGCCCACCTGGCGTACATCACGGCCACAAGGAGGCGTGGAATCCGAAGTTGCGTCGCTTCAACTCCCACGACACCAGCTCCAATATGTTCTCTGTGGCAGATTTTGAGAATGCGCGATTGGCGCGTCGTAATGAGATTGAGCTGAAGCAGCGGCTGGCGCGCAGGCAGCGCAACAGCGCCAATAGCAGCTACGGCGTAGCCAGCTGCAGCTCCAATAACAACAATGCGAACAATACAGGTGTCTATATGGCCAGCAGCAACGCGGGCTACAGTGGCTTCTGTGGTGGACTTAATGGCAGCGGCGACTATTCGACCGGCGACAGCCAGAACTCCAAGTGCAGCAGCAGCAGCGAGGTAAGGGCTCATCCCATCTCAATTAAGGCAAGTTTGTTTAATCAAATATTGTTTTGGCAGGACCCGCTGCCCGCAGATGTGTTTCTGGAACGGTACTCGTTGCCGCGCGTGGCGCGAGTTTTATATAGCATCAAGAACTCCAATGAGACTCTGCAGTCTAGCTCATCTCATGGCTCCTCAACAGCTGCATCGAGCAACTCCTCAACGGGCGTGAAGCAGCAGCCACAGTCACAGTCACAGTTACAGTTGCAGGCTCATCCTCAACAGCAGGTGAATGAGCCTGGTACCAATTCATCCTCTAGCGCCGGCAGCTGCCCTCAACCTGGCCACGACGAGCTCTTTCTTCTCTATAGGCTTGTGCGTCAACGTAATATCTATCATGGACACAATGCTAAGACGCAGCGCAAAAAGTGTGTACTCATACCCCAGGAGTTTCCAGGTGAGTCAAGGGAATATGTCTCTCTCACTCCCTCTCGTTCGATGAGGTTATATGCGTGACTAGATTATTCATTAGCCATGATTATTACAGGCAGGTGGTGAGTGACAAATTGTGAAAACATTCATAATTCAACTAATAATAGACTTTGCTTTATTCAGATAAATCAAATAGGACTTGCAATCACATGCAATATAGGGAGATTCAAGTTGCCAGATTACTAAAGTAGCGCTAAAAAAAATTACCCCGTTTCAAATTCCTATTGTGTATAATAATAAGAGCATCAATTGGAAAAAAACTAGTAAACAGTCAAATTCAGCTTTCAAACTAAGTTTCGTGTCGGTCATTTTAAATAATAATAAAAAAAAAAAAAGATTCGAAAAGGAATACTACCGGTAAGGTCAGGTAATTTTAGTTAACTTAAACTTGAATTATATATTAATAAATGATCTTGTCAAATGTTATGTTGAATGTTTAGCTATATTTTATCTACATTTTTTACTTTGTATGCTGTAAGTTTTGTTATTTTTGACTAAAGTATTGACGTAATTGGAATGCATTACGTGCAGCATTCTCATGACTAATGCACACGTTATAACAACGTTGGCTAATATTCGTATTTAGTGCTATACTGCTATTTAGCTATACAAGCTTTTCAGAGCCCCGCAGTGCATTGATTTTGAGTTGCGTTACGTTTCACTTTAGCTTATATGCGTGACAGCCGACAGCCTGCCCGCCAGTCAGACTGTGACTGAGTGTGACAGACTTCGCTTCGGAGTTGCACTAGAATATAATCAAAACAATTGCTCATCGGGGTATTGTGTAAGCGTAGCGACGGCTTCTGTCTCTGCTATTGCTACTGCGACAGCTACTTCAAGCCATTGTTGTCGAGTTCGTGTGACTTTTCACAGCCCAGCTAAACAAAAAAGGCGAATCCAATGCAATGGGTAAAATCGTAATCTCCCAATTGCGTAACACTCCATGGCACCTAGCTGAAAAAAAAAACGATTGTCTAATTAGATATTGCAGTAACTCTGAGACTGGGCAATTGGTAACAAATTGTAGCGATTAGAAGAATCTATTCTGATTTATACGCATCCATATCCATTCAGCTTTAAATAAAGTCTAAATATATATTTAATAGTCAATCATAATAAGCCAAACATGATAAAATGTTGAAAACTTACAACGAAGCCAGAAAAGCAGACGTATCTCTGGATAATCCTTCTATCCTGTCTATCACTTCAAAGCAGAGTTTATTTTACGTGCAAGATCTGCTATGTATATGATATCTAAATACATATGTGGAGTAAATATGCCCTCTTCTATTTAGAGTAAATATATCCTCATCTATATATTTCGTAGGGTGTCATTGGAGAACGATTTTAATTGTCCCTTATATTTACAGGGTACTTTTCGCTGCTAAACGAAAAGGGACTGCCGACAGCCACGCAGTATGTGTCGCTAATGCAGCTGGTGCGGGAACGCGTCTACAAGTTTGCCTCAGTGGACAATATGCCCGCCTTCACAGAATCATCGCCGGCTGGTGGTGCCAATGGGGCGACCAGTCCCACCCACGAGGGCTGCCTGCCCAGCATCAAGCAGAGGCCGCAGTACGTGAAGACGACGGCAAGGGGAGGGCAGGTGTTCCGGCTGCTCGCTGTCTTTGAGGACGGCAAGCAGGAGCATCACGGCACACAGCAGCAGCATCATCAGCATCATCACCAGACGAATGCTCTAAATAGCATGTCCAAGTCGAATTTAATAGCTGGCCGGGACAAGGAGAAGGGCCGCTACGCGCAGCTGCTGAACGAACAACGGCAGGTGATGTTTGTGCCTCTGTCGACCAAAGGAAAATTTTACGAGATTGAGCCGGGCATTCCGCAGCTGCTCCAGAAGATGGGCGATACGCAGCGTAAGCTTAATCCGGAGTGTGTATATCGGTTGGGAGCCTTGGTATCTGCGGCAAAGCAGTTGCCTCTGACGGTGCGCTACATCTCGGGCCCCGCTGGCTCTGAGATTCCCGAACAGTTGTGCATTAGTCGAGTGAGCCGAGAGGATGTCATTATTGGTTGTCCGCTGGATGAGTTGGACGGGTATGGCCAGGTGCAACCGCAACCGCAACAGCAGCAGCAGCTTCAGCTGCGCAAGCTCTATGTCAGCCGGGAAATGCAGATACTCAAGTGTCTGCTGGGCTTTGATACGGAACAGCGCATGCTGGCCAATGCCCAGGTGCAAAACATGCTCAAGTTTTGTCAATTCAATTGTGATCAGTTCCTCAAGCTGGTGGAGATTGAGTTAATGCAGCCCAGCGAACGCTCGGGCAGCAAGACGCGCGAAGGTCTCAAAATATTGAAGCCTTTGCATCTGCCCAAGCTGTTGCGCCGCGAGAAGAGCACCATGGCAGCTACCGCGGCTCATGAGAAGGAGGACTCCATCATATTTCTGAGCAAGACGGACTTGGAGCAATTAGAGGCTAAGGAGGCGGTAGCAGCAGCAGCAGCAGCAGCAGCAGCGGCTGCAGTCAGTGAAACATCCACTCAGAACGCACCTAATCGCATTACCGAGCGCATGAAGGTCTTTCAGTCCACCAAAAAGAAGTGGTTTCGCAAGCAGGAGCAGCAGCAGCAACAGCAGCAACAGCAGCTGGATAAGTCCCAGACAGAACTCCAGCTGGACGTGCAGGCCAAGCGTTTGAGTATGGAGCGGTATACGGACATGTCAAAGCTGTTGCAACAGCGCTTTGGCAACGAGGACGCAGTTGCTGCCTCAGCTGACACTCAGTCGCTGCACAGCGAAACCGAAACTACAACCTTAAGCAATAGCATGGAACGCAGCTCGATGCCCAAGTCTTTGGACACACTACTGCAGAAGTCGATGTCCCTGCAGGACATAGAGCTGCTGAATGGACAGCGGGGACAGCAACGCCCAGATCTTCTCTCGGCGCACGCAGATGCCATCAGCGAGGCTGGGAACGAGCTGGAGGATGTGGAAAATCAGACACCGCCGCCGCAATCTTTCATCACCGAGAAGCTCTACAATGAGTTTCATGTGAAGACACGTCAGTATAGCAAATCGTCCAGTAGCTTGCATCAGTTGCGACAGTTTGCGTTGCCCCAAAAGATGCAGCTCCACGAGTCGGAGCCCGACAGACGTAACCAGACGCAGTTTCGGGCCCAGCAACAGCTTCAGTTAGGCAAGGAGCCCATCACAGGACGACGTGCAGCTGGCGGCGTTTCCTTGCTGGGCGGCTTGGTTGCCTTTTCGCCTGCAGCTCTGGCTTCGCCAACATCGCTGGTGGAAGACGACCTACCGTACTCCAGTGTACGTGACTCTTTGGTTATGTCTAGCTTGGACAGTACGGAGCAGCAAAGAGAGCCAGCACCCATTTTGCCTAACGCCGTGGACTATGCTAAGGAGAATATCTATGCCGAGATTTGCGCATCGCACACCTGCGATAGCTTTTCGGGCGCTACGCAGATGACTCAACTGCTAACACAGCAAGACGATAAAGAGAATGGAGGTGGTGCAGAGGATGATGATGGGGACTATGCCTCGCTCAGATATCAGCCGAATGGATCGCAATCTGTCAGTAGGGTGGAGATTAACTGCTCCACAGCAAACACCGCGATTAGCTACCACACCGTCTACCTAGGCGAGGAGCCACTCGGGGAGCAGCATGTGACCACCGTGGAACTAGCAGGAGAGGATAACATATACAATACGCTCAAATGATGATTCTTGTGATTTCGGCGGCGACGGTTAGCCGGTGCCCAGGGGTTATTCTGAATGTGAAAGGACAATGCGAATTATAGAATATATATAGAAGCTATGTATATCTATTTTATCTAAAGTAACTCGTAAAGCGAACAAAACAGAAAATTCTACATATATCAATATTTGTATATATGCAATATAAGAAGTAGAGCAAGCACTCTACAGAGCAGGCAACATGAGAAAGACCCATATAGTAAATAGATGTAGAATTACTCAATTAGGAAAGAAAAGCATTTCGAAGATAAGCACATCGGTATTGATTTAAAGAAGATTTACAAAACAACTGAAATTAAAAAAGTTACGAACATGTTTGGTTTGTTCAAACGGAAAAGTTGAAGCAAGTTAAGAATAAGTGTCAATTGTGAAAAGTCTATGAATCTTTCGTTGATTTTCTAATTCACATCTTAAAAATATTTTTGTTTGAAATATCTGAAAGAGCATTTGAATGGAATTTAAAATGATGATAGCTAAAATGTTTACGCATCTGAAAATGTAATTAAACATAATTTGTATTTTTCTGCAGTTTTTAGTTAAATCTGAACGCTTCATAAATTCCAAGTTGTTTGAAGACTTTTTTTTTTGAATGCAACTGAATTTAACAAGGTTAAACAAAAAATTTTCAGGAACATTCAAGAACTATTTATGATTTCAATGTTATGAATTACATTTCAGAATAATTGGCAAATGCTATATATTTAATTATTCTACTTTTATAGTACTTAATTCTTGTCATTGTTTCTTATGGGTTTGATCTATTATATGTATTATCCACTAGACTGTAGCTGTAAGCGGGAAACTTGTAATTCAAGGGAAGAAGTTTATTCTCTGCTTAACCGTTACAACTTGAAGTCACGCCCACCCCGCCCGCTATGTAGACTAAGCCTAAAATACAACAAAAATACAACAAAAAGAAAAAAATGAGATCAAGAAATGACAACTCAATTTGTAATATTATATGATATAAGGAATGGAAGACAAGCAATTTGTATTGTAAATAGGCTTAATGAAACACACTCGAAACACACGCATAAAATGTCTAATGAAACTGAATGTTGAAAACTTGCAATATTATACAAATGTATACATAACTAACAAATATCATATACCATATACACACACAAATTATATATATACATATTTATATGTAACTAATTTAATATACGATCTATTCGCGTAGATGTTAGATATATCATGTGTAGAAATCTTAGCGCAAAACCTAAGGTATTATTAGCTTGTAGGCAATCAACAAGTCAATCAAATCATAAGCGCTATACATGCATATGCATAGATATATGTACATATAGATATGTGTATATACATATATGTACATATCTGTATGGCTTGCAATTTTAGGACTAACCACATTTGGTCCATTTTTAAACGATCTCTCGTATTTGTCGCTCTGTTTAAGATATACACATAGATATATCCTCTATTTTTTGGCACTAGCGGTACGGCATGATATACATATTCTGTATGTATCAGTTGGCATAGTTTGTCTGTTTGTCCGTTTATAGTAAATTATTTTTGTGAATAATGCCATATAAATAACTAGTTAAAAAGTCGCAAATGAAATATGTTCTAGTCCTCATTTATATATGCATTGGTTCTATATATATAGAATACATGTACATATTCGTAAGACATGCCTAACTGTGCGAAGGTTTCGGCCAGGCTGAAAGAAATGCAAATTGTTTATCGATTCTCGTTTATTTTAAACAAAATATTTAGCAATGAATTTATTTTAATACGATTTCAATTTCGATAATTATCGATTAATTTCTATATGGATCTACTTTTTAAGATTATGTCCACTTAATACAAGCATAAATTATGATTTACGAAAGCAACAATCACGTTTCTTCTTCAATATTTTTATTTATATCTTTATATATTTGTTTTCTATTTACATTTTTTTTTTTTTCAGTTTTTCTTTTGTTGTTGTTTTGTATGGACAACTGCAGCCACAATCAACTGTAAGTAGGCTTCTTATGTAGGATATGTAGATTATATATAGAATATATATTAATGAAAATGAAAACCCTGTAAAAACTAAAGCAATACTCACAAAAAAGCTATGATACTAGTTGTAAAGCCGATTCAGCTAAATGCAATTTGGATGCGTTTACAAAACTGAGAGAAAGCTCTATAATACTACAGTTATATAAAGCATACGTATAGGTATAATACTTTGTACATGCGTGTGCGTATTTGTACTTTGAGTACTCTGTACAGCGCATAGTATTTTTTCTTGGTAGATCCTAAGTCAGGCTTCACTGTAGCGCAAGGGTGATACAATGTATGTTTGTGTGAATAGAGAGTTAATAGAAGATATAAGATTTGTATCTATATAACAAACTACCCGCCAGCATATATATATATACATATATATCTATGTATAGTATTATATATGTAAATGTATATAATATATATATATATATATATATGAATATAAATATTATGTATACAAATTGGTGTGATAAATCAATGTCTAAAAGATAATTTAATCTAGTTAAGGAAACGATGTTTTGAATTTGCTTTTAGAGCAGAATATACCCATATATATGTATATTCACAAGTTTGTCGAAAAACAATAACAAGAGAAAGGGGAGATAAGGAGATAAGAAACTTTGCTTTAATGTGAAACATACAATACATATTTAATGTCATCTAAAACGATTAGAAAGTTTAAGAATTTTTCGGAAGCTAAGCAAAAGCAATCTTCAGGGATTTTTAGATGGAAAGGCATAAAAGAAAAAGACAAATATGTGAGGACAGTTTTTTGGTCAAAACGAAAAAACTAGCGCCCTAAATGCCGCCCGTAGGCCTTTTGAAGCAGTTAAGATAATTATGAGCGGGGTTGAAGATCAAGTTTCGAGATGCAGAAGCAATACAATATTTCAGAACTTGAAAAACAAAAATATATATATATATATATATATATATATGTATACATATATAGTATATATAATGAAACACAAACACTTACGATTTAGTAATCATGTTTTATTCGGTGTCTATGTTAATCCCTAGAAATGACAATTAATCAATTTAGAATTCAAGCATTAGTAGTTGTTTAAATGTCAAGAAATCCAACCAAATGAACAGAAATCAAGAAACTAAATATTATACTATATTAAAATAGTTCAAGATATATATATCTGTGAATTCTGAGCACTTTTTCAATGCTGTTCCCAAAGTTTAGGTATTATTCGCAATGTGTAAAAGTTTAATCGATCATGATGATAAGGTTGATGATGTATTGAGAAGCCAAGTCATGTGACAAGGCAAGACTGAAATGAGACAAAAAAGAATTGTTTGGTAATGGGTACACACAAAATATATAACTGATACTGATATTATTGTTGTAGTAGATCCTTTGATAAGTATGACACACACATATACATACATACGTTTATATATAACATGAATATATATAAATGTGCAGATGAAAATGAAATCCCTTTTTAAGTAGCTTGTGTGAACCTCATTTCAACACCTCCAACCAAATCTTAGCATACAAAAAATATCTATTCTGTTATATATGCATATACACACACACATATATATAAATGTGTGTGTGTGCATGTAAAACTGAACTTTTGGCAAAAACACAAACAATTTCAACATACAGTGGGTAACATTAATATTCGGTTTTTTGTTTTTTCAACTTCAAACGCAAATAAAAGATAAACTATTCATTAAAATAAAAAAGTGTGAATGGTAAGTTTTAGAATGAAAAATTATCTTTTCAGAGAGGTATGCATAAAGGTATTATATTTAACATAACTAATAGAAATTGTACATAAACAAGAAAAACACCAAATTTGGCGTTACATTAATATTCGGTTTTTTCTTAAACAACTATGAAAATTCGAGTTTTACTGAAAAATTGATCATATGTAATACTTGATATGGTATTCATTATTTTCTATTATGTCCATAAGAAATTTTGACAGATTGTTAATTTTTTTTTTTGTGTGTCCTTGGAGCCGATTTTGGCCCGCTCTTCCTGCTGCAGTGTCTTCATGGCAGATATTGTTTATATCGGCATTCTTTGAGCTTGGCAGTCCAACTTGATCCACAAATTCTTTATGGAATTGAGATCTGGGGATTGAACTGGTGTTTCCAAGAGTTTTGGGCGATTGCAAAGCAACCAGGACATGACTTTACGGGCTTTATAGTGGGGATCATTGTCCTGGTACAGCTTAAATGTGTCTGAAATACCCATTTTTTCAGTCAAATGCTTCAAATTTTCATTCAAAATGTTTTGAATAGTAATCTCGGGTCGTCATGCCCTCTATAAAACCCAACTTTCTTGCTCCCTTAGTGGAAATGAAGCCCCAAATCATGACGAAACCTTCGCCGTGCTTTACGGTTTTCATTAAATATATTAAATCAGCTTCATATTAACTTTATACCACAGCCCAGGCTTCCCATAACTTCTAAGCAAATTAAATTTGCTTTCGTCCAGGAATATTATGTCACCCGACGAGGTCTGGTCCACTTTGGAGTAGTCTGAGGCTAGCAATATCCTTTATTTCCGCATACGGTCAGAAAAGAATGGATTTTTCATAGCAATTAAGCTATTGTACCCATATGTTATTTCTGATACACCAAATTTATGCAGCTGAATCGAGTTTTCTATAATCAGCAATGAGTTCAGCTTTAAATTCTGGACCACTTGGTCAAGGATTCTCTTATACTTTCCTTACAATCTCGGTATATCCTCAGAGAGTAAGTTTTTCAGGTTGAGTAATTTGCTTAATTGAGGCGATCCTTCACTCATTTCTGAAACTTCGGAGGATGGCTTTTATATTATTTAGCTTATTTTTCAGAATTCAAGCAATTTCAGCTAAACTTTGCCCTCCAACTGCACCTGGAGCCCAAGTTTTCGCTGCTCCAACGATGAAATTGATCCTTTTTGGCCTATTGTGTATTTCAGCTAAGGAATTCAGTTTTGCGCTAATTTTTTTGTTAGATAATGTTAGTTATAAATTGCTTTTTCGATAAAAAACATTAAATATGCCATTTGTGGCTTTTCAGAGTTGCCGTGGTGCTTTGTTTCACAACTTTGCTAAAAAACCGAATATTAATGTAACGCCAAATTTTGTGTTTTTCTTGTTTATGTACAATTTCTATTAGTTATGTTAAATATAATACCTTTATGCATACCTCTCTGAAAAGGTAATTTTTCAATCTAAAACTTACCATTTACACTTTTTTATTTTAATGAATAGTTTATCTTTTATTTGCGTTTGAAGTTGAAAAAACAAAAAACCGAATATTAATGTTACCCACTGTATATAAAATGGACAGCATTAATATAGTAATAAAAAAAAATTTTAAAAATTGTGTTTATATTGTGGGACTTTTTTCAAATTACATGTTATTTACATATCCGTTATGACGTATTTGGGGTGACCGCACGATGCTAAATATTCAATGAAGTTGGCAGCGCCTATCAAAGGGAATTCACGTGAAGGGAAATGTGCAGGACGCAGTTGCGCGCCATTTTTTAAAATGTAAATTCGAGGTATTATGAATTTGATCTATGGGCTTAGAATTAGTTTTAGATCTATAGATATTAACTATTTCGGTTTTATGTTATGTTCAGCTTTTAAGCTAGAAATTTAAAATTTGATGTTAAACTTCATGTATAATTAATCTTAACTAGATTTTGTTAGTATACTTGTCATATCCAATCTGTGATTTAATTATTGTAATTTGCTTAACCACTGGAGCTGTTGACTTTACATATTGATAAACTTTCAATTTCCGTTCGTATAATTAAAAAAAAAAATTCTCCAAAAACTAAAAAATTCGTCGCAAGGATCCGACAAATAGTAGAATAAACTTATCGCCACCTAAATCATCCAAACACTATTGTTGTTTTAAACCATCAGTGGGTTTAACTTTTATGCTTGATGCTGATAGCAGTGACATTTCAGTTTTGAGTTTAAAGCTTAAGTTTGGATCCTACAACAATATTGATGAAGTATATATTATATATTGAAAATCATTGTTTATTTTCAACACACAATAAACTAATTTTATGTATGCATACAACATCCCTATAACTATTTCAATAAAATAACAATAATAATAACGCTGAATAAAGAATTAACCGTTCATATCCAATTTACCACTAAAATATGTCATTAAATACGTGCCAAAAACTTAAATGGAATAACTCAACACCACACGCCACTAACAGAACTGTTAATTAACATTGAAAGACAATAGAAGAGCATTTTGCGTTAACGATTAAGTAACACTAGGTTATGCAAACACTAGTTCTGTTAAGTTAACAGTGAAACGTCACTATTTCAGAAAATGGTGCGCGCGCATTTGAATTTCAATGAGAATGAAGCGATTTTTATACTGCCATCTTAAAACCAGTAGACAAAATAAAATGATTTGAGCTTAATCGTTCTAGTATCCACTTAGTTTTTTAGTTTAACGAATTTTATGATAATTTGTAGTCCTTACAATGCTCTTTGCGCAACCAACTGAGTCCTTTAATAGTTAATACTCTGCAAGCATTTGAAAGACTGTTTTAACAGAGAGTCTTGAGGAGTCTTTTTGGAGTCCCCTTGATGATTAAAAAATTATTATCCTCATGAGAGATCGACAGAATACTCATAAATGACACTTCCATATGCTCAAAATATGATTGGATGAAAATACAAAAGCAAAATGTAAGCCGATCGCCAATTGAACATCTAGGTGATTATAATATGATCACTGCAATGTTGCTATGCAATCATAGTCTACTCCCTGGAATGATCCAAACGCAATTGATATCTTAAACGGTACTTTTTATTAAGCACATGTCGAAATGTGCAAATTGTGTCATTCGTAAAAATGCTAACGTGAACTGCAAGCTGTACTGTGTGTATAAAAAAAAAAAGATTATTATAAATATATTAAATGGGAACTTGTGAATAATACGTAACTTGGCATAGCACTATCTGTCCAAGTATATATATTAAGTGTGATCTTAAAGTATATGACAGGGACCGTAACAGTTATAATTTTTATAATAAAAATTAAGAAATAACAATTATTTTTAGCGTTATTGAAATGAAACTATTTTTAATTATTATAATTGATTTTTATGATACAAATAAAAAATAATAATTACAAATCAATTTTTATATAAAAATCAAATCATAACTTTTATTTTTAATTTGTATTATAAAAATCAAAAATAAAAATTATGCCGTGATTTTTATTCTAAAAATTGAAATAAAAATCAAATTGAAATATCTTTTGATACAAAGGAGCTAGATCATATATATAACTATATATATGATCTATGCATCAATACCTTTCAGATGATATATAATATGTATGTAATTACGTACTTGTGTATGTATACTTAGTTATCTGTTTAGGCAGTTGCCCAGGCCTCCTATTCAGCGAGTAATGTCTAGACACAAATGATTCAACGAGATAGATTGAATTAAATACTAATCACTATATATATTTACATATGTATACATATATGTCTCACTACCTTCCCTGACTTCCTCCCATAGATTATATAACACTTCATGTAGAATCAAGTAAGAAAAGAAGTCAAAATGTACATATGTGTGTGTGTGCGTGAGTGCACAAAAAGCGAATGTGTGTGACAAAGAAAAAAATTATTGTCCGCGAGTTTTGATGTTAAAGCGGAGCAAGATGTTTCTGTTTGCAAAATTTGTAAACGTTCCTTCAAAGGAAATTATATTACAAATTTAAAGAGACATCTTCAGAAGAGCCATACCAATGACTTCACTTCTGCGCTGCACGAAGAAGAAAGTGAGCCTCAGGAGAAGAAAAGTAAATTTTCAATTACCATCTCAAAAACCGAGGTAAAAAAGCATGCGTGCAATTGATAGAAGAAAAAGTACCATTCTCTCTTTTGATTCTGCACCGTTCAAAGCGCTGACAGAGCAAATTTTTGAGGGTTTGAACATGAACCCTATAACATCAAGGAATGCGATGCAGCACGTCGCCGAAAAATATGAGAGCGAAATGTCAATTTTAAAAGAGCGACTTCAAAATAAGATGCTATCGCTTAAAATTAACATAGCTTCTCGACACTCCAAAGGCATTCTTGGTGTAAATATACAATACTATAGAAATCATGTCATTGAAGTGAAGACGTTGGGCATAATTGAGCTACATCGACAACACACAGGCTTAAACGGAAACGAAACTCGCCAAAACCCATAGACTTAAACGTGGACATAATGAAGTATTGGGAGGACAAAAAATTCACATATCCACGTCTGTACCGTCTTGCAAAGATACTGCATGCTGTACCTGCCACACAGGTTTCGGTGGAAAGGGCATTTTCTGCTCTTAAGCTAATAATATCAGATTTAAAATGCAACTTATTTGCAGATTCGATAAAAATAAAAATGTTCCTAAAACTAAATAAATAAAATATTTCCAAACATTTGAAGTGTTATATAATCTATGGGAGGAAGTCAGGGAAGGTAGTGAGACATACATGTATACATATGTAAATATATATAGTGATTAATATTTAATTCAATCTATCTCATTGAATCATTTGTGTCTACTCATTACTCGCTGAATAGGAGGCCTGGGCAACTGCCTAAACAGATAAATAACAAGTAAGAAAGCTGTAGTCGAGACTGCTCGACTACGAAATCCCCTGAGCCCTTCTTGGAACGAATCATATTCCAAGAATGCTTCGTTTCGATTCTCTAAGCGTAAGAAACTATACATGCAAAAACACGAACACACACACGCTTGTAAGCATGTATGTGTGTGAGCAATGCAGGCGGCTTGCTGTCTCGCTGCCTTCGTTGCCGCGGCACATGGGTTTTGATGAGAAAACTTTGATGATTGATAATTCTGTTTCTAGATGGACAATCGTATTGATTTCTTCAGATTATGATTATGATATTCATATCTACATGCTAAACCAAACAGCATGTCTCTAGTATTTGAAATGCATTTTTTTTCACGTTTGGGGGTGGTGGGGCGAAATGGGGACCGGAATCCAAAATCTGACAAAAACCGAAATTGTATTAAATTAGTATCTATATATATGCAGAAGACTTGGAGACTCTAACTCTTAAGATGAATTAGCTAGAATTTTATAACTGGTTCCCGATAATTTCGTTTATCGATAACTTAGCAAATATACAAGTTATCGAATTTCTGAAACAAACTCGTACTGCGCGTGCAATATACGAACCTAACACAAAAAGAATGAACTCTCTAGCTTTTGTATCTTCGGAAATCGACGCGTTCATACATACGGACGGACGGACGGACGGACGGACGGACGGACGGACGGACGGACGGACGGACGGACGGACGGACAGACGGACATGGCTATATCAACTTTTCTCGTCACCCTGATCAAGAATATATATACTTTATGGGGTCTGCCACGCCTCCTTCTGCCTGTTACATACTTTTAACAAAACCATTATACCCTGATTTCCCATTTTCAATGGACTCAGGGTATAAAAATACATACACAAGTACATAATTACATACATATTATATATCATCTGAAAGGTATTGATGCATAGATCATATATATAGTTCTATATATGATCTAGCTCCTTTGTATCAAAAGATATCTCAATTTGATTTCTATTTCAATTTTTAGAATAAAAATCACGGCATAATTATACCCTGAACCCATTGAAAATGGGAAATCAGGGTATAATGGTTTTGTTAAAAGTATGTAACAGGCAGAAGGAGGCGTGGCAGACCCCATAAAGTATATATATTCTTGATCAGGGTGACGAGAAAAGTTGATATAGCCATGTCCGTCTGTCCGTCTGTCCGTCTGTCTGTCCGTCCGTCCGTCCGTCTGTCCGTATGTTTGAACGCGTCGATTTCCGAAGATACAAAAGCTAGAGAGTTCATTCTTTTTGTGTTAGGTCCGTATATTGCACGCGCAGTACGAGTTTGTTTCAGAAATTCGATAACTTGTATATTTGCAAAGTTATCGATAAACGAAATTATCGGGAACCAGTTATAAAATTCTAGCTAATTCATCTTTAGAGCTAGAGTCTCCAAGTCTTCTACATATATATAAATACTAATTTAATACAATTTCGGTTTTTGTCAGGTTTTGGATTCCGGTCCCCACTTCGCCCCACCACCCCCAAATGTGAAAAAATGCATTTCAAGTACTAGAGACATTGGTTTGGCATATAGATATGAATATCATAATTATAATCTGAAGAAATCAATACGATTGTCCATCTAGAAACAGAATTATTAATCATCAAAGTTTTCCCATCAAAACCCATGCGACCCAGCAGCAAAGCAGCGAGACAGCAAGACGCTTGCAATGCTTACACACATGCATACACACATGCATACACACATGCAGGCGCACAAGCATAGATTAGTCTGTGTGTGTGCTCGTGCTTTTGCATGTATAGTTTCTTACGGGGGGACAATCGAAACGAAGCATTCTTGGAATATGATTCGTTCGAAGAAGGGCTCAGGGGATTTCGTAGTCGAGCAGTCTCGACTACAGCTTTCTTACTTGTTTTTTTTTTGTGCTTGATCTTTTTTAAAATCATAACTGTTATTTGCGGTCCCTGATATGTGAATTAACTTTTACTATTTACTTTTTTGGTTATTTTGTAGTATAAAAATAAATATATGATTATATATATAAATAAAAAATTAAAATTAAACTAATTTTAAAAGAAATTTTGTTTCGTTGCACATTATTGCACATATGACTCGAAAAAGAGTCATAAATGATTCAATAATAACTCGAAAAAGAGCCATAAATGATTAAAAAGATGAGTCATAAGCGACCCATTAGAATCGCGGCTAGGGTACCATTTTCTCCCGACGGAGGAGTCATTTATGATCAGAAAAGGAGCGCATATATAACTATTTTAATCAGTCGTGAGACTCGGAAAAGACTCATTTATGCTCTGTTAACATCAAAAATGCTTTCATATATGAAAAGGCTGCTAAAGGAAAAGATTGAAATATACAAATTGTTCGTTAGGTATTTGGTTTTTATTCTGCACATACATATACTGACATACATACTAATTCATATATTGTTTTCATTATAGTTCTCTATTAGTTTAATCTGTTTTACGTTTTCTCTTGTTTCTCGTTTTACATATTTTCGTTATTATTATTATTATTATTAGCCCAATTTTGTAGCTTTTGCTCTTGCTTTTTTCTTTCTTTCTCCATCCGATTGTTGGGTACACTTGGTGACTCGTAATCTTGATTTCTTCGGACTTATTGTTCTCAATAGTTGCATTAGTTGTGGCTGTTAAAAAAAGTGCCTTAAGAAGTGACAAAAGAATTGATCGTAAAATCGAATAAGCGTAAATAAAACATAAATAATTTCTTAAATGTTTAGTTATTGCATTGCGATCAATCAATCAATCATTGAAACATTTCTCTGCTTGTAGGCAGACGACTGACTGACTATATTGCTTAAGAGCTGTCTTATAACATAATCCAACAACATTGCTTTTCTAACATCTCTGTTAAAGCTGGGCATCTTGTTATATACATATGTATGTTAATCGAGTTTTATACGCTTCGCTGTATTCAACTACATCGACTTTCAATTTCGCTCATCGACATCAATATCTAATTAGTTACATAGTATATATGTGTTAAATACATACATATATATCATGTTCGCTTCTACACTGGCCATTATCTATATCTGTATGAATATTACGTTAGTTGATCAACTGGACGACGGCTTTCCCTTTATTTTTATGTTCTCTATCAATTTCATTTAACTTCGTTTCGTTTCGCTTTTAGTTTAGTTTTTAGTTTAGGTTTTTTCTATTATTTGTTGTAAATTTTTTGTAACGATATGTTTGGTATACAAACTTTATAATACCCTGGACTGGCTAATTAAGGTTTTAGATTTTAGACAGCGCGCGAAATTACAATTTGGCAAATTTACCATTTGCTGAGCATTTGCCATAGAGAAATATACATATACATACATACATACATATATATATATATATATATATATATATATATACATGAATAATCGGAAAATAGACACTGAAAGCATTTTTTAGGGTTTCAGTCACGCCCGGAAATATAGGAAAAGAGGAATATCATAATTTGCAGACAATAGATCGTTGAGGAATTCTTGAACTATATGTATATATAGCTAAAAGATCTGGCCAATCGGAGCATGACTGTTGGGCGTTTTACAGTATATATACATATATATGTATTCTCATTCAATTTTGTTGTGGCACATTCAAAATACGAGTGCTACGTAGCAGCTACACATGCACACACTCATGCACACACTCATGCACACACACATGCTCACTCACGCACTCACACACATACGCACAGGCACACTGAACTATATATGTATACATATATATAGCATTTATGTGGCTGCATGAAATCCTAACTAAAATCATAACTAATATTTTGTTTACTGGCCCAGCTTTGCGGGACTGAGCACCAGCTCCGGCTCCAGTTTGCTGGGCAGCAGCAGCAGCTGATTGCCACGCCCCACTGTTAGGCTGGCGGATGACGGCTGTGATTTGTGTCCCGCTGACGTCGCTGTTCTTGTTGCTGCAGCTGCTGCTGCTGCTGCTGCCGCTGCTGCTCCTGTTGTGGCTGTTATCGAGTGGGCCGTCGCTGGCCTGTGCAATGGCTGCAATATGCTCAGACTTGTTGTGGCCATCCTCGACTGAGGCTCCAGCACCTGGCCGGGTATGCTGGTTGTGGCTGCTTCTGCTGATGTTGCTGTCGCCGTTGCTGCTCTTGCTGCTGCTGCTCCTGCTACTCCTGCTACTCCTGCTGTTGCAGTTGTTGGCGGTGCTGGTAGGGGCAGCAGACTGATCGTTGTCGTTGTCGCAGGGGTGCGACTGGCAGGCGAGCTATAGGCGCTGCTGGAGCCAGTTAGAGTCATGCCCAAAGGACCACGCACTGTGGCTGTCGCGGAATAGGTATGCGGTAGCGCTGGGGGCAGATCGTAGCTCATGGGTTGCGACTGGGAGCTGGTGAGGCGTGTGCTGTAGCCGTTGCTGCTGCTGGTGGTGGGCGTTGTTTTGGGCGTGGCGCCCGTTGAGATGCCCGGACGAGGCGAACTGAATGTTTCTGCTGCCGCTGCCGTTGAGCTTTTGAGCCGGGGTATGGCACCACTGCTGCAGCTGCTGGGCAGTACTGTGGGCGGGGGCATAGGCTTGGCTGCCATTGTGGGCGTGGCCGAGTCCATGAGCGAAGTCTCCTCCACAATGACAACGCCATCGAGCGAATCTCGGACAGTGGATGAGGAGGACAATGACTGCGATTGCTCCAATTGTGGATGTTGTTGTTGCTGCTGCTGTTGCTGCTGCAGCTGCAATTGTTGCTGCGACTGTTGTCGTTGCTGTTGCAGGGCAACACGTTGACGAGACAACTTGCTATTGGGTCGCTCGTCTACGGTGCTCAGTGTTGTTGCTTTTGTTGCTTTGGTGGTACTACTCGTAACGGCAGTTGTTGTTGTTGCTGTTGCTGTTGCTGTTGGTGTTGCATCTGTTGTTGTTGTACGTTTAGTAGACTGCTGCTTCAGCTGAACACATGCCTCCTGCTCCTCATCGCTCATCTCGCACATATTGAGCGCCGTCTGCAACTTCTTCATCTCCAGTGGCGCATCGGCTGAGAAATTTAAAAATTTGAATAAGCTCTCAGGCAGAGGAATTTATTAATTCACCCACCTCCCATATGATCCATGCTCTCCGGCTCGTTTATAATGGGCACCACGCGATTTATGGCCGTTTTCTGTTCATTCTGCATGAAGAGCGATGTGGTTGCAATTTGACGCAGTGCCTCCATTCCCTCATTGAGCATCTTGCTCTGGCTGCGCTTGTGTGCAATTGGATACTTTGGCTGCCACAAAAGTAAACAAAAGAAAATAGATTAGGCGAAAATAGATAATACCTCTCAAGGCAGCAATGAACACACTGTACACACTGTAGTACACAGTACACAGCACTGAGTGCCTGAACGTTGTAATTAAATTGATTATATACCAAAATTATAAGAATGACCGATGTCAATGCACAGACAATCAATGCTCATCACAGAGTAAAATGTTAATACTATGTTACTGAGGATCGTTTAGGTTTAGATTTGGTATTTACACTTAGTGAGGTCCATTAACGATTTGCCGACAAACCGAGACGTGTCAGACGCCATAAACCTTGTCATATATACCTTAACCTAATCGAACATCTTTGGGACATTTCAGAAAGAATGGTACGGAAAACAGATATTAGCAGCCGGGAGTGTCTCAAAACCGCCCTCATTCGAGCGACCGAAAAGTTGGTGGCATCGATGCCCCGGCGACCGCAGGCTGTGATAGAGGCTAATGTGGACCAATCAAATATGAATAGTATTGGTATTTCGACAAATATTAATCTCAAATACAAATGCATAATGACTGTATGCCCAGCAAGAAGACTGTTTTAACAGAAATCGTCTTGAGGAGTCTTTTTTTGAGTCCCCTTGATGATTAAAAAATGATTAATCTCATGCGCGATCGAAAGAAGACTCGTAAATGACTCTTCCATATGCTCAAAATATGATTGGTTGAGAATACAAAAACAAAATGTAAAGCGATCGTCAATTGAGCGAGCAGATGATTAGAATGTGATCATTGCACCGTTGCTAAGCAAACATATTCTGCTCTCTGGAATGCTCTCTATTGTTCTCTTGTGAAATCTAACGTATCTTAACTAAACAGTACTTTTAATGAGCACATGTCGAAACGTGCAAATTTTGTCATTTTTAAAGGTGCGATCCCGAAGTGCAAGCTGTCGTTAAGTGCGAGCTGTGCCGTGTATAAAAAATATTAAAATATTAAAAACTAAACCGAGTGCAGAAAGATGCTACATTGTGACGGTTATAAAAAGTATGTATTCTTTTAAAAAACTTGTGTAATATAATAACATTTCTCGTTTTATTCCTTTTAGATATTACTCATGCAAATGACAGACTGGCAAAACGGAAGGTTTATTATATATATATATATATATATATATATATATATATATATATATATGAATATTTTATGAATTTACTTTTTTGATTTTTTTGTTTATTTTGTAATGTAAAAATTAGTTTAAGATTATATATGCAAATAAAAAACTAAAATTTAATGAATTTAAAAATAAAATTATTTTTTCATTGCCCATTATTGGAAATAAGACTCGAGGAACAGTCTTATATGATTAAATTATGACTCGAAAAAGAGTCATAACTGATTGACAGATGACTCGAGGAAGACTCTTTTATGATTAAATGATGACTCCAAAAAGCGTCATAAATGATTAAAAAGACGAGTCATAAGCGACTTATCAGGAAGAGTCGCGGCTAGGGTACCATTTTCTCCCGACGGGGGAGTCATTTATCCATTGAGATCTCAAATAATGGCATACCAACTTTTTTGATTTTCATTGCTAAAATCCGAAATATCGAAAAATGCACTGTATGCTTCATGCCTTTTGAACGCATAGATCACATAAACTACAAAGGTTAGAGATTTGACTGTTCTAATGTATACTCGTCTATACCATACGCAGTGCGAGTTTATCATATTTTCTTCGATAGCTCACCCTACTTGATTATTATCGATGAAAATCGATAATTTGAATTCGTATATTCTGGAAACTTCAGATCACCAATATATATTCCTATATTGAATACAGAAATTTGTTAATACTCAGATGTTGGGTATCACTTTCTCCACTCCCCACATTCAAAATTATTATTTCAAATACTAGATTAGAAATAAAGCTTCTGAAAGCTTAGTCAAGTGCGTAAACTCCGTAGTGAGCAAAGCGCGTGCTAGTTCGGGAGTATTTAATTGTATGTGTAAAAGAAGTGTTGAGTAATCCAAAGCGCAGAGTTCAGAGTGTATCCTCGTAATTGGTTATATAAAATGTTTGTGAAAATGGGAAGGCTGTGAAGGTTGATGTTTTTTATGAGATAATCTTGCATTTGATTAGATTTGAGTGATTTGGATTGTGAACAGAAAATTATTGTTTATTTTTCAGTTATATAAATCGAGTCTATTTTCGAAATCGACCTCTATAATATGATCTTAAGTCAAGTTTCTGTTGTCATTTACCTGTATAGAGGGCCCACGAGCTATGGAAACGCGTTTGCTCTCGTTGCGGAGCAGAGACGTCGTGTGATCCGCATCGATCTTGTTACCATTTTTCTTGCGAGCCTTCTTGCTGGATGAGATGCAGTGGGATGGGCAGATGCAGAAGAGGATGCGTAAAATGCAACAGATCAGACCCAAACCTGAATATGGAAAAGCGAAAATGAAATGGTTTAATATATGCTGTACGGGTGCCAAAGATATATTACCTATGAGAGAGGGCCCTATAAGTCTTAGCTCCACTGTTTTAAAACCCTTCTCGCCAGTTCCGACGAACGCAATGACCAAGCCCAAAGCAACGGTGCCCAGGCCCACATAGAGAAAGGCATTCGCAAAGGTACTGGGCCCACGTAGTACGCCCAGAAAGTCCTCATCGTCCGAAGAACCGCCCAATGAGGCATCCTGGATCTGTCGAACAAAGCACATGCACACAAATAGATGTATACATGCATATTATTAGTGGTATTTCCGATGATATTCGAGTGCTGTCCCAATGCAAATGCTATTGTGGTCTTCTAGATGATGATCGATTATAGCATATGATAATGAATGTTAGTATTATAAATAACTACAAATCTATAATTTCCATTTATATAGGCATTTCCAATTATACACTGAAAGACATTTTATTAACAATCTATCGATGCAAACAAATGCTAATATTATTATTTATATTTTGCCTTTTGGAAGTGCCCATATACCAACATCTTTATAGAGTTTTCCATAGTTATTCTTAATAGTTGCAAATTTGTTGGGGATAGCACTCGGAGAAGTGTTTCAAAATGTGTGAAAATCTTAGTTAATATGAAAATGTGTGTTTGTTTTTTTTTTTCTTTGGGGTCATTTTGGGGCTTGATAAAGTAAATGGTAAATGCTATTGTAAATTTGAATAATCCTGAAGCCACCTAGCGTCCAATGCGCTGAACATTTGCGAGAGAGGTAAGAGAAAGAAAGAGAGAGAGCGAGAGGGAGAGATAGCGAGGTGTGATCGAGAAAAATGAAAATACATATGTAAATAATACGCTTGGAAAGGGAAAGGGCTGTGCGTGAGAGATCAAGAGAGAAAAGGAATTTCACAAATTGGTGAATTGGTGATTTAGTGATTCGGTGATTGCTGCTATATATATACATCTATATAGATATAGATGTATATAATTAAAAATATATATATATAGGTAGTTGTTAATGGGTATGTACACGGCGCTATGTGAGTGGCTCTACGTGATGAACTTACTCGATTGCGCTTCACCCAGCGTCGATGGCAGGTGGCCTGTTGCTGTTGTTGCTCCTGGACGCTGCAGCGACGGCCGCGCTCCAGCCAAGCGGCCCGTCCCTGAGCGCACTGTGCAGATCGATATACATATATATATATATATATATACATATATGTGTGTGTGTATATATATATGTATATATATGTATACAGATCGATCGTGTGGTGATCGGATGATCGATTTTAGTTACATGTGGACAACGAGAGCATACGAAACATCAAAAGGCGAGTTTATCGTTTATCGATTACGACGACGTATACGACGCACACACACAAACACACAGCCACCCACATACGAACACGCACACGCACACGCACACGCGCACGCAGATTGTGGTGGTGGTGGTGGTGGTGGTGGTGTTGGTGTTGTTGTTGACGGTGGCAGTGGTTGGTTGGTTGTTTGGTTGGTTGTTGTGGTGGTGTTGGTGGTGGGCAAATGCATAGAAAATATATACAGTTACTGTGGTTAGTTCAACTGTGAGAGAGCGGTGGCTTATATCATTTTTATCTTTCAATCATCTTTCAATTACTAATATATATAAATATTTATTCAAAAGCATACAGGAAAAGTAAATTAAAATAAACAGAAATAGTACAAACTCATTTCAGAAGTTCAACGACTAATGCAAAAGCAATCAAATTCATATATATATATGTACTATTTTTTTTTTTAATTTCGATCTAATATTTCAATCCAATTTTATAATTCAATTCAATTTAGTTAACATTGATTTGCTTGCGTTTTAGGGTGACGAATTCACCATCAATTACAACAACAATATAATATAATAACAAGAATAAAGATTATAATAATAAAATACTGAACAGCCAATTGGATAAATATTTTCTTTTCACTTTCCTTTTCTTTGGCTTTGTATTCATAAATATATATTTTTTCGATTTCTTAAAAATGCATTAACACACATCGATTAGGTTTGAACAGTAAACAGTTAGGAAACAGATTAAGGGATAAAAACAGGAAGATTTGATTTGAGGATACTTTGGTTGGGTAGAAAGAGTGAAAGTTGACTAAATGATAAATTTGAAAATAATCAACGAAAATAACACAGTTAAGGGGTAGATAAGCAACTTGAACTGCATTCCAAACACTATTAAAGTAATCATAATTCCATAAGCTTAAATATTTTATATAAAAATATAGACATGGTCATGCCGCAGCTGGAATATCGTAAAGTCGTAAGGCCCAGAGCAAGACAGAGCAAGACATAAAAATATGTAGCATATGTCTAAATGTCATTCATCAAATCAATCATGCAAAGTAAATAAAGAATGGGAAATCATAGCGAATCATATTTGTCGGCGCCCAGAGATAAAAGCGAGTTATACAAAGGCTGGGCATAATTCCTTCATACATTTATCCATAGATTTGCTGGAATGTATTTCAATTTGAATCACTTTGAACCACTGTAGACATGACATGTAATAAACGTGATATATGATCTATATGATTTATTTATTTGCTTTTTAAAGTAAGCTTGCTGCTAAAATCAGACAAACAGAAGTCAATGCCATTTTAACCTGCGCTCACTGCTATTCCTAATCACACACACACACTCGCACACACACAGACACACACACTCACTAATGAGTCGCGACTTGTGGGCGCTACAGAAAACCTCAGAACTCTATAGTCTCTACCTCTAAGGCAGCTACAAAATATGCTGCGTGTTGGTAATAAGGCAAATAAAATGACACACGAATACAAACAGACCCACACACACACACACATACGTATACAGTGCGAGTGTCCTATATACAGAAGAGATATATAGGTGTCGCCTGTGTATACGTATATACATACATACATATATATCATATATAGCTATCGGTGTATGCGAAAGTCTCAGGTTGCACGCTCAACTTTCCTCTGAGTTTTTAAGGCTTTATTCATACCCTGTAACTAATCGGAATGTGATTTAGAATGAGAATAACAGTAGCATTCCACGTACGGTTGAGCTAGGTACAGGCAGAAAGAGGCAACATGATCGATCGATGATTTTCGATCTTCTTTCCTTTTTTTTTAGAAAATTCATAATTACAAAGACTAAATTTACTTGATTTTTATGTATAAACAGTAGCAGCTTCATATTTGAAATCGAAAAATATCGATTTCTATCATATGTTTCAGACTTTTAAAATAGAGGGAAAGAGAGATGAGCTATATATATGTATATCATTTCTATAGAATTCTTGCTCTTATAACTTTCTTTTACATTATTGCATATTTGGTTTATATGTCCTGGTCTATATGGTCTATATGGTCTATATGTCCTTAAGACAGAATAGATGACATAGTCAATTTGTGCTATGTTCTATCCATTTTCATTCCATTCCATTCCAAATACTTATTCGTATATATGTTTGTGGCCATTATTCTGCGACGATCGTACTTTTTTTTTTTTTTCTAAGAACTAAATTGCCAGAGTATCATTTAGTCAGGCACTTTGGTTTGTGTTTTTTTTTAGCCCGATTTCTGTTTCTCATTTGTAGTTTCGTTTGCTTTTCGTGTGCAAAATCGCAGTCACATGGACACTATCGATCGGCACTGTGTGGAACTGTGTGTGCTGCCCGACTGACTGCCACATACATACGTATGTATATATATGTGTGTGTTTAAATATATATATGTGTATAACAACAGTAGCTGTAGCTGTAGCTGCCCTTGACTCGACGTATTCCTGTTGTTGTCGTCGTAGGTGTAATCAACAATTTGCGACTCTGATTGACGAATGACGGCAAGCACACAGCCCAACCTCTCATAACTAGCTAACACGCATTCACGCAGTCGAAAGGGAGGTTCGATAAACAAAATATTGTTCTACATGTATATACATACATGCATATATATCGGTATATATGTATATACATGGGTGTGTGAGTGTGTTTGTTATATGCATGTATGTGGACATGGCAATATTGTAGGCAATTTCGCAGCCAACTCAATATAATAATTATTATTATTCGCTTGTCCACGTGTCGTTGAAACATTTCTCTAGTCATAGTTTAGAGTGGCCAAATGAAAAGAATATTTTGCACACACTTTACAGTTGACACGCCAGTTGTTCATTAATCTTTGACCTTTGCCATCTAATCGTTGCGTATATTAGCTCTGTATACTCGGTATATATGTATGTATATATATGTATGTATATATATGTATGTATATATATAGTAAAAGCTAACGCATGCGAGCCCTCTGTTAACTTTGCCTGTTTCTCCTATTTCCTTTAACTGTGCGTAACGTGGAAAGCTGCTCAAATTTGTTGGCTTTAGCTAGATTTTGTTACTACCCATTGTCGTTGTTGTTGTTGTTGTTGTCGTTGTTGTGGTTTCTGCTGCTGTTGGGTGACAAAACGCTAATGAAGAGCGGACACGAAGCCCATTGCCAGCCAAGCTGCTGTCTAAAATGTCGTCGCTGCTCCGAAAGCTGCGCTACAAAATTTTATGTTATGCTTTAAACGCTTTTATGGCTAATCGAAGAGCTGTCAGCAGAGCGGCTCCATTGCTTTGCTATAAAATAGTTGAAAGGCTCTTCACTTTAAGGATTCTTCTACAATTTAGATGAGGAACATGTCTTCGTTTCACACTGAATCTCAGACAACATTACCAAATCAAAAGCAAACACAGAGACTTTTAATAATAAAGTAAATCACAAATGTAGTTTGTATGACCAAGTGTAAATTAAAAAAACTCACTGAAATTACTTATAGATTCCTAAAACAGGAAAACGTTTTTTTTTTTTTATTATTTTTAAAAGTCTTTCGTTGTCTTTCTTGTTGTCTGTTTTTAATCAGCCCATTTTAGTTGATGAATTAAATTATTTTTGTAACTTTGCTGCTTAGTTTCTCACACATTTGTGATTTATTCGAGTTAATTTCAGCGCATGTTTTGTTTAATAATAATATGTAATTAACATAGTTGTTGGCCATGACTTGTGTTGCTGGTTCTGATTGTTGGCATTGATTTGGTTGTATAATAATAAATTGTTCTGTTGCCACAAATTAGCATGTACTTGGAGGCTACTCCCGCCGGGTGGAGTGGGTGGTGCTCGCCCAAAGCAGGAAATGTCCCACATTAATGACAGCAATTTATTGTGGTTCATTGATTGTTCCGATTGCTCAGTGTGGTAAAGAGGCTTGGCTGACTGCGCTTGGCTTGTCCCAAACAGACAGCCAGAATATATAATGAGCTCTGATTGATTCACGACTTAATCATTAATCAATCAGCATTCTGCGCTTGTCGACATCATAAGTTGGCTGGCAATTGTGAATGTAATCGAAACCGGAAGCTCACATTGCATAGTCCGGGCTAATTGCTGAGAATAGTAGTTAGTGTTGTAAAGCGTCGAAATGCAGCTATTGAAATTGAAGACTCCCTGAATTGCATTTCTCTGAATTGCATTTGAATGGTATTAAATGATTACAGCAACAGTAACTCAATCACAGAATCATAGAATAAAATAGGCATCATAAAGTCGAGAATAAATGTTCCAGTGTTGTAAAATTTTCAGTTTTTTTAACTGAAAACTCAAAATATATGAAACTATTATTTTACTAGGTAACTACATTTGATTTTAAAATTCATTTCAAACATGAAATCTGATTGACTTTACGAACTTTAAGCTAATGTATGCTAATGTATGTATAATATGCATTGCAATTTGTCAGAGACAACTTGAGTCGACTCGAGGAACTGAACTCAAATCAGTTCTGATTTGGCTATTTGCTGTTATGTTGAGTGCAAATGTCTGTTGCTGATCACTAGAACTGGCATGTGAATAGGTATATTTAGATATACGGATAGATGGCAAAACCCTAGTTGAGCCCATAACTTAGCATGCACAACGTAGAGCACGTCCGGGTCCAGAGGCTCAGGACTTGGCATGTGTGCAAACTTTATTATGCAGACTCGCCTCGACTCGAGTTGAGTCGAGAGTTGAACCGAATCAAGTGTAAAAAGCACTTGAAAAACTCAGCAATCAAACGCGCGGCTGGCACGAGCAAAGGCACAGTCACAGCCAGCGTACAGGTGGGCTGTGAGCCAAGCTCTCTGGTTGCGCAGGCTAATGAAAAATGCAGCAACGGAAAGGAGCGGAATAGAGGAAACAGCCGCAGCTGGCACTGACACACGGAAAAGCGCATAAAGATGGAAAAACGTAAAACTCACGAATGCCGCTTTAGACAATGCGGCTGAGTGGAAAACGGAAAATGGAAAGTGGAAAGTGGAAAGCGAGGAAAGGGGCTTATAGAAGATGCTGCTGCCATTCAGGGACACATTGACACACACACACATTTACACAAAGAGAGAGAGAGAGAGAGAGAGAGAGAGACATTACGGGCAATTTCACTAAATGACACTGAATGCCACGCCCCGTCCCGCGTTGATGCTTCTTTTGTTTAGCTGTCGCAGCCCTGAGGCCGGAATGCCTTCAAGGTGTTCGCAGCTCATGCGGCGAATGGTTTTTGTGCCTTTACAAGCAGCTTACAAGTGGTCCAGGCGCAAAGGAAGCGCTGGTCCTGCAGTGAATGAGCTACACAAAACAGCATTTAAACGGGGTCCAGGTATAGCTGATGCTGTTGCTGTTCCCTGAGCAGTTCATTATGGTCAATAATAATGCTTTGGGCAGCTTCAAAGCACACAACCGCAAGGTGACCCACTCGAAAGTCCTTCAAAGGTTGCAGCAGCACATGCTTGACCCTGATTCAAGCAGCACGCGCAAAATATACATGTTACTTAAATATTGGTCAAAATGCAAAGACAACTCAGTTTAAAGCAAGCTCACAAAGTTCTTGTTGTCGAATCGAATCAATATATGCGTCCTTAATGAGCCACTTTTCCCGTTGCTTTATCAATTGTTACACTCCTGTAAACACACTGGGAATGAAATTCAATTTGGAGTGTGTTAAACGCATAAAGCCCCTGAAAACGCAAAGTGCAGCACATGAGGTCCACATGGATGCGGCCACACACTCACACAGAAATCAAAGCGGAAATTGCAAAGAACAAATGCACACGAAGGAAAAGTGTGTGAGAGACAGAGTGAGAGAAAGAGAGAGAGAGAGAGAGAGAGAGAGAGAGAGAGAGAGAGAGAGAGAGAGAGAGAGAGAGAGAGAGAGAGAGAGAGAGAGAGAGAGAGAGAGAGAGAGAGAGAGAGAGATTGAGAAAGAGAAAACAACTTAAACCGAATAGAATTTTAAGGGAAAACCACAAAAGAATGAAATGGTTCAAGTTCGCTTACGAAAGCAGGAAGCGCCGGCAAAAGCACAGATTGTATAATGAAATCGGAATCGGAATTGGACCAGTGGCGCATGGTCTACAGATATGGTCATGGGGGCTTGGCCCAAGGGAAGGTAGCAAAGGGCCAAAGCATCTAAGCCATGGGCACCGCAAATTAAAGTCGTTTTGCGGCTAAATGCGCCGCAGACTGTTATATAGGGAGTGTGCAATATATATATGTTATGCATGTATATATAACTGTATTTGTGTGCGTATGTATGTGTGTTTGTGCGAAAGTTCTCTGGTTCAGTGCGAACGCCCAGCGGAAACAAACGGTTATTTTAGCTTTTCTTTTGTGCCACTTCCGGCTATGAAATACAAGCGGCGTGACGTTTTAGCTTGCAGTTGGAATATTCTGTACTTTACTATATAATAATTGTAGAATCAAAATTAATACTCAATATCGAAGAAAATGAGACCTTTAAGGCATCTTCTCCAATTGCTGTTCAATTCCACTGCATCTTATTTTCTTTATGGGGCTATATTTCAGTTTAGTAGGGTATCTGCTAACCAAATTATTTTATTAGCTTGAGCTTTTACCTTCAAGCGAAAATGTCAAATGACAGCGGAGAATGCAAAGCTAATTGAACGCATGCTCGCAGGTTGATTAGGACGGCGGGAAAAACAATGAGAAAAGTACAGCGGAAATGGAGAAAGAGACAGAAAAAGAGAGATAGAGAGAGAGGGAGAGAGAGAGAGAGACAGACAAAATGGACTTTAGTCATGAAGTATAAGAAAAACCCTGGCAATCGATCAGTACATTCTCACATTTGGCTGCGCTCAATTTCACATTAAAATGGAACCGACTTTCATAAATCATCAGGCAAGGAGAGTCAGAGCAAGACAGACTATGATTGAGAGAGAGAGAGGCAGGCAGGACAAGCGCTGAAAAATATGCTACATAATTTGTTCGCAATAAAATTTTTAAGAAATTGCTGCGCCAAGCACTAAAGCTCACTCGACAGTTCTCAAGCGAACAATGCAGCATGCCAGATGGGGTGAATGGGTGGACTGGGTGGAGGGGAAGATGGGGGGAGAGCGCGTGACCCGTCTTATTTCAGTTCCATTTCATTGCAACTCTATACGGTCGTTGCATTTTGTCCCAGGAAAGGCCCTGTGGCAGCAGCAAGCTTCTACAACTTTTAGCTTGACATCGCGACAAGGTAAAGTCAGAAAGTAGGTTTATTTGTGTGTGATTTGATAAAGTTTTAGGTACTTAGATCCGTATTAATTACTTACTTGGCATACACTTAAAAACAAATGAATATTTGTAGATTTCCCTTAGGGCTTACCACAATGTTTAGACACGAATATAAACAGGCGCGAGCGAGAAGAATTACATCGAAAATCTCAAGATTTTGTTTCAGATAATATATAACGAGTTCATGGCATAATTTATATGGATTTGATGGAAGACTAGAGCTATGTAACAGGCATACGCAATGCCCAGCATGAGTCACATAATTATTTATAGTTTGTGCCTATCAGAGTAAGGCCTATCAAATACCCTAGAATATTTCAAGAAAACGTTGCCAAGGCCAAGAAAATAAAATAAGTTGTCGGAAAGTGCACTAGATTAGTTAATTGTAAAGTGAGTGTTAGTTAGCTTTTTCTTATTGCAGCAGAGGTTAGCAGCCCCACCGTTGCCCTTCAGATAAATCGTCATGCAATTACTGACAGGCCCCACATGTCAAGCCAAAAACAAACAGAAATGAGAAATGTAAAAATAAAATCAAAATGAGAAAAAACAACAACAAATAATGACAATTTTTTTTTGTATAATTAAGCGCATGCGAGCAACGCACAAATAGAGCTAAGGACGAAGATATAGAAATGCATATGTATATAGGTTAAAGTGAAAGGAAGAGAGAGAGAGATAGAGAGGAAAAGTCAATTGTTTGCACTTGTTTTCATAATAAAGAAGAGCGTCAGGCAATGCAAACATGCAAGACACGATATTTGTTTTGTTTGATAATTATACGATAGTTCGATAGTTAGTTGGCCTGAACGAGAGTTGCGATAGGCCGAACGCACGTACACTCACGCGCGTACACACACACGCATACATACAAGCAGACATAAGCTATGCTACTAATCCTAGCGCTAAAATCTTAGTCACATAGAGCATGGGCCACAGCACAGCACAGTAAGAAAGAGAGAGCGAGAGCGAGAGAGCGAGTGAGAGTGAGAAACATTAAAGAGTTTTACAATATTGATATATATATATAAATGATATTGAGAGCTAGATAGAGAGATAGAGAGAGTGAGAGAGAGAGAGAGAGAGAGAGAGCATTGCGGTTAGACGTTTAGACACCAATATATATAAATATGACGATATTATCTTTAGACTGTACCTAATCTCGCTTCGATTTATCTCAAATTTTTGTTTGACAAGCGCGTTGCATACATTAAGTGAGTGTGTGAGAGAAAGAGAGGGAGAGATATACAGAGAGAAAGCGCATGATAAATTGTAATTTGATGTCGCGTACCTGCGTTGATAAAAATAAAAGAGTAAGGTGTAAAGTGTGTGTGTGTGTGTGTGTGTGTGTGTGTGTGTGTGTGTATTGTGTGTGTATTTACTTGACTTCTTGTATTCGATTTTGGTGCGTGCTTCGAATAAGGAGGACGAAAGAGATAGAGAAAATAGAAGAAACGATAAGCAATTTGTATATAGTGTCAGTAAGTGTGTGTGTCGGTGTGTGTATGTGTGTGTGTTTGTGTAGGTGTTTATTAAAGAATAGCTTAAAGATGAGCGCTATGAAACGAAAGCATTTTCCATTAAAGCGCAATTGTCTGTGCTACAAAATGTCCGTAGGACAACATCAGATCAAATAAGAGAAAATAACAATTACAGGGTATGTGAATGTGATATGCACAATATGCAACCGTAAATATGCCTCGCAATTGAATGCAATATATGCTCCCAAGAGTATGCTCTATAGACTTCTGGTGTCCAGAAAGCTCACCAACTCTTAATGATATGAAATCATTTTGGAAAATTTGCCTCAAAATAGGATTGATTTTGTTTTTCCTTTAACTAAAGTTTATAAGCGAAACTAAAATAATGTGTATGCAATTTATATGAGCTGATTTTCAAGAATTTTGGTTTCGAAATTTTGTACAAATGGTGAGGGCCGGCAAAGCTAAACTGAAAGGCTTTCTAGATCTACTAAGAACACAGTATATTTATTATGTGATTATTATGTATGTTGGTAATACGCCAGCTCCGACTTACCCAGAGTGCTGCAAAAGAACTTACAGAACCCAGAACTAAAGTAAAACAAAAACAAAAAATAAAAAATAAACAAGAAAAAACAATCCCCCCAACTCTCTTAAACTAACGCGTATACGTTGCGGTATTTTTTGTATTTTTGTAGGTATTTTTGGTTTAGTTTTTTTTTTAGTTTTCAGCGCTTGCTTCAACATGTGAATGTTCCACAAAAATTCAATAAAATCTCATTGCATTTCAATTCGTGGCAAAATATTCCATTTCCTCTTTGACACTCCCTCTTCGAAATGTCAAAGCGAAAAGTATTTTGTTGTATTTTTTATGCTTTTTGTAAAACATTCAATTTTTTTCTTTTTTTTTTTTTAATATATGTTTTTTTTTTTTTTTTGTGTTTTTGATACTTTTTAGTTTTATTTGCTAAACTGTGGCTTTGTGGAACAATTTTCGCAATTGAATCAAGTTGAGCTCCTAGATCGAAAACGGGAATGAGAGGCAAGTAAGCTTTACAGAATCTTGTTGGGAAAACTTGATACCATTTGTCATATTTTATAGATTTATGCATATTTGTTTGCTAATGTGTGTGTTACTTGTGTTTCTTTGTATTCTCTAGGTACTTTGTTTTTGTTGGTGGTTTGTTCCGGTTGTTAGTTAATGTGGCATACTTTCTTTTCGTTTATCATTGGATATGTTGATTTGAATGTTGTGTGTTGTGTTTGTTTTCATTTCGAAATGACTACAAATAATAAGAGCTTTAAGATGAGCGTCAAACTGAGCAGAAATGATGAGCTCAACGGCCCAATCAATACGCACACGAAATACTATCAAATGTCAACACAATCAACTTGTTGAGTGGCTTAATTGATTTATGCTAATCACTGCGCTAATGTTATATTAATTAAGCCACGCGGCATTTGCATGTGGCTAAAGTGCACTAATTTATGGCCGTATTCGGTGCACAGGAGCGGTTCAGCCGACTTTTGTGGCCAATGATTGCGAAATGCAAAGTGAACTTTGTCTTTCAAATATATTCTCAACTGGTTTATTAATTTACATATATGATATAAATACATTAATTAGAGTATTTTATACTTCAGAATTAGATAAATTCAATGCTTACAATCAATTAATTTAACTATGTTTCAGATAATATTAGATACAAATATAATATACAAATAGAACTTCCAAAAGAGAGAAACCCTGGAACGTTGTTATTGTGTTGTATATAGAAGACAATGAAAAGAAAATTGATTTAGCTCTTTAAATATTGAAATATTTTGTGTGCGTTTGATTGTCAGTTTAAATAAATATAATATGTGGATGGCATGAGTTGGCAGTTTCTGACATATTGTTTCGCACGTGTGACTTAAATAAAGTTGGCAGCTCTTGCAGTACAGTCGCTCTTTGCGCACTCTACGGGATATGGAAGGATATAGGTTATGCATATATATACATATATATATAACATATTTATATATATATTGTATAATAATATACATGATAAGTGGCTCGTTTAAATCAAAGCAATGAAAATGCCTGTGAATATTCAATGCAATCTTAAAGATTTTTCGCTTTCTTGGCAACGTCGACGTAGGCTACAGCCCTGCTTTGCAGTCTATAAAATATTTAAAATATTTTATTGGCCTTTGGCACAATCAAGAAACAAAAGCAAAAACGTTAAACAAAATGCAGACCAACAGAATATTTTAAATATTCTATATGCAAAGCGACAAAAGAAACATGATAGCTCAAATGTGTAAAATTATTACATTAAGAAATTGAGAAAGAGAGAGAGAGAGAGATAGAGAGAGAGAGAGAGAGAGAGAGAGAGTGAGGTGAGAGTAGTCCAGGCAAAAGCAATGGATTTATTTACAGGCATTTTCATTGTACTTTCAAATTACAACCAACTGCAAGACGGCAACGTGAATGGAACAACGCTATTGCGTCACGTAAGTGTCCATTACGTTACGCACACATAAAAATTGAAATAATAAGTAACACGTAACGACAATAAGAGAACTCATGTTGCAAATGATTTTTTCATTTTTTTTTGTTTTTTTTGGGTGGTGAATTTTTGGGTGATTTGTCACTTACTTCCGGCGGTGGCGGCGGCGGCTCTGGCTGTGGCGCCGGTGGCGTTGTCACGTATGTGTTTTTCTAGTTACGCAATTGTATACAAGGAGTTACGTAAACGTAATGTGATAATTGTTTTACGTATTTCGCAACGACAACGAGACGCAAAAAGTGGATGTCAGTTTAATTTTTTGTTTTTTCAAAAACGTAAATAAAACGTAAAACGTAAAAAAGTTGCGTGTTTATTTTGATTAAATATAATTTCGTGTCATTTAGAGAATGTATCGCAACGCACATTACGTATGCGTAGCACGTTACGTAAGTAGTAGCAAGCGAAAGTGACAGCGCGTATAGAACACAGATGTATGTACGAGTATTATGCAAGTGTGAGTGTGAATGTGAGTGTGAGTAAAACCAAAGCGGAGTATCATTGGAAAGTCGAGTAATGCGAGTGAGGAACTTGATCCATAGATCGCTCTGATCAATGGGTCAAGTTTTGTGAAACAATAAGTATGTGTTTCATTAACGTGTGTTGTTCACTAGAAACTACAACATAAAATTTGGTGATCGTGTAAGTTCATTTTTTTTTGTGTTTGTGTTTCGCAAATTGTTTGATGTGCTTTATATTTTTGTTATGTAGATAGTTTGTATTTGATATTCATAGCTCGATTTTATTACTAGTTGATTTAGGTTTTTGTTAAGTTTATGTGGAAAATAGTTGGAAGCGTTTTGCTTGATAGTTTTTGTTGTTTTAAGTACTACGGGGCTAGTTAATTAACAGGAGTTTAGGTGCAACGTGTGTGTTAGAAAGAGCGCACTATATATATATATATATATAGAAACATATATATGTATATATAAATATATATATCTACATATATGCATGTTAGCTTTACTTGTTATTGTGGAGTGAGTGAGAGTGAAGAGCTACACACGTTGATATTTATTTATTTATTTAAAGAGACAGAAACAGAGAGATTAAGGGATACAGAGGGATAGAGCGAGAGTGAGAGAGAGAGCGAGGTAGAGCGTACTCAGTTTACAGTTTGATTAAAGCTGGTGCAATAGGCGAAAGGTGTATTGGTAGTGGGGGTTGGTAGTGCAGTACGAGGCAGTACAGTAACTACATTTAAAGCTATGTGTGAGGGGGTGGGGTGAGGTGACAGACAGACACAGATATATAGATAGATAGGATATTAGATTCTAGAGCATTTATAGAGTCATAGTTGGTTCATAGATAGGTAGAATTGGAGATATAGAGAGAAAGAGAGAGAGAGAGAGAGAGAGAGTGAGAGAGAGAGTGAGAGAGATAGAGACAGAATTAAAGCTGGAGATGGGTAGAGAAAGAGGTGTTTGGGTGGTGTGTCTTAGAAGTAGAGCAAAAGCGCTAGAGATATATATAAATAGATATATATTAATAGATATATGTACGTACTTATAATTGAAAAATAGATGTGAATTTAAGCTAATTGTACAGCGCAAAAGGTAGTTGGCTGGCAGAGCGCTCAAGACTTGAAATAAAATCTATGTAGGTATATCTATAGTTTTATATATGAATCATATTCACTACTAGACTAAAGACAGAGCAAGAGTTAGGTTAGGTACGTTCCAAAGCAGTTGATAAATCTATTTTCGGGTATATACATATATATATTTAATTATATATATGCTATATATGTATATATACTTTCATTGCCAAACAAACTTTTTGAATTTGAGAGAAACTAGTTGTTAAACCTAGCGTAGAACTTGTGCTTCACCTCTAGGCACACTACAAAAGATAAAACTAAAACAAATGCTCTGTAGGGAGGGGCTAGACAAAATCAAAATGGAAAGTGTCTAGGCGGAAAGAAACAGAGACAGAGAGAGAGAGAGAGAGAGAGAGAGAGGGATAGTAGTGGGAGAGATTCAGTAGATAGCCAGAGATAGAGAGAGGGAGAGAGAGAGAGAGAGAGAGAGAGACAGAGAGAGAGAGAGAGAGAGAGAGAGAGAGAGAGAGAGAGAGAGAGAGAGCTTGGAAGATAATCAGATAGTATAGAGAGTAGGGTTTGGGGTTAATTAGCTTATGAATTAAATTCTTTCATTTAATTGGGTTGGATTAAGGTTGGGGGCTTTAGAATTTTATTTTAGCTGATGATTTTCATTTGACGGCTTTTTAAATTGAGAGATATAGAGATGGGAAGAGAGAGAGAGGTAGAGTATAGCGCTCATTACTTATTCCTTTAGATAAGTTTTTAATTATATATAGAAAGTAATTGAACTGGGTTTTGAGTACTTTGCCTTTCTATTCATTTATATTGAGGGAGAGAGTGTAGTACATTATTATAATTAATTATAGTTTTCTTAAATATTTTTGTATTTTTTGGTATTTTATATTATTACCCATGACTCAGGTGGATAACGAGGAAATGGAGCTATTTCTTTAGTTGCTACATTACTAGGCAACTCAAGTCTTCCACCTAATTTTCGTAGCTTTCTTCTTCTCGCCACCCGAGATTTCGATCTTAGCATCAATGCGGCCTGCATCTTGTTTGTTGTTGTTGTTCTTTTTTTTTACTTGTACGGTCAAAAAACTGTTACCTTACGTAGTCGTTACAAAATATACATATATACCTATATATATATATATGTGTGAATATGTATATATAAATATATATATACGTAGAGTGTGTAGATAGTAAGAACGTTTACGTTACGTTGAACTTAGCGTCAGTACGAAATCAATGGGATGATACAGGTTACGTTTAGGAGCTTAAAAACGTCAAAACTAAAAGTCGCGTTAACAATAACGAGTTTGAGTTCGATGTCAATTTATAGCAATATCAATTAGTCAATCAATCATTCGCTTGCGTAACAAACTGTTACGTTATCGGTTCAGATTAACGCAACGTACGTAAGAAATAAAACGTATAATGAGCGCACGTTCGATTAGGCACAAGGAGAAGGAATATAGAAATATATATAAGTATATATATATATGTAATATAGAAGCAGAATATTAAAGTATATATTTCTTTTGTTGCAGTGCTGTTATTGTTGTTGTAGTTGTAGTTGTTATTTTTGTTGTTGTTTTAGTTGTGGTTGTAGTTGTTGTTGTAGTTGTGGTGAGGAACTGCGTCAGTGTGGGTTTTGGTTCCTGGCGCAGTTGGATGGCGGGCGGAGGATGTGCTGCGTTGATCGCCAGTGGTCGGCTCTGATTGGCTAGCTCCGTTACGTCGTTGTTGTGTTATTCCAACGATGCTCTGCGCCGTCACGTAGTCTTGGCCGCTCTTGAACGTAATGATGCGCGTAACGCGATGATGTTTTGTTATAAATTTGAGTTGGTTTTGAAACGGAGATGAATTAGTGAATTGTGATTGCTTAGCTTGTGTCTATTTCTTTTGTGTGTGTTCTTTGGTCCGTTACGTAGCGTTACGTAACGCCTTGTTGCTGTGTCGCTACGTTGCGTTAACGTTACGCAGCAACGTATTCGTTGGTGATTTCATTTTCGTTTGTATTTTGGCATTGTAAGCTATAAACATTTATTGATCTCTATATATTGCCAGAGGCCTTTGGCGTAACGTTAACATAAGCACACTATCACGTAACCGTAATTGATTGCCCGACTGAGTCTATGCATTACCTAACTAAACTACACCTAATGCATACGTAGAAAAACTGTTATTGGTATCAATTTAACTTTATTTCAAATCCTATCGACAAACGATTGTTTTTAAGCTACGATTTCGATTTACGTTTCGCGTGTAAATGAAAAAAGGCAATGTCGTTGTTTATTTTTTTTATTATTTACTTTTGTTTCTTTTTTGTTAAGTTTTTATTAATAAATGGTTTGTGTTGCTTAAGTAATTTGTTGTTCAATCACATTTGGTGCGTTTGAGTTTTTTAATTCGTTTCTATTTGGTTTTAATTGTTATCAGTTTCCATGTAAGTAGAAAATATATTTAAAGCTTTGCACGCAGTTCCCCAATGGTCAACTACGTTTCGTATTTAGTTGCATTAGACGATTTGATTTGTTGAATTGCTTCGTTTTGCTGCCAGTTGCTGTCATCTTGATGTGGAATATATTTTCATTTGTTAATTATTTTTAGTTCATATCACATATGAGTTGCAGTTGCTAGTTTTCTTCTCTTGAATAGTAACTCTTATTAGCATTGCAAAACTTTTCTGTATTGCGTAAAATAAAATATGCGAGTTAGTTGATTGTATTTCAGTTTGTTATTGCTTTTGACATGTGTTCATTTTAAGTCCAGGATTTTACGGATATTACCTAACCCAGAGTGCAATCAGGAGATGTCAATTATTTATTGAGTGCAAAACTCAAAGTGGATTAATATTGACAACCTGCCATATGCGTGATAAGAGCAAGTGCATTAAATTTGAAATTCAATTAAGCAACGATGCAATTTCATAGATTAAAATTCAAAATATTATATGTGTATGAGCGAGCAAAAGAGAGAGAGAGAGAGAGAGAGACAGAGAGAGGTAAATGTGGAAATATTTTAAAGTTTATTTATGGTTCAATTTGGTTACTCTCGAAATTTTTCATGTATATTCATGAATTATATTTACATTTCTTCTTTGATTCCATAAATGGCATAAAATGACAATTTGTTGATTCATTTAAGTTTTATATTATTTTAATTTTTTATATTGTTTGATTGTTGGCTTCATTTATGAGACCTTCGTATTTTATTCAATTTACCAATAATATGCTCTCTTTCCTATCAGAAAATAGCTCGCATTGATAATATCGATATTTGCTGGAAGGCATTTTTCAAGCCAAGACTTATGTATTGATATTGATTTAATATGAGGATTTGAATCAATTTTCAGCTCCTTCGCATTCATCACCACATGTACATAGTGTATTCATTTGCTCAAAGCTCGAATGCCGAAACGAGTTGAGTGCAAAGTTTTGCAGGCCATTCGCCGAAATCTCGACAAAAATCTTGTGAGTAATGTAAACAGAGCAAAATATTTATGGCCAAGCCTCGCATAAGCCGTGTTACAGCACTGCTAAGCCATAATTCAAATGCCAGCCAGAAGAGATGCTGCTACTAAGCACACATGTGCATCCGAATATGAGGCTTGTGCATGTGAATATGTGAGTGTGTGTGAAGCGTGCTATGTATGCATGAGTATGTCAGAGACCATTTCGCGGCTCTGAAAATCTGAAAAGTTGCAGAGCAACTGCTACAGCTGCAAGAATTCATATGCAAATGCTGGAGCTCTTTTGTAGTTTTTTGTAGATGTTACTATTTCCTTGTTTGCACTATAGCTATATTTAGGGTATTTCAGTTTTTGTACGGAAAATGTAACAGGGATGTAACCGATTAGGTAAGTTGCAATTGCTTTAATGATCGGCATGATCGGTAGAGCTACAAAAGATCAATCACTAAGGTATATTTAATGAACAGTTTACCGAATAAGAACACTTTGTTTCAGTTCTTAATGTTACGAGCATGGAACCCTTTGCGAAATGCTAAGCAAACTCTGATGCTTCCTCATCCATCTATAACTCTTAATTTAAAAGTTCTTCTTCTATTTCAAATATGTTACAAGAGTATTCAGTTTGTCTGCAATAGCTCCATTTTCTTCAGCGCTGTTTTTTTTCGCTCTCATGCCCAAGGGCAAGTTCGTAGCGTAACGAAAGCGCACAGAAACTGGCAAACGGGCAAAAACCCAACAAATTTCAATAATTCAACAGCGCAAAGCGGAAAAAGTCACTCGTTGAACGATGCAGATGAAATTTTAATGAAATACAGATTCATGCCACACACACACACACACACACACACATAGTAACATGGCAATGCAGTCAGGGCCGTTAATAGACAATAACATGGCGCACAGAGACCCACACACACACGCACATACACACATGTACACAGATGCAGCTGACATAACAAAAGCTGCTCGCTTGCAACGCCTAAAAGATTGCAACATATCTGCAATTAAACACACACACACACACACACACACACACATACTCACACAGATAGGTTTTTGGCACTGGGCTCTACACATGTTGCCGCTGCACTTGTTGTTGCTGTTATTGCAGCAACCATGTCACACGCTGACAACATAAGCGCTCAAAAGAATGCAATGAAAATTAATTTGCCACATAATTCTTGTCAATGTGTGCGTATAAAAGATAATAATATATATAACAAAACAAACATGCGCATATACATATATAAATATACATCCACACGAATACATGAAGTAATATGTATATACATATACACATGTGAGCCAGCCCAACACTTATTCATTTGACATTTTCCAAGCTTTGCTTTGTAATTTCCATTTGTGTTGAGTGCATTAAAACGGAACATTTCTCATTTATTTTAATGGATACAAATCGGATAATTAATAGGTTCTTGTTAAACAATTATCGAAATATGAGTCAGGGTTAAAGTCTTCATTAGAATGAAATATATAGTTCTTTAAATTTATTTCTATAGAAGAGGAAATTCAATAAATATTTAAGAAATCATTCATTAGCCCAAAGCAACATTTTCATGTATTTGAACCGAGATAAATGTCTCCCAGAGTCTTGATAGTTGGCTCTAACTAACTATTTCTTTGAAAACACATGTATTTCTGTGAGGACTTTAACATGTTCAAGCCTCAGCTTACACTTTAAATAGAGAAAACTTTTGGCTTCCCAAGCAAATGGAAAAGTAGGCGAGTGTTTGAGAGAGAAGGAGAGGGATGGAGGAAAGGCGAAAGTCGTCTATAGAAATTTCCTGATTCCGGCAAATGCAAATTTTTGGCTGATGGCCTCAAAGTCAACTTTCACATTTAAATACGACAGGAGGTGAATCAATAACAGCTCAAAGGTTGACTCTTGCATATGCAAAAGTTGACCATAAAGCCGCAGTTGAGTTACAGTTGCTGTTGAACGGCCCATAAGACTCTGCCCTGCCGATTGGGGAAACATGTTGCACGATTGAGTCCGGCCATTCGAAAGTCGACAGTCGAGTTGCTAATTAATGCGAATTGCCAGCACTTGTGTTCCGTATTCCGTATTCCGTGTTCCATAGTTCGTACTCCGTTTTCCGTATTCCGTATTCAGTATTCACATTTGAGTTCTTGTCGGCAACGTTTTGGCACGGCGTCCGCTGTCTTGTTCACATGTTTGGTGGAAAGGGGTGGAGGGTGCTCGAGTGCTCCGCGGGTGTGTCGAGTGCCTTGTCTACAGGTAATTAAAGCCAGTGAATCGCCTCGAAAAATTTACACATGCCACATGGCGCATGCCACATGCCCCAAACACGTGAGAAATGGCAACTGTCCTCGTTGAAAGCCATGTTATTTGATTGTCCAAAGCAATCATATATCTTGCGAGCTCTTTACTGCTGTATGTTGTGTGTGCTCGGATTGGGTGTTGGTGTTGGGCGTGTGTGTATTGACCGATATTTATTCAGCCGTATCAAACAAATTTGCATGGACTAGTCAAGCGTTAATTGAGCATAGGTTATTGAGTCATTTCCATTCGTTTGATTTGTGGCGCGCTAATTGAAAATATTTATAGCCGCAAACGTCGGAAAAAGATGAATGTTGTCTTTAGTATTCCAAAGTGTTTGTGACTAAAAAACATGCCGTTAATTTATTATTTTTCCTTGATTTTTTAATTTTCATACTACTATCGAGAATATATATCTTTTCTTAAAAAATTTTAGAATTTATCCGTTGCTTCTTCAAAAGCTTTAATGTTGTTCGAGCTGAAAAAAATTAACGAACAGTTTTGCAGCTAGATCTCAACTTTTGAGCTTTTACTTTCTTTAACCTCATCTGAACCACCAGGATAACCAATTGCAGCAGAAGATAATTTATTCTCTTGGAATATTTCTTAGATGGAAATTTAAGTCATCCAAAACATAAAACTGTTTTAGAGACGAATGTGATTTGCAGAACTTCTCTAATCGGCAATTTGTGGGCCCATAAAAATGTCAAATGCAATTGAGTTCAGTGGGCAAGCACGTTATAATTTGTGTCTTTTTAAATGATTTTTATTGTCGATGGCGACGCCAACAATCGAAACACTTGCACACACACACACACACACACACACACACACACGCACACACACACTGAGCGCTTTTGAAGATAAATGCTTGCTGAAAGAGCGCCGCAGCAAGAGCCAAGCAAAAAATCGAAAATGAATTTAAATGTGGTTATATAATAAACGAGTTGCGTTTATCTCGAATCAAAGAAGCCAACAACAACTACATAGATATTTATGGAGAGTGCCTGTAGCTGAGTGTTTGTGGGAGGGAAGTGAATGAATTATGCAAGCGAAATTCAATTTCGACAGCCGCAAAGTATGCTATAAAAAGCGAACTTGAGAGTCCACACTGATTGTCACTTAATTGTATGCCGTCAAGGGCGTTGCCAGTGGGCAGGGTATGCGCATCAAATGGGGTAAGTGGGGCTTCAATATGTCACTTGCAATTACTGCAACAACAACAACAACAACAACAACGGCTTTGTTGCAAAAAAAAAAAAAGAAAACAAACGACAAGCCTGACAAACAAATGCGACAACAGCAGCGAATCGTGGCCAACGACTCTCCTGTGGGGATGATTTTTAGTCAGCCAGCCAACAGGCTGACCATGATGAAGAGCCTGCAAAAAGGCAGTCGATGAGTAAATGGACAGATGGGGATGGGGCACGCCCCACTATCAGGGCAGAGTACAGCAGATAGAGTGCCACAGGCGACAGTTTGAGTAATTATAGAGACTGCACTTTCGGAATGGTGTGCAGTTCTCATTCATTCTTTTTTTTTTTTTTTTTTGGCAGCCTTCACGTAATTGAAAATTAAATTGCTGCTCGATGACAGTTATCGAAGTGAAGAGCCATAAAAACAGCAGAGTGGAGAGGAGGCGAGCGCTTGACAAATGTACAAAACGAAGGCTGTGCAGTTGAGCGTTAACGATTCGATTCAGTCGCAATGCCACAGAATCTTGTTGATTGGTGAGAGTTACATTAAGACTCAGCAAATTGCTTGGGACAGCAATGCAATTGGATTTGCCGATATATCAGAGCAATCTTTGGGAAGAAAGAGTGAGGACTGAATATTATTTCATAGTGTTTGTCATTTTTTGTTTAAATTCAACTAGTTCAGCTAATTCAGCAATTCATTCGTCATTTATACTCAAAAGCTCATAAGTTAATCAACATGTCGTTCACGAGATCGATGATTACACAGAGAAACTGAACAGTAAACAGTTAAGTGAAAATGTTACATCAAGTCCCATAAGTTTGAGCTGCTTTGAGACTTTTCTTTTGTTCCATTGAAACGAAATATTAGCATAATATTGAAATACAAATTTTGCTCAGTTTGCTCATATTTCGCGATCGATCTCCTTATCAGTGAAGTATTTCATTTCATTTTTCAGTTTCTGCTATATATATACGTAGATAAATTTACGATGTGTTCATTCTGAGGATTTGTAAACTTGGAGCTAAGCAACCTGAGTAAAATCTGAGTACAATTGAGCCTAAGTAAATTCTCAAATGATCTATAGATATATATCTTATATAGGGAGATCAGTCACGCTGTCACCATGTTCTGGGGTGCAATTAAAGCTAATGCAGTTGCTTATCTTAATGCTGTCATCTTTTTTAGGTGCTAACTCATGTTCGCTAGAGAGAGCTCTACATATTTTTACACCTTTCGTTGAGCTTTTACTTCCATAACACAATATTTGCCATTTTCATTTTCATTTTCATTTTCATTTTCATTTTGCTTTCCTGTTTTTATGACTTTCTTCGTTGTAACTGTTGTAGTTTTTTTGGTAGTTGTTGTTGCGCTTTTCGTTCTATTTTTCACATTTTCAGCGTCCGCCATTTTGCCGCACACTTTTTCTACTATTTTCCAGCTAATTTACTAGCCGTTGTTTTTGTGCGCTCTGTGTGAGGGAAACATATATATTTATATACCTAGCATGAATATTGTACATATAGTACAAGTACGTACTACATATATATCTATGACTCTCTTAAAAACTTGAGTGTCCACTCAGCACGTCCAAGAGGCGGGAGCCACTGCAAGGGATGATGCGACGTGGGTGGGCGTAGAATATAATAAATTTTAGCCGCCATTCGTTTTTTTCCTGTTTTGCTTTCCTTTTTTTTTGTGGAACCATTTTACTTAGTTGGGGTAAAGCGATTTTGCTTTGTGCAAAAGTTTGTTTAATTTGTGCAATTTGAATACTCTGTAAAAGACGAGAACTGCAGATAGGCTGTGCTACAGCAGTTCATCAATAAGATGCAAGACATCAGAGAGGGAAGAAATAGAAATAGAAATTCATTTAAAGAAGCCTTAGATATTCATATCTCTCCTATTGCAATTCATAATCATAATCATAATTAGTACTAGGTAACTGTCGGTCGATCAGTTCGCAGCTCGCAGCTGGGTAACTTTCTGACGTGCTTTCCGTTTTTCGCTTTTTGTAGCTTTATTTTATAGTTGCTTATGCAAGTCAAATAATTGCACAGCGTTAAGTTTTTTAATTTGTTGCTGTGGAGCTCGTTAAGAGGGAAACTTTAATGCCTCAGCGTTGAGCCACTCAACTTCTGCATTAGTGCACCACTGCACCACTGCACCACTGCACCGCCGCATGGCATCACAGTTACACATCATAAGCCACCGAATGTTGCACTTTATGACACACATTTGAGCACTCTCGTTTACACAACATTTGGCATCTGCTTGGGGGCGTGGCAAGATGTGGGCGCTCGTATATAGGAGCTTGCCAAAGCTTTTAGTAGGCGTCGCATTATCAGCCCGATACAAAGGCACATTATGCGCTTCCGATTTGTTGTTGCTGTTGTTGTCAGTTATGGCATCGCTTCAAATTGAGGTTAGCTATGGTAAAAATGTTACACGAACCCAGACGAAACGAACGAAATGCCCCATTTTGTTGTGCTTTTGCGACTGGGTCAATTGAAGCTGTTGACTTTGGCAGCATCTGCTTTAAAAGATGAAGCAAAATATTTTTGCGGATGTGCCAATCAAAACATCAATGCATCTCTTTAAAGTGTTTACTCTTCAAGCCACGATGCTGAATATTCTAAGTGAAATCCAAAAATAAAGCCACAAATTATATATAATATTTGAATATATTTTTCACAAATATATGTAAGAGGCAGCTGGAGATTAGGATGCCGATCCCTATATGAGCGTCGTCTCAAAAGCTTGAAAGGACAAGCTCTTTGTACCGTGAGTAGGAACTTATCTAATTTGTAAAACATATTTCACCCATCCATTTCAGAAGTGTAAAAAAGATCTACAACAATTGATGGTCCCTTTTAAAGTCTTAGCTGGAGACTCTTTAACAAGCAGAGATTAAATAGATATATTGGATTAATATCCCAAGACTAATTATATAGATTTGGTATATACCAACATATAGATACTTGTGCCATGCAAATAGACAAGATAATTCTATTTGCTTTTGCTGCAGTTTTGCATAGGCTCCAGGGTATCAGCTAGTCGAGAGTCACCAAATTGAGTAAAATTCTACTTCTTCCATTGCTTGTACATAATTGTGATCTAAGCTTTTTCGATCGAGTATAGGTACAGGTGAAAAAGACTTGTTACACATACTACAACAAGTTATTAGAGAAGAGATTTATGTAAAAGGAATAGAATGGTATAGTCCACTCTGAGCGCTGTTTTCATTGCTCCGAGTATTCCATATCAGTCGTAAGATAGACAGAGACAGAGAGCAGTGAATATTATTATAATATATATATTTTGTCTCGAAGAAGTATTAAAGTGTCATGACTGAGCGTGAAACTCTGTTCACTTTATCAGCAGTTCTTCAAGGTGCCATGCAAGAGATTTTTAGATATTGTCAATCAATAAATAAATTGATATTTTATGCTTGATATGTGAAACCGGAACTTAATAATGATAAATAATAGAAGCAAATCCAACCATATGCTTACTCATGTGTATAGTTTTTTCTTTGCTTTTTTAAGGTGATCCCTGCCATTGAGTGATATTTAATGTCGATTAAATGTAATTGAATTAGTTTGAGCTCATCTCTGGTCACACAACTTGCTTTACTATTTGATACGTAGAGTGTGATTTAAATAATTCAACATTTAATATTTTCCGCCGTATATGAATAGTTATATATGGGAATACGTCGGGGCATGCCAACCTTTGTTCAAGCTTTACAAAAAAAAAAAAAAAAATGACAGCCGACAGTTAGAATAGGGAGCATGCATTAGTTAGGTTAGTTTACACGTTACATATTAATATTACGCACATACACACATACACACATACATACATAGATATGCATTTAAAGAGAATTGGACAAGCGTAGGCTTGACTTGGACCGCATTTACCTCGATGTGCTCGCAGACGCAGATGCCCTCCTCGCAGTAGGCGCACAGCTGCCATTTGCGGCCCTTGAAGAGCAGCTGCGGCTCATCGCTGACCAGGGGCTCGTACTGGGTTTGCTGGAATTGCAGCTCGCGCAGCTGCCGCTTGAGGCCGCTGGTGACGCCGAGGTCACTCTGCTCGAAGGCGTCGCTGCGCCGCATGCGATAGACGCTGCATTTGCGTTCCAAAGGACCGCTGGGCGGCTGCATGGCCTCGTCCTCGTCGTAGGCTGTGAGAGGCTGGCGCTCTGCGGAATCGTGTGGCTCGTCGTCATCGTCGGCACGTCGGAGCTTGACTGCTGCTGCCGCTGCGGCGGCGTGCCCTGGCGAGGCCATGGGCGTGGCCGGCGTTATAATGATCGCATCATGGGGAGCTACAAACATGGCCACCGCGCCGGCCAGCTCCAATTGAGATTCGGAGACGGCGGCTTCGGCGGCGGCCGCCGCCGCTGACGTGCTGGGCGTGGCGTCTGTCTCCAGCATCGACATCGCCGTCGTTTTAACGCCGACCGCAGCCGATGGCAACGCAGGAGTCGTTGGTGGCGTTGCCTCCATTTGGGATACTAGCGGCAGCGTTGCCGTTGCCGATTTGTGCAGCTGTCCCCCTGACGCCGCTGCTGCTGCTGCTGCTGCTGCTGCTCCTGGGTGGAAGCCAGCGCTGCTGCCGCTGTGCCGGTGCACGAGCTTCGGTGAGACGCGTCCATGTGATGAGGCAAACTGTTGATAGGGCGTCTGCACGGGACCCCCATGGCTGTGATGCAAATGGCTATGCCCATGGCCTTGCAACCCATGGGCGTGGCCATGCCCGTGCATGTGCGAGTGTGAGTGTATGTGCGTGTGCGTGTGCGATTGCATGCGCAGCTGCAGCACCGACTGCGTGTCGGAGCCGCCCGTCCCTTCCTCGATGGGCAGCAGCGAACGGGACTGCGTGTAGGTGGCACTGAGCTTGCGGCCCTGCGGCTGCTGCGGCGCCCGCAAGTAGCTGGTGGGCAGCTGATGGAACTGCCGCGACTGGCTGCGCGTCGGCGTCGTGGCGCCGCCATGATCAGCAGCGCCGAGCCCGACGCCAGCTCCAGCTGGTTTCGGTGGATGTAGTTTCGCTTGTAGCTGTTGGTTCTTCTTCTGCTGTCGCTGGCGTTGACGCGCCTGGCGCGATGCCAAGGAGGCGCCGCCAGCAGCTGCATACATTTTGCTTACGGCGCTTAGGTATACAGGCTTAGGTAATAAACTATGGCTTACGCTTAATTAACATTCGGCTCTAATTTTTGGTTTCGTTAGTTTAGTTCAAGCATCGATGTGCGTGCGACTTCATAATTTGCAATACTTGGCAGTTGTAGACTAATTTTTCCAGCTGGCAGCTGCCTGGCCTCGCTTTTGAGCTAACCTCACTTCATAGGCAGTTTTAGCTGACTTTTGCTGGTTGAACCTCGTCTTTACTCTTACAACTTGAGCTTCCTTAAAAATCTTTAACATTTAATTTCGAGTTGTTGCAATTCTAATCTCACTTTAAGCTACTCTAAGCTTTCCTCAGGCTACTCTAAGCATATTTTTGTTCTATTTTAACCTCAATTCAACTCTAACCTCACTTTTAGAGTTTCTAACCTCACTTCAAGCTATTGTTACCTCCTTTCAGTTTGTCATATATAAAGCGTGTATTGGAAAAATAAACGTTAAACTTCTTAGCAAAATTTGTATGTTTTATAATGTTTTAGGTGTTGTTGTTAATATTCTTCTCTTTCTTCTTCTTCTCTTTGTCTGTCCCTGTAAATATGCCTAATATGATGTGAGTATCCTCATTAACGCTATGCAGCTCGTTGAACTGATTCGTTTAGGTTATTTCAGTGTAGTATTTATAATATTTGATTCATTCGTTTTCTTACCGTTTTGTGTCTGTATTGACAAAAATGATTGTACTTTGGATTTCTTGCTTAAGCTTCAACCGAGTGACATATACAAAACATTGTTTGAAATAAACCTCATTGAAACCATCAAAAGTAAATAGTTCTCTGGTATAACAATCTTCAAATATATATATGTGTATATAAACTAACTGAATAATACAAAAGCAATTCGCTGACTTAACTTAGGCTAGGGAATACATACATTGTGCAGTGCTTTCTTTTTCTTGTTCTTTTTCTTGTTTTTGTTGTGGTTGTTGGTTTATCAAAAAATATATAAGTATATATATGTCAAAAAATTGTTTTCGCTTGGTGTCTATTTAAAAAATGTTACATTTGGGCTTTGATTTTGTTTTGTTTTGTTTTTATAAATATGTTTAACGACTCTCACGACTCTCTCTACTTATAAATATTTCAAAAATATGCTCTCTTCACAATCGAATATTTCTGTTGCATACTTTTCGGGGCGTATTGTCTGTGTGTGTATCCTTTGTTTCAACTGTCCTCCACGCGGGCCATATGATAAAAATAATTTAATTACTTTTCTCTATTTATACATATATATATATATATTTTTTTTTATTTTTGAAAGCTAAAAGCTGCCTGGATTAACTATGTATATATATAAACTGTACTTTGCTTATCCGCTATATATTTGAGTAGTATACATATAAATATTTGTTTGGTAATTGTCTAACTAGTGTCCATTAGCGTACAAAAAGCCTCTAAAGCTTAACACACACAAACACACATACAAATACATGTAAACAGTTGAATATAGTATATTTAGTTTCGCTTTTTATCTGAATTTGCTTTCTGTTGATTTTTACTTGCAGTTTAATGTGGAAGCATTCATAAGCACGTTTAAATTTTCCTATTTGGTTTTGTTGGTTTTTTTTTTTTTTTTAATTTCTCAATTTTATTTTATACACACAGTTGAAAGAGACACTCGCATACACAACGCTTGACTACATTTTCAACAATCTGTTTGTTGTTCTTCATGTGTTTTGAATTAAAAATTGAAATTTGTTGCTTGTGTTGATATATCGAGCAGTGCACAACATGTTCTTAGCGGCTGTTCAATTTAATTAGTTCCTCGTTTTATCTAAACTTATACATAAAGACGGATTTACTGCAAGGAACACGACGATAATCGATAATAACAGTAACAGCATTCAAATCAATCTGAGTATATGATAGACGCACATCCTTAATGCTAAGAACTATTTGCTAAGCTGTAAAATGTATTTGCAAAGATGCGTGTGTGTATGTGGGGTATAGAGTGTGAAAGAAAGTGATTTAGTTATCAATAGTAATCAATATGATTCTTAAAAATAGATTAACACCGTGTTGCAAAGTTCTCATTGGCATGCCCCAACAAAATCAGATTTCAATATGTTATACTTGTTGCAGAAGTCTTCAAATAGTCGTGGAACTTGTTTACCATAAGATATATAAATATTTCTATAAAATGAGTTTTGATGGAATTGCAAAAAAAAATATAAATAAGAGTCAGGAGTCTCCGACTTCAAAATAAATAACAAATATATACTCATAATATGCACATATAAAAATATATAAAATTTCTGTATACAAATTGAAAGTTTATACATTTTATAGTATTCAAGTTATACTTGACAGAAAACACACTCAGTATTAAATCATTCAATCGTCACATACAGCTTCCCATAATTTACCCAGAACTTTATTTTCTATGAGAGAGGTATTTTAATATTAGTATAGACAATAATATGTGGTTGCAATACTTGATTTTTGTGTAGTCTTCAATACAAGTCTCAAGCAATATATCAAGTGCCAAACATTTCCCAGCTGAACGAAGAAAATCACAACTTTTTATTACACATTAAAGATTAAAATTTTCCTTTCCTTCATTCAATTGAATGCAACTTTACACTCATCCATCATTAATCAATTTTGCGACTCGTTATGGATGATTTGTTGAAGAAGTAAAGAGCAGAGCAAAACGAGAGCGAGAGTGAAAGTGAAAGAGAGCGATGAAATATCCATTGAAAACAATTTTCACAATCGCCACACCCTTGGGCCACACCCCATTCAAAACTCATCAAACAATAAAATGCGCAAACTTTTTTATTTTGACTTTCACTGTGAAACCTTCAAGTTCTGCCGCGCATGAGAAATAAAAAGCGAACTCATCTTCATGCGAAAAGTGAAGAATATAAAAAATTGAAGCCAAACTTTCCTCACCCATTCGCATACACATACACACACACACATGGATATATACTGGCATGCAGTATAAATCTTTGAACAGTCAAATTTTGTTAAAATTTCAGTCATAACACAAATTCAACAATGCGCCAAATGTTGAACAGCAATGAAGAGAGAGTGAGGATAAACATTGTAGCTATAGCTCGATATACAACTATACAGTAAAACTATGTTAATGCGCACTGTGTGTGCTGCGACTTCAACTCACTTCCATTACAATGATTTCTATTTGCTTTTATTTGTCATTCCCTGCAATGTGTGAAGAGGCGTATTTGCTGATTAATTATAATTAATCTAAATTATATTTTCTTTTCAAAAGTATTACAAATATCGATGTGATCAAGAACTCGAGATTAATTTCAGCTCAAGCCTCTTTCACACATATTTGAGAGTCCTAATGCGTACTGAGACTCTTTGGGTGTCCAAAGAGTCTCAGTATGAATTAGGACTCTCAAATATGTGTGAAAGAGGCTTGAGCTGAAATTAATCCAATAATAGTGATATTCTAGCACTGCCACTAATAATGTTATTCCAAATATCAAGCATTCAGTTTCAGTTGCACATACAGAGCGATACATACAGTACTATAATAATTGTAATTTGATTCATTATTATTATCATTGATCTGAATGGTGGATTATTGTAGTATCGAGAAGCGAAAGTAATTTCTGACTACAGGGTATCAGCGTATTCGTCACTCTTTGTTATTGCCTCTTTGGTGTTGTTTGTTTTGGTTTAAATATTATTACACATAGTTTCATGTATTCGAGAATATTTTTAATTTCATGATTTTTCCACGTTGTTTCTTCTGGCGGTTCCTTTAACGCGCTTCACATGCAATTTTGTCGTAAACACGCGAATTAAAAGCTTTTTTGGTTTGCAGTTCCTTTCGGCCTGTTGTACTTTGCCAACCTTAACATTTGCCATGACTCGGCTACGTAGTCTGCAGCAGCGTTCAGGGTCATAATGAGCGCCAACATATCCTTACAAGTCAAACGCACGCCCTCGCGTCTTTTCAGCCATTTCCCCGTTCTGCTCTAGCTCTTTCAATTTAATTTTAGTTAGTCTTTTTTTTTTTTTTTTTTTTTTGCTGCGTAAATTGGCCAATTGCAAAGGCTGGCAGAGTGACGACAATATTTAGGCCCTTAAACCGCTTTGTTGGCGTGTGGCTTATATAACAATTTGTTGATGCCTTTTGGCGCAAAACACGCACTCAAGGCTAATTAAAACCCAGACCCACGGCCACGCCCCAACACTAAATGCGACGACCGCTGACGACTGGCATTACGGCCCAATTCCTATACATTTAAGGAAGGCTATATTCGCAGCAAGTATGCCAGCTGCCAAGCCACGATAAATGATAGTAAACTGACGCTGACGTGTTGTTGGCTCATCTTAGCTAGTTTCTAGCTTGCTCGAAGCGAAAGACAAAAAGTCAAATGTTATTCTCATTGAAAAAATGTTGTATTGATCAAAGCGAAATACAGAAACTTTTTATGTACATATTATTCTTGAAAATAACTGATATTTCCAAGAAACTTGAACTTGCTCTGAATTGCAGAGGCAGACCAACATTTCTGATTTATAGTATCTATGATGGCTCTACCATCATGGTAGACATATGTACATATATTTTAAGCAACAGAGTCCAGTTCTACTTTGTTTTATGACGAATAAAACAGAGTTCAATTAAACTCAAATAATATAGAAAGTATTCAACTCTCAACATGAAGAGTGCACGCAGTGTATGTATACATATGTATGCACATATATGTATATGTATGTATATGTATGTATGAGGCACTTTAAAGGCTGAAAGCAATGCGGATACTACACAAATCCAATATTCCTCCATATATTATATTTATATTGATATGTATGTATACATGGATTAATAAGAAAAAAAACCATATATTTATTTTATATTTTGGCTATGAATATTTATGGATAACCGAATTTATTCGATTAAATACTATCAATAATATAGATTACAAATATTCTAAAAGGCAACAGAACAAGAATCTCACACAATAGTAATTTAGTATTATTTAAATTTGATGAGTTGTCCTTTTCAGCTAATTCCATGCATTAACAAATAATTGCCATTTTTACTATTCGTGATAATGCTTAATAAGAGTCTGCGAGCTCATTTCATGGTTGTACTGTAAATATCTGCAATAGCTGAGAAAACTTCCAATAATAAATTGATTTAGGTGAAGCGGGAGCTTAGAAAGTTCTGGCAATTATTTGCAATGTACATAGTATTCGCGTGCTGGACACCAATTAAAATGGGGCCACGTGTAATATGAATTTAGATGACAGCAATTAATGCTACCAAATGACATTCCATGTGGCTGGCAAAAAATCAATACAATTGCAAACTAATGGCATTTGGGGCGTGGACTGACGCCTACTCACTAAGCCGAACATAAAAAGCCAAATAGAAAGTAACAAAACATGAGGCTAAATTATGCAAGCTGGATAATTACAGCCTGATGCTGTTTTGGTCAGGTCTGTGTAGCATTATAGTTAAAAGAGCAACCCCCTCCCACACACACACACACACACACACACTCACACACACGCACATGTGAATGAGTCAACTTGTGCATAGTTACGCAAATCGAGCGAACGGACGAATCGGCCACAGGAGACTTTCTATATGAAAGGGGCCTGAACATTTCCAAGCAGACAACGCGACGTATACGTCATGCGACTGTCAGAGGAGCAGTCAGGCAGCTAGGCACACAGCTAAAGGTAGAAGGCAGCCCAAGCGATTTCCCTTTATTCATTCATGGCGCATGAATATCTAACAGCCACACACAGACACACTTAAAGACTATCTTTCCCCTTTAGCCACACAAACAAGCCGCAGACTGTTGGGCATTCCAAAAATCTTCTGATTCTCATGAGGTTTTATAAAATTGATGAAAATTTGCATGCCTGATTATCGCAGAGCTATATAAATAATAAATTATTTGAATATAGACTTTTATTTTCGAAGGCATATGACATATTATCTGTCGTATATATATTTGTACAGAGTGAGATAAAAGAAAAAGAAAAATGGGAGAGAAACATTAAGTGAGTGTATATAGGCAAGTGTATATAGTATTATAGTCTATATATACCCCTGTGCCGGAGACTACAAGTAACTCGAATGTTCTTTATATATATGAATTTTAGATAAAAGGAGAAGGATTCATAATCAATCTCAATTTTTGGAATAGATGGTTATGCATACAGTTGAACAAAATATTCTAATGCATGTAAATGTAAACTCGTTCATATATTGACATTATTTACAACTGAATTATGTAAAATGTTGCTATTCATCGAAACGATACGAACAGACAGAGAGGGATATATGCATCGCACGCATCTTTGTCTTTTATTGGTATGGCACATCTTCTTCTGCCTGTTTTGTATTATTATTATTATTATATTATTTAAATCGCTTCTTAATGCATTCAGTTTGTTATTGTATCTCATTTTGTATTTGGGAACCTTTGGCTTTTTTGAGTCATTTAAAATACTTGAACTACTAATAATAAAAATTGATTACACTCGTATTAAAATAAGCATATTTAATTTCTATTCGAAAGTGATGTCTGCATTAACTTTGGCGTTTTAGCAGAGCTTTGTGTATCTGGGAATAAACTCGATTGAGTCATTTATGCGCAAGTTTGGCCAGCCGTGCAATATGCATGCAGAGATATGCGAACAGGCGGCGCCCGAGCAGGGACCTGCCAATGCGTGCCACACACAGCCACAAGCACACATACACACACACACACATACATATATATATATATAGAGAGAGAGAGAGAGAGATACAAACGTGGCAGCTGTGGCACGTAAAGTTGTCTACGCAGCAAGCTTCGCCAATCGGCGCTGGCTGGCTGCCGCATTTGGCTTTTGTGTGTGCGCGTTTTGTTGAGATTGAAATTAAAATTTAAATTTATTTTCAGTTGACTTTTGTGGCGTGCGGCCAGCGTTTTGTTTGCTTCCGCTTGCAACGAGACGTTGCACACATCACGCAGCTAGTGAGTGGCACAAAAAGCAACCATTTGATTGCTAATTAAGCGTGCATTTGTGAGCTTTTGTTTTGTTTGTTTGTGAACACTAAAAACCATAATTATATTTCTACTCTCACATAAGACTAACATTAATCTGTGACTGAAGTGAATGAGACAACAGTTGGTCCAAACACATGCTCAATAAATTTTCCATTCAATTAAGATTTCATTAGAGCTCAGCAAGCATCGTAGATCAAAGACTTAACCAAAGTAAGACTCTACCAAAAGTACATTAGATTGGTATGCAAGGCCTTTGTTTTTCTGCGATGAGAAGTTCCCTTTAATCAGATCTTATTAGTCAAGAGAGTAAGACAAGGCAGAGATAAATGTTTATTAAGAGTGAAAAGCACTTCATGGATTTCGATTCATATGTCGAGACTATAACTAGATCGTTAAAGATACATACATACATATATCAATATGCAATTGAGCCAATATTGTATGACTACTTGATGTAGTATTTTTATACACAAATATATAATTGCATATTTGATATCTTCATCTAAATATCATCTAATTTCTTGGTATTAGTTTTCTTGGAATTTTAATACATTTCTCATTGAAGAACGCTTTTAAGGTTCAATATGCTTCAATTGATTTCTATATTTTGATTGAATATGTCTCGCTGTAAAAATGAATGCAATAACAGGTTGTTGACACTCCCAGCGGCTATTTGCATACTTTTTTGACTAACTGTCTATTTGTCAATATATCCCACAGCGACTTTGTGAGCGAAAGACTGAACGAATCGAGGGGAGAGAAGTCGAGCAAAAGGTGGAACGAGTCAGAGACATTTTGAGAACATATTGACAAGCACTCTAGGGTGTTGAGTTTTCGTTGAATTTACTACAAAACAATTTCAAAGCCATTGCCATGCAAATGTGTCAATAGAACATACACACACACCCACATATATATATATATACTATTGAAAGGCTGACTGGCATATGTATGCGCCACGCTCTTTGTATATAGGGTAAGCCGGATATGTTTATAACCAGCCAGCAACCGGAAATATTATTGATTATCGCAATGTTAAACGCTTACTTCGTTGCCGTTTATACTGTTATTATTATTATATCATTTCCATTTATTATAGCTACTTTCCTTTCCACGCCGCTGCTGCTGGCACGCGCTACATGTGCAAGAAAACATATCAATTTGATAGCAAACTATTTTCAGGAACTTCCACGACCGCCAACGTCGAATGTCCCCCTTTTGCCTCATCTTAGGGAATTTTTTGGTATTTTTGGCAAACAGAACGTTTGATTTCTTATGTAAGTGGAGCAAGTGGCAAAACGCAATTCCTTTGCAGCCTTTGCTGCTGCTGCTGCTGCTACTCCTGCTGCTGCTGCTAGTGCTGCGGCTGGCTCGATAAGCAGCTATCTACACCCCGTCTCGTTGTTCCGCTAGAGCTGTCTGTTCCTACTTTAGTCTTGCCTGCCTCGCTGTCTACTTCCGTTTCCGTTCGCGTTTTTCTATCTTTCTATTTTTCCATTTTTCCATTTTTCCATTTTTCCATTTTTTTTATTTCTATTCATCGTCAACAGTTGAGCTAGACATTTAGTTGGCGAGAGGGCGCATATTGCAGCGCGGCAGCGACTGCTGTCACTCATAAGCGTTTCCAGCATTGATATCAAATGTAGGCGCACATTTTTAATTAAAATATTGGAGTCGAACGGACTGACTAGCTGACTGGCATAAAAAGCCTCCTGCAACACAGCCTTCAAGTGTTTATGCCACTGACATTGAACGAAAATCTAGCACGCACTTGGCATGTTCCAGCACAGTTTATGAAACGGGTTAGCTAAATTTAAAGAACTAATAAGCTATATATGATGTATTAGTATGAACTTGCGGATATATTTTAAGCACTCGATTTTGAGCTATTTCTGCTCGCGACCAACACGTCGTATACATAATATCTCAATATTGATTCATGTGTGTGGCCATGTGGCGTACACATAATATCATTTGCTATCACTTCAGCTTAATTGAAGCCGTTAAGGCCCATAGAATGGTGCAATGGGCGTTAGATTAAGACAAAGCACCTATGCCATGGCCAATGGCCCAATAGGCTAAAAGGCAACAGGCAGCCCAGGCAAATATCACATAAAGCCAACAGCCACAACAACAGCAAAGGGGGAGGTACATAAATTACAACACCACAATACTACAGCACTCGTTGGGGCAGTACAGTAGCTGCTGCTGCTGCTGCTGCTGCTGTTAGGAGCTCGATCCCAGTCTCGGACCTCGCCACATCCCATTTGAAGCATTTAAAGCGCACATTGTGGCTCGCTGCAAAGTGGCATAAAGAACGCCATGAAGCGACTGTGTTTATTGCCTTTTATGTGCTGCCCTAATGGCTACATTTGGCGCCCCAAACATGGGCCCGTTGCCATTCCCAATTCGCAGCTCGAAACACAGTTGCCATTGCCATTGCCGCTGCAGTTGGCGTTGCAGCGCAGCTTAGTGTCACCGTTACAGTTGATCGCAGCAAGCAACAGTTTCCGAGTGCTGCATAAAAAAGTGTTGCCCAGCCATGCGAGCAGTCAAAGTATTTTATGACACGAGAGGTTGTGAAAATTAAATTTGATTTTTCGACTCTGCTGTAAAATGGCGTGAAAGTCTCCATCAGAAACTAACAACCTAAATCATTTTAAAAACAATTCTTAGTAAATACTCGCCTCAGCTTCAGCTTCATCATAATTAAATGCCTGCTCGGCTTACAAACTACTCGATTACATAGAAAATAAAAAAATAATATGAAATAAATGCAAATGGCGCCAAGCTGTAATGGAGAGTCTCAATGTATACAAATGATTGTCCAACTGCCATAAAGTAGAAGTTTTTCTTCAACCTTTCAACTGCAAAATAGTTGCACTTGACTTCGCTTCCGTAACGCCCACTCCACAGCGCTCACCTCTCAGGCAATCTCTCTCTCTCTCTCTCTCTCTCTGTGTCTTTCTCTGTGTGTGTGTTTGACCTTTTTATTGTGTAGGTGGGTGTTGGAAAGGGACTCGGAATTTATTTTGCATCCTTTTCTGCATTCAGTAAAAATTTCGCAATTTATTTTGCTTTGTATATTGAGGTCAGTTTTTGTTGTTGTTGTTGTTGTTGGAGTTGCTGACGCCTTTGTTGACCAATAAAAAATGAGGTTAGTTTTGTTTAGACAGGCAAAACACAATCCAAATCGAAAGTGGAGGCAGATAATATATTGTATATATAACCTTTGAGCGGACCAAATGACACGCAGCAGTAGAAGAAGCCTGGCACACGAGGGTCAGCATAAAAATGCTTGACATATTGACACACTTGGCGTATGATTGATTTTCCAAGTCCCAGGGCCATTGAAACAAAAGAAAACCCACTCGAATCGGCTTGCTCTGGATATGAATACGGCGTAATTAATAGCGAGCGAGACTTGTTGATTCAATCAGTGACATGCAACATGATAATGCCACAACTGCACACTGTGTGCACAGCGAGAGGCGTTCGTAGAACAATCCTCGACTATACAAATAAATTGCTGTGTAAATACATCGACCGACAACAAACAGCGCCAGGTTACATTGTCATTGTTATCTACTGCACAGCGTGTCCTGTTTGCCCATTCAGTGCTCCTCCCTTCGCACGCTGGGAACGTCAACTGCCAGTCAAAGTCAGGTGAAGGCAGCCAGGTGAAAATCGGAAAAGCAACGCGTTATGTAAATGTTAAATGGTCAATGACAAAATTCTATCTTGTTGACGCTTCGGTTCGCTGTGCATGTTGACCCAACTCTCAATATTCGATCAAAGCCAGATACATCCAAATATATATATATATATATGTATATAAACACGTATATATGTACATATTATTCGTATACACACTGGCTCATTGTAAACACATGTATTGGGATCAAGCGAAAACCAATTGGGTAAGGGATTTGTATTTGGGCTTGTTCAAGTTGGCAGTCAGCGCAAATCTTGTGTTTATATAAATCTGTCTTATATCTGTCTTTTGTGTCAACAATCATTTGTACTATTCAAAGCTATATATATATATATAAGCATAAAAATATTTCCTTCAAATCTGTGTATGAGAGTAGTTCTTCGGATATCATTTTGGTAGACTCTTCTCTAGTTTTAAACATCATAGCAATCCTGTGCGAAGGACATATGTAAGTAGCCATCTCGTTCTCACTCAGCGACACCACGGGACCACGTTCAGCAACAGCTATAGTAATCTCTCTCCTAGTGACAATACATCTTTTAATTGTCACTAAAATGCTAACTCACTCGATTAGTGCTACCTGTCAGTATCTCTTTAATAATACAACAGCAAGCAATCGCAGCATTAAAATACAAACATGTTTTGTTTATTTGTTCATATAGACATCATATCTATGTATGTATATATACTCGACACATACATGCCGAAATCAAGAGAATATATCACTTATTAAATGAGGTATACTGTAGTATGCATACATATTGAATATCCACTGTACCAAGAGTACTTAAAGAATACACAGTCCCGGTCTTTAACCCGAAATATGAGTCGGTCAGCGCTCTCCCAGAATATGCAAGTGTCAGCATTCTTCGGAGAGGCGCCGACCACTTGGCAGAACTCAAGTGTATGCATATGCACTATAGCTCCAGTTAAGAGAGCATAAATACGTATATAACATATACCTACATATATAACACATAAGAAATATACATAACCGTCTCTCTAGGCTGTACAAACCTTATGTATCGCAGCTAGAGACTTAGGCTTATTTAGAATTAATGTAGAATGTTTAAGGTCAGATACAACGGAACGTTGGAAGCGGCAACACTGCTGCCTCCTCGAAAATAAGAGAAATTAAACATTAAAAACAATAAACGTTTTTAACTTATTACAATACTCAGTCTTAATATTGGGTTCTCTCAATATTAAGGTAACAATTCATCAGCTCTTAAATGCCCATTGGGGCTAGACGATTGCGAGACGAGAACTAAATTTGAGATGCGACCTTAAGAACAAATGTTAGTGTACGCCAGCTCTTGTTGTCTTTGTGTATGCTTGTGTGTGTGTGTGTGTGTGTGTGTGTGTGTGTGAGTGCGTGTCAATGAGGTGCACTCAAAGTACCATCAGGTGTCGTTGGCAAACGGTGGACGGCAAAAGATGCAATGCAATGCAATGCACTTGCAGCGTTTACAAAACAGTCTGCCCCATGCCACTTGCCACATTCCACATGCCTTATGCCATATGCCAGCTGCCACGCCCACGTGTGTCTTAAGGGAGCTTGTAACCCAATTAGGTAGAACAGAAGCCACGACAGATGCCAATTCATTTTTGGCATTAGCCAGAAGAACATGGTCAACAATTTGAAGGCTATCTACCAAATTTGCATTCCCCATTTGCATTCGCCACATTTGCATTTGCGTCACGTGCATTTAATAATTATTACTATATTTCTGTTATGGTATGTTTTTTTTTTTTTAATTTACATATTCAAAGTGCGGGCGACAAAGGCGAAATGCAAAGTGCATAGGACAAAAGGTACAAAAGCTTCGCGTATGCAAAATAAGAAATGCTGAAAAAGCGAAAGGAATAAAATTAAATAATATGAAAAAAATGACCCTGGCAGCGTTGGAGGGCAGAACACAACCTTAGGGCTGCAGCCTCCAGCTACAAAGAATTAAGACTAGTCTGGTCAGGAGTGCCCGACTAGGAGATACCTTGTCACCAGCTGTTTGGTATTTTAATTGAGCGAAATTTATTCACTGATTAATTTATATAGATTTTGTGCATTTAAATCTTGTTACGAATCAACTGATTGGAGCTCTACCTAATAAATCACTGTTACCATCAAATGAAACGAAAAGAAATTTGTATTAATTAATGCTTGTAATTATTGCGAATGACTTTTGCAGCTCACATATTCATATGGCATATGACACCCTCACTTGCTATGATAACAGGGTATACGAGAAGAAAGAAAAAACGTTCAAGTAGAAGCCTAGAGTGTTTGCTTCCTGGCACACAACAACAGCAGCCACACTCACACACACACACACACAATAGCTTGAGTGTGTGTGGGCTGCGCTCATAAGTAGGCAACAAACAAGGTTTACGGCAGACTGCGGGGTAGTGACAACAAAGCAAAGCGCTTCGCAAAGGCTAAGAGGCTATACGGCACAGGGGAGGAATGAGAGCTCAAGAGGCACGAAGGCAGAGGAGGGAGGCAGGGAAGGGTGGTGGGCGTGGAAGAATTTAATGGCGTGCTTTTTGGGTGCCATATTGACTAAAGCAATGCTTAGCCGTAGCTCAGAGTCTACGCTCTGTAAATTAGGTGCTTAGTCATTACGGCTTGTTGGCATTTAAAAACGGCGAAAAACGAGGCGCATTTTGATAAGCGGCTACAGTGAAGCCCATGTAAAGCGATTGCCATGAACTAACTATATTCTCTAGTTCTTCCAGGGCCATTGAAATGTATTATTCTCAGTGAAAACGACCTACTTCAAGTAGTTCAAAGTAATAAAAAAATCATAGCTGCAACTTCCCTGTGCCAGGCTTCACTGTTTAATTACGGAACAAGTGTTTTACATAAATGAGAGTCCTGCCTGAAAGCCTGTACATTGGGCGTGGCTATTCAGATTTAGCAATGTTAACTGCTGTTGTCTTAGGCCACAACTCCAACCCATTTGCCGTTGAGAGGCATAGGCTTAAATGCAAATTCAAGTTAATAAATGACAGGCCTATCTCAGTAGATCTCCACACAAGCTGTGTCCATAAACAACCCAAAGAGCCGAATAAGAGCAAGCTAAGAGTGGAGCTGAGGCTGATTCATTATTAAGCATTCGTCCCCCTGCCTACCCCCACAGCTTCGATGTCGATAAGCGTAAATTTGCCAAATACAAATAATCTTTTTGTTTGATTGGCCTAATCCTGCCCTGAGATTAAAATCTCAACAGACAGAAAGCCCAACCTGATAAATATGCCGGCTTTAAAATCTAACGAGCCGCTACAATTGAGAGCCATTGCACTTGGCTTTCAATTCGTTTTGCTATTCTTATTCGTAATGCATATTCACGGGCAAACAGAAGAAGCTGAAGCGTGGAATCAAGAGCTGCCAAGTTGTTACGGCGCATAGATTTTTATGACCCCATTGCAAGAGTCTTAGCACACCCTGTAGAGGCAGCTCCACGGAGCGGGCATTTTGGGGTGCTCGACTCGGCTCCATTGCATTTCAAGTTTCGCAAAGTTTTTAAGTGCTGCACATTGCCTGATTGGCTGCCAGTGCCTGTGATTTAAGCTAATTGCCTTCATGGATGAACGAGGCACTGCACAACGTGTGTGTGTGTGTGTGTGAGAGAGAGAGAGAGAGGGAGAGAGAGAGAGGGAGCACCGTAGAGATGTAGCAAGTAGCAAATTAAAAACAGCACTTTTAGCAGTTTTCACTTCAAAATAACTTTATGAGTTTGAAGCTAGTTAAATAATTGTTTTTGTTCAACTAATTTTGATGGGTATCGTGTAGCTTTTCAATTATGTTGCACGCAGATTCTTTTTCTTTTTCTACATATTTAATTATACTTTTATAATATTGCAATGTATGCAATGGCAAAATCTGTTCAGGGATATATATTCTGAAATCTTGCAGATATATACAGTGGGTAACATTAATATTCGGTTTTTTGTTTTTTCAACTTCAAACGCAAATAAAAGATAAACTATTCATTAAAATAAAAAAGTGCAAATGGTAAGTTTTAGATTGAAAAATTACCTTTTCAGAGAGGTATGCATAAAGGTATTATATTTAACATAACTAATAGAAATTATACATAAACAAGAAAAACACAAAATTTGGCGTTACATTAATATTCGGTTTTTTAGCAAAGTTGTGAAACAAATCACCACGGCAACTCTGAAAAGCCACAAATGGCATATTTAATGTTTTTTATCGAAAAATCAATTTATAACTAACATTATCTAACAAAAAAATTAGCGCAAAACTGAATCCCTAAGCTGAAATACACAATAGGCCAAAAAGGACCAATTTCATCGTTGGAGCAGCGAAAACTTGGGCTCCAGGTGCAGTTGGAGGGCAAAGTTTATCTGAAATTGCTTGAATTCTGAAAAATAAACTAAATGATATAAAAGCCATCCTCCGAAGTTTCAGAAATGAGTGAAGGATCGCCTCAATTAAGCAAATTACTCAACCTGAAAAACTTACTCTCCGAGGATATACCGAGATTGTAAGGAAAGTATAAGAGAATCCTTGACCAAGTGGTCCAGAATTAAAAGCTGAACTCATTGCTGATTATAGAAAACTCGATTCAGCTGCATAAATTTGGTGTATCAGAAATAACATATGGGTACAATAGCTTAATTGCTATGAAAAATTCATTCTTTTCTGACCGTATTCGGAAATAAAGGATATTGCTAGCCTCAGACTACTCCAAAGTGGACCAGACCAGTCGGGTGACATAATATTCCTGGACGAAAGCAAATTTAATTTGCTTAGAAGTTATGGGAAGCCTGGGCTGTGGTATAAAGTTAATATGAAGCTGATTTAATATATTTAATGAAAACCGTAAAGCACGGCGAAGGTTTCGTCATGATTTGGGGCTTCATTTCCACTAAGGGAGCAAGAAAGTTGGGTTTTATAGAGGGCATGACGATCCGAGATTACTATTCAAAACATTTTGAAAGAAAATTTGAAGCATTTGACTGAAAAAATGGGTATTTTAGACACATTTAAGCTGTACCAGAACAATGATCCCCACTATAAAGCCCGTTAAGTCATGTCCTGGTTGCTTTGCAATCGCCAAAAACTCTTGGAAACACCAGTTCAATCCCCAGATCTCAATTCCATAGAGAATTTGTGGATCAAGTTAAACTGCGAAGCTCAAAGAATGCCGAAATCCACAATATCTGCCATGAAGACACGGCAGCAGGAAGAGCGGGCCAAAATCGGCTCCAAGGACACAAAAAAAAAAAAATTAACAATCTGTCAAAATTTCTTATGGACATAATAGAAAATAATGAATACCATATCAAGTATTACATATGATCAATTTTTCAGTAAAACTCGAATTTTTATAGTTGTTTAAGAAAAAACCGAATATTAATGTAACGCCAAATTTGGTGTTTTTCTTGTTTATGTACAATTTCTATTAGTTATGTTAAATATAATACCTTTATGCATACCTCTCTGAAAAGGTAATTTTTCAATCTAAAACTTACCATTTACACTTTTTTATTTTAATGAATAGTTTATGTTTTATTTGCGTTTGAAGTTGAAAAAACAAAAAACCGAATATTAATGTTACCCACTGTATATATGTATATAAACATTTATATAAATAATAATACTTTTTACTACTCAATCCATGTTCATTCTTTCAGTTCTTTTCCTTTAGAAAAATATTATTAGCATAGCCCGAAAAATGGAATCCAGCCCAATTCAATTTCGTCTATCGTCAAATCATTTGGCACAGATAGTTGTAAGCAGGCCGTGAAAGGCGCATGGGAGATGGCTAAATCTAATAAGTAAGCCAGCAGAAACGTAAAACGCAAACAAACTGCGACGCATTTATCTCAGCCGCAAAAATGTCTGCCATATTTCATTTTAAATGCAGCACCTGCAGCTCACGCAGACCCGGAGAGACGCAGACCAAGAGAACAAAAAACAAAAATGTAGAAGTAGAAGTCTGCAAGGAAGGACAAACCCATAGAGCAAACGTTGAAAACAAAATGTCAACGATGGCAAGTTGAGCAGGCAGAAAAAAAAAAAAAGTAAAATGACGTAGCTGCCTCTCCTATTTAAAGAAACTTAAATGCTCTTTCCTTAGTCATTTTATTTGAAGCATTACACGAAATTCAAATGCTCTTTACATTCATATTTCGTCAGTTGCGCTTGAATAAAATGATAGAAAAGTTAATTTGAAACTTTGACTTTTAGCAGTTCAATCCAATTGAAAAGTTCACATTCTTACGAGACCTAAATATTGTGAGACGCTTTAATCTTAATTCTTTGCTTTATTTAAATAATCTACACAAACATGCAGCTGCATGTCTTCGCTTTGTATTTTAGAATATAATTCAGAATTTCGGGACTCTTCTATTTCTGCTATTGAAGGTATTGTAGCTACATAAGTATCTATCTATGCTAGTGCTCCCTCCTACAATTATAGACTATATATATATATCAAGCAAATTCATGAATAACTTGTATCATATGTATTTACATATATGTCTTACTATATGAATGCTATCGGGAAATGCGTTTATTCGCCTTAAAACTCTAAATGACTCAAAAGAAACATCACAAATTGAGATAAGGGCAGCTGTGGCAATATTTATGGAAATCATTTTTAATAATTACAAATCATATTTAATGATGAATCCATTATACCCTCCGTTAGGGGATAAGCTAAAAACCCGCAGTCGCATCTGTAATCAACAACATCAGCATAAACTTAACTGAAAGCGACAAGGATGACACACACACACACACACACACACACACACACTGACACACACATGCACAAACTCATGCCAGTTTTTAATGTCTGCTTGTGCGGTTGCATGGGGGCGTGGCAACGCCTGCCGACAAAGACATAACTAATAACATTAAGTAGTTAGCAGGCGCATCATTTGAATTATAGCCACGTTCGTTGACGCAGCCGGCGCGTTGGGCTGTTGCCACCACGAATGCCACGCCCACACACTAGTTAAGTCCAGCCAGCCCCCCCCCCCCCCACGCTGGCAGAGCCCCACACATGCGTTAAGTTTGTGTGTTGTTGGATGCTATGCATTATTTCGGCTGCTCGGCCATGTGGCTAAAATTGAATTTTGAAATATGGTTCGCAGGCACGAAATGAAGAAAAAATTAAAGAAGAAACCGAAGCAGAGTAGGCACAAATCAAAAGAGCAGGCACAGTGATGCCTTGAAGGTCGACTGACCAAAGGTTATGGATTGAAAAAACGTGAACACTGCAATACGAGTGCGACAAGGTCAAATTCTGGTCTACGTTTTGCTAAAGCTTCTCAAAATAATTTCAGTAGCAACAACTTTTCTATGCTCGCTCACGAAAGTGGAAAGAGTGTATTGGTTCAATGAAACTTCGAAACACAAATACCAATGTCACTGTTGTTGATGGCCTAAACTTAAGTCTTGGAAACTATCAGGATCCACACAGATCGACTTGCTCTACAATCGACGGCTTTTTCAAATGGAGCTACTATTGGGAAGTGAAATATAATCGGATTTACGCAGTCAGTTGAGCTGGACAGGAATAACCTTATTTATTGTTAATCCGAATTAGCTTGCTTAATATATTGATAACCAATGGTAATTGTAGTTTAGCTTGAAAACGTTTGCGCAAGTATGAAAAGTTTCAACGGAAAAACCAAGTCAAGTCAAACCCTCAATTAGGCATAATATCTAAAGTTCTACAATTTAAATAGAATTGTAATTATAAAAAATCCAAAATGTTCTTTATCCTCTCAACATGCTTAAATTGTTTCTTCTTTCATATCCCATATTGTCCCTCTCTGTTGGGAATAGCTTTAGGTAATAAGTGTGAGATTTATATTTAGACTCCAAGAATTACCGTAGCAGAAAACAGTCTGAGGATTCTGCCAATGGCTCACTTAGTCAAATTATATTTACATGTTATTATATCATTTTTGCAGTGTTGGCAAGCGCGCTTAAAGTTTTCCATGCTGCCAAAAAGGCCAAAGGTGAGTCAGGTTGGTGTCAGGTTGGTGTCAGACAGACACATTCACACACTGCTGAATGGCTCAACGCTTCACAAAATAGTCAAGAGGGTGGCTTGGGGCTACGGTGTGCAGGTGAAACATGTGCTGATAAACAGCTGAAACCCAAAAAGAAAAAACAACAAAAACAAAAAACAAACTGAGCTGAAAGTTGTTCTCGATGCGAATTTTCCAACAGACGCTTCGCGTGAAAGTTTGAAGCAAGCTTGGGACAAAGAGAAATTTTGCATTTGCATTTGTTGTTTTCGTCCTTTGGCTCAACCCATAATTAAGTGGCTGAAATTAGCGTAATTGCTTGTAAATGAGGGAGCTGGGAAGCCCATGCTGAGCAGGGGTCTCACATTACGTATACGCAATGTGCGGGTTGTTCAAAGGTGGCTCATAATTGGCAATTAATGCAGAGTAAACAAATCAGAATCGATGCACACTTTTGTGAGGGTAATTAACTTGTTCTTCACCCAACCGAAATACTCCATGCAGATCTGAACACTATATACTGAGCAAATATACATATATAGTACGCTATGTACTCTATGTATGTACAAATGTATATTCACTTTCGCATTGGCCTGCGGCTGTTTGCCACAGTTGCGGCTGTCATTATCATTTTTCACGCTGTCTTGTTGAAACTTTCGCTGTTTGGTTGGCTCTTGTGGTTGTTGTTACTGCCATTGTTATTGTTGCTGCTGTTGTTGTAGTTGTTGTTGTTGTTGTTGACATGTGGTAGCGTTAGCCGCCGTTTCGCATACATATGTGTATGTATGAACATATATGTGTGTGAATTTTGTAAGTGTTTATTTATTTTGCATGCTTTCCGATTTCAACTGATTTACTTATTCATTTTTCATTTGATCATTTTTTTTTAAATTTTGTAAATTGCCATTATTAGTTAGAAAATTAGAATTCCATAATTAATTTAATTTACATATTCCCATGTTTTGTCTGTCTTTTGCCATATTTATGTCTAACTGCCAGAATGAGGTAAGACTGATGACTGAATGCACACATAAATCCCTGATCAGGATCGAGAGCCAGGTTGCTTAAGCTCTGTCCTTCTGTTTGTTCATGCGTGTAGCAAGTATGAAATGATCTCAATTCAATGATTTCAATGAAATCGTTAAGATCGACAGCGAACTTTAGTTTTGAGCACATGCGAATCTGCTAAGACTTAAGTACTAAAAAAACATTTGCTTTCAAATTGGGTTTTCTAAGGTATTCAAAAAATCGAGAGCTTTCTTTTTTTATTGTATTATTATTATTATTATTATTATATATTACTTTTGTTGATCAAAAATTTTATTATATTATTTTGTTCCTTGATATTTATTTGTTTATATTTTGCATATTTTATCCAAGTATTTATTGTATCAAAAATTGTTATTTAATTATTTTACATTAAATTTTGTATTTTTAGTTTAAGTGAAAATATATTTCATGGAAAATATTTAATTATTTTTTGAATATATTTATTATTATTTTTTTACTATTAATTAGTAGTATTCTTCTTCTTCTTTCAAATAATATTTATGAATTATTTATTTTTTTATTTATTATTATTATTATTATTTTTTCAGGAATTTTAATCTTATTTTTATTTAAATTTTGATACTCAGCTTTTTCAGCTATTTTCCAGACTTGAAATGAACACATCAAAAGTAAATATATGAATATTTTGATATATATTTATATTCATGTATATATTTTGATACATATCGAAATATATACATATATAAATAATAAATGTGAGTATATGTATAATATTGATTGAATGTCGTCGATTGAAGTTGCGCTGCAATTGAATGTGTCAATGTTCTGGCGGACGAACTGACAAAAATTGCAGGCAATTTGTAATTTATTCATTACTGTTATTGTTGAGGTATTAAAATATATTAATCTGTGTACGGATTTCGGGTTTCACATACATTTGCACGGTCATTGAAACATTATTATTCAAAGGATTCGCATCGGCAGCCATGTGAATTATTAACGAGCTTCGCTGTTGTTTTTGTAAGGCGATGTTTTCTGATTTTTTATTGTTACTTGTAATTTGATACACAAAACTCTAGATTCTAAGGCATTAAAACTTAATTACAGGTTTGCGAATTGCACTTGGAATTGCACTGAATTGAACAATTTTTAATTGCGATTACAAATTTTTCTCATTTATTGTTGCGTACGAGTAGAAAAATGCATAGAAATTTAATGTTGTTTTGTTTTTACAAATTGTTGTATTTTTATTAGATATTTTGTTGTTGGGCAACACGACGCGGTGGCAAGAACGCGGACCCAGCCTCGGAATAAGACTCCTTGTGCTAAGTCCTGCTGCTGCTGCGGCTTCTACTGCTGCTGCTGCTGCTGCTGGTCCTGACGCCGACGACGATGACAACGACGACGGCGACGACGCGAGACACGCGCGAGGTGCTACAACAAAAACACGACTGAGCCGTCCAACGGCCAGCAACGAATTACGAATACGAAATTGAAAGCGAAGCTGAAGTCGCCATTCGCAGCCTTCGTCGTCGGTTGAACGAAATTGAAAGCCGTTACACGAAGTGGGTCGGTCGGTCGCTCGGTCGCTGAGCAGTCGTTCTGCAATGCAGCAGCAGCAGTAGAACTCGCGCTTTGTTTACATGTCGCAAACACACACATACATAGACAGAGACGTAGCGATGCCAGGTAACGAGCGACTCGTTAAAAGCTCATGTACGCTCGCTCAGTCAGCTGCCTATGAGTGTGTGTTTATGTATGAGTGGGGGCGTTGCATGCGTGCGCTCTCACAAGTTCTCTACCACTCTCTTTTTCGGTTTGACAAACAGCTGTTTGCGCTCTGCCCTATTTTCCCATTACTAAGGCCGATTCTCTCTTCAAAAGCTTCAACTGCACTGGGCGCCCATTTCTTCAATTGTGTGTGTGTTTGTGTATGTGTATGTGTTTGCATGTTATCCTAGCTGACATTGTAAACATGACCGAAATGCATGTTTGTAAAGGTGTCTGTGTGTATGTGTGTGTTTGTGCGTGACAGTGTGGGCGTAAAGCCGCATTTGAAGTGCCCAGCGCCACATTCATTTGCATATTTGAGCTTATTCTGCGAGAGCGCAAGGGAGAGACATTGAGCGACAGAGAGTGAGAGAAGACTTTGGTCTCATGTGTAACGCAAAGATAAGTTTAACTTAATTAAAGTTTTAGAAAGGAACAAATCGCTGGCTGATTCGAGCTGCATAAATTATGACAATTGCCCTTGTTACAGTAAGAGGATGCTTAAAAACTAACTATTTATATATTTATATATTTTAGGAGTGGAAACGTCCTCATTGGAGCTCAGTAATGGATGCCATTTTTGAAAGGCTAGGAAACCCTTTCTAAATATTCACAAAGAGTATTTTTTCTTCGGCGACAAGCTCTATACATTTTTATACAGTTTTTAATAAATTATTTATTGGGGTGCAAATTAGTTTTTGACAGCTTGATTTTACGCCTTTGACATGTTATTGTGCTCTTGAGCAAATTGATGTCAAGTGCGTTAGTTCATATGGGTTGTTCAGTAATTCATGTCCCTGTTGCATTTTCCCTTCCTCGAGCGCAGTCAATTTAGAATGGGAGATAGACCAGCCATCCGAGATCCTCTTCGGGCAGCAAACGCTTGAAGGACCCCAAGCCCTCTTCGTGTTTCCCCGGCAAGCTCGGTATATTGTTAACATATGACGGATAAGGTCTGGCATTAAGTATCGCCCGCTTTGAGAGCTCCTCTATGCCACGTTTATATACGAATTCCTCGTGCTCTTCATGCGCTTGTCTCACAATGGAGTCAATCTCAAGACCCACTTGCTCTTCAGCAGTCAACGCATTAGATGGCACCGGCTCTCTTCCATCGATGACCATATAGGCAGCTGGTGGCTCCGACAGATCGACTTCGCAATAAAACATTTGGACAAACGTGCCTGCACAATATTTTTTCCAGACAAAATACGAGGCTAGACATTGCTATGCATATAAATCAAAGCATGCTATATGTTCAAACTTTCTTTACTGATTATTTTTCGGTCTTATTGAAGTATTAAATTTATAAATATGCGCAAAATTAGTAATTTGTTTATTTAATCTTTACTTTTAACCCAAAATTAAAATTTATGTCATCGAAAAAGTGCATTCTAGAGTATGAAACCCCTTTCGTAGGGCATTAAGGCACATTTTGACAGATTTGTTTGTTCTCCTTTTCTTTGCTGGGATCTGCTTTAAGCTGGGCTTGCAAAAAACATTGCTGCTTCTTGGTCTCATGCTCCTCTGCCGCTTGGTTGATGATCTCGTTGACCTCCTGCCCGGCCAACTGCTGATCCTTGTTGTTTTCCATGTTGGAAATGAATTGTCTCTGTAGGTGTGACGCCTTGTAGCTGCTCGCTACTTCCACATAGGCGGCTGGCTCAATGCCGTAATACCATAAATTGGCCAGCTTGTTAGATCCCGTCCACTTACTTGTCGCTGCTATTGTTGGCGTCAAACTGAGCTTAGAACACTTCCCCCTCTGAATTCGAAAGGCAGTTGCCTCAGCAGTTGCCTCAGTAGTCAGCACAATTTCCAGGCAAAACAAATAATTGATATCAATTGATATATATATATATATACATATACACATATATCGATACATGGAGTATGATAAACATTTGCTGTAAACAAAAGTAAATGTGCTGCATCAGCAAATGAATTCGATGCCAAATGCTGTTACCTCAACTTCATTTATCAGTTTTCAGAAGACGATACTTGATATAGTAAGGGAATACTATCCTTAGTTTGATATGAGGACAGACTTCGGAATTAAAGCTTTTCTACGGAAAGCTCTTTGTGCTTTGTTCCTTTGCTCATGCATTCTGTGAGCTTTCATTAAAGCTTTTCGGTAACTGTCCTGGCTAAGATATTTTAGTGTTTGAACTACTCCAAAACTTTGTTCCTGCTCTGGGTCAATAGCTTGCATATTGACCAAATACTTTTGTATAAAAATAAATTTGAAATCGAACTGGAAAAAGTTATCTCGACATTGTAATACCCTAATAATATTCTATATTTCTGAAAGTTAAGGGATTGATTTAAGTGTGGCATCTATATCTTCGATTCCTATCTTTTCAGTTATAAACTAAAATACAGTTTTTACGAGTGAAAGTTGTGGTCGTAATAAAATGTTGGGTATCTTTTAGTCTTTAGTTAATTATAGATAGTATTTATTATAAAGAATAAAATAAAATAAAATAGTCGTCAAATTCAATTCAGCTGGAATATTGTATATGAATCGAATCGAATTGTCAGAAATCGGCAAATATACTATAAGTTGAGGTCCTTATATTTATAAATCACTTGTAAATATCACTTCTAAATACTCCACGCAACATGTTAAACTAAATAAAGAAACCGGCTTTCTCTATATATAGAATGCCAGCAGTTCGCTTTGCCCCTATTGATTAGTAATCTTCGTATCAGTTCAGTTAACTCTTACCTTCGCTTAAATAAATTATGATTTGCTTTCACTGCTCTGCAGTTGGGGGACCAAAACAAAAGGCGACACCTTTCCAATTAAACGCTGCGACCATTAAAAATTCCATTTGGGGACAATAACAAAAAAGTTGAGCCGGCGTAATCAACAGGGAGGCGGCACGAAACGTACCTAAAATCGAATCACATGGAATTGCTTCAATGTTTATCGCCATCAACTCACGAACTGCCCACATCAATTATTCAATTGGTCAATCAAACACTTTGACAAATGCAATTGAACAATGTGTATACATGTACACAAAATATATATATTATAAATATGGTCGGAAATTCGATGAATGTGTCGGAATCATATATAATATAAAATATTCCTTTGATGCAATAATTCATGTAGGGTTCATATGGTATAACTTGTTTGAAATCTGCCCAAATATTCTTACAATCTCAGAGGCTTGGAAATTATATTAAAATATATATTTATGTATATGAAATATATTGTGTATTCCAAGTAAATCAGAGAAGCCTAAGAATTCTATTGAGTATATGTGTATAAAATACAAAATATTTATGATATAAATAACTATAATAAATAGAGTTAACATAATGTATATGTCGACAAAATAATATATTCATCATAAATATACTCTATATATTTTCGTTTATGTTTGTATTTGTATTTTCAACATATTTTAGTTATTGATACAACAATATTTGCACACAGCTATGCGTATGCATAACATCCGTTTCATTTAAGCCAACTATTGTTTTGCTTTAAGATTTGCTCTGAATATTAACAAAACTGCCCCAACCCACTACAGAATCCCGACCAGCAGCAACAAACAAAGAGAGGATGAAATGGAAATGGAGGAGAGACAACAAAAAATACAGCAACTACAACAACTAATCACAATGAGCCGCATAAAGTTGGCGCCAGCCAGAGTTGAAGAAAAAGAACGTAGGGAAAAGCGAAAAATGAAAAAGAAAACTAGATAAACATTCTCATGGGCGGGTGTTGTTATCGGCTGTTGTACCCTGCACGCAGTGCGCAAAAGGGGAGTATTCGCTTTGCGCTTGCATAAATGAAGTACATACAGTTCTATATATACATCTAAATATAGTGATTATGCACTAGGGAACTAGATGAACATGACAGTGTTGAAAGTATGATAAGAATGAGAATGTGCAATAAGAACAGGAAAAAGCAGGAAAAGTAAGCTACATATATGAACGATATTGAGTAATCAAGCGAATATTATTCATTGAACTTGCTGAATATAGTAGTTTTCGTAAACGTTGTATACCTTGCAGCTGTAAACATAAACAAATTACAGAACTCAGATGAAAAAGTATACGCATATTTAAAAAATGTATAGTTAAAAGAAATATACACATACAATATGTTTTCCTAAATCAAGTCACTTTTGACTTGGCTAAAAAAAAAACTGCTTCGCTTGAAAAATGTTGAATACATTCGCGTGAGCGAGAGTATTAACAAGTCGAGTGCATCCGTTTTAGTCTTACTTTATTTAGTTTCTTTTTTTCATGATATGGTTGAAATTAACTTTAGTTGAAATTCAGCAAGCACTTAAAGCCTTCTTCTTCTTTAATCACGATTGCATTTGAGCCACATTTGCGAATGCAACGTGTTGCACTTACTTTCGCATTGTTGCTGTCAGCGCTGGTCTGCAGCTCCAGCTGGGTGGGCGTGGCCAGGGGCTGCTGCTGCTGCTGCTGCTGTTGCAGCTGCTGTTGCTGCGACTGCGGATGTGGCTGCGGCTGATCCGATTCTTTGTTGTAGTAGTCGGTCAGGCTGGGCACCAGCAAGACGCCCACCTTGTTACGCGCCACCTGCTGATGGGTGCGCCGAGTGCGCGCCGACAGCATCATGCGGTGTGCTACGAGAGCCATGGCTGCCACACACACACCACAAACACCGCATACACACACACAGAAGCCCAAAAATCTGATTCAAATTCGAAATGAACACGAAAACCGGCCGCCCTTTTGATCAAAGAAAACGCTCGCTGCCAACTGAAAAGCGACGCGGCGGAAAAGCCAGCCAGCGACTGCGAAACGCACCGGAAAAGTCAGAACAACAAAACAAAATGGCCCAGCTATCAAGCCATCTCGCTCTAACACACAGACACACACGTACACAGACTAACTGTCTCCTTGAGTATGTGTGCGGCTGCATGTGTGTGTGTGTGTGTGTGTCTGCGAGCTTGTGTGTTTGCGTACTAAACGCTGAATGTTTGATGAGCTTTTTGTCTTTGTTGTTGTTGTTGCCTTAACGTTAATATTAATGTCCGACGCGACTGTCTGCCAGCTGTGTCTCTCTCTATGTGTGTGTGTGTGCGTGTATGCTTGTATTAGTTTTACCAACACGTGCGCAAGACATTTCCCAAATACGAAAAACAAGGAAAAAATAAGTGAAAATGTGTTTAAGTTAAATGTACAGACTAGAATATACCCTGCGCATCGTTTGGTAAGTTCATATTTTTCATACTTTTAATATAATTTCTTAATTTATAATTTTGTTTATTATTTTATTTTCATTTTTGCAGCTACGCTGTCCTTTTGGATTATTTCATTTATGTTCAATATTTTAATCTTTCCGTATTGTGATGGGCATTTTTATATAATTGAAACTCACACATGATCTAAAGAAATCTTCAGGCAAAAAAAAAATCCTAATTTCTTCATAGAGATAAACGATATCTCTTAATAGTTGAATTCCACCGAGGCGCAGACACCTATGGACTTGATCGTGTGATGTGCTGCGCATACGCAGAAGCAGAGAATCAATATACCCTATTCCACCATTATTTAGTGGGTAGCGCAAATAAAAAAAAACACGCTCGCAAGCGGAAAACATGGCAATATAATATTTGTTGTTAAAATATAATTATGAAACATACTAAAAAATATGCAATATATAAGATGATTCGGGCTGACAGATACCCTATGCTATATAGATATAAATATTTGAATGCCGAATGACATTACTCATTTACATTAGGACATCCTTTAGTTTTATCTTATGCATTTTAATGGATTTCCGAAAATGGTTAGCATTTGGTTGGCAACACAACTAAGCAAATTGAAATCACTACGAATGCATCTATCACGTATATAGTATATACATATATCATTCTTAATGATCCGGATATTACGTATAGTGTATATTTTATTTTATTTACCGCATTGCTCTGGTCGACAATTATAATTTCAGTCATGTGAACACGCAATCACACATGTATTAACTCACATATATAAACATAAATATATGTACATATATTTATATATGTATGTATGTATGTGTGAGTGTATAAAAACAATGTCAGCTTCTAAACAATGTTTCCGCTACCCGTTCTGCTAAAGCTATTTGTTTACTTGACCTTAGCCATTGCCAGCTGCCAACCACAACAAACAGACAAAATGAAAAGCGAAGCGGAAATAGTTGACTCTAGTAACTTTACTTAAATAATGTTTACATATGTATACTTTCAATTTAATTTTGTTTCATGTTGGACAATCACATTCACTTAGTTCATTGTTGAAGTGATCGAGCATACATCAAACCACATTGAAAAACGATCAAAATGAAACATTTATGCAAGGGAACAAGTTCCTTCCATACTCTAAGCAATGAATTAGTAGTTCGTTTGATGACTTTGATAAGTTCTTCAATTGAACTAAACACAATTGTATTTCGGGAATACTTAATTGACATTAATTGTGTATTTAAAACAAATACAAAGTCAGTCATAGTTTGTATAATATTTGAATTGATTTTGAAATGTATGGATGAATGATATATACATAAACATTGAGTCGAATCGAAAAAGTTTTATTTAAGATTTTCTCTATATAACACAGAACAACTCCATTATCGGGGAAATCCACTGAGAACTTTGCAATTGTTACGATGTTTGTCATAATTACAAGGCTTAAATATTTTTATTTTTTACTTACCTCAAGACAGGTTTAACTGATGAACGAGCTATATCGAAAGCATGACGTCATTACTTTGAGCGAGCACACACACACATTTATAAACATTCATAGATACGTACACATAGACATACACATAAGGAAGGTTAGTTATATAGATGGGTCGATGGGCGGTGTTGTCTGGACCATTGCTAACGGTTCTTGAGAAAACGTAACATTTTGTTCTAGTTTTTTGTTGCTTCGTTTTTGTTTGTGCATAAATTATATCGAAATCTGTGCATTCAAGCTGTAAAGTAAAGAATAATAGTAAGAGAGAAGAAGAAAGATTAGCAAAAAGGAAATATAGGTAATAAAGTTGACTAATAACACGTATGCTCCATTGCTTGATTCAACAAATTTTGACACTTTGAAATGTGTATCGAGGGTTACGAAGCGAATTAAGGAAATAACCTACATTCATACTTATAGTATATCCAATAATAGCCCAACGCATTTGTATTATATATTGTTATTAAAATTAATTATTTATTTCTTCTCATATTTTACAATACTTTTATTAAACCATCCATTTATAAATTTCGTTACAATAATAATAATTCTTTTTGAAATCAAATTTAAATATTTGCGCGCAGCTGCGCGTGCTGTAGCATTTAGCTTAAAAGTTCTTGCACAGAGGGTTGCTTTTACGTAATCGATAAACGTTGACAACTATCGTAAGGGCTGCAAATTTCCCAAGGATATCAATGGTTTTGTGTCCGACGCAAATTTTACACAATAGAGAATTTAGTTAATATACATTTTCAATTTGCTTAATATATATTTGCTTAATATATATATTAAAAGTGTTAGTGGAGAATAACAGAAGATAAATACCAATTGATAGAAGCAGCTTAAGCTGCAAGTATGAGCTGCATACCGGGCGCTTAATTGTTTTGCACACCAAAGTTAAAAATACGAACAAAAATTATGTCGCCCATGTCAAATGCCAATACAATGGCCGCAACTGAATTAAGTCCATTTGTATATTGGTCTCAAACGAAGGGTCAGCTGCTGCTCAAGGTGGATCTTAAAGATGCGCAGGTGGGTCGCTGAGAAAAATCAATAATACTATCAAATATTTTAGCTCAAAAAACCTAGCCGGCATTTACTTCTTTACTTTTACTTGCATTTAGGGTGTCGTTGCAGAGTTTACAGATACAACACTCTCGTTTGCTGCAAACGGACACGGAGCACGTGGTCGGAATGCTTATAAATTCAAGATCCGCTTCTTTTTGCCCATCGACGATGAGACGGCTACGTTTACAGTTACAGACCATAAGATCGAGCTGCATATACGAAAGGCGGAGCCGGCCTGGTGGTTGCGGCTCATTGCAACGCCCCAGAAGCCGCACTGGCTTCGCATTGACTTTGATCGCTGGCGAACGGAGGACGATGGGGAACTGAGTGAGACAGCACGAGATGTGCGAGAGGACTATGTGGAGGAGTATAACAAACTACAGAAAGAGGAGATCGGCTATGTAAGAGGTGAGAAAGGAGACAGAACCATTAAATCGAAGTCCTTTATTCAAACCTTTCCCTCCTCCACAGAGCATGCGAAGAAGGTTTACTTGATAATCTACAATCTGGCCATGTTTGTGGGATATTTGCACATATTGCTTATAATGAGTGTGCTCTACATACGCGATGGATCGGATAGTATGATGCATACATATGAATATGTGGGGACCTCGTTCAAATTTGTACAACTCATGCAATATTTGGAGGTAATGCATCCCCTATTTGGCTACACAAAGGGCAATCCATTGATGCCCTTCTTTCAAATTTCTGGACGGAACTTCGTGCTGTTCCTAATGATCGAAATGGAACCGCGCATGCATGCCAAACCTGTGGTGTTCTACGTGTTTGTAATTTGGTCGCTTGTAGAGATAGTGCGGTAAATGCCATTACGATAATTGTACATATATATGTATACATATGCTGAAAATTTGTTGTCTAAATCCTTAGATATCCCTACTATGTCAGTCAGTTGCTTAAGAGGGAAAATAGTCTGCTTACATGGCTGCGCTATACCATCTGGATACCCCTTTATCCCATGGGCCTTGTCTGCGAGGGAGTTATACTGCTGCGCAGTATACCCTATATTGAAGAGACGAAACGCTTTTGTGTCGATATGCCCAACAAGTGGAATTCGACGTTCGACATGGTGCTCTTCGTAAAGGTCTATATGTTGCTGCTCGTGCTGCCTGGCAGCTACATGGTCATGTCACACATGGCCAAGCTACGCGTTAAGAAATTGGGACGTGGACGAGCAAAGCCAAAAGTTAACTAAAAATATTTTAATATTGTTTATTTTACTAGCTTTAAGTTAGCACTTTCAATCTGTCTGTTTTCATTAATTTTCCATTTCTTGTGTTTTATTTTTAGTTGTTCGCTTAAGTTGAAAGACTATATATACATATATATATATATATATATATATAAATATATATATATGACACATGTCAAAGATTTACAAATGATAAACACCCATTAAGATTTTACATATTGATAATAAAATAAATACTTTAATGAAATTTAATGTTTTCATTTATAAGGAACAATTTTCAATGAAAATACTTTAGAACAATATTTTGAATTAGCCATTTAAGTATAAGGTAAAGTACTCATGGCCTGATTTTCTTCATACATATTTATTCATGCGAAAAAATTAAAATGATTTTTCTCTAAAATGTACGAATGGAATCAAAAGGACAAAACTTCAAGGAAATCCCAAAACTTTGTTCACCTCTTGTTTGGTAATATATAATATTAATGTAAGCTCAATAATTCCAATTGCTAACATTGTATACTTTTGCATATGTGGACTTGGGATTGGATTAATGAACTGAATTCTTGGTTATATTTTTCTGTGTGTAAATGTGAAGTATTTGAGGAAGCACATACCAAAAGATCTCGTGCATTCAGTTTTAGCATCCTGTCCAGCATGCCTTGGCGATGATTTGCTGCTTGGCTGACGAGTTTGGTCTACTTCGCACCCACTCGAGAGGTTGATTGAAATTGGATTTGTTCGGTGACCAATGGACACAATTATTATTTATTTTTTACTTGTGTGACTCTTTATTGAATTCTCAATAATGAATGAGCGCATGTTTATGTTTGATGTTTTTATTTATTTATTATTCTTATTATTATTTTTTTATTTTTCGGTCACATCAATTATATACCGAGGAGTACAGGAAGTTATTGAATTTCGAATTTCGAAGGATAAATGCCGCACAGTAGGCCAACCAATTGTCTGACTTCTACAGTAACAATCAAGCACGTTGCAACCAACAACGAAATCCGATCGCACCTATGGGCACCGATTGCATAATGCTCTGCTCGTAGAAGAAATGTTTGACCAATAAAACTGTTTAATTAGCTAGAAATGAGATTACTTAGGATTTTCTATCCAAATAAATATATGTACATTTCTATTAAATGATATCATATATATAAAATAAGTATATATAGTATATGTTGTAAATTATTTGAATGATTTGCAAATAAAGAAATATTTCATTTATATACATATGTCAAATAAAAATTACATGAACTTGAATTATTAAAATTTTAATTACGATTTTCTATTAAAATTTAAGTGTATACTCTGTATATTCTTTCACCTTGAACTAATATTTGTTAATATTATAAATGTATTAAGAAATTCTTAATTCAATGGAATTCGTATAACTGGCCAAACAAGTCTGAAATACCGGACATGCACACATAGGCTTGTCCTACTAACAGGAGCATTCAATGCACCGCCTCAAATATGAATAACTGAATGCAATTTGCACGAGCAGTCAGCATTGAAAGTTTCAATTTGAAACCGAAAGCCAAAGACCAAAACCAGAGCCAAAAACCAGAGCCAACGTAACGAACCACTGAGCAAAACCGTACCGGACCGTACTCCAACTAGAGTAAACTGAATTGAACTGGACTAAACTGAACTGCAGCGGGGTTAACGCACAACTAATCACACTCAGCTCCTCCACTACCAGAAGGCTTTGCCTAGGACCTTGGCCGGCCGAAATGAGTTTTTGATTAATGTGCCGCAAGCCGTGGCGCAGATGTGTTAGTGTGTGTGTGTGTGTGTGTGTAAGAGCTTATAGGTCTGCATGTGTGTGTGTGAGTGTGTTGCGATTGATTTTCTTACTTTGTTTTATTTTGGAAGAAATAAGTAGCTGGTGCGATTTGTGCAGGCAGAGACAAATGCGTGAGCCAATGGCCCTTGACAGCTGGCGGGGATTAAAAGCAGTGCGAAAGTGCAGCAATCGGCAGAGTTCTTTTCAAAAGTTTTGATTTAGTTCACGCTGTGAGCCAGTTCATTCATCATTCAGTACAGCTATAGCATATGACAGTTAACAGGAGCTGAAGCACCGGCCACAAATTGAATGACTTGTGACTCCTGTTCCGTGACTCATTGGGGAGCAGTGGCATACTTCTTTAGTATTGGCTTGTCAATCAGTTGTACACTATATATACCAACAAGTAAGAAGGCTCTAGTCGAGACGGCTCGACTACGAGATACCCTGAACCCTGCAAAAAAAGTGATACTCTTCTTCTTTACGCACTTATAAGCGCGCGCTCTGCTAACCGCGCAGTTGCTGCCGTGGCTTGGGGGTGGGTTGAGCTGAACTTTGGACGCTTATAACTCCATTTCTAGATGGACAATCTTCATGAAATTATCAGAGTAGATTACGAGTATCTAAATCTATCTAAATCATGTGTCAAATTGCAAGTCTCTAGTATTTGAAATGAGTTTTTTTTCAAATTGGGGCGGAGGGGGCGTGGCATCCAAAATCTGGAAACTACAAAATCTGCGTATCCACAATATCTATCTAAATATATAAAGTTGAAGTCTCTAACTAAAACGGTGTAGAAGTTATACCCTAAAGACCTACAAAATGGAAACGAATTTTCGATTTTTTATCGATAATTTGGAAATGGGAGGAGTTATCGAAAAAATAAAATAAACTCGTATTGCGTAGCTAACATACGAGTGTTCATGTGAAATTTCAGCTCTCTAGCTTTTGTAGTTTCCGAAATCTCGACGGACGGACAGACGGACGGACAGACGGACTGGGCTAGATCAACTTATTTTTTTATGCTGATCAGGAATATATATACTTTATAGGGTCTGCGACGTCTCCTTCTGCCTGTTACATACATTTTCACAAAACCATTATACCCTGAATTCCCATTTTCAATGGGTTCAGGGTATAAAAATAGTAAGTGTATATGTGTGTATGTGCGAGAGGGAGCTCTCAGCTGATTGGGCTACCTAAGGCACTTGAACTCTCACCAAACTACTAGTATACCAATTAATGGCTATTTGTAGACGTTGACAATAATAATAGTCGAGACGTCCTATTAATAAAATCCATTAAGGTCTTAGGGAGAAAACTTTATTCTAATCAAACTTTGATTCAGCTTTTTGGTTAACAGTTCTTATGAGTTCTTCTATGCATACATTCGATATGAATAATTGTCTGATCTCTTCTGGCTCTCATTGGGCTTTTAGCCTGATCATCATTTGAACAAACTTGACAGGCTTACGAACTTTGTCTTGTTTTCCCAGACAATCGATAGATATATACATATAATGTAATTAACAAACTACAAATTACAAAAAAAAAAAACAATAAACAACTCTTTCCAGGGCTTTTCACAGCTTTTCCAGCTTAACAGTGGTTTTGTCGTCGATTTTATGCGAAAGCATAAATTCATTCATATTTGTGCTATCAGCTGTCAGATAGTTCTGTTGTCTTATATAGCTGATATTACTTGATTTGTGTCTGCAGTTAGTTCTTTTTGAATGGCTTGGTTGTTTTTGTAGACCCTATACTGTTCCTGGTGTATTTCTATTTGCATTCGCTTGTTCATAATAATTTCTTCCTTGTGTCTTGGGGTCTGCTCAATTTTAATTCAACTGGAAGTCGCATCATTATTCTCATTTGCATTTTTTTTTATCAATATACTTGATCAGCACAAAAAAAAAAAAAAACTTATATAGCCCTGCCCGTCTGTCCGTCCGTCCGTCCGTTTGAACGTCGAGATTTAGGAAACTATAAGAGCTGGAGAGCTGAAATTTCACATGAATACTCGTATGTCAGTTACGCAGTATGAGTTTATTTTGTTTTATATATTTATATATTTATATAGATATGGATATGGATACGCAGATTTTGTAATTTCGCCTCAATTTGGAAAAAAAAAAAAACGCATTTCATAAACTAGAGACTTGTAATTTGGCAAATAGACATTTGGATGCTATTAATATATTCCGAAAGATTCATGAAGATCGACCATCTAGGAATAGAGCGCCCGAAGTCCAGCCCAACCCACCCCCAATTGTAGTCGAGCCGTCTCGACTAGAGCTTTCTTACTTGTTTGTTATTAGTTCAAAAACAATGAGAAGTCAGCCTATAAGCTTTTTAAGTCTTAATATACATATATTCTTCTTCTCATTGAAAAAACTTCGCAATTAATCATAAGTTGAAACGGGTTGTCAATCAAAGCTTTGAATAGGATCGAACTTTTTTGAAAACTTTGATGAATCTAAGCCTGACACGGACTTTTGTACAGCTGAAAGTGAGTTTGTGATAGGATTTTCTAGCTGGAACATAGTTTACTTTATTATGAATTGTTGAAAATTGAAAAGAACTAAAATACTTGAACTTAAATTGGAAATAAAATGCGTATGCAAAAATGTTTGTTTGTTGTTATTTCACATAAATTCAATAGTTTTATTAACTGTCCCGCAACTTCCCACCTTAAAACCCAAATCTTCCACACCAGTTGTCCCATCCTTACTCTCAAACCTAATCCCTAAAAACAAGTGCTTAATAATCGAGTTTCTGAAAATAACCAATATATACCACCTCATTTAGTTCCCAACAAAAATTTAATGTAAATATGTACATACTATATGTAAACGCAGAGGTTAAGTTAAAGCTCAAGGCCCTAGTAGCCAGTGCTTAAGAAAAATTTTTAAAATAAATAAATAAATCAATAGATTTAATGGGTTTATTGAAATCCGATCAATAACATCGATCAATAGTCGAAATCACATGCAAATTAGCAGCAAGCGCGAGCACACACAACACACAGAACACGCACATCACTCATACACGCACACAAATGCTAATAATCGCTTTTGAATTTTATTTATAAATTCGAAATTATAATTCAATTGTGTTGGTGGAATTTGCGTGGTCTTGTCAGTTGTTGCTTTAGCTTTCGAATGAGAATGATGGATTCGTAAAATATCTTTTGTTTACCCACTTCTATATTAATCAAATTGTATGATCAGTGCTTGAGTACATATGTACCAGAGTATATCAATGATTATACATCATATAAATTTAGAGTTCAGTATCCCTTAGTCGGGCACTAAATTCATAAGAAACTTTATAATTAAGAAAACATCTAAGGTTATGTCTGGCAATGGAAAAAAACTTGAAAATTTCCAGTAATAAATGTTGTTCATATTATAAATTATTTATTGCATTCATATGTTACTGAATGATTTGAAGCTTAAATACGTACATACATACATATGTACCTATATGTATGTAACATTTAAGATGAGGCAAAGCCACAGAAAAGCAATCGAGAAACCCACAATCGAATCAAATGCAATCAAATGCGACTGCAGTTGGCAGCAGTTCCTGTTGTCAGCAAATAATATCAAGTGATATTGAGCGAGCACACATACATGCATATATATATTTTTTTGGTCACACACACACACATACATAATATAAGAATTCCCATTTTTTATGCCAGGCTAGTTGAATCTCTCAAATGGCGCGCTGTCGATGCCTTTCATGGGTAACAAATAAATGGAGAAGAGACTCCAGCTCTCCCCCCTGCACGTGGTATATACATACATATATAGAAACTTATAATGTTCGGCTTAAATCTCTTGTGTGCTATGCATCCAAGTTCTGTGCTGCATACTTGTGGCTCGGCAGTTTATTGCCAACTGTTTGGGGCAACAATCTTGCAAATAGTATACGTGCGGCTAGGTCACGTACGGCCGCTGAAAATACAGCTTTCGGCCATTTTTGCCCGCTCTTAACCCTTATGTTATAAAGAATGTACATAAAAGGGGTATATAGGCATATGGCAACCAATAGGTTGCAGTCATACGAAATATTTATCTAGATATATCTGTGGACTTGATATTGATATTAGTTTCATAAGAAGTTTTCCTTTCTTTTTCGCACTTCCCTAATATTAATACTAATTTAATATATGATTGACTTTATATACAAATCGTAATTTAACTATCTGTGGATAGATATGTGGATAGTAATGTGTTGAAGAAATGAAATTTAGGCATACATTCATACATATGTCTTGGAACTGGCTAGACACAGCATTAGGCATTGAGACTGAATAGTTTTTAAACAAACAGAATAATGACCTGAAAAAAGTTCAAGGTATCTACTAGTTGAGCATTTCCCCACTTTCAATATTGTAGAGCTCTCGAGAGTTATGAAAAATGGAGAGCAGCTGCAAACAGATGTTAGTGATAACTCGAAAGGCATTGGGATTATGTATATAGAATGAAAAATGAGCTGAATTGATTGCGCGAGACATGTGCGAAGTGTGAGTCCTGCAATCAATTTCCATTAGTTACAACTAAGCCGCTGAGCTTAATGTAAAACAAATCGCATTTGGTTTTTTCTTATAGCTATAATTGGGAAAGGGTGTGCGAAATGAGGTTAGAAAATACTAATCTGTTAACAAATTTAATATGTAGTATTCACATTGGTCCAGCAGGTATTAGTTACTTCATATCAAATTTAATTATCACATCAAATGAAACTTTTATTCGGATATTAAAAATTAACTTGAGACATGGTTTACGCCCCATTTGCATTTTCACTTGCCTTACGACAGTTTTAAGCGTCTACTATGAATCTTCAAGACCTACTTAAGACACACACATATAAGCACTTGGCTTGTCGCGCTGCTGCCTAAAAGGCCAAGCACTTGTGGCCAAAAGGGCTGACAGCGAAACTTGGTCAAATGGTTTTCTTTTCTTTTATTTATTTTTTTTTTTATTTTTACCATCGTGCTTTGTTCTATATATTCACTGACTAGTTGAGAATTGGCTGCCATTTGCCTTGGGCTTGGGTATGGTATCCTCTCTCTGTCCCTCTTACTTCCCCGTTCTCTCTTTGAAGGACAAACACACTTACTGAAGTGGATAATTAGAGGCTTTAGGCGTTGGGGGGTAGGCCCGTCTTTGAATAAATATTTAGACTACTTTATTGAACGGAAGGCCGCTTAGTTCGATGACAATATTACTAGCTGTTGATTTCGCCTATATATTTATGTATAACAGTTTAGGCAATATAACAGAATCGAATTGTAATAATATATAAACAAGATAATAATAGGTTTTTACGCTTGTGCCAGTATAACAGTTCTGTTGATGGTCTGTCTAAATGCTAATGATTCGGTCAATAATAATATTTATGGTTAATTTCCCTATCTCAAAAAATGTCCCAGTAGAACAGTTTCAATTTCACATTGGGGAAGTCGACACAATAGTAAAAATAATACCCTAGGAAGTAAAAGATATAGAATTAGAAAAGTTGAAATACTTTTTTTCTTGATTATATAATCTCTTCTATTTATCTAGCAGTTCAACAATTATGATGCCACTTTAGAGCTGACCCTTTCCAGATTAAGATGAGCCGCAGAAATAATAACAATATAAATTTCTGCAATAAATTTTAAAAATGTGTTGCGTGTCAGCCAATTCTCTAGCTAGCGGGCTGGCTGTCAGCTTTCAAAATTAAATATAAAATATGTGACACTGGATTTATGGGCCGGCATTTAATTAATTCTCTTTTGAGTCACGAACAATAACATGCATTTTAATGGAATAATATATGTATTCATGTAATATATGTGTGGGCGAGAGTAGAGCACGATTTCAATTGGCTTTCATACCGTGGATTATTTAATACAAATACTTCCCATAATATGTCAAAGTTGTAGATAATAGAAGTTCTTATGTCATAATTAATACATATTTAATCAAGTACTTAATTAACTATTAATTTAAAAAAAATTATCTGTCTCGAAATACGATTTCAAATCGCTTCGACGCAATCTCGAAGAGATAATACAAATTCCTTGGTACACGAATAACATATTAATCAATTAGCTTTGCTGTTCATGTATTTAAACGAGTATTATTAGATAGCTTATAGAAGGGTGTGTCCCTGCATTAAGTTGAAATATAATTAAGACTTAATGATAGCCAGAGCCTTATACATATGTATATGTTGACAGGACATCAGATGAGCGGACCCGCATGCTTCTTCTGTCCCTTGAGCACGCGCCGATTGTGGGGCATGGCATAGAGCAGTTTGCTCCAAAAGAGTGGATCGCCCCATTTGAGATAGGTGTTGAGCTTGAGATAGGCGCGCAGCTCGCCGTCTATGCCTTCAAAGTGCTCAAGTTCCTTGTACAGGATTATGATAATGCGCTTGCGCTTGTCCTGTAGCGTCGCCTGGTAGGCAATGCGGAACTCCATGCGCGCCCACACCGAGTTAATAAAATGCTGCGAGAGCACAATAATCACGCGCTTCGAGTCGTTGACGGTGCGCACGATCTGCTCGGGAATGCAGTCGCCGACCAACCAATCCCTGCCATGGAGGCAGACGCGAAAAGCGTGCAGGCCGGTCTCCAGCTTGGGCAGCAACTCACCAATCAGTTGCTCGTCCTTGTGCGAGTAGGAGATAAAAGCATCGTAGGTCTTGTCTTTGTCCAGCTCCTCCTCGGACACAAACCACAGGCATAAGTTGTGATTGTAGAGCCATATCTTGAGCTCTTGCTGATAGATGAGGTATACCACGCTGCACAAACAGACGACGATGACCAGGCCGCCTAGGATGCAGCCAACCAGCAGGATGTACGAGGGACACAGCTCGTCGACATCCAATTGCTGGAACGGCCTATCCGGCCAGTCGCTGCAATAGATATCACCTATGTCCTGGACACGTTGGGGCTGTGCACGAACAAAGCCGAGCAGCGGTAGGGCAGAGCAGTCGCAGCTCAGCGGATTGCCCCCCAGGGCCAGGTTCATGGTACTATTGGTCATATAATTGATGAAGGCTTGATCAAATACAGTAATCCGATTTCCACGCACATCCAACATACTCAAGTTATTCGGCAGCTGCTGCCCTGCATTCAGGCTGCTCAGTTGGTTGTCAGCCAGGCTCAGTTTGGTTACGTTCGCGTAGCCCACAATGCCCGTGGCATCCGGCAGCTGGCTGATGCTGTTGTTTCTCAATTTGAGTGTTGTCCGAACCAGCGTTGTTTGGGGCAGCACTGGCAACGCCTTTAGCTCCGCTCCACGGCAGTCCACAACGAGCTGCAGCGTGTGCCGCTGTACCCAGCAAATGCATTGCGGATCGCACTTCCAGTCTGCCGACTTGTACTGACAGACGTCGTCGTTGGTGCACACCAGCGCCTCGAAGGGCATCCACAATTTGACTCCATAGAACTGAGTGCCTCGCATGTCGACCAGATGGAGACTGCGCACATTCCCGAACGTTGTCGGATCCAGAGAGGTCAGTGGGTTCTTATTGAGCATCAGTGTGGAGAGCGCTGTCAGCGATGTGAACAACTCACTGTGGAACAATTGGAGTTAGTCAGGTTAGGAATCCACATCTTATAGATATTTATACTTGAATAATCATCTGCAAATTACGATTGGATTACTCAGGTAACTCCTAAATACTAAAAGTTTCCAAAATATTTACAATCCACAAATCCTAAAATAATTTCACTCATTCATGAAGGCTAATTCTGCTTTTATATTTTGAAAGTAGTGTATAAGTATCATCATCCAATAAAAGGATGAATTGTTGCTGGTACGTCCACAAGATTCGTGGAAAATTGGCCAAATCTATATCTGGTATATTAGAAATAGTACTTAAAGTCCCAGTCTGAGTTAAATATCATTTATTTCGTACAAGTTATGTTATATTAGACGCAGTTTATGCACAAGACTTGACATGCGGAAAATCGGAAAAATCTCCTTTTTCTCAAATTGTAGAGAGTATCGAAAAAGATTTGAAAATTCGGGTTGTCTTTTAGCGTAGCATATCAAATGAGATAGACTGTAAATTCTACAATTTCATAGGTTTTTGACTTTCATTACATTGTAATATCAGTTTGACTTGAGAGTGGGAGAAATAAAGAAAGAAAATCGTTATCTGTCGATTTGCACTTGCGGACTCCTTTTTCATTCAATTGTATATTATGTAGTCTTATGATTGAGTATTATGAATGAGTATTATGACTGAGTATTATGAATGAGTATTATGAATGAGGGTTATGAATGAGTATTACTAATTAGTATTATGAATGAGTATCATGAATGAGTATTATGAATGAGTATTATGAATGAGTATTATAAATGAGTATTATGAATGAGTATTGTGTATGAGTATTTTGAATGAGTATTTTGAAGAGGATTATGAATGAATATTATGAATGAGTATTGTGATTGAGTATTATGAATGAGTATTATGAATGAGGGTTATGAATGAGTATTACAAATGAGGGCTATGAATGAGTATTACTAATTAGTATTATGAATGAGTAACATGAATGAGTATTATGAATGAGTATTATGAATGAGTATTATAAATGAGTATTATGAATGAGTATTGTGTATGAGTATTTTGAATGAGTATTTTGAAGAGGATTATGAATGAATATTATGAAAGAGTATTGTGATTGAGTATTATGAATGAATATTATGCAGTCGGCAATAACCGACAGCGATGTTTGACTTGTTTTCACTAATATAATTAAGTACTAAGTAATCATTTTTATGTAACTACTACTAAGTAATCAACTGCAATTGGGTAAAATATTAAAGGAGAAAGTGATAAAATAATTTCTGATGAATAATTTCTAAAATAATTAATTAGTTATGCGATTGCCCAGTGTTATATTTATATATATACATATAAATATTGTGAACTGTCTTATTAAGTATGAAAGCTTTAATTAAAATATGGCTCTACTTAAACATACAACTATATACATATGTCTTACATAATTTCGAAAGCCAATAAGCTGGGTTTATATGCGTAAAACTCCTTCAAAAATATTATTTATGGTATGGAATTTATAAATTATTTTATCCCTATCAAACAAAATTTATGATACTTTATTCATTGATGGGGCGATTGCAAATACGAAGATAAAATTGTTAATAAATAATTCCAGTCTTTTTAATTATAATAGTTTTCCGATCGACTAAAAGTATATTATTCCTAAGCAAGGGTCGGAGTTAATGCCAATAACTGTCTTCGAGCAGTTTGAAGTAAGATATGAGGTACTCAGATATGCAATAGTTATTTGACTTAGTTGAGGTCTTGCGTGATTGGCACCCACCTTGATAAGTTTGCCAGCCTATTGTGTGACAAATCCAAGAGCTGCAGCTTGGCTAGTCCGTTAAAAAGATCCAATGGCAGTTTGATCAATCCATTGCGGGATAAATCGAGTTGGGTCAGATTGCCTTGATCGTGAAAGAGTTCACTGGGCACCTCGGTCAGATCCTGATTTTTGTTGATGCCAATTAGACGAAGGTTGTAGCTGCCGCGGAGCATGGTCGCATTCACATAGCTGGTGGCACGCGAGAGGTGCAACTCCTCCAGATGCGGCATGGAGATGAACAAGGGCAACAATCGCTGCTTGGACCAATCATCTGGCGAGCGGGCAAGCTGCAGAGTCAAGTTACGCAGCTGTTGGAGCTCCTGCAGCAGGCCTGGCTGAAGAACCAACCTGTAGGGATTTGATATGGAGAGGGTATGCAGGCTATGCGCAATGCTGGAGAACAGACGCGACGGCAGATGATGCACAGACAGACGCAGCTCCAGTGTGGTCAGATTGTGGAAGGCATGGAATATGGATTCACTTAGCAATTGCTGACGACTCTCGTACTTGAAATACTCCAGCATGGGCACCTCACTAAACACCCAGGTGCTTACGTTTTGGACCGCTGTCTGTTCCGTGTTCATATCGAATTCGTAGGCATCTACATCGGGGTTCAATTGGACGTCTGCTTGGATGCTTCGATCGTGAAATTGTATGCTCAACACCTGCTTCACGTCCAAAGTATTCAAGAGCTCCTCGAAGAATGTCTCCGACCAATAATTATAGGCGTCGAACTCAAACTGTGCCACTTGGCTGATATTCAGACGAGGTAGCCAGTGTATATCCCCACTGGCATAATAGCTCATAGCTATATTATAGCCGGTGTCTGTGATCTGCAAGATCATGGCGTACTCGTCCCGGCAGTAGATACGAACGAGATTTGCCTGCGGCTCGCATGTACACCAAGTGTGGACATGACGGCAATAGTTCGATAGCGGTATGATCTGAGCATTTGTGCAGGCGACCGCACAAATTATGATAAGATATCGATAGCCGATCATATTCATTACAATCCACACACTCGCACACTCAGAGACACCCGTTCACCGATTGGCACAAACATTTATTCCGCGCCTCGACGCGACTATTAAAGACGACGCCTCAACTATGACTAAGCAACCAACATTGTTCTGATCATTTCTATATCAGTTGTCGCTTTATCAGTTTGGAGACTTTCTATTATCAATACCCATAACTACGATATATGACAATGAGTCTAAACAATAAACAAGTAAGAAAGCTCTAGTCGAGACTGCTCGAACACTAGATCCCCTGAGCCCGTCGAAAAATCTGACAAAAATTAAAATTTTATTATACGAGTAGCAATATATATGCAAAAGACTTGGAGACTCTAGCTCTAAAGATGAATGAGATATCATTTTTGAATTGCTTCTCCATAAATGTTATAATCGATAACGGGAATAGTTATCGATTTTCGGAATTCAAAAATTCGTACTGCGAGTGCAATACACAACCTAACAAAAACAAGTAAGAAGGCTCTATTCGAGACGGCTCGACTACGAGTTACCTTGAACCCTGCAAAAAAAGTGATACTCTTCTTCTTTACGCACGTATGAGTGCGCGCTCTGCTAACTGCGCAGTTGCTGCTGTGGCTTGGGGTGGGTTGGGCTGAACTTTGGACGCTTATAACTCCATTTCTAGATAGACGATCTTTGTGCGATTTTCAGAGTAGATTACGAGTATCTAAATCTATCTATTTGCAAAATTTCAAGTCTCTAGTATTTGAAATGCGTTTTTTTTTTTCAAATTGGGGGCGAAGGGGGCGTGGCATCTAAAATCTAAAAAATCTAAAAAACTACAAAATCTGCGTATCCATAATATCTATCTAAATATATAAAGTTGAAGTCTCTAGCTAAAACGGTGTAGAAGTTATACCCAAAAACATTAAAAATGAAAACGATTTTTCGATTTTTATCGATAATTTGGAAATGGGATGAGTTATCGAAAAAACAAAATAAACTCGTATTGCGTAGCTAACATACGCGTGTTCATGTAAAATTTCAGCTTTTGTAGTTTCCTTTTTTATAACCTGAACCTACTTTATTATAACCTGAACCTGTTGTAAATGGAAATTCAGGGCAAATTGGTTTTGTGAACCACACGAAACATAAGATGGAGTAAAATTGGGTTAAAATTATAAGAATATACTTTCTCTTATAACTTTATCTGTGAATAGTTCTATTAATATTTCAAATGAGCAATCAGAATGGAACTGCTTTTAACTTCAAGTAATTAATTATTTCCCATTCCCATGAAGTTTCTTATCAACATAAATATTATCAAAACAGATAAGAGTACTCTATATTGTCTAGATTGTCTCTGAACCCTACAGAAAGCTGATATCCCGATTAGTTTGCGCTCTTAGGCATAAAATAATTGTCTTTTGAAACCTCCTTCAATTCATAGTATTAAACGAAATTTAATGTTAGTTAAACTATTTTAATGAATATTTGTTGTTAAGGTACTACATGCATAAGTACGGGTTCCACACTTGTTAAATTATAATAATTATAGTAATAATAATGTAATAATGTCAATGTAAACGTAAATATAACCATTATCAATTGAGCAATAACAAAGCATAGCTTCAGTGTTTGATAATGGAACAAAATCAATTGAGTTGCCAAACTAATTTAAAATCATCAACAATCATATCAATTCTTCACAAGAAAAAGAATTCTGCTGAGAAAGTTTTCTCATCTAGCAAACTGAAGCGACACGATCAAAGTGAAAGTCTGGACAATTCGTAAAATCTAGACTTATGAGGACTGGGCTTTATTTTATTAAACAAACAATTTCAGAATACCCTGAATTGCACATCTAATGGCGTTATCTAAAAGAATAAATACTGTGAAAAATATATTATATCAGACGTATTTCGTATAGGTATAATCAGTTATTTTTTTAGGTAACAGCTCTTTCCAGTCCAAGTACGTACAATTTTACATTATAATCGCAGAATTCAAATTTTCAGATAATTTTGTGTATATAAATCTTTATGAAACACCTGTCTCACATAAGGCTAAAATCAATGAGGCGTCCATATAATTAGGTTTTAGACACACCCCCACAAGTACATCAACAACAAGAAGCTCCGACAGCTGTGTGAAGGCTCACGCGGAGCACGAACTCTAACTGGTCATTGGTATGATAAATTAGAAGACCTGGGAGAGGTCAGAGGTGAGACATGTGACATGTGCGAGTGCTAAAAAATTAAGCGCTTAAAGGCCAAGTCAATCACATAAATAGCTGGAGCAGGGCGCCTGGCCTTCAACCACCTGCAAGGACGTCGCACACAGGACCCCGTGTAAAACTTTGCCGAATTTTGCAGCCAGCCACGTACAAATTGAACACTGTGCTCCCGTCCGCCTTTCAAGTTTTTCGTAAAACATTTTCGCACTGAAGTGCTGCAACTCAATTAATACTTTAGCCGGTTCCCCGAGCGAAAATGAACTTTTGAATTCGCATTATGGCAAGGCAAGCTAAAACCCTTAGCAGACCTCTCTACGCATGCTATACATGTATATATACACCCACACACACTCAGACCCACATTTCACAAGCAATTAGGAAGATGCTCCTTTGGCGACGAATTACGCATACGCCGCGTACTGCGCGCTGCATTTATCAGTGTTTACTTCTGATTGTGCGGCTTAAGTGTTTGCTACTGTAAATAACATAAAGACAAAGAAAATGCGGTTGCTTCATTATTTATACTCTGAATCCATTGAAAATTGGAATTCAGGGTATAATAGTTTTGTGAAAATGAATATAACAGGCAGAAGGAGACTTCGCAGACCCCACAAAGTATATATATATATTCTCTATTCAGCACAGAAAAAATAAGTTGATTGAGCCCTGTCCGTCTGTCTTTCCGTCCATACGAACGTCGAGATTTCGGAAACTACAAAAGCCAGAGAGCTGAAATTTCACATGAATACTCGTATGTTAGTTAGGCAGTAGGGATTTTTTATTTTTTGCTCGATAACTTATCCCATTTCCAAATTATCGATAAAAAATTCGAAAATTCCATTACATTTTTTAGGTTTTTTTCGGGCATAACTTCTACACCGGTTTTGGTAGAGACTTTAAATTTGTATATTTAGATAGATATTATGGATACGCAGATTAGGTTATTTTCAGATTTTTGATGCCAAATACTAGAGACGTGCAATTTGGCAAATAGATACATTGGATGCTCTGAATATATTCCGAAAATTTCATGAAGATAGAGCATCTAGTAATGGAGACACAAGCGTCCAAAGTTCAGCCCAACCCACCCCAAGCCACAGCAGCAACTGCACGGTTAGCAGAGCGCGCGCTCATACGTGCGTAAAGAAGAAGAGTATCACTTTTTTTGCAGGGTTCAAGGTAACTCGTAGTCGAGCCGTCTCGAATAGAGCCTTCTTACTTGTTTTCGTTTGAACTAATTCGAATGTTTGAGTGCCTCAAATAATTTATTGAAGAAAAAACGATAGCAAACAACCTTGTTGCTATCAAAAGCAATTGTTGCTCGACAGTTGAGAGTATCTCGATTTCATGCCCCAAAAATCAACTTGCAAAGCTTACACACATACGGCTCACACAAGACGATGTTGCGTATACGCAGCGTGGCGAATGCTGCGAACTTGGTCTTTCAGTTTTTGAGAGCTGTTGAGGATTTATGTAGGTTTATTGATTTGAAATCAAAAGTTGGTTTTGTTTGCCAAGCTGACAGCTTTCATTTAATTTGATTTTCTCGAGAGTGCAATCAGAGCGAAAGGGAACGAGACACACTCAGAGCAGAGTATGTGCCGAAAATACCCTATAAATACATATTTACAATATCTCTTTTGCTCACTTGTAAACGATTCTAGTTAAAACGACTTATTGACAAATAGACTACAACATTTTAGTATCATTAAATCAATTTTGTATGTAACTCTGTATAAACTCGTACAAAAAAACATTGATTTGGTCATGGAGTTATATGTATGCGGTACAGCTATATCTCTTATAGGTTTATATACTCGCCCGTGTTCTTCCCCATGGTAACGCAAGAAGCGAATTCTTTGCAGAGCTTCGATGCGAATGCATTCATTTTGAACAGAATTTCATATTTTTGTTGTTGCAACTGCTGTTCTGTTTATTTTCCGAAAATTTCAACTCAGCTCTCAGCATTGTTTTCTACATATATATATTTTTTTATTTTAATTTGCAATGTTTTTCTTCTATCAAAACCAAACTGGGATGCATTAAATGCCAAAAGTCTTAGAACAGAGCGAAGTTGGGCGTGGGTGCTGTTGGCTAATATTGCTGGCTTAAGCTGCCATAATAATTGCATTAGCTGACAGTTTGCCAGTTATTCCAGCCTCTTTCGGCTTGCCCCTTTTACTGTGGCTTTGCAGCTTGCCACGTGCCAGGACCAGACATAAATTAGCCAAGCAGTTAAATGAAGTCTGTGTGTGTATGTGCGTGTTCGTGTGCGTGTGTGTGTGTGTGAGTGGCAATTTAGTGCTGACATTTATGTGAAATGCCCATTTAAGTGGTTCAAGCCCAAACTGATTGATGTCGCCTTCAACCGCATCTCATTGCCACCCGGCCGCCCATTCAACAGACATTTGCATAAGACAATCTGTGTGAGCCAGTCTGTTGAAAGAGTGTAGAGTGAAGAGTGTAGAGTGTAGAGATACTCGCCATGAAACAAGCGAGGGTAGTTTATTAATTACTTCAAATATATTATATCAAATAGAGAGAATAGTATATATTATAAATTCATCAAATTCTTTTTAGAGAATTTAATATTTTAAATTATTGTTTATTTGCTTTTCCGACTTTTCTCTTTTGTATTTTATGTCGGAAAATTCAGTTTAATTTGATTTATTTTCACATCTCTCTTCCCATGTTTCTTGTATATATTAGTTAATACAGTTAACGGATAAAAATTGCTGTTACTTTTACTAATTCTTTGCTCAGAGCCAACACGCAGCTAAAGATAGGATCTGGAATTTATACTTCCATATACTAGACTTATATTAAAATATAAGGTTTACCAAAAAACTTACTTCAGTACGAAAATGTCGTAATTAAGTTACTATATAGCTTAGCTAAAGGTGGAGCTTGAACCGTCCATTAAAAATTCTTGTGATGTTTCAAAAATTCCCCTATAAAAGTAGGTAGCTCGGAAGTATTGTCAAAAAGATCAGGTAGACTACACATATCAGGAAGACCTTGCACTCAACTATTCTTCAGAGATCGCTGTACACACTAGCTCACAATTGATATTCCAATGGAAGGAGAATAAACATTTTCTTCTTGAAACAGTCGTAGAAAAAATCAATAACATGAAAACTAGGAAACCCTACTCTGTTGACCTCAGATTAATATAATAGCTAGCAAATGTAATACTGTATATTCACATATATTAAGAAATTATTTATTTTAAATTTTATTTTAATAAATATCTTGTGTCTTAGAATAATGAATAAATATAACTGAACTATAGCTGCATCCTTTGACATATTGAAAATTAGCTGTTCAAGGTTTCACTGAAATAATGCAGTTGATTTTACCGACTGCAACGGCTGCTGCTGCTGCTGCTGCTGCTGTTAGCTCCTGTCTTTACTTTCAATTTTGGATGCAGATGTAAGCGACATTCGCAAGTGTTCAAATGCAACGGCGCATGAAGCGACAGCAGCAGAAAATAAAGAGCAAGCGACACCAACTGCGAGGAATTAGAGCATTCGTAAGAACTACCCAGTAAAATGTACAGAGTTGTTGACGAAGAGATACCCTGCAAAAAGGAAGCAACATTCGACCCCTTGCAGCTACGAAAAAGCCATATGAAACTACTATATATTTTGTTTTTCGTTATGTTTATTTTAATTATATTTTATTTCATATATATTATATAGAGACATCACGCATTGACACGGTTAGTACACCCCTAACGGGGCATGCATCCAGGTTCTATATGCTGCAAAATGAGAAGATGTGATTTTCTTAGCAGCAAAGTTTCATGTTGAGCTGGCGCACAGCTTGTATCTGTATATATGGCATGCTTCTATAGAGTGAAATATATACATGCATATTATATATACATATACACACATATATCTGAAGGCTGTTGGCCCGGTTAAGGACTAAGCAGCGGGCAAACTAAGCAACCGAGAAACTCAAGCACTTCAACTTTTTTCTTATTTTCAGAACTGAGCAAAAGTTTAAGCAACTGCTGGCTGATGTCTATGCAAAGGATACAAAGGATCAACTTTTGACTTGAAATTCGAGGACCTCCGAGTAATATTAATATTATTACGCATTAAGCAGCCCAACTACTCAACCAGGGCAGCTCATCGAAAAAACAAAGCTGTCCACACAAAATGGGATATAAAATGAAAATTAGTGAACAAATTGTTAGTACTAATGGATGTAATACAAAATAGAAAAACTTTTTAAAATAAACTTTTTAGGACGGCAATGCTCCTCTAAGAAAACTCTGATATCCCGACCAGCCTGAGATTTTAGAAATTCCATTAGAATATCTTGCATTTTTGCATATATAGAAGTATTACTGAAGTTCGTTAACATTATTGAAAAGGTAAAGTTTTCAAAGTTTGAAACAAACTTAAGACAGACTTAACTTACTTAATCCCTAGCTCTCATTTAAGAGTTTACACTGGCGAAAAGACGGAGGGGTAAAAAAAAAGCGAGGTTGTTTATACTGGTTCAGAGTATGTTTCATTTATAAAGTCTCTCACATTATTTTCAATGGGTTCATAATCATATCTTCAGACTTTTACTTGGTATATAATTTGATAAAAATCGTTTTCAAACTATTTTTCTTTGGATTTTTAAAAGAGGATTTAGCTCAGTTAGTTCAGCCGTTGATTTCTACAGTCATGTAGTGCATTATTTTCAGCGATAGATGCAAATCAATATACATTTGGAACCCACTGTGCCGCTGTTGCAGACTCACGAAGCTACAAACAGTTGGCCAAAACAACTGCAGCGAATAAATTATGCACGATTGGCCAAGAGCAAAGCATACACTCACGCACACATATGCAAACTACCACATGTGTTTGTGTGTGTGTGTGTGGGGGTGTGTGTGTACACAGCTTTCAGTCATCTCTTGCCACTTTTATTTGCATAAGCAGCAGAGTTGCTTGGAAAATTGTTGCGCTCGCTCGTTGTCTGCATTTATCGTGGGGCAAGTTGGTGATGTGTCTGGTCCGCAACATAGTCAGCTTGAAATATGAGAAGAAAAAATAGATATGCAAATGCTGCAACTTTCGCTTAGCAGTCCCAGCATAAAGCACACATGACGGTATCCACGCAAAGCTGCGTATACGTAATATAGTGAAAGTATTCAGAATTTGCCCTTCTCTTCATAGTTATTTGAATCGAGTGGTTCATTAAGCTGAGTTGCTCAACTCATTGGGTAGTGATATCTTTAAGAATTCACTTCTCCATGAGTGATTCGGAAAGTCAGTCATAACCGATTCAACAACTGCCTGAACAGTATAGTATATATTAATTAATATAATATTTATTTATGATGTAATGCTACTCAAACATAATATTTAACAGTTACAGCTACATATATTTACTCCAGTTATAGTAGACAAGACAATCTCATATAATGTATATTCGATTTAAATGGAGATCTTAGCTCAACCTATCTAATAGTATAAGAAAGAATGCTTATAAAGAAAGAATGCATATGCATATTTTTCCCAAGGAATAAATTGTTTTTAAAAACTTAGAAAATGTTTCATGCTTCACTTGATTATAAAACTTGGCCACAAATTGTTTGTATTTATAATTTCCATTGCTGATGCACAACGTTTCGCGCCCTTCAACTGAAAAGAAAATACGCAAATGCTGCACCACAGTTTTCCTTCTTGCATGCAGTCGAGTGAAAGACAAACCTACAATAAATTATAAGAGCTCACACTCATGGGGGCGAGCACAAACACACACACACAGACACACACACACACACACACACTGAGAGAGAGAGAGAGACATAACCACAATGTTGTTGGTGCGAGTGAAAATTAATGAGATGTGAAGAAGGTACTGCGCGAGCGATTCGTAATGCAGCAAGTTTTACACTTGGATATTTGGCATTTTGATGCAGCGAACTGTAAAATTCTACAACTTGCGAAAGCTTAGCTTTTCCGTCCTCCCACTATCCTAATTGCAGTCAATTTCACTGAAATTACAAAAAGGTCAAAATGCATTCTATTAAATTGTAAGGGCCTATCTTTTGTATACTTTGACAAATGGCTTCCAAAGTCAGCCTCAAAAAAGATCAACAAAGCTCATTTAATCTTCATTTTAAGTCTGTAGTATGTAGTATTTATAATTGATATTACTAATGGCTTGCTCTTCTTCTAATGTTTCTTGCTGCCGGCATTTCTCTTTACGGATACATGGGAAGAAATGACAACTTGCACTGAATTAGATCTCTGGAATATATATAGAGGCCTTCAGCTATTAACAGGGTATTCGGTAGTCGTTAATCATCATATTTAATTTACTTTTTTTTTTATTTTACTTTTTAAGCACCCGCTTATACTCATTCGCCAGCCTAATTAAGAACTTTTGTAACGAGATAGTAAAATTGAGAAAAAGTTAATGTCTGTGTATGTGTGTGTGTGTGTGTTTGTGTGTGTACATGTACTTGATTATATAAGAGCAGCTGGGCCCAGTGTCATGACATCGTCAACTCATAACAGGAAGCAGCAGGAAGCTGCTTGAACTCTATGGCTGCAGACGGAAGCAAAGGAAACTGCAGCGCTCGATTATGTCATTCGAACGACACGCCCGACCGACCCAGCCGACTTTAGCAGCCCGGGAGACTGGCAGCTCGACAGCAGACTGATATTTGTTATACAGTCATAATGCATGTCATATCAGCAGCATCAAGCGACCCAACAACAACTTGTCACACACTCAACTTGAATGTTTGTTGTGCTTAGGGAGCAGCTCTCGAAATGCATACATACATTGTTAGTAAGCAAATCTCATCTACATAAAGCTTGAGATTTTAATTTTAATTTCGAGCATCAAGCAGGGGCTGAATGCTGAGAAAAAATTAACGAATTATGCTCTCATTTAGTCCATCTCGTTCTACTTTGACTTCAAAACGTTGTCATTGTTCGTCCATTAATGGACAGAGAACGAGGCATATTCTTCTTTCAGCAAAAGTTAAGCTAGTCTAAATCGATTCACGAGCATCTGTCAATATAATATTAATGAGTGCAATAAAGGCAAGTAAGAAAGGTCTAGTCGAGACTGCTCGACTACGATATTCCCTGAACCCTACTTCGAACCAACAATGTTCCAAGAATTATTCGGTTCGTTTCTGCAAGCGTAACAAACTATACATGCACACACACGCACGCTGATATATGGCACGTATGTGTATGAATTGTAGGCGTCTTGCTATCTCGCTATATCGCTTGCTCTGCCACGTGGGTTATGATGCGAGATTAATTTGATTAATAATTCTGTATCTAGACGGACAATCGTAATCACACTTTCTGATTATGATCAGGACATTCAAATTTATGTGATAAACTAAACTATATGTGTATTAAAAAGGGCTCTATATATATGCAGAAGACTTGTAGCTATAGCTCTAAAGAAAAACGATATATAATTTGTTAACGAACTATCGATTAATATTTAAATCGATAAATGTGAAACTGAAATAGCCATCGATCGATCATCAACTCGTACACCGCGTGCAATACACGGATCTAACACACAAGGAATGAAGACTCTAGCTCTTATAATTTCTGATATCGACGCGTTCTAACGTTTGCATACGTTATGGAGGGATGGACGGGCAGACGGACATGTCTACATCGAGTCAGTTTGTCGTCCTGATCAAGAGTATATATACTTTATGGGGTCCGCCACGCCTCCTTCTACCTGTTACATACTTTCAACAAAACCATTATACACTGATTTCCCATTTTTAATAGGTTCAGGGTATAATAATAGGTTTCTTAAACCGAGGCGGGCCAAGAGAAGGCTAATGCGAAAAATGCCAAGAAGAACATTTCTAATGATTTGGCGCTATTTTTTCTCAACAATATTCTAAAATTGTCTCTCGCTCTTAATTCTAACTAACTCTCTACCTAAGTTTTCTCTGCACTACACTACATTACAAGACATTGGTTAAACTCCTGGAAACGTTTCTCCCACATGATGTAAGGTTCTTAATATAGATCTCTCTCATTCATCATTTTGAATGTTTCATTTTGTCTGCTTCAACTGCTTTAATTCCTCACAAAATGTACCTTCATGATATTATTCATTTGAAGATTGAAAACTATTTGTCATACTCAAGAATTCAAATTTCAAGGTTGTTTCTTTCAAATATAAATTTGAGGATGATTTGAATAGAAGTTCACAGCTGCAGCTTAATCATAAAATGGAATTCGATTGAAAACTTAGGTTAAGCTCTCTTTACATACCTATTTGCTCTACATAATATACATATAGCTATGCTCAATGTATTCCCATTTCCATATGAGACAACTGCAGCTGTAGCCTGCTCTGCATGATAATGTTCGCTCTTGGTCCTTCGCCTGTTCTGCTCAATTAGTCAGCAAATTAACAATGCACTATCCTTGATCTACTGCAGTACGCAGTTTCAACTACAATTACGTTGATTTTTTTTTTTTTTTTTTTTTTTTTTTTTTTTGGCATGGGCAGTGATTTGTGCCGGCAAATTATGCACATTTGTTTTTACAAGCTCGTAAAACGATAACGACTGGAACCAAAGGATGCGAATATGAAAGCGGATGCGGATGCGGATGCGATGCTCAGCAAGCAAGCAAAATACACACTCATTGCATGACAGGATGTGTGTGTGTGTGTGTGTGTGTGTGTGTGTGTGTGTGTGTGTGTGTGTGTGTGTGTGCCAGTTATCGTTAGTGTTTGTGCGTCACTCACCAGACGACGCATCTCTTATTTATGCGAGTGCATTTTTATTTAAATTTAATTGGCATTTGTGCTGGCTAGCTTTTGTTTATAGCCCATCGATAATTGAGATGATGTCAGTTTTTGTCCGTATTGGCGACTTCTTTCTGCATTTTATGCCTTGGCAGCTATAATACCATACCACAAATTCCCGCATTATGATTCAGATGACAACCATCTATCATGTGCATAAAAAGTGTTGCTCTTTCAGCTCAGTTACTAGCTCTTCCCAGCGAAAGCACGGAAATCAAAATCTTTGACGAAGCAAGGAATAAGTTGATCAATTAATCTTGCTTTTGCTTGATATCGGTGCAACTATATAGTATTATAAACCGCAACCGTACAAATATAACGCATACGCAATACAAACAAACCAATTTTGGATGGCATGGATTCAACAGTATTCATATCTGATATCAGGTAATACATTTTCGACTTTGTATATCTATATTGATTTTTTGAGCGATGTATATAATTTGAAATGCGACGTTAACAACAATAGCAATAGCTACAGCAACAGCGAAAAATTGATATCAAAACAGAAACTTTTTAGCTAATGCGCTGGCAAACACGCATGCCACGGCCAGGACTCGGGCAGCATATAACATTTGGTAATTGAGGCTGGCGCAGGCTTCGGTGTCGTGATAAATGCAAATGCCGCTGCGTTGCATTTGCAGTTGCTGCGTCAGTCGCATTGCATGACTCGACAGCCATGCCACAATGGCCCGCCAGGGCTGCCAACCCGCCCAACAGCCAGCCGCCATCTGGGCACACACACGTGCAAGCGCCCTCGCGTAGACGGCCCCGAAGACGGCCAAACGTGTCCTTGAGCGCACTTTTCTGCCACTTGCCTTCTATTTGTAATTTTAACGAGCTTCTCTCCTTTCATTTTTCCTTGCATGGCATACCCTTTGCTATGCTAAAGGGAAGTGTAGCGCATGTATATGTCGGGATCGAAAGAATATGCTGGGAAGTTGGGTTTGAAGTTCAAAAGTCTTAATGGAGTACAAAAACTAAATCTATTTTCATAAGGCGATCATTTCCGATTTCAATTTCCATATCTCTTTTATTAATTATAAATCTGAGAGGCTTCCGACTTTGACTACGTAAAGCCATGACCTAGCCGAATATTGATAAGGCAATAAGTTTAAAATGAATATATAGCAGATATATACATATTTATCAAGTCGCAATCTTAGATATAAATAAAATATATTTAGAAAACATTGATTGAAAAAAATGCATTTTTTAAAATCATCATTTCATCAGAGAGCTTATTCCCAAAAAGGGTATTTCAGAGTCGGAGCCCTTGACTCGCCCTCGCCAACTTGTTGTGGGGCTGCGGCTGCTGTTTTGCTTACTGTTTGCAAAGCCCAACGAGTGTCGAGCACTTGTGCAACATTTTGCTGCACAAACTCAAAGGCCCGGCTCGAGCAGTAGTTGTTGCCATTTTTCTTTTCGACTTGCGAGTTTCTGCGTTGCGCGTCTCAAAAGAAAATGAATTTCCTTTGGCATTTCCTTGTCTTACTGTGCATTTCAGAAGATTTGATAGGAAGCCACTTGCATATTTTTTTCAGCATGTGCAACAATTTCCGACGGAAGCGCGCAAAGCTTTCGCAGGTATTTAAATGGCCCTGTGGGCTCTTCTTGGGCAACTTCTTCTACCCCTCGAAATTATTTAAGTCCCCCTCGGCTATTTTGCGAGGTCGAGTTGCCTTCACAGTTCTCGATGCGATGCAGAGGCGCTCTAGCCACATGTCAAAGGCTTTGCCGTAGCTAAAACGCAAACTAGAACTAGAGCTGAAAATACATTTATCTTAAATACATTTATTTCTTTTACATATTTCAATGCTAAAGGGACGAAAGGTCGAAAGGAAAGTACAAAAGGAACACTACAAATACCTCGCCCACAAGCTGATTTCCATATATACATACATATGTATGTGCATACATACATACCTACGTCTTACACATATTTCCATATGTGGTCGTATGTGTGCGACATGAAATACGATTTCGTATTTGTCTTACACCAAAACGCTTTTAGTAGCCGCGACTCCTTCGACCAGCCTACTCAAATTATGTAAGCATTCCACTCGACTAATTTATGATGACAAGCCTCAGCGCTGCAAATTGTTTGTTCCACGTTACAATTTCCCAGCATAATTAAAGGCCAGCATTTCAGGTGGACGCTTTGTTCAAGTCCAGAAAATTCGAGAAATGGAAAAAGTGTTCTTGCCAAAAGTCCCCAATCCCCACTGTCAAGCCCCAAAGGGAAGGGACAACTGAAGAATTCTATATACTCATTTATCAGTTACTCTGACTTTAATTATATTCGAGCTGAGTACAGTATTCCGACTATTGACTATTTATGAACTACTATGAGAAAATTATTAAAGCGATATATATATAGCAAATAAAAATAATAAAAAAAAATATATACATATATATTTAGAAAAGACTTAGATATTTATAGTGGTTAATTACTGTTGTTATTCAAAGGTTGTATTTGAGCTTAATCTAATACTAATATGTGAATTTAGGATATTTATTGTTGGTTAATTCCATGCGATGACAAATATGTACAAAAAATGCGTATGATCCCTTTGCAAGCGGCAATGAGTCCTGGTGAATACATATAAAAAATGAATTTGCCTAAATAAATATATATCTGGTTCTACCTCAATTGTCAAATATGTCATGACATATTTACGAAAAAGCTAAGCAAAATGAGCATTTGTATATTATTTTCTTTGATCTATTTCTCTTCGGAAACGCATATTGCAAATATTATTTTAAAAATTTTATGTGAAAATTATGTATGGTACATAGGATTATTCCTAAAAGGCATACAATATAATGGAGAAACAACCAATTTGGCAAAGGAGATGCACTAAAGGTGAATGCCTATATATATATGTATATCTTAAACTTTTTCAAGTTAACCCCTCCCAACTCTTGACCACGCCCACCTGTCTAGCCTGTCTCTTGCCAATCCGCATTGTAATCGCGACAATGGGCTTCTTTGGACTAGTCTGCGCCTTCACAAATCGAGTCTCAATTGCACACATTATCCTAGAGCTGGTCGCGCATAGGAATCGAACGGAACCAATTGATAGAAAGAGTAGCGGAGTATGTGAGCCGGAAGTAGGTGTGGCCGCGGAAAGAATGCAAGTATGTTGAGTGAATATGATTCAGTAATGTCAACATAACTCACGCACGCCACAATCATAGCAAAGAAGTAATCACGAATGGTCTGAACGACAACAGGGCTTTATTTTGGGCTGCTTTTATATTGGTTACTTAATCGTTCAGATCCCCGGCGGCATATGTGCCGACAGATTCGGAGCCAAATGGGTCTTGGGCATCTCAATGTTGCTCTCCAGCCTGTGCACTATTTTCACTCCAATTATAATCGATTTTTTTCAAGAAAGGGGCCTGATTGCTGTGCGGATTTTGATGGGACTGGCACAAGGGTCGATCTTTCCGGCTCTTGCCACACTTCTCTCTCACTGGGTGCCACCCAAGGAGCGCTCAACGCTGGGTGCCTTCTGTTACAGTGGAGTTAGCGCCGGTACCGTTGCAAGCAACCTTGGCTCTGGTTTCATGATTCACTACCTTCCCTGGGGAATGTGTCTTATAGTGTTTGGAACAGCAACTATGTTCTGGATGATCGCATTTGTGAGTAGCCCAATTCTCATGCTTACACTCTTATGCCTTGCACCCTAATGGCATTTAATACAGGTCCTAATATGCGCCAGCACACCTGACGAGCATCTGTTCATCGGGCCAGGTGAGAAGGCTTATCTGAAGAAGCACTTGCCAATACAGACAGAGGACCAGTTCACACCCTGGAAGAGCATATTGCTAAGCAAGGCATTAATTGCATTAGCCATCTCCCAAATGGGTCACGACTGGGGCTTCTTCGCGATTGTCTGCTGCCTGCCCAAATATATGTCCGATGTTCTTCAGTTTTCCATACTTACCAATGGCATTATGACTTCCTTGCCTTTCATTGCCTTGTGGCTTAGCTCGCTGATTTGTGGGTTTCTGGCCGATTGGCTAATACGCACGAGGAAAATGTCGCTCAACGCGGAACGAAAAGTATTCACCTTCATAAGTGAGTTCAGCGTACCTGATCTCAAACGGTTGAGCCTTGATTGAATCGAGCATCTATGTATAACTTGTTGTGCCTTTGTAACTTAGGTGCCTTCCTACCAGGAGTTTTTATGGTCATAGCTTCATACGTCGAATGCAAAAAGAGTTTGGCTGTGACATTTTTTACACTTTCACTGTTTACAATGGGCCCGTTCTATTCAGGCCAAAAGCTAACACCCATGGACATGTCTCCCACTTATTCGGGAACTATTATGGCTATCTGTAACGGCCTGGGCTCAGTTGTCGGCTTGGCATGTCCCTCCATTATTGGTATCATGACGACCGACGTAAGTTGAATTGATCGATCGAGCTTGAGAGAGCCCTTTAACCACATAACTATTTCATTGCAGTCTACAATGAGGGAATGGCGTTTCGTATTCTGGGTAACCTTTGCTATATTGCTTTTCTCTGGCATCGTATTTGCGGTCTGGGGCACGGCCGATCTCCAGTTCTACGATCCAAGGTCCCGACGGCTGAGGAGGCATAAGAGGTCGCACATAGCATTGGATGCTTTTGCCTAATATCTGGCTTATTACTCGTAGACAATGCTCAGCTCTTTGCAAGCTACTTATGATAATTTTATATATGTAATATGATGTAACTATTTTTACGACTATAATAAACTACCTCTTGGATACGATTTTATTCCTGCTTGTCATTCAATCGTGCCACTAAGATACGTTAAAATTGTCATCGATTTGCCGTCGGTTTTCCCTTTTAATGATTCGCGCAAACATAAAGGTGTCGTGAAAAGTCCCACAAATCGATAAAGGCCAGTAGTGCGTGTGGGGTAGGAGTGGGCGGTAGGTAGGTGAGCGTGACTAGACTAGATGGGCGGTTCGAAATTACTTAATTAACGCATTTAATTCGGCATAGCTTCAACGACGCGTCGCAACGGGTTTCCGACTACCGCCTTAAAGTGCATTCCGATAATGGATTATGGATAAGTGATTCTCAGTCCCATAACATCGACTTTTCATGTTGACAGTTAGGAATATGACAATATATTTGTATGTATTATTGCGCGTCGTGAAATGGACTATATTATATTTATATTTGCAGTTGCTTCAATAAAGATAACTCATTATTTATTTATTTTAATACCATGAAGGGGCGTGGCAGATTACTTAAGATCTATAAAAATGCATTTCTTGATCAGGACAAGGAACTGAACAGTCTCCGTCTGTCCGTCCGTGAGTATGTGTGTATTGTGCGGTTCGGGCTTTAGTTAACTTCCTCAAGATTATTGAGACTGATTTATAATATTTCTTCTAGCTTGGTCCTTAAGTCCATCAATAAGTGTCGATAACCTTGATCGGATAAAGGATAATCGTATGATCACGTGATGGATCAGTGATTGGCGAATCATAATCATAATCTTTATGATGATTTGAATGGGAATGAAATTATAATTACAGTATGGTTATGTAATATGTCAATAATACATATATACAATAATATATATTCAGACACATTTGTATATATTTGTATTTGTATTTATATACAAATATATTTATATACAGTTCTAAGTCCGTTCAATCAAAATTATCGAGAGATTCAAAATTTTTAGTAAAGTTTTCTTATTATTTAAATATTTTCTTGCGTTTTAAATGGAAAAGGAGGATAAACGACCAGAATGGGGCCGCAAGTGCGGCGAGGGTAAGAGCAAATATATTTCATAAAATACTTATTTTATCGATTACGTCCACATGACCAGGTTGCCTAGTTCCGCAGCGCGTTGCTGTGGCTTTGATGGGATTTTTGGCATTAGTGTTTGCGTATACAAATCGTGTCTCATTATCTCACGTAATCGTCGAGCTGGTTGTACCTAAGCCCCGATCTAAAAATGGTACAAGTGTCGGGGTATGTCCGGCTGAAAAAGTATCGGAGACTTCCCACGAAATTGATGTGAGTGGATCAAAGCTGTAACTATATATTATTTACTGGTCCACTTTTCTAATGAGCAATACTCCCTTCTGTGATCATAGTACTCAAAAAGATTCAAATGGTCTGAGGAGCTGCAAGGGTTTATTTTAGGTAGCTTCTATATCGGCTACATAATAACCCATCTGCCCGGTGGTGTACTGGCTGACAGATTCGGGGCGAAATGGGTCTTGGTCGTCTGCATATTTACCTCTGCTCTCTGCACTTGCCTGACCCCAATTGCAATTATATATGGGCACCAATGGGGCTTGGTTGCAGTGCGTATTTTAATGGGACTCGCACAAGGACCCCTCTTCCCAGCTATAACTACATTACTCTCCCATTGGGTACCCAAGAAGGAGCGTGCCACATTGGGCACCATCTGCTACAGCGGAGTGACCGCTGGCACTGTCACTAGCAACCTTGGTTCCGGCTTCATGCTCCACTATATGTTCTGGCCTTCATGCCTTTACGTTTTTGGCTCAGTAACGGTTGCCTGGGTTATACTATTTGTAAGTATTAATTACTCCTTAAGTAGCCAACCTTCTGATATTTCATACTCGTATACTCGCAGCTCATAATCTGCTTCAGCAGCCCCTCCTCACATCCCTGGATACGAACGAAGGAGAAACTCTATCTAGAGGAACAAATACCAATTAAAGTTGAAAAACCACCGATTCCATGGAAACAACTGTTACTCAACAAGCCATTGGTTGCCACGATTGTTGCTCAGATAGGGCACGATTGGGGCTACTATGTTATGATCACCTGCCTACCCAAGTTTATGGCCGACGTGCTCGGTGTTTCCATACGTTCCAACGGCATCATGACTTCTCTCCCCTTCGTGGCCATGTTTATTAGCTCGATTAGCTGTGGCGTTTTAGCCGATTGGCTTATACGTTCAGGGAGAATGTCTATTAATTTAGAACGAAAATTGTTTAACTTTCTTGGTGAGTGAATGCGCATTACATTGACATTTCAAATGTATAAGTATATATGCAAAAGTGATTTGACTTGACCTTTACATGCAGTTCCTTTTCAATCACGTGCAAATTAGGTTCAGTAGACGACTTATACGCTTATACGTCTTATTATTTACCGATCTTTTTTATACCATTGAAAATAGGAATTCAGGGTATAATGGTTGTGTGAAAATGTATTTAACAGGCAAAAGGAGACGTCTTCTTGATCAGCACAAAAAAATAAGTTGATTAAGCCCCGTCCGTCCGTTCCTATGAACGTCAAGATTTCGTCGAGATAACTTCTACACCAATTTAGCTGGAGATTTCAAATTTGTATATTTAGATAGAAATTATGGATACGCAGATTATATAATTTTTTTATTTTGTATGCCACGCCCCCTTTGCTCCATACGTTCGTAGAGAAGAGTATCATTTTTTTTTTGCAGGGTTTAGGGTATCTCGTAGTCGAGCCGTCTCGACTAGAGTCTTATTTGTTGTTTTTTTTTATCTCTTTTATTTCATATATATTGCATTTATCTTCCATTTTAACGCAGTTTATTGTATAGAACTTTGACTAATTCTATGCTTTTCATACTTCGATATGTCGGAATTTGTTAGCTAGTGATTTAGGAATCCTGTTCTGAAAGAGTTCATATATATCTTTAACGAAATAAATTATTGTGAAGCATTTCTTTTTTGTCATATGTATTATTATGTAATATTACTCTTGATAAACCCAGGCATACTTGTTATAATTGATATTTGAATTTTGTTCATTTGCTTGACTTAGGTGCCATTGGACCAGGAGGCTTCACAGTCATTGCGTCCTATGCTGGCTGCAACAAATACGTAGTTGTTTCGCTGTTTGTTGTAGCTATGTTCACAATGGGCGCTTACTATGTAGGCCAAAAACTATCGCCAATGGATATGTCACCCACCTTTTCGGGCACTATTACAGCCATCTGTAATGGACTTGGCTCGTTGGCCGGTATGGCAGCACCCCCTATTATCGGATTGATGACACCCCAGGTAAGCTAAAGCGAATTTTTAATTAGCTCTCTGATCTTTGCTATAGAAAATCGATTTACCACATAAATAATACATTTCAGACCACAATAGCTCAATGGCATGGAGTGTTTTGGCTGGGCTTAGTTATATTGGTTTTATCAGCAATTATATTTTGGATATGGGGCTCAGCAGAAGTACAGTCGTACGACCCCAATGCCCAACCGAAAGCAGCCTAAATCAAAAAGTATCTATTGATCTACAGGAATATACCAGATTCGTATCTTGACGGCAAGGGGAGTGGTAGAAAGGATTTAATGATTTATACCTATTTGTGTACGCGTATCTGGGATAACGGTATTAACTCGAAAGGGACTAAAAATGTTAATGAAGCATATGATTCCTTCATATTTTCTTATCATCCATATTGATTATGGCAAACCTACGATATAAGATGTTTTGTGCTAATACCGGATGGGATATATATATTTTTTTTTAATTTTGCCTCTAAGCTATTTACCAACACAATTAAACTAATAATTAGTATCATAATCCGTATGAAGCTTGAGTAGATATAAATATTATAAATAAGCTTAAATGTAATAGTATCAGAGATTGTTTACAACTTAAATAAACAAATGTATATATGTACTTATAAGGATTTTGAGTTAATTTTTTCCATTTCAATTTTCTCATCAGAGAAACTTAGAAGTCAAAAAGAATTAAACGAGACATAAACTCATAAATCTGCAAAATCATGATTTTTGTTTTTGATTTGTTTTTGTGTGTCCCGCGAGTGCCGTAAAACAATTACCCCAACATGTTTAAAATCATTGACAGGGGCCAGAGGCAGAAAGGACAAAGACACACACAAGAAAGCTCGAGCGTGAATCGCCTGGTAAACATCAAGCAGGCACACACCCGTACGTACACACACACACACACATACACACACACACACGCACATACATTTGGGGAACTGTTGACTGTCTATGATTTCTGTTGGCAACTTTTTGTTTGCTTTACCTTGGACATTTTCAGCTGTATTTGTGTCAACATTTTGACAATTTGCGTGACATTAAATATTGATGTTTGGTAAATATAGATGTTCGCCGTTCACAGCTTCATACGAGTGCATTACGCACACGCCCCTTGGACAGCACTCAAAATAAATGATATAGAATTGTGACATGTTTTGGCTATAAATTCGATTGTGTTTCTATTGTCAAATCTTATGCACGAAAATTATATATATAAATTGTATTTCAAGCACTACGGGGACCAACAGTATCCTAGAGTAGCAATAGAGCATACGTGATATTCATCTACGGCTAGCGTAAATGTCTAAGTACAACTGATTTACTATATAGTTCAGTAAACCTACGTGGTTGTTCCAATAAAACTGTGTTAATACTATGAGGAAGTAAAAGCAGAGTAAGCTAATCGAAGCTTGTGGACATCTCTGTCTGTCATTAAAATATATTATTACAATAGAGTTATATACAAAACTAGTATTACATACGAATCAGTCTAATGTTGAATAAGAATATTTTTTAGAAGAAAGACAGACAGCCTGACGTTTACTATATAAGTATCAAATTATATAATGTGATTTGTGAAAATATGTAATTTCTAAGCAATGCATAATTTTGCTCTACATAATGTCTGCCAATCAATTTATTGGAACAACCCACAATAGTTAACTATATTTTCGTGAAATATTGTAGAAATTAAAATAAACTTAAAACTTACCAAAGTTCCTCATTCAGTTCGTGTTGGTAATCGTATGGAGTCCATTTTCAATGCATTCCAATCCAAATTTAACTTTTCGTTTAATCACAATGTAAGATTTATCATTTTCGAATACTTTCTGAACTCTACTTCACACTACGCACAACACATTTTCATTTGTATAACTTTTCTTGTGGCAATCGGTAGCATACGATAGATGTTTAAATAGGATATTTTAAGCACGCACAAATAATATAAATGTATATTAAATAGACACTGAAGTAATCTGTTGAACTGTGTATTAAGATAAGTGGAACTTTGAAACTCGAGCAGACATATGTGAAGCTGTAATTAAAAAAGTTATAGAACTAGAATTAAAACAATTGAAATTCACTTAAATTTATTTACATAAAAGTCCCAAACATTGTCTCCTAAGAAGTTCTGCGATCTACTTTGCACATTAGTGAAAATTCTGAATAATTTATTCTAAAGGCATGCGTAATTGCCGATAACTGAAGCGACGACAGCTACTATAATAATAATAATAATAACAACAATACAATAATAATATATTTGTCAAGGAATAAAGGGTTTAGCCAAACATATAAGCAGATGTAATGTCTACCTATATGTGAATGCGAATGTTTCTATTTCTGTGAGTAGAAAAAGTCGTCTACGTATTTATTTTTGTTTATATACCGAACCTATTGAAAGTGGGAAAGCAGGCCGAAAGATGCGTCGCAGTTGCCTCGTTAATTGTAAAGTCTGTCCATCTGACAATGGCATAAATCGGATTCTATTAGCATTCTATATCTCTTACGTATGTGCGAGTAAACAATGAATCGTTTTGAGTAGAATGTTATACCTTGAACATTTATATTTATTCAATATTATTATTTTCTTGAATAGCTAAACATAAAAATAGATTTTAAAAAGTCGGCAAATATCTACAATATTATTCAATTCAATATTATGTTTATGATACGACATATAGATGGTGGACTCTTTTGGCTAAAGGACTTCAATTAAATTCTTTGACCTTGGATTAACACACATGTGCACACCATATAAATGAAAAAATAAATATTTCATGTAGATTAGACATGTGCAGGGAGGGATATGTGCTATTGGAAACTCAGGATATTAAAAATAAAACAACTCTTCGCATATCCTTAAGGAAAAAGTAGAGAGAAATGCATATTTACGGCAGTCATAAAACTTGATAATATAAAAGTAAATATATGCGTTGATATCAATGGACGAACATTTCTGCATTTACGAGAGCAATATCCAGCCGCCCAAGCCGCCCAACCTGCCCTCAACCCCACAGAGGCAAATGAATGAGCGAGCTATGAGCACATTGCATTTATGGCCGACATAAAAGCGAAACAGAAAATATTCTCGTTTTCAAATGGAAACTCTTACGGAAAGGCGGGGTTTTACGTAATTGAATTCTCTGTACGGGGCGAAGAATATGTAATTATAATTTAATGAACCTAATTAATCCTAGCCTCTTTCCATAGCAGTTTGCAAAACAGATAAATGAAATATATACGGAATGAACTTATATATAAATGAAAAAATACATTTAAAAGTCATTCAGTCTTTTGAAGCTATATTTTTTCCGCTGAAGGCTGCTTACTTCCCAGTCCTATAATTTCGCTTAAAGGACATGGAAAGCTTTCGGGGCAATAAATAAATGAATTGAAGTTTACCTTTTTGATTAATGAATTTCCTGGCAAACAACGAGTTAACAGGACAACGATGTTTACGGCCGAGTGTCATAATTTCTACAAAATGCTAGCCAAAAAATAAAAAATAAAAATAAAAATTCCTCATGCACAAGAACAACTACAACAAGCAGGCTTGTGGGTCAGCGATGTGAATTGAAAAGTGGAAACAACAACAAGTGACCATATGCACACCTACACATATGCATGTTTGAACATGTGTGTGTGTGTGTGTGTGTGTGTGCGAGTACTTTGTGGCTTGTACTTAGTTTGTCACAGTGTAAAATCAATTTTCATGAAACTATGCCACGCGTCGTATGAGTAATCAGCGAGCGAACAAACAAAGGCAACTACGATACGAATACGTAATAAAAATGTGCGTATATGTGTGAGTATATCACAATGTGTGTGTGTGTGTATGATTGTTTATTGTGGCTTTGGCATATTGCGGTATAAATCAATTTAACACAAATTTCAATAAAGCAAAATGCGGCATTCGATAAACGTTAAATATAATTTCAGACCAATAAGCGTTATTAAAATTTTATTATGGCCTCCCCTGCAAGCTAGACCAAGTTTTAACTAAGGAAGATGTAACGCGAAGGATTGATTTTATTTATTTACTTAAAAAGTCGAGAAAACTAGGGAAAATATAAAGATCAATAGCCTAAAAAAAACTACAAATTGGGGTCTTTATATGTCAAATCAGTCAGTTATGGGGGCACATAGCCATATATGGTCAGCGACATTATTGGACTAGGAAAGGTAGAGATTGTTAAGGAAAACTTAAGCATAAATATAATATGAAATTATAAAACAAATACAATTGAGAATAAAGGGATTGATGATTAAAAATTCAAATATAAAGTTGTTTTCATTCCCTTTGAATCTTAGAGTCTTCTCTATGCTTTACTAAACTACAGTACGATTAGAAAAATAACATAGTGAAAAAGTCTCCAAGAAACACTTAAATGCGTTTTAACCTAACTCATTTAATTGTTGGGTATACCTAATCATATTAATCTACACACATAGCAATGGAGATTTCGACACACGGGCACATGAATTATTTATAAGAAAGTTAATTGGATTATAGACTTTTGATTGATTTACCAATAGAAAACAGAAAGGAATAATAATTAAATGTCTGTCTCGAAAAAAAGGCACTCAGCCAATAAATTATTTAAGATAATTGAAACTCAAATTGGAACCCTTCGAAAGGTGAATACTTCTTCTAAGATTTCTATGCTTCTTTTTCTAACATCACATGCACACTCACACACACTGATGTAGGGGGTAGAGCCCATGCTACAATTTGGATTATAAATATTAAATCCCCTTGTAGATGAAATTTCGTAACCAAATTTTTAAGATATAATCAAACCACATTCACAATATTTGTAATACACTTATTATACTCTGAACCCATTGAAAATGGGAATTCAGGGTATAATGGTTTTGTGAAATGTATGTAACAGGCAGAAGGAGACGTCGCAGACCCCATAAAGTATATATATTCTTGATCAGCATAAAAAAATAAGTTGATCTAGCCCTGTCCGTCTGTCCGTCCGTCCGTCCGTCCGTCTGTCCGTCTGTATGAATGTCGAGATTTCGGAAACTACAAAAGTGTGTTTACATGAACACGCGTATGTTAGCTACGCAATACGAGTTTATTTTGTTTTTTCGATAACTCATCCCATTTCCAAATTATCGATAAAAAATCGAAAAATCGTTTTCATTTTTAAGGTTTTTGGGTATAACTTCTACACCGTTTTAGCTAGAGACTTCAACTTTATATATTTAGATAGATATTATAGATACGCAGATTTTGTAGTTTTCAGATTTTGGATTTTTCGCCCCTTATTTGAAAAAAAAAAAAAACGCATTTCAAATACTAGAGACTTGCAATTTTGCAAATAGATAGATTTAAATACTCTTAATCTACTCTGAAAATTGCATAAAGATCGTCCATCTAGAAATGGAGTTATAAGCGTCCAAAATTCAGCCCAACCCACCGCCAAGCAACGGCAGCAACTGCGCGGTTAGCAGAGCGCGCGCTTATAAGTGCGTAAAGGAGAAAAGTATCATTTTCTTTACAGGGTTCAGGGTATCTCGTAGTCGAGCCGTCTCGACTAGAGCCTTCTTACTTGTTTCTCTTAGTTTGACAGTTTAGCATGGAGGAATTCCCGCAATCTTTTTTTTTAAGGAAGCTATTTTGCGACTAATACGGTAAGCTCTCGCATACTATGACTTATTTTGTGATGATTATCTTAAGCGTTCAATCACATTAGTTTATACATGCATTTGCTTTGTGAAGAAAACAAAATTTGTACATTTTTTAAAAATATGCCATGACTGAAAATGAGAAATCAGATCTTAATGGGTTTGTTAAATGTAAATAACAGGCATAATGAGGTATGGATGACCCTATAACGTATATATATTCTTGATCAGGACGGCGAGCTCGGCGAGCTTAGTCGCCATATGTATGCAACAGGCAGAAGCAGGCGTGGATATCCCTATAGAGTATATATATTCTCGATCAGCACAAAAAAATAAGTAGATATAGCCCTGTCTGTCTGTCCGTATGTCTGTCTGTCCGTTTGTCTGTCTCTATAACTGTATGTCTGTATGCCTGTCCGCCTGTTGCTCTGTCTGTATGAAGGGTCGGGGGTCGCATGGTCGAGCAGTTTGGATTCGAGTTTTCATAATTGTTTTATTTGTAATTTGTATCCTGAATTATTCGCCCTAATTAATAGAAACAGTTCATATCTATATTATACATATGAATTTTTAATTTTGAACTACATGTACATGTAATTTAATTAATAAAAACGAGTTTATATTTTTGCAGATTAAGCGACTTCCTCTTTTACATTGCACATTGTTTTCAAATATTGTTGACAAACGGACACACTGAATTATAAAACGCAATTGGGCTGCTCAGCAAAAACAATCCTCGCATACACACCAACGCAGCAGCAACACAAACAGACAAAACAATTTTTTATTGAGCACAATAAAAACATGCGTGTCTGAAGATCGCTGGAAAAACCAAACACACATAGATCGTTGCTGCTTAAGAAGGAGTTCTCATTAAGCACATTTAGAAAGTGTTATATTATAAGGCGTCCATGAGAATAACTTATCTTACACATTCGCACATTTGGATAGACGGACAGAATGTCTAAGGTATAAATCGACTTAGTTCGTTGACCAAATCAAGAATATTTATACTTTATGGGAGACCCCATAGTCACCACGCCTACTACTGCCTATTACATACATTTAACAAAAGCAGCATGACCATTTTCAATGGGTTCAGGGAATTAAATATAACAAATTTCAAATAGACAAACTTTATTCACATTTTTCTTTGCGAACTATGTGATGAACAAGCATATATTAACATATAGACAACACACACAAATCACTGTGCTTCTTATTTCTATATAATAAATAGTAAATATAGTTATATCTTAAATTTCGTGGACATGCATGTTTATGATAGATTTGAATTGATATTAAAAAATGTGGAAGAAATATTAAATTCATTATATATATTGTAAGGGTATAAGGGCATCTCCGATGTGTTTATTCTTAAAGTTATATTGATCTAGAATATATATAAATATCCTAACCAAAACCTGAATATCCATTTTCAATGAGTTCAGTGTATGTTCGGATATTCTCAGAACGCACCCCAAAAAGTAGGCAACAAAAATTTACCTGCTTTCGTTTGGCTCATTTGCGAATATTAAATGTTTCCGTTTTGGTTTCAGTCAACCTCTATATGGGTTCGATTTGTGTTTCTTTTTTTTTCTTTTTGTATTTAAATCATCAAGACAATTATGATAAAATAGCAACAGCACATGAAAATTTTAAAGCTCGATATTTTGGGGCCCTTGGTGGCTCTGCGTGGCAATCGCAATTCATTGCAGTTGTCCTCTGGCGCCTTATCCTCGCCACTGGTGCTGTTATTGTTGCTGTTGCCGTTGTTGCTGCTGCCCCCGTAGTGTATGTTGGCGCACTTTTTAATGCACATTTTCCTTTGGCTGACCTTTTTGGTGCCACTGCTCTTGTGTGTCAGCAGAAGAATTTATTTGATAGCACTTTTCACAGTTTTACAATTGCAGTTAGCTGCGTATTTATTTCAGTTTTTCCATTTCATTTTATTTTTCTGGTAACTTTTCGGATTCTTATCGCAGACATCGTCGGATAAATAGCTGGCACGAGTTGTAGATTTAGTTGTATTTCTTGTTAGTTACATCGTTACCTGTATTTTAGTCCAGCACAGCACATAATTTGCATTGACGTAAAATATCCTAGAAATACGCATGAAATCTTCAATTCTCAGGAACAATAAAGTAAACAAAAGCGAGCGACATCAACATCACAATGGGAATAACAAAGGAAAACTTTATTGGCAAGCCACGACAAGTCGGGAACTGAGAATTAACTAAGGAGGAGGTAACGTTTAGGTGGATCAGGGGCCAACCGAGAAGGTAAAGTGCTTAAAGTTAAAGTCAATAGAAAAATCTGGATATCAGACCCATATTGAGAGTATTTCAAGACAGTTCAAAAATAATGGAAAAGTCAATTGAAAATTATTATGATGTACATATCTCAATTATCATGATGCTAGATTGCTAGAGAGTTTTAGCAAAATAATGGTAAATGTCTGGCATTCGATCATTACGTGCGTATTATCAGTTAAATAATATATATTTCATCTGATTCCGTCATCTGATTTGTATTCAGGTAGTCAAGTAGCTACAACCCACCCACGCGCTCCGCACACAAGCGGAACGAATGAAATGGTAATGAGAAATTACACATACGCCAAATTGGCCGGTTAACGAATTCTTAAAGGCAGCCAGTACAATTTTCACTTTCAGCAACAACACTTGCGCGCTTTTTGTTGTTGAGGCTGCTTCACCTGGCACTGGTGCTGCTGGGGATGAGGATGGTGCTGGTGCTGTGACTGTGGCTGCTCCTAGAGCTGCTTCTACTTCTGCTTCTGCTGTTGCCGCCTGTGGCACGCGCCTCGTTCGCTCGCGTTTTGTATACTAATTCCAGATGCCCGAGCAGCTGCGTCTCAGCTCCTGTGGGAAGAGTCTTTGCGTGCTCTATCTCTCTCTCTCTGTCTCTTTCTCTCTCTCTCTCATGGAATCTCTCTATCATTCTCTCGATTTGTCTGTCTCGCGCTCTCTGTCTCTTCCTTCAATGAAATGCGCGCGCAAGGATTTGAAGAGAGCGTTTCCTATGGGAGACTTTGCTTTGTACTCGACTTTTGTTTATAACAACAAAACTTGATAGCTGAGTATATATATTCATAGTCGTTGTAGTTGTCGTTGTCGTTGTTGCTTTTGCTGTTGCTGTTGCTGCACTTAACTTGAACTTTTTTGAAAAGTTGGCACGCGGTGGCCTTCTATAATTTTTTTTTTAAACTGATTTCAAGGAATTTACTTAGACTTTGCGTATTTTGTTCATATACTTTCTGATTTTTATTTTCATTGCTGCTGAGACTGTTAGATGTTGGAAAGGCCACACATATGGCCGGGCCTTGTGGGCTTGGCACGACCACAACCCCCAACAGCACACCCACGCGATGACGACTTTGAAAGAAATACGCATTGGCCTTTGGCTCTCGCTTCAGCTGTGGCTATGGCTGTGCTTTGGCTATGGCTCTGGCATTGACCAGGCCCATTAAAGCGCCTACTTATGGCCATGTTCAGTATTCACAAAAGAGTAAACAAAAATATTCAGCTCTTCTCAGACACAACGCTATTCGAGCACTACTTCCGCTTAATATCCAACAATCCATTCCCTTCGCCAAGTGGCTTTCGGCCCATTAATTGGCAATGCAAAATAATTCCCCTGAGAAAAACAACTTTGATTTACCAAGCTATTAATCGTAACTAGTATATAGGACAGAACTCCACGCGCCTGCAGGTGAGCAAGACGGTTTTTACTAAAAATTGCCGAAAGAATAGAAATCCATACATATGTAGGTATATAAGCTGGATAGAGTGCAATCGCAGCTTAAGGCTAATGCATTCAGTTCTTGGGGCTTGCACAAGTCGAAGCTTTAATCTGTTTTGCATAGCAGCTCAACGCTTAGCACTCGTCTATGTTTCACAAGGCACCCGCCTCCCCTTCAAATACCTCTGCCTCTTCCAAGTATAGGCAAGACGCTGCTTTGTATATATTCAACAGAATTATCATCTGGCTTTCGTACGTGCCGCCTGGCCAAGTTCGCAAAAGCCAGAGTCGAGTGTCCTTGTGCCTGGCTATTCGACCCCACACTCAACAGCTCCACAGCCCCAGTCTCTATCCACAAGCTGCTTATCTCATAGGAAACACTGGTTGCTTTGCAACTGAGTTTTCAAAAGCTAGAATAGAATAAATACAACAAAAAGCAAGTAAAAAATGTTGCCAACTGGAATTGGAGCAAGAAATCACAAGTAAAATGCTCCTCAGTAAAAAAAAAAAAAAGTACTTAACAATTTTGCACTTGTTTATGGCATGCCAAAAACTGAAATATTTTTTTATTTTCTTCGACTATTTTTTTTCTGCTTCGGGTGCCTCAACAAGTTTCCTGTTGACACCGAAAAGAAAAAGCTGAGGCAAGTTTTGACGCTCGCGTTTGGACCAATTCGTAATGGTGTGAGTGTGGCTGTGTGTGTATGTGTGTGTGTGTGAGAGAGAGGCTATACACACAATACAATGTTATACAAAATACAGGCCGTGAAATGTTCGTCTTATATTCATTACAAACACAAGCAACAGCAACAAAAAGCAATTTATGTCTTCAGACCAAGCAGATCCAAATTTGTATTTCTAGGCCTGCATTCCTCTCCAACTCAAAATTCAAAACGGAAATCCCTATCAAAAACATAACATATATATAATATACATATATCTATAATGTACATATATGGTAGATTATATTTACTGCACGAATTGAGAAGATTGAGAGATTAAGTAATATTATTTTAAATTAGGAAAGGTAAATACTAATAATCTAATGATCATATTTGTATTATAGTGACATTATTTCAGCTAAACGATCAAATAAATACATCATCCACTTACACATCTCAGATTTAAGACTGAACCAGATAAAGTTCTACATTTATACCCCATATAGCTATATATACAGCATCATAACTTTCATAAAAAACTAAATATTTCTCGATTTTAAACGCGCACAATGAGCATATCTAAAAAATATTAATGATCAAAAATAGAAAAAAAGAACAATTTCTCTTCATATGTACAAAGCCAATATACCTTTTAAGCTTCGTGAACGAGTGACTATACATATATGAATGTATGTATATTAAGGCTGGCTTTTAAAAATGGCTACAAGGTAGATTTTCGTAAAATGCTGCCCTATATATAATGGTGAAGGACGCTTATACTCCCACATACGAGCTCACACACATAGACACACACACAGGCACACACAGGCACACAGGTATTAGACCCACCTAAGTGTGAGCCATACATGCACATCCATCCATCCCTAACCTAAGCAACAACAACAGCTACGGCACCAGAAGTCAGAAGCAGTAAAAAACGAAAGTAATGGCAAAGTTTCCATTTTCCTTTGTTTTTTTCTATTTTCTCTCACAATTTTTTTTTTTTTTTTTTTTTTTTTTTTTTTTTTTAGAATTAACTAACTGAAGTGAAACTCAACTTGGCTCATTTTGAAGGACTTTTTGGCGTTCGGTCGTGCCTTTGCGATTGTTTATTTATTTTGTGCTTAAAATTAAACGTCCACAAAACTCTTGTTGGGTGGGTAAATTACTTTACACGCTACTTGAACACGCAGTCTTCGTAAATTCCATACTCGACCTCTGCCAAACATTTATTTTAATTAAAAATAAGAACTTCAAGCATACTGTGTTGAGAAAAACTAGAAAACCAATGGAAAACTGCTCAAATGGTACGTAATTTAAACTTGAAAGAGCTTTCTGATGATTTCTCTATAGAACGCAAATATATATTTGTAATTTTAAGTATTTAACTTAAATAGTTAAATAGTTAGAACACATTTTTTATTAACTTTTTCTGTAAATAAAAGATTTCAGTGAGCTAAATGATTGAAAATTATTCTAAAATGATGTAAATGAAGAAGAATATAACAAATTGTTTATCAAATATGAATAAATAATTTATCTATGTGCTTACATATATACAATTTTTATACCAAAAATTGTTATTGATGGTATGTGTATAATCTTTCGTAAATTCCCAAAATCAGATTCAAACAAAGAAAAACACGCACACACACACACACACATTTATTAATAAGAAATTATAAATACCAAATAATTATTGTCGTGGGAATAAATGAAATACGAAAATAGTAAACATCATTATTATTATTATTTTAAATAAAATCATAGACATACAAAGATATAGTAAAAATGTGTGCATATTAATGATAATTGAAGTTCAAAAACTATAAAAAAAAAGGAACACAAAATAAAATATATGAACAGCAAATGAAATGTAAGTTCTTTGTCTTTGAGAATTATGAATTTTGCCAAAAATAATGAGCTCTGCTCAATACTTGTTGTACTCGGCGTGCTTCGCAGCAGATCAATTATAATGTCATTAATAGTCGAAACTGGCAGTAGAGTGGGCGAGCAACCAAAGGCTATCCAATTACTCAATAAACAGCCGTTAGATGGATAAATGGAAAAAGTTCTGTGTACATATGATAAGAATCTATTGCTTTAGCGACATAAAATAAGTATGACAGAGTCAGATTTGGAGTCAAGGCAAAGATGGCTAAAAGCATGCAGTTCACGGCTCTACAATTGACAGCTCTTTTATCAGCTTACTTGCGCATAACTTCGCTGATAAGAGATACATTTTTTATTTTTACGTACTCTCGATTCGTGGCTAGCAGCAGCACGGCAAGGATACGCACAGGGCTCGCACGGCAGGACACATTATTGAATATATGCAGATATATAAATATGAATATTTATATATAATTTTTTTCGGATGTGCACACAATATTTAATTATTGATATTGTTTTGTTATTATTTATTAGATTAATGAGCTTAAACATGAATAATATTCAACACGACCGTTAGACAGATGCACAGTTTAGGCTCTTTAAGCACTAGCTATTAATTTTAATTTAATTCCTCTAATTATATATTTATCTGATTAGTTTCATATGAATTAATTTGTTAGATTACACTTTAAAATATTGTTGCTTGAATGTTTGAAGTCAGTTTTTGCTGTTGTGCTGCGTGTCTGTGTGTGTTAACGAAATGAGGAAAGATTGTCTACTGAATTTTGCAAAAAACTTTGCCCGAACCAAAAGCCAAACGAACTGAGTCGAGGCGCCAGAGCTTTGCAGCTGCTGCTGCTTCATGGACAACATTGCGTATGTGTGTTACATGTGCGTGTGGCAGTGTTGGTCAATGCGCGCGCAAATTGCCAAAACGCTTGCACGCCAACAGGCAAATGGCAATGTCGTCCACAACAACAGCTGAGCTGGTGACCAGCTGCTCAGAGAGCAACGAGAGAGATACCAACGAGAGAGAGAGAGAGAGAGAGCGTGAATATGAGAAAGAGGCCATTGTGAGCGTGAGAGCACGCGCATAGTACGCAAGCTAGTTTAAGTGAAAGTATTTTTGTGTTTATTAACAGTTAAAGACCACCCAACCATCCACTGCCCAGGCACCTTTCACTGGCAGGCCATTAGTAAAGGTCGCCAATTTCACTGATAATAATATAGAAATTCGTGTTGGCAACGCTGCTCTGCGCATGGAGCATGCGTCTGACAGAGACAGCAATAAATGTTACTCGTTCTGTTCTACTTTCTTGTGGACCGGAAGTGACCATTGGTAAGTGGCATTTCCTTAAGCAAACAATTGTTAGCCTCTAATAAAATGCACTTCGAGTCAAGAAACTGTCAGCACTACAAATGAGATTTCCAGCTACAAGTTTTTGCCTTTTGGCTCTTGGACAATTATTATTTGCATTTAACTAAGGAGATGACCGTCCACTTATGACCCATTCTGATTTTTTATATTTGGCAGATGAATATGCTGCGAATTAAGTCCAAATTTTCAAATATCTATTAATATTAGCTTTGTTTTAGAAATTTAGCTTGTATTGATGATTGCTAGGAGAAGATCCTCTGAACCCTGTATATAACTGATTGTTCAGGCATGAACATACCACATAAACATAAAATAAGCATATACATATATTGTTCAAGCATGAACATACAAAATATAAGCATATACATATCCTACGCACTCACAACTAGCAGGTAGTGCAACGTATAACCAAAAGGACCACATGTGTGGACTCTAAATAGACATAACTCTGACCCTATCACTTAGCAATAAGATATACGAACGCTGAGCCTTACAAACTCAGCACTATGTACACTAGGTTTAAGAGATGAAATTACGCATGAGTCTATATATAAATAAGAAACCCGGACTCAGAAGAATAAAGTTAATACTGAACTGAACACCACCGTAGTCACGTGTATTCGCACAGTGATTTTCTTCTTGCATGCAAAACATGTCATCCACACACGCCCACATACGCACGCATAACCACATGCTCTGCTAAAATGCATCAACTTGGGCTACACTATGGGCTACGGAAGTCTGGGCAGCGTAAGCATAAGCCCCTTGTTAATGGACTATCTTTATCAAATTTTCAGAACATATTAAATGCGAGCATTTGCCTTTTAAATCTCTTGTATTTGAAATACTTTTTAATTTGGAGTGATTTCCAAAATCGAAAAATTTTCAGAATCTCCGTACTCAATGCCTACATATAAAATTTTAAATCTCTAGCTTTAAGAGTATTTCAATTATTTTCAAAATCAAATACGAAAATTTTCGATAAAAAAAAAAAGAAATATTACGAGTTATGCTAAAAATACCATTTGTACTGCGTAATGTATACAAAAGAATATCTTTAAAATTTTAAACGTACGGACAAGCGGAATCTTTGCAAAAACGAAGATATTTAGATTATCAATCTTAATTTCAATTGATTCCAATTCATTTATAATAAAATGAAATACATTCAATAAATATAATGAAATACATTCAAAAGCAAATTGTTTGAGAAGATAAGAAATCAAATAAGATTTCAATTTGAATATGGTTTGTAATTACAAAAACTTTGGTACTTTTATATTGGGTTTACCTTCAAGTTAAACAATTCACTTTTTAATAAATGAACGCTCCAAACGTGACATAAACTTGATTCTATTCTATAGAAAATCAGAAGCGTGTTATCACTGCATTTCCGTTGCAGAATCAAATAATATTTGTAGTTGCAGCTTCATTTACAAGTCGCATCGCACACCGAACCCGAAGCCAGCAACTGAAATTCAATACCGAAATCAGAATCAACTCTAATGCTAAAGCTATAAAAACCAATCATCAGCCACAAATGACCAACAGTCAGCAAGAAGTCGGACTCATGTGGAAGCACCAAGCACTGAGCATTATCATTCACACCCTGTTGGGCTTGGCTCTTACGCTGCCCGTAGAGGTGCCGCGCTACGATCAACTGGGGTAAGTAAACAGCTATTAAATATTATACGAAGATGGGTTGAAAGTTAAGGATTTTCATTGCTAGACTCTTGCAACTAGAGTTTTGCTTTAATTTATAATAGATAGATATTGTAGATAGTTGCTCTATATAACTCTATCTACAGAAAATCTGATTTTTACTTTTCTGATTTTATTTTGTAAATATTTAATGCATTCCAAATGCTTTCCAGCTGCAAACACAATAAATTAGCCAACGCTTCCATTTACAATAACAGCATAATTGCCACCACCGATCATCTTGGGGCTCCGGAAACTACGCCGTCGCCCACGCCTAGGCCTACTCCACAGTTTGAGTATGCGCTGCTTGGCCAGGATTCGTCTGATCAGCATTGGTATCGCGTAAGCCTAACACCGCTGAGCAACAAGTCGGGCTATCAGGCGCAATTCGCGTTGCGAAAACCTCCGCCTTATGATTCACAGCAGATGCATAAGCATGACAAGACGATCAATGAATTGCTAAATTTCCTAAATAAATCTGAGGAGCAAAATCTGCTGAAGGCCTATGGCCAGCTGATGGCCAGTGAAGAGCGCAGCGATGAGGAGGACAAGATGAAGCAGAATGTAGACAAAATTGAAGTTGGAATGGATAACGAGGTGGACTTGAGAGCTTTGAAGAATGATCCAAACCATCGTCTCATTTTAGTGGCTGAACCGCCTGAAGCGACGCCCACAACTAAGCAAAGTGGCAGTGATTCGAACATGGTGAACAATTTCGTATACTTCATAAAAGGCTTAAAGTAATATACCCCATGATTTGTCCTATATATGCCTACAAATCAAAATACACATATACATATGTTATATAATAATTTCAAATAGTACTTTTGAGAGGCATGAATATATCCAAAGCATAAGCCATTTGCTTGTACTAATTTTTAAATATTTATTTATATATATTTTATTTACAAATAAATCTATTATAATTATATATATCTTTAATACTTCTCTAGCAACCCATTGGGCTTTTACCCTCACATGCCTCTCTCTCTCTTTCTCTTCTACTCTGACTCTTTTCAACACAACTCTACTTATATTCAAACTCTTATACCAAACCGTATCACAAGCAGCGAATGTGCTGGCACGCGAAAAGTCAAAGCTCGACTGTGTGTGTGAGTGTCCGTATGCGAGTGTGTGTATGTCAATGTGTGTGTGTGTGTGTAAGTTCAGAACTGTGTGTGGCGCACTTTCTTGGACACTTGCTGCTCCAATTGCGAACTGTTAATAGAAACTTTGACCCTTATGGAAACTCTGAACCAAAAGAAATATTGAAAAACTTGTACTGGACAAAAAGTTAAGATAAAATTCATTTTTAAGTGCGAATTTGGATGATATTGCAAGGGAAATTGCGCAATAGGCTAATGTCGACTTCGCAGGCTAATGACATAAACAAGATGCGTATCTCGATCACATAGCGTCAACTTCAACTAATTAAGTCAGCCTCAATTTAAAACGCGTTTTTATCGACCTAGATCTATAGATTGCTTTTCAATTATCCGCAATCAGATCTCAACCGACAGATGTACCACCGAAATGTTATCGGTGTGGTGTAGACGAATGAGAGAAATATTTCAAATATCGTATAATCTATAAATATATTTCTTTATCAATTATCATATTGAAATGATCATATAAAATTGATTATTTATGGAACTTAACATCCATTCCATAGATCAATTCAGACTTCAAGCTGTTCAAATTGACTAAAATAAATAAATAAATAAATAATTAAAGCTTCTTAAACATTTTGTAATATAGAAATTACGGAAATAAGAAAAAAGAATGAAAAAAAAAAAATTATATGTAAAATAAAATATGCGCTCCGTTACACGTAAAAAAAAGTCAAATAATTTCTGTTGGCCAGAAAATAGGTGAATCAGCTCAGCGCGCTTAAAACTTGGTCAATGCTTGGCTCAGCACTTTTGTGGCCAACGGCCGCGGACTGCTATATAAAGCCATTCGCTTGTTGCAGTCAATATCGCAGTTCGCAATTGCCAAAGTTCCGTACTTAATTCAAAGTCAAATTAACTCTAAACATGAAGTTCTTTGTATTCGCCGCTGTTGCCTGCCTGTTGGCCTCATCCGTTGCTGCTGCCGACAAGGAAGAGAAGATGCTTGGCTCCGCTTATGGTGGCGGCTATGGCCAGCCAGCTGCTGCACCCGCTCCTCAGGCTTATGCCGCACCAGCTGCTCCAGCTGCACCATCTTATTCTGCAAACGCTGCTCCAGCCTACTCAGCACCCGTATCCATTCCTGCTCCACCGTGCCCCAAGAACTATCTGTTCAGCTGCCAACCCAACCTAGCCCCAGTACCATGCAGTGCTCCGGCTCCTAGCTATGGATCAGCTGGTGCCTATTCCCAATACGCACCTATCTACGCGCCACGCCCCCTACGTTGGTAATGCACTAACGCCCTTGGTGATTCATCTAATTGAACGAAAGCAAGACAATAAAAAAGATTCCATAACTGAAAGCTTTCATACATGATTTCATCTTGGCGTGGGTTTCATTTTTTTTTTAATATATGGTATGGAATATTGGTTATATCCTACGTATTTCACAATATACTAGGTTTAGCTGCTTTACAGGCTGCTTATCATTATGAAATTTATGTGTATATTTAAACACAATATATTGTGCATCTGGTCATCTTGTATCTGATTGTAGCTCCACGGGCAGTTGTACGATTGGTCTCTACAAATATACACATATGTATGTATATATCTGTAATTGTTTTACTGCTTACGAAAATGCCGACGGCAGTATGGAATTTTTGCACAATTATATGCATTATTAGCTTTTTGATGCAATACAAATTTGGGATCTCTTGTTTGTATTGTCTTTGTTGGCTGTTGGCTCCTGGTAAGCAGATAATAAACTCATCAGATTGAAATGTTTATCTGATTTATGTTCCAGATGGTTAGTGTGAGATGCAGCGGCCAGCATTAGGTCAATCTGCATGAGCAAAACGATTGATTTAATATGTCCTCATAATAAGTACCTTACTATGAAAATGATCTAAAATCTAAATTCATTAACATAGATAAAAAACAAGTAAGAACGTTGCAGTTAGGCGAAACTAACAGCGATATACTCTGTTCCCATAGGTGCATTTTATTTATTTAATAAACATTTAATTAACGAAATATTTCGGCAATTAGCAAACGTACATAGCAAGCAACAAACGTTTTTCCTACACATACATACAGATTTTTACATGTACACACTATACGAGTACACACACTATTTTCTATGTATACATACAAAAGTTTGGATGCCAGAATATTCTAAGAATTGTGACTGAATTGGGAATTTTTCGATGGTTACTTTAGTTTTGTCAAAAGGCGCTCTAGCAATGCCTTATTTGGTTTTAGTTAACAAAGTTAAGGTCAGGGTAGTGGCGCTGGTGGTAAGCGCCATGCAAGCTATTCTTAGGTGCGTGGGTTCGAATCCCGCAGAAAACGTTTTTTCAAAAATTATTTATTTTTTATTTTTTTTATATTTGTATATTTATTATAAAATGCTTGCTGCCAATTGATAATCATTTATAAACATAAGCATATGAATTGTGCATTTAAGTAAAAACTAAAACTGCTTTATGCTTTCCGATTTGCGACGCTGTGTGGCAGGCAGTTTTTCTATGCATGCATATATGTATGTATGTATGTACACAGATGTTTGTATTTGTGTATACCCATCCAAGTGTGTATACATATTGCAAGAAGTGCGATTGTGTTGTTTTGTTACGTCACAAGCTGCTGATCAGCTGGTCAGCTGATCAGCTGTGAATTTATTTAGGTTTAGCTAACGATTACATGTTGTTTTCAAAAGACCTAGGTTCGAATCCCGCTGGAAACTTTTTATTTATTAATCAAAAACTTATAAATTTTATTTTTTAAATTCATTAATATTATTATATTTATGTTAAAATGCTTTCTGTCATCTTAGCAATTGCTATTAAGCTATTATATGCATGAATTATGCAGTTGGCCGCAACAAACTTCTTTGCCGATTTGCCACGCCCCCAGTGGGCGTAGACGCACAATTTTTTGCAAGTTCTTAGAAAGGGCCGAGGCTAACATGACTGCAAAATTTGGTTGCTTACATTCCAAAAATGCGAAAATTACAGGGTATTTTTCGATATGCCACGCCCCCAAAGAGGCTGAAAAATTATTTTTGGGGCATCGATAGAGGAGAACATTAGTAACTCAACCATCCAATTTTCAAGCTTCTAGCTCTAAAACTGTAGGAGATATAAACTTTTGCGGTTTGCCACGCCCCCTGTGGGCGGAGATATATCCACCATAGCTTATTAGTCTTGGGTTGTCAACCCGAGTATACATGCAAAATTTCAAGTCTCTAGTGTCAATAGTGTTCAAAATATAGCACAATTTTAAAAATCTCTATATATTCAGGTCCGATTTGCCACGCCCCCAATGGGCGTAGACATAAAACTTTTTGATCAATCTTCTTAGAATCATAACATTAACTCACATGCAAAATTTCAGCGTTCTAGCTTTAACGGTGTAGAAGATACGTATTTCCCGATTTGCCACGCCCCCAATGGGCGTAGATATATCCGCCATAGCTTTTTGAACTTGGGTTGTCACCCCGAGTATACATTTCAAATTGCAACTCTCTAGCTCATCATCTAGTATGATAACTTGACTATGGGCGGAAGAGTTTTCCGATTTGCCACGCCCCTAGTGGGCGGATCGGGAAAATTTTAACACTTTATAATTCGGGGACATATATGAGTATATGTTTAAAACTTCAAGTCTCTAGCTCTAATAGCGCCGAAAAATATTGCGTTCATACGGACAGACGGACAGACGGACAGACGGACGGACAGCAAGACGGACATTGCACAAACCCAATATACTCTTTTTCCCTTTTTAAGGGAACAGAGTATAACAAGAAAGAGTAAGTAGCAACTGAAAGAAAGCGAGTGTTCACAGTTCAGAATATGCTAAATTTGTTATTATTGTTATTAATATTATTGTTATTAAAAATGATATTTGCCAGAGAGAAACTAACATTGATTCGCCTGCAAAGCATTGAGAATAGTTGTAGAAAATGTAGTTAATTTCCGTTCAACCTGTAGATAAATGGGGCTGTCTACAGATATGTGCTATATGTACCTATAGATATAATTTTTGTTTAAAGGTCTGTTGATTAGTAGATTCGATAAAACGAAGCATTTTACGAATTATTTATTAATTGAAAAAATTCAAATATATTGTTATTTATAAATTAATCGCAGGACGCCGATACGTACGTTGAAAAACAATAAATTGTTTAATTTAATACAATCTCATTTAATTTATAATATGTATATGTGTATAAAAAACATTAACAAACTTTTTGCTTAAGTATTACATAAAATTGATAGCTGCATAACAGCAGAAGCACATGGTATCATATCATATCATATCATATCATATAATAAATATCTCAGTGATTGGTTTTTGGATAGCCAAAAGTACAGTTAACAAAATAGAAATGGGACATCAAGTAAAATAAACGTGACAATGTAAAAGTAAGAAATTTTAGAACATATCTATGGTGAACTTATGTCAATTGAATGTCAATTAGATTTACGCAATTTTCGAATCGCAATAACTACAACATAAAATGTTATAGGTAAATCGAGAGAATTAAATGTAAATTAAAATTAAAATTAATGTTGCTGAGCAAATTCGACTAAATATCAACTAAACATTACCAATTTTTCTTGAAAAGTTGCTGAAAAATTGGTGTTAGCTTTTGCTCTCAATAGTCGTTGCCGTCGTCCTGGACATCATCATAGAAACGCGCCGCCTGCAGTTGTTTCCTTATTGCGCCCACCTGTGTCAGGATTTTAGGTGACGACGTGGACAAAGTAAATTTCTGCACGACGGGCACCTGATTAATATTAGAATTGGTTAATATTTGAACTGAGATAGCATGTACAATACTCTATGAGCTACTCTACACACCTCCCAGCGTCTCTTGAGATTGTCCATTTTGTGTTGCTGCTGATTCCCCTCCAGCGTTGTGGCTGTCTCCTTGCGCGTCATTTTGGGCATTTCACGGAGTAGAGGCATCGATAAATTCTGCGTGGGTGTCTCGTGTAGAACGATATCACGACGTCCCAACGATTGTGGAGTTGTTTGCGTGCCACGATGACGCGATTCACTTTTGCTGCGCAAATCCAACAGTTGCTGTTGCTTGACTGCCAAGTCTCCATAGTTCTTCAGATACCGCGACAAACGTTGATCCGTCTGACGTCTCACGCGCTTCATGGCTTGCTCATCGGCGCTGTCAATCTCGAAGCTATTGTTCGCACTGCCCGAAATGGTGGGCAGCTCTTGTTGATCCAGCTGTACGGGCTTCACGGGCGTGGCTTTATAGTCCTCGTGAAACACCGAGTTGGGCGATATATTAAAGGAGTACGGCGGCGGCGTGGTATCCACTAGATTAGAACAATTATTTTCTGCTGCCGGCGGACTAACTTCCAGCACACGAAACGCATCTTCTGAGGGCTGCTCACGATCCAGTTGTTCATTAATATGCGTACGCTCGGCATCACGACCGCAGGCAATCTCCTCCAAGCAAAAAGAGCAGAGATTACGACGGCAATTCATGCAGACATTACGCTCTCTCTGGCAAGCGCGGCAGACATCGCTCTTCACCAGGCACTGGCCACACATGGCATACAGGCGTTCACATTTCAAGCAGACCAGCGCATAGCTGTTCTGACAATTGTGATCGACTGCAGCCGCCGGATCCAAGTTCGCCTCATCGCTCGTAGCCGTCTGTGCTTCGCTGCTCGGTGGCTTCAATTTCAAGGCCAGTTTACGCTGGCATCGCAGACAGCAGCTCTCATAGCTCTTGAGCGGCTCATCACAGAGCGGGCAAATCTTATCGCACAAATGGAAGCATTCACGCTCGATTTTTGCAATTTGAGGCAGCTCAAAATCAAGCTCAACATCCGGTGGTAACGGCTGACCGCGTCGATATTCGTGCCTTGCCGAATTGCTAAAGTATTTGTAGACCTTGTTGCTGTTGGTATTGGTATTGCTGTTGTTGTTGCTGTTATTGTTGTTGTTTGCGTGGTTCGTGTTGCCTTTGATATCCTTTGAATTATTCAGCTCCTTGGCATGCAACAGCTGCGCATCCTCCTCCAGTTTAGCCAGCAGCTTTTCGCGCATCAAACGATTTCGTTCCGTCTCAATGCGTGCCTGTTGAAGCGAATCAATAGGTATTTTTAATATAAGACCACACTCTCTCGCTTGCACACTCGGTATAAAAAATATATATAGCCAAATCAAGCGTAAAGCAATATAAATAGTATAATTGTAAGAATTGTATGCTCTACAATTTAACAATGGAAATTTAAGGAGCGTAATGGATTGGAATGTAGAATAGTTTTAAATTTTCAATTGAAATTATATATATGTTTTTTTAATAGAAATATAAAATAACTTAAACGTTGTTATTCAATCTGTCTTAGAGCCTTATAATGAGAATTATAAAAAAATTATAAAAAATCTAGACATTACAATAGAAAAGTAAAATACTAACGAAAAAAAATAAATAAATATTTACATTTATAAATAAATATTAAATCATATTCCCACCCAAAATATGTGTAATTAATATGATTCTAAGATGTTAAAGCAATAGATGTAATAGATAGATTGGGATTCTAGATCCCATTAAAAACCATTATTAATCCAACTGTAATGGCATATGACAATGATGATCAAATTTTAATCTGAAGCTACCTTTTCGGCGCGCTGCTTTTCCTTTTCGAGCTGTTCCTCCAAGTGCATCGTCTTGAGCTGTGCCTCCAGTCGCCTAAGCAGCAGTGGGAAAAGGTTGTTGGGAAGGCCTTAGTACAGTATTGGACAATATATACCTGGTCAGAACCTCCTCCTGTCGCCGTTCCTTCTCTCGTAGCATCTCGATGGAAAGACGCTTTTCTTCTATTTGCTGCATCAAGTCCCGCTGGTATTCCTTTTTGCGTGCCGTTTCCAACTCCGCACTGCGCATGTTGCGCTCATTGATGCCATCGCCGCTGACAATGTTGGAGAGCTCCACATGACCAAGATCATGGAGCAGTTGCTGTCGTGTCGTAGCCGTACGTATTTTCGGCGGCACATAATTGGGATTATTATTTACAATTAACTCTAGGTCAGTCTTATCCGTTCGGCTATGGTTTGTGCTTGTGCTGGATTGACTGGAGCGCGCCGTTGTCTGCAGCTCCTCCCCGGCCGGCACTGAAGTTTGTGTCGTTGGCTTCAGCTGTCTTCGCTGTTTAGCCAATGGCGGATGCAGCATCTAAAAACAACATAAATCAATTGTTTTGCCTGGGATATAAATTCCACACTGATTACCATAACGGATGACGCGATATGGTTTATGGCTTATAGTTCATGGCACTTACCTGGTGCTTAAGCAAGTTCTGCTGATTCTCGCGCTGTCGCTCACGCAAATAATTTTGCCGTTTCTGATTTTCATTGTTGAAGCCGGGAAAATACGAATAAAAAGTGTCCGTAACCCATTGCTCCATATCATCCTGTGCGAAAGAAAGAGAGAGCACGCCCAGTTAGCATTCAGATTATGCGGCGAGAATTGTATTTATATGTGTATATTATATAAATTATTTGCTTATGGCGACACCACTAACCACCAGCAGAAAGCTCGTGTACATTTTGTACGCTGCGGTGGTGCGTGGGCAGTCTAATGAGAGGACTGGAGAGAGCTGGATTGAGGACTGCAAATTATTGCCCAGTCTCTGTTCCTTTGCCTTTTGGGGTCAGCTTATTGCCTGCGATGGGAGCTGCTCCAGCCAGGGCAGCACATTCCCTACTGCCAGCACCTTCTGCCACATAATTTTTATGCCGGCGACGCTGACATCGGCGTCAACGTCGAACATCGCGTGCAGCGTTGGTATAAGATTTTACTTTTTGTTATAGAAAATACGTAAGTTTTCAGCAATATAACTGTCTGACTTTCAGCATATCCTGTATATTAAACAGGCGTTTATTCAAATGAGCCAAACAAAGGAAAAACTTACATTTAATCTTTTAACCAAGCTAATCTTTTAGCTAATTCTGATTCAGTTCATAAATAATAATAAGAGATGGAGAAAATTGGATACGAAAATGGAAAATGTTACTAAAAAGAAGAAAGGCAAAAGAAACGGTGAGATACAAGTATAGATAACGAATGAACGGAATATTTGTAAGATTTATTCCTATACAACTTAGCTAACCTCCGAGTGGTAACCAACAGGGTATGGCGATACAAAGAGCATTATGAACAGGGGCGTCGCAGAAGCAATAACAATAGCTGCGTCATCAGCCCAAGCCAAAGGCATTGCCCCTTCGGCGTTTATCAACAAGGTTCAGCTGTTTCAGACGGCCCACAATATGGACTAGGGCTAGCTAGGTGCTTGCATTCCAGCCGACTTCAGCTAGATGTTCGCTTTAATTAAAGTTCGTTTTAACAATTTCATCACTTGACAGCGACAACACTCTAGCCAGTTGATTAAATGCCTCAGCTCTTAGCATAATTAAAGGCTAATTTGCAGTAAGTATTATTGCTCCAACTGCCAGGGATTGTCTAGCATTCCGCCAACTCTCGTCGAATAATTTGCATACTCTAACACTTTGTTATTCAGGTCAAGGAAACTGCCAACGAAAATAGGCGTGTATATATATATATATATTTATAAATATGGCATGCTCTGCCAATCGGTTGATTTGGGTTGGGCATGAATTTTATTGTATTTAAGGAGCGCTGATCTAAAATGCCTAGGCGCGAACACTGTGGAACAAGAAGAGTTTCTCTGATAGAAAGACGAGAATCGAGCTTAACCTGATCTTATATATTTTTGTAGAATATTTGTTTACTATAATTTGATAACTGAAATTTAGAATATGTACAGGGAGATTCTTAAATTCATGACTATGCTAATCCGACTTATATGAACAAATGTGTGAGCGCATATATCACATTAGATATATAATTGTTTTCCTTATGAAATATCTGATTCCTCACTGACTCAAGGAGGAAGAGGACTTTTTTTGCTTCAGGGATTTCAATATCTGCTTAAAGTCGCAAAAGTCGTTGAATCTAAATTGTTCGTATGAATCAGATTCAACGACTATTGTATGGAATTTTCCAGTCATTCCTTGAGAAAATTTCAGATTTTTTGATGTTTTTTTTTTAGATTTTGGCTTGCAACTTCCAAGTAAAGAATTCGTCTCAAATCTATCTAGACACAACCAGTTATTCCGACATTGAGTTCGCGTTATCAAACTTTTACTACGTCCATTCATTAGGGGCGCCACTTTGCGTGCCCCGTTCGAATTAGGTTAACTAAGTGGGTAAACTTGTTTTAGTGTGAGCCCGAAAGTGTGAAAGCTAAAGAAAATGCGTGTAAAAGTGCGCAGCGACAGCTGGACTCAAGCTTCGGACTGCAGACACCATAAGTTCAAGGCCATTTCATGGAATTTTAGGCAGTGGTGCTCGAAAATAAAAACAATAATATGCTGCATTTGGTAGGGAAAAGCTTGCAGTGTCACGCTTTTGAAATTAGCTTTAACGGTTCATTAGGTGCAGCCAGCGATAAGACAAAGATCTAAATCGAGTATACGATAATCACATAGAGTCGTAAAAAGGTCACACATACACTCACTCTCACTCGCACACGTAATGTTGAACAATTAATTAGGGGACTTTCATATAACTGACCCTGTTCAGGTCGCGTCCCTTTTTCCGCTTTCCTTTTTCTATGACTTTAATGACTTAAGTGGCCTGCGCCCAGCGCCTCGGCTTCTGTCTCTGCCTCTGCCTCTGCCTCTGCCTGTGCCTACGAGGGGGTCTATAAAAGTATTGATGAGCTTTTAGCTCACCTCATCAATCATCGACATACAAAATTGTCATTAGCTATTGGCAAAGAAATGCTTCCGCGGAAATGACCAGCCACTAAACACCCCAAGTGCCGCACCAACTCACAAAAATATGGCACAATGCACTTTGTGGACGGAAATTGCATGACCAAACGCTTTCAGTTTTCATGCACTGACCACGCAAAAAGTGCACACGAAGAGTTGCTAAAAAGTACAAACACTTTGGCTGACACAGCAACCATAAAGCCCGAAAAAAACCTTGTACAAATATTTAGGGAATTGCTGTAGGGAATACAGAATACATTCCCCAACAAGGTTATAATATTTTTTTTTGATTACATTCATCAGAGAAAATCAGATTGACTTGACAGGTATAATCTCGACCACTTCAGTTTGGATATAATATAATTAATAAATCTACAATGTGTAAAGGACAGAGGTACACTACACAATACAACACCTGGAGCTTGTGTCTCAAAGACATTAGAAGAAATAGTTATAATTTTTAAGACTCATTCACAAACCGTGGTAGTTGTTGTGAGAATACTCGCGTTGATCAGTCATAATCAAAAATATGCAACGGATATATCATGATCATTGCGGAGTGACAAATTGGTTAAAACTATATCTTCTAAAGGTTTAAAGCTAAAAAGTCCAAATTTGGATTGTGAGTTAATTTTACGACCCTTAATGATCGATGGAAAAGTATTTATCCACTTCTACTGTGGGCGTGGCGAATCGGATCTGAAGATACAGAGCTTTATACAAATCTTTACATATTTTCAGCACCATCGATGCTAGTAATTAAAACTTAAACGTGTACTCGAGCTAACAACCCAATACCAAACAAATATATGTCTATAGATGCCCATTAAAAGCGTGGCAAATCGTAAGACTATATCACAAAGTATTAGAGCTAGAAAATAGAAAATTCGATAGTTGAGTTACTGATGATCGATGACCATAAGAATAATTTATACGCCACTTTGAGGGTCGTACTAGAGCTAGGAGCTCAACGATTAAAGACTAAAGTACTGATATACCCAATTGATGTGCATAAAAAGTATATATATATATGTCAATTAGGGGCGTGACAAATCGGAAAAATGAATATGGCAGCGCTTGGGCATTTGAATGAGTATTCTGCAATCGGTAACGCCCGAGTAAATAACTTGTATGTAAATTATTTGTATCTGTAGAGCATAGAAGAACGGAATAGAAATACAAAATTAGCCAATCCTTCAAAATTATTTTAAAAGCAAATTCACTATACTGAGGAGATTTGACATTATAAGCACTAGGATCGTGATAGTTGCACAATTTGATATGCTCAACTTGCACTTTATGCATAGAGAGGGTATTCTTTGCTAGATGTTAAATACTTTTTAAAACTCGGCAATTTTGCCAGTCCTGTGGTCTTTTTCGCTTGCATTTTCTCGTCTCTTTTTTAAACCCTCTTTCTCTTCCTCTCTCTCTCTCTCTCACTCTCTCTCTCTCTCTCTCTCTCTCTCTCTCTCTCTCTCTCTCTCTCTCTCTCTCTCTCTCTCTCTCTCTCTCTCTCTCTCTCTCTCTCTCTCTCTCTCTCTCTCTCTCTCTCTCTCTCTCTCTCTCTCTGTCTCTCTCTTGCTCTCCCTTAAAGTGCCGGCATTTTGCACATATTGCATGAACTACATTGGTTTTCATTATAGCTTGATGTAGATTTAATTGAAGCATTTTTCTTTCACGTTTTTTGCATTTTAATTAGAGACAATTTGTATTTATGCCATGCCTGCTGCTCACCTATGTGATTTGTATATATTGTTGCAGATTGTTATAATTAGACGCGTTTTATTTGTTCAACAACCTTTCAAGTTCAGGCCACAAATAAAGTAAAATAAAATAGCAACAAACGCAACAAACGAGCTTCAAATTACAACTGAGCGGCGCAAACGAAATTCATCAGCGAACGGGCGCTTACACCCAGCCAAATGCCAACTGGAGCACGAAGAACAGTCACGACAACAACAACAACAACAACAACAACAATAACAATAGCGGAACAATAGAAAACAAGAATAGTAACAGTGTAAAGGGCATTAAAGATTCATGTGGCCGAACGCATGAAGGACATTACGCTTCACAGTTATAAAGAATTATTCAATAATTAAAACTGTGGCAGTGTTAAGACAAAATAACTAAGTACAAAAACCCATTAGCTCAGTTAGGCATAGAATATGTTGACTCTGGTTCCCTGCAATTGCAATTAGTCTTGGCAACATGCATGCTGAAAAGCGAAACCGACGCATGAAAAATTCAAAAATTTAAAAAGTGAATTGTGAAAAAGGAAAGCTAGCTACGTTTCTATTAATATTTCAAATGGAAACAAATTAAGCTCAACTAGCCTAATAAGTTCGTACTAACAGTGAGAAACTCCGTATATATCTGAACTGAAAATCGATGGGGAAAGAGAGAGAGAGTGAGAGAAGAGCAACAATTACAAAATCGAAAAGATTTTTTAGATGCAGCATATAAATTTTGTTAATAGTTCAGATCTATAATAAATGTATACACTTCGTTGGCATTGTAAACATTTTAAAATTTATATTGAAATAATCTTTTTAAAAATGTAATACTCGTATTTCAAAGAAATTGCTAATTAAATTAGATGAACACACTCACTATTCGGTAAAGGCCCAACTCGAAACACTTTGAAATGCCTCTGGCAACTAAATCCAAATTTTGTGGACGCTGCTCCGTGCACTCGCAACAGCCCAACAAGCCGTAAAGACATTCGAATAGTTATGGATAATCTTACGAGCGCTACGTTTTGGGCGTTTCGCCAATCGAGCGTGAACAACTGAAATTGGCAAGCAGCAAAAAGCTGAAATCGTCCCCTCTCCTATCCCTGCCTAATCACTTACGCTGGTTGCACGCTTCCCAATTGGCAAACGATTCTCGCTCTGCGGTCGCTCGCTCTCCAAATTACGATACGTCGCATTTGGCGATTTATATTGTCGTGCGCTGCCTATAAGCAATTCACGTTGATTCACAAACTCCTTGGCCGACTTTTGGAGTGAAGTGCCAGAAGGGGGACTCTTGTGATGATGTTCCTGCTCCTGCTTCTGTTCTTGCTCATCCTTCTGTTCCTGCTTGTGCTTCTGCTTCTGCTCCAGCTTCAACTCCTGCAAGTTCTCCTCCAAGCTCAACTCTAGCTGCAGGTCAGAGTTTTGGTTAGGCGTTGCTAAGGCCGAACTCGGGGCCTTTACGAGTTCATTGCACTCACTGTCGCCAGTGTTGGCCATGCGCTGACATTGCATTGGCTTGTAGCTTTCCATTTGCATTAATAAGACGGCAGGACAAACGCCCTGAGAATTGTTTACACCATTCTGCAAAGAGTTGCTAGCTGCAGCCAAACGCTGGCGATCGAATTCTAGCTGCTTGCGTTCTAGCGCTAGAAATTCCTCTAGATCCATATTGCTCATACATGTACGTTTAATTCTATACTATAAAAATAAAGCATATTAACAAAGGCAATGCTATACAAAGCTAAGCAAACTCACTTAACAAGTGCTGCGCTAGCATGGAACTAGCTGAATGGAAGCTAAATTTAGCGTTTTAAAAGCAAGGCTTTACAGAAAATAGCGTCCAAAACCCTCTTTTTTTAAATTAATTCAACATCATATGATGGTTTGTTGGTATGTTGTGTATAGCTCGACCTTGTCTATTTGGTTTATTCAACTGTATATTGTTTACAATATTTTCAACCATTTTGCTGACACTTCAAAAGCCAAAGCAATCAATTCTGAATGCGACGCAATAACTTATACTGATTTACATATTTTTCACAGATAAATGCACAATTTTTTAATTTTTTTGATAAATGCACGAAACATAAATTTCACCCACTACATTGCGTATATTTTAGACTCGATTAATTCGTAAATACATTTACTTGTATCTTAATTTCGAAATTGCGGACTATACTGCGGGCTTGCCTACGATGACAATCCCCGAACTGAGGGCTGCAGACTGAGCGTATAGTTTGGCGTCAGTGTTGCAAAACAGCAAAAGTACGTGTATTGCAACTCTGTTGGCTTTCTCTGTTTTTGTTGCCGAAATTTAAATTGCAATTCAAGTAGGCCTTTGCTACTTGTCAATTCTTTCAATTATTATCTTCACAGAGAACAAGTTTATTCTGTCTTTACATGTAGATACCAGCTCACAGATCACAGGTAAGTGACTGAAAAAATTAGAAAGAAAAAAGTTGAAAAGGTTTTTAACTATTTGAATTAGTATGTCAGATATGTCTGAGAAGAATGGACAAACAAAACCGCTCGAAGCAAAATTACCTTGGTACTACAATGTATACAACACCATCAAGGAGACGCCCATTAATTTAACTCTTTTACTCGTCTCTGCCTTCGTTTTCTATAAAGTAGTAAATATAACACGTCAACGTCGCAATTTGAATCGTGTGCGCCATTTCTTTGGATACGGAACAGATAACCAGAGAGCGCAGTTACCACCGCTACACCGAGATTTTACTGTTAAAGAGTTACTCGAATATAATGGCACTCGTGAAGATGGACGTATTCTAGTTGCGGTCAATTATAATATATACGATGTGTCGAGTGCTAAGCAGGTTTATGGGCAGACAGGAGCATATCCTCAATGGGCTGGATGTGATATATCAAGGAATTTGATCAATTTTACAGCAGAACGAAATGAGAATCAGGAATTTGATTATATGAGCGATTTAACTGCTAAACAGAGAAGCACTTTAGTGGAGTGGGATCAACAGTACAGAGAAAAATATCCGCTTGTTGGCCATTTGGTTTCCGATGATGAAGACGACGAAGAAGAACGATCCGTAGTTGGTGAAAATGATGAGGACAACAAGACACAAATTGAAAAAACGTTAGGCACAATATAAAAAGTAACTTATATTACGAAAATTTGTTGTTACAAGCCTCGATAAAAAACAAAGAAAAAAATATATTATATGACTAAATTCAAAAAATGACGTGTTTCAATTGGCGCCACATTGTGCTGTATTGCAAATACAACCCTGCACTTTAATAACTAAACAACACTGGGCATCAGCTGTGCGGCTGTGACAGCGCCCGTCAAAGTACGCGTCCACTTCCGTTTCTTTTCACTTTTGACCAGCAAGATGAAGTATGTAAAATTTATATTAATTCTCAAAATATACGTACATCACGGTGCAGCCTCAATTGTTTTGTGTTTGATGTGACAATTGAATATGTGCATTGGTGTTATGCTATAATATTTATTCAAACTATGTTTAAACAACACATTTTAATTGCAGAATCGGTTTGTGTGCATTCAGTGGGTACAAAATTTACCCCGGCCATGGCAAAACCATGGTCAAAATCGATGGCAAGGTATTGTAAACAACTAACATATTCAAAGTGGTCAAATTATTAAAATACAAACGATATTCCTTCTAGACCTTCACCTTCCTGGACAAGAAGTGCGAGCGCTCCTACCTGATGAAGCGTAATCCCCGCAAAGTCACTTGGACTGTGCTCTACCGTCGCAAGCACCGCAAGGGTATCGAGGAAGAGGCCTCCAAGAAGCGTACACGTCGCACACAGAAATTCCAGCGCGCCATCGTTGGTGCTTCGCTTGCCGAGATTATGGCTAAGCGCAACATGAAACCCGAAGTGCGCAAGGCTCAACGGGATCAGGCCATCAAGGTAGCCAAGGAGCAGAAGCGTGCCGCCAAGGCAGCCAAGAAGGCCGCCGCGCCTGCACCCGCCAAGAAGTCAGCACCCAAGCAGAAGGCCACCAAGGTGACGCAAAAGTCGGCCCCTCGCGTCGGTGGCAAGCGGTAAACAATAACGTGTAGAGGAAGACCACTAGCTGCTCGATTGTCGGAAGTGAAGTGCAACGCGGGTTTTACAACAAAAATGATTTAAGAAAAAATGTTAGTGAAACGCTAATTAAAAAACAAAAGCTACAAATGTATATTTGTAGCGGTAAAAAAAAATTCGGTAACGCGTATTTATTTCTGTCGCCGTCGGAATGGAAAAATAGTCAAACGAAGAAGCAGGAATCAACTAATTGGAAATAAAGGTTTTGGAAAACAAATATCGAATTCGAAATGAACTGCAAGATTTTACCATACAAATTGTGATTGTGTGCTAAGTTGAAACACTCAAAAGTTTGCTGAAGAAAAACAGAGAGGAATGTACAGTCAAGGTCGACGAGGATGTGGAAATCCAATTTAATTTTTCCTTGGTCATTGTGCACGCCTCTCTATCTACGATTTTTTTTCACTTAACTCTTCAATTAAAATTTTTAGGTCACAAAGAGTTTTGGAAGGAATATATAGAAGAGACACTTTTATTGCCTCTGCAATATTTATTTCACTTGCGAAAAATTAAAATTTATTTAAAACATCATAATTAGATCAGAAAAGGCCCGTCAATGCATATACCATATGCCCAACATATCTTTTAAGTATTTTGCAATATATTACTTTTACATCTGACGCAACTACCCATTTGAAGGTTTTATTTTAAATAAACTCGGAACTGTACTTCTTGAGCCCTATAAAATTAGTAAGACGTCTAATGGCATCCGTCTGGACCTTTACGTAGGTGTACTTGGGATCGTAAAGTATCGTAACAGGCTTCTCCTGGAAGTCATCGTCGTAGGAGCTCTCTAAATGCACCGTCGGCAAATCCAGTTCAAAGAGCTGAATGCAACCCAAATCACAGAGCAGCTCGAGCAGCAGCATTGTGTCGACAGGCATTAGATGTGGAAAGCGAAGGAACAAGCTGTGCACGGTGCAACCATTCCGTGTTAAACACTCGCTCAGCAGGGCGCCCATCCAACGGTCGAGGACACGGCGATTCAATGAAGCATTCACTCGTATCCAGGGCTGGGGACACATGGCAATTACATCCCTCGTATCATCCAAATCCGACTTGATGTCGGTCGTAATCTTCGTCTCAGCTCTCTTCATCCGTTTAGAACGGCGTGCGCATCGTAGCAGCGCTTCCTCACTATCCGAGTCCTCGCCACTACTTTGCTCCTGCTCCTCATCCATTTTGGGCTTTTTGCTGCAACTTGGCTGAAGATCTGATTTCTGATCCATTAGTTGCCTCTTCTGTCCCACCACCGCAGGCAATGTTGCCGGCGAGGCAGACACCAGAGTCTGAACACGCTCCCGTTCTAACCGCTTGATGTGGAACGTGTGCACCACCCAATTACGCATGTGCGCCTTATGCACGTACATATAGCTAGCAACTCCCACGCGCTTTATGAGATAATGTGCTTCCAGCTGTTGTAACGCTTCTAATAGAAATTTACCCAAGCGAAAACTGCTACGTAATAATACACCCTCAACACCCAGTGGATGTTGCTGTATGTGATCCAATATGTCTTTCATGTGCTGCATGTCGTCGGGTTCATAGTTGAGCTCTTCAAGCGTGGGCAGCAGCGTTTCAAAGCTGTTATCCGTATAGCGCCAAAAGGAGGCTCTGTAAGTGAACAGGAATATTTAGAAATTAGATAGATAAAGACGGCAGTGGACGAAAGATTATTTGGATGTAGCCATACTTAATATTATTATTAATAAGCCAATTTTTTCTGACAGAAGTCAAAGCCCGTTAAAGCACTTCGATATAGAGATATACAGGATTGGTTAGAGTAAACGAGAATCATAGATAGAACAAGTAAGAAGGCTCTAGTCGAGACGGCTCGACTACGAGATACCCTGAACCCTGTAAAGAAAATGATACTCTTCTTTTTTACGCACTTATAAGCGCGCGCTCTGCTAACTGCGCAGTTGCTGCCGTGGCTTGGGCTATACTTTGGATGCTTATAACTCCATTTCTAGATGCATGATCTTCATGAAATTTTAAAAGTAGATTTAGAGTATCTATATCTATCTATTTGCCAAATTGCAAGTCTCTAGTATTTGAAATGCGTTTTTTGCAAATTGTGGGCGAGGGGGGCGTGGCATCAAAAATCTGAAAACTACAAAATCTGCGTATTCATAATATCTATCTAAATATATAAAGTTAAAGTCTCAAGCTATAACGGAGTAGAAGTTATGCCCAAAAAACCTTAAAAATGTAAACGAATTTTCGATTTTTTATCGATAATTTGGAAGTGGGACGAGTTATCGAAAAAACAAAATAAACTCGTATTGCGTAGCTAACATACGAGTGTTCATGTGAAATTTCAGCTCTCTAGCTTTAGTAGTTTCCGAAATCTCGACGTTCATACAGACGGACAGACGGACGGACGGACGGACGGACGGACGGACGGACGGACGGACAGACGGACAGGGCTAGATCAACTTATTTTTTTATGCTGATCAAGAATATATATACTTTATGGGGTCTGCGACGTCTCCTTCTGCCTGTTACATACATTTCACAAAACCATTATACCCTGAATTCCCATTTTCAATGGGTTCAGGGTATAAAAACGATTGGGTTTGGAACGAGGAGCACAAAGAGAATCACTTACTTGAGCACCTTGTCAAGCACCGCCTTGCGCAGTTCATCTTGTTTAGCCTGAAGTTGCGGATGCTCAAGTTCCTGTAAGTGGATTGTGGGCAGATGTACAACAAAGACGTCCTGTGCCCGAGCACGCTCCTCTTTGTTTAGAGAGGGTTCGCAATCTTGCGAACGATCCCCGCACTCCTCCTTGCCGGCTTCGTAGGTAAGCAACGCACTGCAAAGCGAATGCCAGTCTGTTTTCTTGTTAAGTGTGGAATCAGATAAACGTTTGCCCAGATCCTTGAGTTCCTGCGGCTGCTGCAGCTGGCGCCAGTACAGTTCCAGTTGCTCCACGACTGTTAGGAAATTCCCTGTGGAAACGGTCAAAGTGGTGCTACTATTTACGGAGCTATCTAGCTGGAGTTGCAGCGCCACTTGAGGCAGTGCGTCGGCCACCAATTGACGTAATATAGCGCGATGCTCATAGATGATGCGCTCCACGGCATTTAGATAATTCCCACTGTTCATTATGCAGGTGAAGGGGCATTCCCCGTGCTCCAGTCGTGCACAGCTTATGTTTACGGATTGCCCCAGTGCGTCCAGAGCGCAAAAAAAGTGCATGGAGCGCATGGGCAGCTTATTAAGCTGATTATATATGCTGTTCTGTAAACGGTACGTAAGGTTTGCCGGATGGAAGCGAACTCGAGAAGCCGGGCGACCACTGCAAACACTCTCCAGCCGCTTGGAGTACTCCGTTTGCGGTGCATTGTCAAATATGCTGCTATAATGATCCAAAATACGATCCGACGAAGACCCAACCGTCTTGGCCGACATACTGGTTGTATCCACATTGAGTATGTTGGCGGGCAGCTGCAGATTTAAAGTCAGCCAATTATTCGCTACCCATTCGCCCAGTAGCAGCAGCTGCGCGAAGTTAGGTGACGGCAAATTTAAGCTGCTCAACCCAGATGATTCATGAAAACGTCGCTCGAACGCGAAGTATGCATCGTAGAGGAGGTATCCGTACTTCTGGCACACAAGTCTATACTTGTACTTGGAGCTGAGCAAGTGTCCAGGGCCAGACATCTGACGATTCACATGTTGGATATTCCGACGCTTGACGGCCACCAAAAGGGAATCTGTGCGCGCCTTGTTAAAAGCTGCATTCAAGACGTCCTCGGAGAAGTTCTTGTAAATTTCAAAGGCTTGTAGATTAAACAGAGTTTTATCCTTTGAGCTGCACAAGATGCTGTGCTGTACGCCGAAGACAACAGTTATTTGAAGCTCAGTCTGTGTGGTGGGATTCGCATAGAGCAGCGAATCCTGTTCACCATTGGACGCCAAACACTCTCTAAACCGGCTGCGGTAATCCTCGAGATTGTCCGGAAGCATAAATTGACGGTAGACGAAATCCTTAAGGAATAGGAGAGAGCATTAGCTAGTAAACTACTAAAATGGTATATGACTCCTACCTCGTTAATGATCATGCGATGCAGCCTCTCGAGTATGATCACAAAGTGAATAAGGAGCGCTTCGACTTGATCAGTGCGCGCAGGATATTCCAGCTTAAGCTGCGGCAAAAATCGTTCGTTGTAGATGAGATTGAATTCCGGTTGGGATTGCATCATATAGATCCAGTTGCGAACATCCGGCTGGTCGCGTTTCATGCGAATAAGAAACTGCAGCCGTCGCACACAGGCCTGGGTTGTTTTATTATTAATGTTCAGATACCTGCGGATCACATCCCGGCAAATGGTGCCCACATTATAGAGCGCCAGCGCGGGCAAAGGTGCATCAATGAACAAATAGACAGCCCGCCCCATTTTTAGAATACGATCTTCGGCAGGGCACCATGTGACGCGCAAGGTGCGCATATTACGCAACGCGTCCCGATCGATGTCGTCGCGCGGTCCGGTCTTGCGCTTACGTGTTTCCGAGGAGTTCGCACCGCGGGTCTTGCCAAAGCGTGGCACTGGCTTCAATCGAATCAAGCTGAGGCGCTTGCGCACAGGAAATGAATTCGGTGCTTTTCGAGCATTCGTTGCAGTTGATCGCGTGGCTGGCACCGAGTTGCGCTTCACCCACGACCAGTGACGAAACTGATGCGCGAACAACGAAGAGCTGAGACCCGCCGCACCCTGTTGATCACCTGGCACGCTGCCATCATCCAGCTGCGCAGCTTCCTCAAAGGTGGTCGTGCGCACAAAGCTTAGTGTAGGCGCACGTTGATCCTTTCTGCCAGTCACCTTGCGCTCCCTGTGCTTCATGAAGCCCAGCTTGGTGTAAATGCACACGTGCTGCAGCTTGGCCCAATAGTCAGCCACCTGCTCGCGGCTGCTGAACTCATAAGTGAGTCTCTCGTATTTGAGCTCCGGATTAATTCGTTTGTAGTTATGGCCGCTGCTCGTGGTAGTGTCCAGCAGACAGGCTCGTCTATTGAGATACACCCAACGTTGTAGCGCATCGCGTCCCGTCTGCCGTTCGCTGACCTGCAATAGGCCCATGTTGTTTAGAAGACGAAGCGCGCCTAGGTAACGCTGCTGCATCCTAATTCGCGGAATTAAATTCTGCAACTGCAGCTGCGCGAGGAGATAGTGCTGCCGCACCGGGTGCTGCAATTGTGGGCGCAGCTTTTCTGAAACATCTCGGTCGATGCGGAAGATGCGCAGCATCAGCGAAAGTGGCATGCGGTCAAGAGCGTCCATGAAGTAGAACCATCCATTTGGCTTATCGTATCTGGGCAAGGGCGGTATAAAAGTGCGCCAACTAATTTCCTGCGTATAGGGTAACACTTCCGACTCGCTGGCTTGCCACTCCTCCAGGTATTCACGTGTCTGTAAGGAAGGTTCGGACCGCTGCCACTGTTGCAACAATTCATCGTTGATTTGCAACGGCAGTTGATCGCGCTGCTGCTCGCTCTGCAAATAGAAGAGGAATTCGTGTAGTGTGCAGGCCACAAGGAGTTTCGGTGCCGATGGCTTCGAGTTGGCTTGGGGATGACGGTCATTGCGTAGTTTTCTGCGTTCCATCTGCTCGCGTCGCTCTTTGCTGGGCATCAATTGGGAGGGACGCAATTGTTGCTCCTCGGTTATCAAGTGGAAATTATTCTTCAAGCGCAACACCTCGCGCTGGAGTTGATCATGCTGCAGATCGATCTTGGGATGTGTGACCAAGCGATAGAGACGCACGCGTTGCTCATACTCCAGCGTCACTTCGTAGACATTCACGATTTGCGTACGTTGCATTCGCTCCAGGAGTCGAAACATCGATTTTCGACATATTTTTTCATGTGCGCCAATATTCTTCTCCGTTTCCATGATGGATCGCATCACATCAATGGTGTGTACAATACAGTTCTTATCAATCAGCCGCACAATTTCCATCTTACGAGCCACATGCCGTGGCGTCTCCTTATCGCTGCCTTTGTACAACTTCAGCGGGAAGTCCATCGCACGCACATTGGCTTTGATATTAGGCACGTCTTTGATCAGAACGTCCACAGATAGAGGCACAGTCTGGAATAGGAATGGAATGCGTTATGTTTAAGGTCTCCAAACAACATTTTGCCCCTGTGAAGCGTAGATATTAAGGTCAAGACGCGTGGAAAAGGGAATTACAATCTTTTGCCACAATTTACTCGTCGATAGCAGCTGTGTTAAGAATCTAAGCCCATTGGGGCATCGAAAATCGGCCAAAAGTGTATCTTTCAATGAGTGGATTGGGATCAAACTTGTGAACAGAATGCACATATAAGTGAACTTTTGCTGAAGTATACATGAGTATTATGCACTCGGTTCTGCCCAACGCCAACATTATCATGTGATGTTATTGTTATTTTGAGCTTAACTTTGTTCAAATTGAAAAAATAAAAAGTTCACTCAATACTGCAAATAATTAAGTGAATTTTGATTAATAAGATAATTTGGTGGATCTTATAGCTGGTGATTACCGGCTCGTCCTGGCACTGTATCTGCAGCAATGACTTCTCCAGTTCCTCCTCCTTTTCATTATAAATCGCTTCCGCTGGTGTTCCAACCGCCACAAAGCGTGTAATGCGACTTTTCCCGACCGTTTCTGTATAGCTCTTGATTTGTTGCTTCCGCATCAGATATTTGATAGTACTTCGTGCAATTTGAAAATTTATGGCCACATAGTGACACAGCTCCATGGTGTTCATGCCCCTCGTACCAAAGTGCTTGACGGCATGCAAGCATTCCAGCTCGATGGGCATATTGACATGGGCATGGCGCTGACTTAACAATTCATCGGGCGCCTTATCCTCCCGATCTTCACTCTGCTCCACTTGATAGAGATCATCAAACTCCATGTTGGGATTGCGCAGACGGACCACCGAAATTTTTCTAGCTTTTGAGTTGGGTTTCGAGCCGCTGCTTGCGGTACTGGGCGGTTGAACGAGTGCCGTCTCAAAGACCTTGCGAAAGTTGTGCGAGATGAGCAACTTCTTAAGCCTCGAACTGGTTAGATCTGGAATACGCTCCAATATTTCGCTACTAGGTATATACTGAAACGGACTCGCTTTGATTTCTGCATAAAACTTTTCCATGATGCGCTGAGTGTAGCTCTTGTAAATTCGAAAGAAACGAGGCAGCGTGACTAAGGTGGAGACCAAGCTGCGTCCGTTATGACGCTCCGTGTAAGGCTGTCCGACAATCAGATTCTGCTTCAGCAATCCGTTTCTGGATGACCAATATTCTTTTAGATTGAAATGCATTTACGCTGCAAGTTCTAACTCACCTTAAATAGAACATAAAACTGGGGTCAGTAAAATAATTGGTCAAGGACCAGGGACCACGTGTGGTTTCTCCATTATAGCGTGAACGCCCCACGCTCTCAAGGAAGACATAATGTTGCAAAGTGAGCTCACGGGGCAGTAACATATTTGCTGGCTTTAGCGCCTTTAAGCGCAGCTCTTGGCTTGCCACTATGACCAGTTTTTGTTGATACTCCTCAGTGGCTTCTGCAGCGGACAGTACTTTCAATTCATCTACGTCTATGCGGAGGCGTGTCTTGTAATCCTTACAGTTGCCACGTATAGAGCCGTCCTGAACGGGGGCAAAGGGTAGACGCACAAAGGGACAGCTCTCTGATATTACAGGCATTCCGTATTCCACATCCTGATCATTGAAGCGATTATATAGCGGCATCAATGGCCTTGCTTCAGGCAATATGAAGAAGCTGACTTCCTGAGTCGACCGTAGTAATAGCATCCATATTTGTTGATGCAACTTATCTGGCAAGGGATTGCCACCATGCAGCCTTACAGACAACAGCGACCACAGAACTGTTAAAAAGTTATTTATTTTTCACATTTACAACAATTACTTGTCCTGCGCGTACAGCATGCGATGCAGAAAATATATTTTGACTTACATGGTAATGTAGTGCCGTCCAGGCCTTCCAGCGCAATTTCATCAAAAACAGCGTCTATCCAGGAGCCGCTTGCGTACGTTGCACACATTTCTAATAATTATAAATGCCAGTGAATTTACTTCTTTGACATTTCAATTGTAATCAATAAACAATTGATAAGCGTTGTCACATTAAACAGCTGTTTATATTTTAGTTCTGTTAAGTTCAGAACCAAATCATAAATGAACTGCTGAAACGTTCCGATATTTAATTTGTCTAACAACTAACCAAACCAAACCAGACCATTCGTATAACAACTAATTACTATTGCTCGCGGTAGACTAAAATGAAATTGACCAAAACATGTATTGTATTAACATATATTGTAAAAGAATACTAAAATTCGAGATTTTATCTCAGAAAATTCAAACTTCTAAACAAGTTTACCGGTTTGCAGTGCTGTAAAATATGTGAGCCGGCTATGTTAGAGTGAGACGAAGCTATAGTCACAGCCCGCCGCTGTCAAAAAAGATGCAGCTGCCTACAAACAAACGCCGCTATTTCTGTCACTTCTAGCGCTCTTTTGCTAGGTTAGCGAAAATTCCATAAGCTTGCAAATACCGAGAATTAAAATAAGAAAAATTATAGTTCAACATAAAGAACAATTAATAGAAATATAAAAAGCAATAATGTCGACAGCGTCCATGTCAAACTTCAGTTTCGCCAATATGGCAGCACAACTCAACGAGGAGCAGGGCATTTCCTTTGAAGATAAAGGTGAAACCTGGAATAGTGTTAACGATGGTGAGCAAATTTATATTTCATAAATATGATTTAATACATATTGTCACACACCCACAGTCAAAGCTATTCTTGAAGCGCTCAACAGCCAACCGATAGTTCATTATCTGAATCTCGATGGCAATACTCTGGGCGTGGATGCCGCTGAGGCCATTGGCCAGGCGCTGCAGAAGCACCCGGAATTCCGCAAGGCTCTGTGGAAAAATCTCTTTACGTCGCGTCTCAAGTCAGAGATTCCAAAGGCTTTGGAGCATTTGGGCGCTGGTTTGATTGCAGCTGGTGCCAAGCTCACGGTGCTCGATCTCAGCGACAACGCACTTGGTCCAAATGGAATGATCGGGCTGGAGAAATTTCTACGATCACCCGTTTGCTACTCGCTGCAGGAGCTGTACCTCAATAATTGTGGCCTTGGACCTGAAGGTGGAACCATGCTCTCTGTTGCCCTTATCGATCTCCACAGGAAAGCCAAGGAAGCGGGAACTCCGCTGCAATTACGCATCTTCGTGGCTGGACGCAATCGTTTGGAGAATACCGGAGCCAAGGCTTTGTCAAAAACATTCAAAGTACTGCAAACGCTGGAAGAGATTACAATGCCACAGAATTCCATTTATCATGTGGGGGTCGCTGCACTTGCTAGTAGTTTTAAACAGAATCCGCATTTACGAATCCTCAATATGAATGACAATACTTTGGGTGTTCGTGGAGCTGCTAAGATAGCAGAAGTCTTTGAGCACACCCCATTGTAAGGGAAAAACTAACATAACTATTTCAAAATGTTCCTTCTTCAACTATCTCACTATTTCTCTTTTAGATTGCGTGAAATCAATTTTGGCGACTGTTTGCTAAAGACCGATGGCGCTTATCATTTCGCCGAGGCGCTGGAACAGAATCACGAACACTTAGAGCTCCTCGATTTGAGCTTCAATGACATCAACTATGATGGCGGCCTGGTGCTAGTGACGGCCGTACAGCACAAGCCCAAGTTGCGTGTATTTAATCTGGATGGCAATTGCTTTGGTCATAATGGATGCTCACAAATCGTTGCCCAAATGGCAAAATGTAAAAACGCTGCTGCCCTGCAGCCGTTGGATGAAGTGGTCTCCGAAGAGGAGGGAGAGGAGAATAGCGCTGATAATGATGAGAATGTGACACCCGATAACAGCGACGATGATGGCGAATCTGATGACCAAGACGATGATGGCGAATACGATCCAAATGATACGACAGAAGAGGTCGACGAAGACGACGACGAAGCCTACGTGACCACCAATGCTTATACCACTAAGGTAAATTGCACTGAACATTTTATATTCAATTATTTAGTCATTATTGATTGATTACTACTTGAATAAATGCTTTTGTTTTCCACAGCTCTTCAACGACAGCATCAACTCTAACAAGACCACCAAAAATTTTGATATGACCATCAAGAATGGCAACAATACGCCCACCGACGTATGCACTCCCGAAAAGTTTTGTCTAAGCCAACGGCCCTGTACACTGCAACAATTTGACTCGCTGGAGGCCAATAATAAACTGGAAGCCTTCCATAATATTATCAATGTAAGAGCTTAACAGATAGGTAGTTGACGTTAGTAGGCAAATAAAGGGATTATGATTCACTGAATACATACTCTCTTTAGTTGGCTTACGTATCTCGGAATTATTAATTAGTATATAGGCACTCGACAAATTCGGTAATGTTAACAATCCTATTCACTTCGCAGCTATTCAGCGAGGATAATCACTTGTTGTTGCTTATCTTCACGACGCTCAAGTGCGGACATCTTGCTCAAACGTCGCCGGCTGCTCTGGAGCTGGCTATATCTCTCTATCAAGCTACCTTTGACTATGCCATCAAAACAGAACAGGAATCACGAGTCTTGGAGTATTATCTGATTCAGTTGGGTCTGTTGCGTAATGAAGAGCGTTTTAAGAGCGAATACAATTTGAAGAGCTGCCGTTACGCTCTACGCGAGGCAATCAAAAAGGAAAACTTTGCTAATGATAACATTAAGAATACTTTTAAAACATTTCTCGATCAGCTCGACGTTTAGCAAGTACCACTAGCGTAAAATTTTAAATGGCTTTTAGCAAACGACAACAAATTCTTAAAACCCTTTTGATTGCGTTGTTAGAGGTGAAAAACTAAATGATTGTTTATAACTACATAAATAATTTAAATTCACACTAAATATAAGTTCTTCATGTGAAGAAATATTAAAGGTATTTTAATAAAGAAAACAAAAAACATTCGCGATTAACTAAAAATATATAAAGATCTTATAATAAATTTTACTATTTTCCTGTTTCGCTCCCAATACATTTGTAAAGAGAAATAATAAACATCCTTGTTAAATCAAGAGAGTTACCTTATGACCTTATGTTAAGAATGTAAGAGATATTCTAATAAAGTTCTAGGTCTACACCTAATTTCTATTCAAAAATGACAGTTGATTGAAAAGAATAGAAATATATATCTCTGTAAGTCATAAAATGTCCAAAATATATGTTTTACCTTTAATATTGTTCTTCAGGAAAGAAGCTAGAAATAAATTAAGAAAGTCATGTATCAACAAAGATCAAGTTTTACTCAAACATAAATGTATGAATACAAAAATTATACTTTATTTGAAGATCTTTTCAAAATGTTTAAATTGACTTATAAACAACTCTCTGTATAAGTACAACGTAAGATCATCGAAACAAATGATTAGATTAGAAATCTAAGTTTTAAAAATTCTGTACTCAATAAAAAACATATAAATAGTTTTTCCTGTTCCGTAACACACTTTTCAAAGTATATTAAAAGATGACTGCGTAAAATACATTTTATTTACATGGAAAAATTGGTATTGTATGTGGTTACAAAAAAAGTATATTGATATATTATATATGTGTATATACTATATATGTATATAATAGAATAAAGTGTTCTGTATTGTATTGGTGGACTATCGAGGTTGGTTTTGCTTTGTTAAAATTACAAATTGAAAGAATGTTGCGAAGTTATTTGACAATTTTAAAACAATATTTCAAGATTGATGATCATTTATAGAACATCAATTACAATGTTTTTTAAAATTTCCCTTAATTTCTGTTGTTACTTTTTTTTTAACTTTTCGTATTGGTATATAAGAAATACTATTTACTAATTCAAGTAGTTGCCCTACAAATACAATTTGCATTCTCTTTGACCCTTCTGTTTTACTTTTTGGTAAGATATTTGCAACAATATACCGTAGAGTAGATCTGCGAGCGGGTGCTTTAGAGCATTAGTACTCAAGACTTATATATAATATAATATTAATATATATATATATTTATATATTGACTTATGCTTCGAAATCGGAATCATCATCGTCATCGTCCATACCAATAACATCATCGTCGCTGCTCTCGCTGTCGAGAGCGCGTGCCTTTTTAGCTGTACCCTTCTTCTTCGCTCCTCCACTGCTGTCATCTTCCCGCTGACGTTTAGCACCTGGACGTTTGATGGGGGAATCATCCATATCATCACCGTTATCGTTGTTGGCTTCGTCCTGCTCTTCGCCTTCTTCATCCGAAATGAGGAAAGAGTAATTGATCTTTTTGCTAGCTGCACGGCGACCCGGACGCTCAACACGTGGAACATCTTCGGCAAGTTCACCAGAACTGTCGAGCGATTCCTTTTTCTTGGACTAATATAAATTCAAATATATGTATATATTTATACTAGTCGAACGATTACAATCACCCCATCAAACTTACCTTGCTAAAGTCCAGTTTTCCCTGCTTAAGTCCATCGCCGTTCTGCTTCTTCGGTTTCTTCTCGGCGGGTTCCTTCTTAGGCGCTTTTTTGGCCTTGGGCGAGGTTTTTGGAGCGCCGCCCTCAACGAGCAAATCGAAATCGTCCACCTCTTTGTCGGCTGTTGTTTCCTCCTTCTTAATAGCCTTAACTTTGGTCATCCGCTCCTTTGTCTTGACGGCTGTATTCGAGGCTGCTTGGAATTTCTTAATAATTTCATCGGTAACTTTGAATGCGACACGTTCGCCAATTGGATCGGGGAAGATATCAGCGTTGCCCGCTGATGGTTTACCACCCTTTTTGGCACGACCAGCCGCCGGCTTTTGACCTTTCATAGCCTTCGCTTGTTTGAGATTAATGCCTTGCTCCTCTAATCTCTCCTTCTCTTCGACCTCTGTGAGCTTTTGTTCAAGATTGTCGAGATCATCCATCCACAGATGGCTAGGTGTCTTCTTCATTAGATTATCTAGTTCCGCCATCTTGAGATCGCGTTGCTTGAGCAATTCATTCTTACGTTCCTCTGTTAACATCCACATAGACATGCCCAGCAGATAATCGAATTTCTTGACTTCTGTCAGCTTCTGGAATGCCTTCTCGGGATCCACTTCTTTTTTAATCTTTTTGCTGCTGGTTCCAACCGAACTCTCTTCGTCTTCTTCATCATTATCTTCTGCCTCCTCGGCGTCTTCCATTTTGATCCGACGCTGCCATTCCTTGACGGGATCAGGACGATAGCCACGCTTAATCAGCTCATCGATCATCATTTTACGCTGTTTATTCTCAATCACTAGCTTCTTCTCGCACTTCTCTAGAATGAAACGTGCCTGATCGCTTAACCGATCTGATTGCGCTGTCAGCTGACCGACCAGATAATCCTTACGCCTATTGTAATACTCCAAGCGCAGCTTATAAAACTCCACTAATATATCCTTGGGTGAAGGAAAGCGACGTAAGCAATTATTTTCATCGAACGCGTGCATCTGATTTGTGGATATTGACGAACTCAACTTGAAGACGCGATGGAATCCACCTTCTTCGCTTCGCAGACGCTCAAATTCACCTGGCGCAAAACTAATTACAAATCGTACTGTTGTATCCGTATGGAATTCACGATAATCGGATATTATTGCTTTGACCTTTTCGGTGCCGTTGGATAGAGCCTCCAGGACGTTCTCCTTATAGTTCTGTGTCCAAACGCCAATGGGCAACTCCGTGATCTCAATGCGATTATCAGGAAGGATTTGTATATTTCCCGAGTTCACATAACGCCCGTCGGACACATATTCCATAGTACCCACAAAGTTCTTATACCATGGATGAAGTGGTAAAGGTTCTTCATTGTTGATCATACGACGCAAATTGGTGATCAAATCTCTTGGATTGTAATTTGCAATTTTCGTAGACCAACCGGTGCCAATACCCTCGGCGCCATTCACCAAGACCATGGGAATAATAGGAATATACCACAAAGGTTCAATGCGCTGACCGTCGTCCACCTGATACTGTAGCAATGGATCATCCAATGGATGATAGATGAGCCGTGTAAGGGGCGACATTAACGTGAATATATAACGAGCGCTTGCACAATCTTTGCCACCGGTTAAACGTGTGCCGAATTGACCGCGAGGCTCCAGCAAATTGATATTGTTCGAACCAACATAATTTTGTGCCAAATTTACTATAGTCATTTGAAGGGACATCTCGCCGTGATGGTATGCCGACATTTCGGCCACCGAACCAGATAGTTGAGCCACTTTTACCTCTCTCTTATCGTTACGCTTGAAGCACGTAAACATCACCTTACGCTGGCCAGGCTTCAATCCATCCACTAAACTGGGAATGGAGCGTTCATTATCCGCATTCGAGAAGAGGACCAGCTCAAGATTGATAAAGTCTGAGTAGCTGACATGTTTGGTGCCTTTGGTGTAGAGATATCGCTCTGGTAAACCCAATTGCTTTCGGCGCTTCACCTCGTCCATGTGATTGGTGAGCCAGGTTTTACGTGACTCCACATGCTTCTTGGCAAAGGCCATTACAATGTTGTCATCGTCCACTTGGCCATCATATTTAAAAAGAATCCTATGGCGTTCCATGTCCTTTGAATAATTAGAGAAAATATATATATATTTTTTTATATTTATATTTTGTACTGTTTTCAATGAATTTCAAATCAAGGAAGTAATTTTAATATAAAACCCACCTGGAAATATTCTTTCGCCTCCTTAGAGGTTGAAGTACCGAGACCCTTATAGTATTTGATATTGTACGTATGATGATTGGGCGTATCCATCTTCCATTCCTCAAATTCAGGCAGTGAATAAAATGAAATCTCTTCGTTCTTTTTCGTTGCTTTTACAATAGGCGTTATGAATTCTTCGAGGAAGGGCAAGCGCAGCAATTCCGGCCAGTTAGTATGAATGAAATTGATAAGTAATCCCTTAATATGAGACCCATCCTGATCCTGATCTGTCATGATCATAACTTTGCCATAGCGCAACGTTTTCAGATCATCCATGGTCAAATATTTCTTCTTATACTGCAAGCCAATGATCTTGCATAGATTATTGATCTCAGCATTTTCCGTGAGCTGCTTAAATGTAGCCTCTCGCACATTGAGCAGCTTACCCCGCAATGGAAAGACCCCGTAGTAATTACGTCCAATCACACCTAAGCCGGAGACAGCCAAAGATTTGGCTGAATCACCCTCGGTGAGAATGAGCGTACAATTAATTGAGTTTTTGGTGCCTGCTTCGTTGGCATCTTCAAGTTTGGGAATGCCTTTGATTTTATGGGATTTCTTGCCACCCGTTTTGGCAATATCATTCTGTGCCTTAAACTTGGCCCATGCCAACACCGATTCCACAATGCCCGCCTTCGAGACATTGGCAATGAATTTTTCGGATAACGTACACTTAGAGCCGAAGCTTTTGGCTTGCAGGGTCATATTCTCTTTGGTCTGCGAGTCGAATGTGGGATTCTCGATCAAGCAGTTCACAAATATCCATAAGTGGTTGCGTACTTGAAACGGTTTTATGTTGATGCCATTCTTGTTCTTCTTCTTCAGCACTTCAATTAGTTGTTTGATGACATTATCAACCACATGGTCTACGTGACGACCGCCTTTAGTTGTTGCTATTGAATTAACAAAAGATACCTGTTGAAAGCCGCGATCCGAAGGGCAGCAAGCGACCTCCCATCGTTCGCCACATGCCTCATAGACAACTTTGATAGGCTGACCAGCATCGTCATCGGTGTTCTTTACAAACAAATCAATGTACTCTTTAAAACCTCGTACAGGAACCTTAGTGCCATTCAAAAAGACCGACACACCCTTTGTAGAAGCTGCTATATCGTAGGCACGACGCGACATTAGCGCAACAATATCTTTATCCAAAGAATCCATTTTGAATTTCGCTAGATCGGGGCTGAAGGTGATACGAGTATAGTCACTTCCATTGAAGTCTTTAATCTGAGAAGACATTTTAAATTAGCTAGATATTCAATAATCGGGTAATCGGTATTTATACTCACAATTGGGTCACCAGCTTTGCCCATATTATTACCCCAAGTCTGTTTGAAGCTCTTTTTGTATTGCTTTGTGGCTGTTTCCACAGTGAAACTGGTTGAGAAAATGTTGCACAGCTTGGCACCGTAGCCATTTCGGCCACCTGTGACTTTCTTCTCATCATCATTGTAGTTGGATGAAGTCAGCAGATGACCAAATATCATAGTGGGCACAAACATATTCTCTTCCTTATGCATAGTTACAGGAATACCCTGTCCATTGTTCCAAATGGATACAATATTCCGCTCAGGATCGATATCAACTTTAATCGTATTCATAGACTTGTCACGTTGTTTGTTATCAGCCGCATTTACGAGAATCTCATCGAAGATCTTATAGAGACCCGGGACAAATGATATCTCACGCTGGACCATGCGATTCTTTTCTGGATCGTGTATCCACATTAACTCCTTTGTGAATTCCACCGAACCAATATACGAATCTGGACGCAACAAGATGTGCTCCAATTGCGACTTCTTCTGATACATCTGTTCGATGGACATGGCGCCTTTACCGTTCTCCATGTTGCTGCTTCTATGTTGCACGTGCTAAAATTCAATAATTATAAAAATCATTGTTAGAAAAACAATAGCTACACAGTACCCTCTTAAGTGAATGGGGAATTAGGAATTAAAAATATTCAAAATATTAAATGCTCTTATTTATACATATATACAACATCTACCTCAGCCCTCTTTACATAAAATAACTACATTTTTGTTTGCGACCAGAGTATGCAAGACAAAGCTAAGATTACTATACTGCACACATTACTCAAAAATTTCCAATTTAATTATTATACACAAATTACGAATATTTATTAATTTTTCTAACTAACTTTTACTTCATTTGACAATGATATGCTAGCGCAATATAGCAGCCACACATGCAAAAAGGCGCCAGCAATGCGCGTGTGTGTGTATAACAGCCCTGTCTTTTAGCTGGACAGTTGAGCCGGCTGCTAATGCAGCAACAAAAACAACACACAAATGGCTCGCTAAGGCAAACAAAAAATAATAATCTAAGATTACATATTTACAAATATCTGATGCATTATGCAATGCTGTATATCGGTACAAGATACTTTTGAAGAATAGATAAACACCCAAACTCAATGAAAATTTATGTACGCGTCGCTCTGTGTGTGCATGTGTATCTGTGTGTACGAACTCTGCCGGCTTTGTAGATACTAAGTTCAGCAAATATAAATCAATATATACATATTTTTTTCAAATGAAATAATCTCTTTAAAGCACCCAATGTAGAGGCTTTGTGTAAAGGTATTTCGAATACACAGCTTACGCACAGCACAAACAAATTATATCTACACCGGCAGCGCCATTTTTAATTTGCAAATTCGACGCCATCGGGCAAAACAGTTCTTAAAAAAAAAAAGAACTAAAGAAATAATCCCCAACACATTTACCGTTCACCTTAATTATGTTTCACAGTATTCAGCTTACCTTCTTAGTTAGTATTGAGAAGTTGATGGCGGCTTTAATAAAACCAACGCGCGGCAGCGACTGCAAAATATGTGCCCACACAGTAGACGCCGCTGCCGAACTTTATATTTATATGGGATAGTGTTTTTTTTTTTATTCGGTATTTGCAGATTTTTACAGCTAACACTTATTAACTATTAACACACGCAATAAATTAATTAAAACAATAAATTGAATACATACTTTACTATTAAAATCAGATCTGCGAAATTTTCTTGGCCACACGAAAACCCGACGTTCGTCGCCAAGCAGCAAACAGTACAGAAAACGCTCTTATACTCGATACTTATCGATAACTTTTAGACGAATATTGCCAGACCTAGGGCAATGCTAAATTTGTATTGCAACAGTCAAAACAATTCAAGAGTGCTGCCATTTGCTTAATGCTTCAAATGTTTAGAGTCTATATATATTTATGGCGGTTATATTTAAATTATAATCTTTTACCAACATGATTTTGTTAAAATAGTAACTACGTAGCTTTTAAATTTCAATTTAAAAATTAGTGACAAATTTTTTCTTGTCAAATTACTATAAGGTTTAATTAGCAAACTTTCGTAATTAGAAAAAATGATGGCAGCAGACTTATTCTTAATTAATGCAAATTAGAACAAAAATGTGCCTATAAAAGACTTGGATGGCTAAACAAAAAACTTGTTTTTCAGCTGACCTTGACCAACGGCAACGAAAGGTTTGTTGCACTTGCAACTGAGACCTGTTTTTCTCTTTTGTTAAGATTTTATATATAAGAGAGATGTAAAAAATACCTTGAAATATTTTAAAGTAATAAGAACTTCGAAACTTGTTAGCAATCGCTTATGACAGTTACTCGGTTGTATTTTCTTACACACGTGACGTCATTAAAGCTCATTGAACTTGCACAGCATCTTTTATTACAAGTTTATCCACACACACACGCTCAAAAAGTCGAATGAGAAACATCATTATCAGGTTCTGGCCTCCGTCTTTAGCCTTCCGACTTACTGCCAGTTAATGCCACATACATATATGTACGTATATATACATTAATTTCACTCTCACTGACATTTATTTAACATGCAGTTACCCTAACAATGAAATAATGTCACTAGGCTAAAGCATTAGTTAGATTAGGTTTAGTAATTGCAGACTTTTCATGAATATACATTTTTCGTAAAAAATAGTATGTTAGATATTGAAAGTTTTTTTTTTACAATTTTTAATTTCCTATGTACCTTGTTGATCTAGTATTGAACTCTCTAATAATGAACTTATGTGAGCACTTATTTGAAACTGTATATTTATTTATTTATTTATTTTTTAAATAATGTAGTGTACAAGAGCTTCGTTACCAAATAAGTGCTTACAGCATATAGAACTTGATGATTTCAATTTAACTCGTTGGCAGGCATTAAACCGGGTTTCTGAGTCTTTTTAGAGTGCTAGGTGAATAAAACGTTTTGTTCTAGACGATCTTTGAGTCAGTCTTAATGCAACATTTCGCATTGTCAGTTGCTTCGCTTAAATTACGATTCAGAGTACAGGGCAATTATAATAAAGACTAAATATTAAAAGATCTGTTGTGTGTGAGATAAAATAAAGTTCTACATATATTTAATTGGTACTATTTAATTTTATGAGCAATTTAATTAAATTATGCTTGTCTGGTTGGCCCGGTCCTAAATGTATAATACTTTCGAGCATAGCCACATTAATTCAAAGAGATGCTTCAGTGTTGTTTTATTTTTAATTCAGTTAACTGCATCATCATTTACACTTCATTGTCCGAATAGCGGCTTTTTAACCCTTGAACTCTGTTTCCAAGTGCATTTTAGAACTATGAGCAATTAACAATTGGGCGCGCCAGTCAATATTTGCGATTTGAACCTATGACATGAAATTTGTAACGTGTTAATGTACGAAAAAACAGACAAACAAACAAACAAAATAAACAAATCATCACGTAATTCGATTTTTATATTTTTTGTTTTGTTTTTGTTTTGTACTGCAAACTAATGAATGTGTTATTTTAGCTTTTGATCTTTGCTTTGTCACAAAAGTGTTCAAAATTGTTAATTCGTATTAACAAAAGTAAACGAAAGTTTTCTATTTCATGAATTAGATTTTAAAACACTGCGATGATTATAAATACGATCTTTAACAAGAAAATAAATATGTACCAATAAACATAATTTTTAAATTTTAAAAGCGAAGTGAACCATTTTTTAATGTCAAAATCAGATTTGTGTATGATACAATACACAACTATTTTTTTTTTTTTTTTTTTAATTTAAAATTGGTATACTAATTTACGAGTATAGTGTACAATGTCCGTCTCGCTGCTTCTGACAAACCAAGATGAAAAACATATAGTGAATATATAGTGTGCAAGAGTTTAAAAGACCTCTTTGAGGGCGATGGAGCATTTTGAAGTTTACAGTTATGTTATAAAGACTTATTTTACATTTTTCACAAAATGTTTGTCTGCTGTGGTAGTAAATGGGAAAACAATGTTTAGCTAGAGCTCCAACATGGGATAGTTAGTCACTCCAGACTTCTTCATAGCACTGTTTAACAAAACATACTTATATAGTTGTTTTTGAATTGGTCGATAAGTAATATTTCGACGTGACAAAAATTATGTATTTATTATTATTCATTTAAATATTTAGTCAAAAATTATTTTAAACATTTTTATATTATATTTGATATGAATATTCTCGATACAAATTTGATTTCTTGTTTTAAATTAAATAATTTTAGAGAGGGTCAGACTAGGAGATACCCTAAACACTCAACGTTGATCAAAATCAAAAATATATAATATTATGTATTCATTATATGGATATACACAGTAAATCTGAAGCATTTTAATTTTACTGTATTTATATTCAAATTCCCATATAAAAAAAAATTAAATAAATTTCATATTTGAAGCATAATCTTCTTTTCTGTAGCTGATGTAAACAATTTCTATGGACTCTACTTTTTTTAAATTTTGATCAGCCAAATTCAATTGCTGAAAAGACGATAATTTGCCACGAAATATTTGCTACGTGCTCGATATCGATCAGAGTAATGCTCCACAAATATCTGTATATATACATATATACACATATGAATAACAATTCGCAGAGGCATCAGAGACCCTTCTTATCAGGGCCGTTGAGCAACTCAGTTCGCTTGGGTTCAGGAAGAGACTATGTTAGACTGGGTTAAAGCGATAATCGCAGTCGCTGTCGCTCACGCTGCCTCATTTCGTTATCGCGTGTAGAAAACATTGCTCCTCTTTCATTTGTGTTTATAAATATTGCATGGGACTGCAAGCATTTGGTGCGATACGCCGGATTCAGTTTCCAATTTGAAGTCGAATGTAGCTCATCAATTCAAAGCACATAATATTAATATCAAAATGGTAAATAACTAACGAGATCGCTCAGTGTTCAAACGGATAATTCAGTTCGCTCGATATTGAAGGACACCTCTTTCTAGTTGTCACGGATCGGATATATTTTTACTATCGCTTATTATCGGCTATTCATTCTGAACGACGATACGTAGATCTACTTTAAAGTCAAGCTTCACTGTGTCTGTCGTCAATGTTAGGTTCAAGTGCGAGAGGCACTGCAACTTGAGTTCCAGTGAGAAGCAAAATGTGACACGCGTAGATAAAAATAAAATATCTCGTTATTTGCTCTAACGTGCCGCTAATTAATGCAATTCAACTAATTGTGAAATTGAATTCAAGTTGGTTTAACGCTCGCAATATGCAATCGTTATGCTGAGCAACGAGTGACATCTTAATAAGACTTAATAATAGCCACCTTTGGTATAGTAACAGAAAAATACTTTTTATAGATAATCTCGAAATATCAATCTTCAAGTCTGACATTTGTGTACGTTGTTGGAAGGGTTGTCCTTAATACGGTAGCGTGCCGACCAGCATCGTGTAAAAAGGGAATCATTTTAATTGGAACTATTTCATAATTAAATGATTTGCGAACGAATTAATATTCATAGTTCGAGTTTAGAGAATAGCTATTATTATTATACAAAGGCTTGGACTATCCTTTGATTTTTTGTAATCTTCATGCTCCATTATGAATTCTTATTAATATCACTGGTTTAATCTTAAATTATATTTAAGCATTTGAAGGACTAGTGAATAAACTTTGAAATTATCAATTTTATAATGACAGTTTCTAATGTCTAAACACTTTTACTTTTTTTTTTCATAAATTGAAAGTAACTTAACATATTACTAAAGTAATTCATACCAGTTATTCGCCGTGCTTATCTCTAACAGATATATGCAACATGTAACGCAATAAATTATTATTATCATGTTCTTGCACGCCGTCCCTTCCCATAGGCCACAGCTGAGGGGAGCAGCGTTCGGAAGATGCCTGCCATTGAGCACAAATTGAATATTTCGGAGGAGGAAATACCAGAGCAGATACGCCTCATTGCTGAGAAGCAAGGAGAATGTCCGAAGACCAAGCAGGATAAAATCGAACAATTTCGCAATTATATTTTGGGTATGCATTAATATATGTATATTAGTATAATCTAATATCTCCACTAAAACAAATTTGTATTCAATAGAGCACAAGGACTGCCAGCCCCATCGGAACGATGACAAGTATCTGGAAAAGTTTCTGCGTGCGCGCTATTGGAAAATAGAGAATAGCTACAGATTGGTGGGTTTACGTAGCGTTTATTATTTGAAAGAGTTACGATAATAATACGCAAATGATGCAATTTTGAAATATTCTATAGTAATCAATAATTATTGACTGATCGGTGATAAAGGAAAGAGCGTTAATTCCAAGAATAATAATTCGAATTTGTTATTATATTTATTTAGGAAACAAAGTTAGGAAGACCTCAACTAAAACAGCTGAAAATTGTTCAAAAACAAGTCCATTATATTTTATAGAAAAGATTGATCATCATAACTTAATTACCGGGATTAGATTTATTGACTGTTTGATGAATAATGAATGACTAGGAATGACTAGGAAATTTGTTTGTTCATAATAGTTGGATGGATTTAAGATTTTTTTTCTCACCTGTCGTCTGTATCTTCTAATGCCCGACTAATCCTTTATGCAGCTTTGCAGCTATTACAAATTCCGCGAAGAGAACAAAAAATTCTATGAAAAAGTGCGTCCCCTGGACTTGCGTCATCTGGGCGACGAGGATATATTGACTGTGACGCCATATCGCGATCAATTGGGACATCGCATACTGATATATCGTTTTGGTCGCTGGCGACCTAATCGGGTGACTGTGGATGATATATTTCGCGCTACTATAATTCTACAAGAATTGGGTTCCTTGGAGCCCATCTCCCAGATAATGGGTGGTGTGGCCATATTTGATCTAAAGGATCTTGGACTCGAGCATCTGCTCCACTTGAGTCCCAGCGTGGCACAGAAAATGATTGCATTACTAGTAGTAAGTGAGAGATTCAGATAATAATGGGACACACTTGTCTTATCTCTAGTTCTAACATATATCTTAGACCTCCATGCCCATACGTACAGCTGCACTGCATATAGTAAATCAAAACTGGCTCTTCAATGCGGCGTTTAAGATCTTTAAGCCTTTTCTCAATGCCTCCATGCGAGAAAGACTCTACATACATGGCAGCGATATGAGTTCCCTGCATAAGCATATATATCCGGAGCATCTGCCCAAGCGGTAAATTCTTCATTAGTTTAATGAGTCGACTACAAAATTAACTATATTTCAAAATATATTTGATCTATTCCTCAGTTATGGTGGCCTGCACGAGGATTATCTGTATACGCTTTGGTTGGATATGCTGGAGCAACAGTGCGCGGAGAGCGCAATTCAAAAAGATATGGAACAATTGGGCTTTATTTTTGATTAAAAATACTCAATCTTGAGAGATTGAAACTATTATAGGTTAAAGGAAGCAGGTGCACTTCTTCATCAAATCTCATTTTCATTTTAAAATACTCGATTGGGGAATTCCGTAAATTTTTTGTTAAATACTTCACATAAATAAATAAAATATTGACAAGACATATGTAAAAGAGACCGTTATTTTACATTGGAAAGATCATAATAGTCTTAAGCTATGATTTGTTGGCAACATTTTGAAATCGATAATAATAATACCGTTTAACGAACACAATTCAGTCTAGCATCTTGTTCGTTAAGAGAAACGAATGAACTAATGCGTTCCAGGTTGAAAATCAAGTAAGAAGGCTCTAGTCGAGACGGCTCCACTACGAAATACCCTGTAAATTAAAGGCGCGCGCTCTCCTATCCGTGCAGTTGCTGCCGTGGGTTGAGGATGGGCTGCGCTGAACTGTGGACAATCTTCATTAAACTTTCGGAAAATATTAATAGCATTCAAATGTGTCTATTTTCCAAACTAGAAGTCTCAAGTATTTGAAATGCTTTTCAAATTGGTGGCGAAATAGGTGTGGCATCCAAAATCTGAAAATTACAAAATCTGCGTATCCATAATATCTATTTAAATCTCTAGCTAAAATTGTGTAGAAGTTATGCTAAGAAAGAAGAGCTATCGAAAAAAACAACCTTCGGCCTGATACATACGTTTGCTTGAGTTATAAGTATCTTAACAAACCCGCCTTTGTTTTATATATATATATATTTAAGGCTCTTTATTCAAGCCATATTTTAGTGAGTCTTATACTCTGTCCAGAACTCACATTTAGGCCAGAAGACATATTTTGTATTTTACTTAACAAATAATGAACTTAAATTATATTGTATTTGATTTTCATTTTCCATCTATTCTATTCTGTCTGTATCGAGGCAAATTTGCTAACCTCAAATACCTTCAATGACAGCAATTGCCTAGTTTTAGCACATTCCACAAATTCGTAATTTGTCTTATAGACTAATGAAATGGTAGGCAAGTATTAATCAAAATGAGCAAATAACCATTTTGAGGTTAAGGCCGCACAAACACTTTGAGGTTAGGTCTGGCATATGCTATAAAATGTAATGGGCCGCACATTTGCCAGCCAAAAAAAAAAAAAAAAAATGAAAATATAAACAACAACAAAGATTCGAGGAAATCAAATGAGGAAACCGGTCCATATTGAAAATTGGTTCCGGCCAAGAAATCCTAAACAATTCTCTTCGACATGTTCGTTTTATGTGTTTTATATGCAAAAACGCGTTAGAACGAGATGGACAACCCCGGTCGAGATTTGCCGTTATGGTAATTGAGTGTTGGACAACGCATAAAATGCAGCACAGCACATAAATATTTTTGCGCCTCACAAATATGCTTGAATTATACACATATCCATATATATATATATATATATATATATATATATATATATATATATATATATATATATATATATATATATATATATATATATATTGTCTTTTTATTGAATTTTGTAGGCAACGGAAAACGGAAGCTAGCTAGTAAAAAAGTCAATACCCCATTTGACTCCACCCCTGGCCAATGGTCAAACGATAGTGAAATTGATTTTGGTGCCAAGGGGTCGCCGGACTTGAGCCCCGGACATAATCTCTATGTGTGCGCCATTTGGGCGATTAAAGCGACAAGATTAAAAAATTTATTGCGCAAATATTTATAGGGGAACAGTAGCCCAAAAAACACAAAGACTTAGAGAGAGCAAGATGCGATATATATATATGAAAAACAGATAGAAAGCATAGCCTACATCTGAGTGGTGGGAGTGGGGCATATAGACGGACACTGTCCCGTTATTAGCTCAGCTCCGTGTAACACGTGTGGCCAGGCTGAACTGAATATAATTTATGGCTGCCGAACACAAAAATTTATTTGTATTTTATCGCCAATAGGAGAGGTTGGGCATGAAGGACGGGTATTTGGAGCAGGGGAAAGCATGTCCTCTTTCAAACAACATATGTCACTTGCAAAAGTCGATGAGAAAGTTTCTTAAAGAAGAGATTGAATGTCGAAAATGAAACATTGATTTATTTATATATACTATATCTACCTATATCTATCTTATCGTAAATATTATAATTTATATAAAAAATATATAAAAAATGTATTCAACAACTTTATATTACATACCTAGATAGCCGGATGGATCAAACTGTGTAAAATTACAATACTATTAGAGCTTCCTAATTGATTTTTAAAATCGCCAATGATATCGCCATTTTTCATATGAATAATTAGTTCATCAAATATCAGCACTCAGTTGATCAGAAAAGTTTAATTCATTTAAATATTAATTTTACATCTTAATGAAAAAGTTAAATATCTTATTTAATGATCCATTCAGTCGAACTTACTGCGAAAGAATAATAATACAAATTAATAATTTATTATTTATTTATATATATTTATAATACTATAGCTTCAATAGACAATTTGTATAATAAGTTCTAATGTGCTCTTTACTGAGACTTCAAGTCTTATGTATATATAATTCAATATGCAATCTCAAGTCAACCCCATCGAAATGCTCTTCGTTCAACAGCTTTTATAACTTAATTCCATGTTAAGCCATAATGATTTCTTCGGCACGCACAGGACGTGTCCCCAACCAAAGTACCGAGCAGCTGTAAAGAGATACGTTTTCCAAACATTTATCAAGCATCGATGAGGACGCTACTGCGGACTATCTATGTGTGTGTGTGTGTGTGTGTGTGTTAACCAGGGTCTTAACGAGCCGCCATTTATACAGTTTACACCTTCGCCTCCGGGAGAGAACGACCGTAGCTGGAGTCGTGGCCATAACCGGAGCCGAAGCGGAAGTCAACACATTGACAGCAAATATTTCAATTATATTTGGCCAGCAGTTTATTTATGGGACAATGCAGGCTCTATATGGGAGTATACTCCGAGCCGAGGTCAGTTTGTCTGACTTCATGTTGTTTACAAATCGCTAGCCATAATTTATTGTCCTTTGTTGAATTCTGTGCCAATGAGTGAATGATAAACTGCGCTCGATGATAGCCCACGACGCTGCTTGATGGATGGGTCGATCGGGGAGAGAGTCTAGGCTTGAGGGTTGAGCGTTGAGAGGGGTGATGAGGTGACGGAGTGACGAGTGGTTATAGAGCTCATTAGGAAACAATTACACAAACACAAGGCTCACAGCTTAGGGTTGTCAACCCTCTAAGCGCAGCTCCCTCTCTGTATCTCTTTCTCACTCTGGCTGTGTGAAAAGGTCAGGTACACCATGTCCAAATGTCAGATTCAACTGACAGCTTGACAACTGACAACGCCCACAAATGTGGCCCTTGAATAATATGGTTAATTTTTGAAGTGTGGCAGTAAATGGTTAGGGCTAAGGTCCCAAGCAAAGTATTATTGTCTGTTATAATATTTAAAGAAAATACAAACATGTTGTGTATCGCAGCTGAGAAAGGAAGATTACTGACATAATCGATTGAATCATGTTTCAAGCATAAACTCTGTTGATATAACAATGTCCGTCTGTCCGTCCGTCCGTACGTCCGTCCGTCTGTCTGTATGTTTAAACGTGTTGATTTCCGAAGAAATAAGAGCTAGAGACTTCATTAATTTTGTTTTAGGTTTTTATATTGCACGCGTAGTACGAGTTTGTTTCAGGAATTCGATAACTTCTATGTTTCCAGAGTTATCGATAAAAATATTTATCAAGAATCAGTTATAAAATTATATCTCGTTCATCTTTATAGTTAGAGTCTCCAAGTCTTCTACATATATATATAAGCTAATTTAATACAATTTCAGGTTTTGTCAGAATTTGGATTCCGATCCCCAATTCACCCCGACACGCCCAAATGTGTAAAAAATTTATTTCAAATACTAGAGACACACAGTTTGGTTTGGCATATAAATATGAATGTCATGATCATAATCTGAAAGTGTGATTACGATTCTTCGTCTAGAAACAGAATTATTAATCAAATAAGTTCTCACAGCAAAACCCACGGGCTAGAGCAAGGGAGACAGCGAGACAGCAAGACGCCTGCAATGCGTACACACATACATTCCAACAAGTGTGCATGTATATTTTGTAACGCTTGCTGAAACGAATCGAATAATTCTTGGAATCTTATTCCTCCGAAGAAGGCGGGTTCGGGGATCTCTTAGTCGAGCAGTCTCGACTAGAGCTTTCTTACTTGTTTTTAAGTTGTATACGTATAACAGTGAAAATGTATTCAAATATATTCAGTTCAATAAAGATTATTGAAAAATAGTTCTGAATAACAGTAAGTTAATACCTAAATTTATTACATAACCTACCGGTTCTCCAATATATACATTTAAGTATACATTACAGGTATAGAAGTGCAACTGTGAATTTACAGCTGTTTAGTTCTTCCCTATTAAGGTACAATAAAAGTTTGTAGCTTGCAGGTAAAATGAGTAAATCGCTTACTCTAACAAGTAAATATAACCATTATTCTCTTGTAAAGAAATGTATAACAGTTTCCTCACTAGCGTATGACAGTTAAAAGACTCATCAAGCTCTTAAGCATGCCAGACAACTGCTAGGCCAAGCGCGTATATTTGGATAAATTCATTCAATATCGATTCCCTCGATTCATGCTCATCCCTCACAATCTTTCTCATTAAATCCGCCCCGTCGAGTCAACCCGCTGGTTGCAGCTCACGTGGAAAGAAGAGGAACGAGAGGAGGACGGCCAAACAGAAGGGGGAAGCGATACATGTTTTTTTTTATTTGTTCCAGTCGCTGTCAACATTGTCAATCGATTTTCTGTTGATTTACCAGAAATCATTTGTGATAAAACACGATGTTTCGTCATGTTTAAAGTGCACTCCAGGAGATGAAGCGACAGAATATGTGTGTGTGTGTGTGTGTGTGTGTGTGTATGTGTCTGTGTGTGGTTGACTGGCTGACAATCAATCACATCATATGGCAGAGTAAAGATCCAACCAGAGCAGAGTAGAGGACAACTATGCGCTTTTAATGCTGCCTAATCCGGCGTAATAAACATTTCACGTAATATGCGGGAATCAATTGAAATGCAATTGAAAAGGACTCGTCATGCAAATATTTGACTGGATATAGCTCATGACAATGGATAAAATACAAGCACACAAGGAGGTACAGCTGCAAATGGGGCAACGAACAGGATGGGTGTGAGGCGTGACACGAAGACACGCGAGTCACGAATTCTACTAAATGACAATAATGATTCAAATCGAGAGTAGGCAAAATAGATCGTATATAGAAATATACAAGTGAAAGCTGGGAATACTATATAATATATTATATTTTGTGTCGAATATATATGTGCTTTCGTGTATGCAGTGCCTCACGCTCGCATCTCTAGTTTCAGCTCCAAGTCAATAGACAAAAGTCGTAGCACTTGAGCCGCGAATTAGTGGCGAATGAACTTCAATAAAAAGCGCAGCATACTTTTCGGCATGAGGGCAAAAAGTAAATAAAAGAGCTCACAATTGCCATATATCTGCCACTTTCCTTCTCCTTCTCCTTCTCCTTTTCCTGCTCCTTCTCCCTTAAAAGGACACACGTGTCCTGCAGCCTGCCCCCTGACGCCTGCCACCTGCTTGGCCTCGTTAGCCTGCAAAGTGCTGTTTGCTACTCTGCCCCGCTTCAGCTTCCGTTGATTATTAAAATATTTTAATTGGCCGCTAGCAAATATTTGCACACCTTTAACCCTTTTTAATATGGCTAAGTGCAGCAGTTATTGTTGTCTATCCGAAACCGAAATAAATGTTGACTCTGCCTCACATAACAAACCGCAGCGCTTAAATCTCAGCCGCCTGGACGCAAGAGTCGAGACAGTCGGAGCCAGTAAAATGGGGCCAAACGAGGGGAAAAACCGACAAACATTGCACGAGTGGAGTGTGAGTCGACAGCAATATGCCCTGTAATATTTTATAGAGCTTTAAAACACAAATCAATTGAAATTATCAAATGCAAGGAAATAGTAGGAAAATTTGTTCGAATTAGCATGTGATAAAAGTCAGATAAAGCTAAACTAAAAAACTAAAATGATTTTAGATTCATCACACAATATAATAAAGAGCTCTATCAGTTGGAGAATTTATTAGTTGTGAATTTGCATATCTTTGATGTACTTTTACAAAAACTAGGAAAGACATAACTCACCCAATTTGTAGGCAGACGACTATAGTATATACGGATAACATAAATTGGTAATATTTAAAAAATAAAGAATAGATATACTCTTTATTAATATAAGAATTGTATATATCTGTTCTTCTGTCGTTGGTATAATTGATAAATTAAAACAACTGATGAATCAATGTTCCGTTGATTGAATGAGGCTTCGACTGATAGTTGGCTAAACTATTGTTTTGATGATAAAAAAATATATATACATATATAATAATACTTTATAATTCTTCTATATAATCTATTTAGAAGTATATATACACCCCATGCTTATCTTACTTAACTTAGCATTGCAGGGATGCTAAAAAAAAAAAAAAAAAAAACAAATGGAGCATGCTCAGGAGTATAATTCGATTGTGTTCAATTTAATTTTGACAAGCTCCAATGGCACAGCAATCCAAGCCCAAAGGATCGGCCCGTTCTCGACAATGGCGGGGTATGTGTGTGTGTGTGATATGGTGCATGAACTGGGCGAGGCGGCAGTTGATTTGATTTTGTTTTATGTTTCCTGCTGGCGGGGCGCACTTACTTCCCGCCCCCTTTTACTAGAAAGTGAGACGGGAGTTTCGTGATTTTTTTTTTTTTTTTGTTTAAGGGTAAGATTCGAGACTCGAACAACCGCATACAAAGATTTTGTGGTCAGTTTTTTGCGGCTTACCAGATTTGTGTGTAGTTGGACAGATAGTTTCCAAGCCCGTGCTGTCCATGCCCATTAAGGATAAAGGAAGAGCTACTAAATTATTTAATTATTTCAAACAATAAAGGAATAGTTTGCTCTTTTCTTTCTTAATAAACTATTATATTGAGCAACATTGTTTTATTAAGAGAAAATATGCATATATATTTTACATATATACATAATATGTGTATATTCTTCAAATAATAGGAAAAATTAATTCAGAAGTTGATATGGAATTATGTATGATATTTGAGTGCAGAAAGCGAAGATACTATGTATTTATCTTCTATGTCAGAAGACCATATGCAACTGTTCGACAGTCTTTGCATTTATTTGACACTGTGTAGATTTCGAATATTAGTGAAGCCGATTACTTACAATTGAATATATATTTACGTACTGTACTTATGACAAGTTCTTTTTAATCGATGTATTAGCTTGAAGATATATATATCAACCATAATAACGAGAAATCTTCTTTGAGTGACTTATAATTTCTCTCTTTCTCTCTCTCTCTCTCTCTCTCTGTTATTCAAAAATATTATTTAGTCTTTGTTCTTATCGTATCGTGTGTACGTTTGCATACGTAATAATGTCCAGATGATTCCAATAATAATGAAATAACTGCATTTTGAAATCATATAGTATTAGTACATATTTTGTACTTTTATAGAAGTATCGGGAAACTTTATATTACAATGATTATAAGTCTCGATACAGACAGAAAATTGTTTTATTTAATCTGGTTTTTACATGTTATAAGATCTACAGAGATGAAATTTATTATTTGGCAGTCGTATATACGCATATAATCATAAATATCATAAATATCATATCATAAATACGCACTTTAGAATTAATATCAAAAATATAAATTTTTGGTCAATTTTCTATACTCAAAACCATTCGCCTTATTCCATGATACTAAACGGCGAGATAGTATATTTACCTCAATCCCAACTGACTTTGACTTTAACTTTCTTTTGCTTGTAAGCATTCAATTGTTAGCCCAAATTTAGTGTCCCTCTGTGAGAGGCCCCGCCTATTATAAAAAAAAAAAAACTTGTTGCATGAAAGTTGTTGACCATAAAAGACATCTGGGCATCCCAGCTGCCCGCCGCTCAAAATAATGTTACATAACCGAAACATAAAATCTGTTTAGTTTTGGGCAGCCAAAACATTTGCACAGCAAAGGAATTAAATTAAAATTATAAAATAATAAAAAATAACAACCGGAAGAAAAAACGCTCAACGCCCAAGTCCAAAAGGAATAGGGCAAACTCTAAGGTAACGACCAAATTTCATGCCGAGTCAGCAGAATGCACCTGTGCAGTTCAGTCCAAAATCCTTTGCAGAAGCCAAGCCAAAGCAAACACAAATACTGCTACAATATACATAGATTTATATGTACATACACGCATAAGTGTACATATGTATATATGTATGTGTGTATGGATATGCAGAGAGTTCCGAGCAAAACAAATCGAGCGACTTATCAACACTAAAATATCTCCCATTGACTTATGCACTGGAAAACTGAAACAGTGGATAGTCCCCCACAGGATGGTTCAAAACGGCGCGCTGCTACATTTCCAATGAAAGCGCCAACCGAAACGTTTGCCAGCCAACTGGAAAGTCGGCTATGTAGGAATTTCTGTGGTAGTTTCTCATAAATATGCGCGCATACACATATACACACACATACAAGCCATGGTCAGCAGCAAGTGGGCGGAGCCGTGGCAACATAAGGTGAGCTTGTATGTGTGTACTCTATAGCTATATGCTTACTGTGTGTGTGTGTCATTTTTTATGCGCTCCATGGCAATTCAAAAACGCCTACTTCAAGAACAACAACAACAACAACAAGCTCAACAACAGCAACCACCAAAAGCGAAGCGAACGACGACAAGCGACGAAGTCAACAGAAATCGAGCAAGCATAGCCGAAGCTGTGAGAGAGAGAGAGCAGAGCGCAGCTTTTGATTCACTCGTGAATATTCCTTAACAGTGGGTCAATCAAGCCAAACACACCCAAGTATAAAGAATGAACTGATACTGTTAAATGTATATTAAAAGATATTAGCATACAATTACATATGTGGAGGACCCCAAACTTTATAATAACAATTTGTTACTGAATTAAAAGCATATTTATTTAATGATATGTATGTATATGTATCTAGCTTATGCTAACAACAGCAGTAGGTTATATATATAACTATAAGCATACATTTATTAACCAGAGTAAAATCATTATTATCTTAATACAAAAATTTCATCACCGTTCATTAATCTGTGTGACACTGTGCACCCGATGAGTGGCTTTCTCACATGCACCCGAGAGAGTGGCACAGGCAAATCGCGAATAACTTTAACAGTTAAAGGGTGCCCTATGCTCGCTCTCTCGCACTGGCATTGCTTGTTCTTGTTGATGTGGCCAAGCTTTAGCAATTCCAGCAGGAGCTCAACAGCGAATGGCGTGCAAGCTTACAGAGTGTAGAGCTGCTGCTGTTGCTCTTCAGCACATACACACGCACACACAATCTATACATCTACATCAATACATATAAACACTATAGATGCGCGCGTCGGCCATTCTGAAGCCAGGGCCACCCTGCAGTCGACCATACGGCTAGACTCAGACTCAGTCGCCACCGTTAACTCTTTGAAACTGGACGTAACGAGCGGCAAAAAAATAAAAACAAATGAAATAGAAGAATATACATATGTAAGAAATATTTAAAAAAAATTAATGCGGGCGCGCCAAATTTACAAAAAATTGACAACCAATTTGAAAGAAATTTGTATTTCTCGAGCTTAATCCAAGCCAAGTCAAGTGCAGTGTGAGCCAAAACATAAAAGAGTGGCCAGTGTAAGTGAGTGTGCCCCTTGATAACTATTGACTACAGCTGGCCCCATCCACACCATACCCTGAACTCAATCCCTCCCTTCAATCAAGTTGCATGTGAGCCGGCGATCCAATGAAAATGGAGGATCCCACCATTGCCGACACATACGTGCAGGAGTTTAACTTGGATCATTTGGGGGTCAACAATAACACAAACAGCACGGTGACAACCCTAACACCTTTGACCATCTCCTCGACAGCCGCTGCCGCTATCGGGCATGTGAAGCGCGAAGATCACAGTCCGCCTCAGCCGATAAAGTGGACAACAGTGCACGGCGCCGAGCCGCCAGCAGATGATGAAGCGGAATCGTTGCCATTGCCACTGCCCTTGCCGCTCCCTATAGCCGTTCCGGATGCTGCAGTTAACACTGAGCCTCTGGCATCTGTATCGCATATTAAGCTGCGATCCTTCTCAGGCCATCACCAGTGGCACATGGATGAGCGTCGGTTGCAGCCACTTAGTCCGCCGCCCGAGGGCTATGTGGGCGGTCCAATGGGCGGGCAGGCGGTGTTGGTTAATACAACGTCAGGAACAACAACAACAGCAGCCGCTGCTGCAGCTGCAGCTGCCGCCGCTGCGGTTGCCTCGGCGGTACCTGGTGGTGTGCCCTCCACTCCACCGGAGACTCCGCCCGTGGTGGGCTCCCCAAATGGCAGCAGCAGCTGCCCCAGCCAGGCATATGCACATCATTATCATGCCGGTCGCAGCAGCAACTCGGGCGCGAATGTAGCTACAGTGGGACTCAGCCAGGAGATGATGTGGTTACCCAATTCGATGCGGGCCGAGCAACAGCCATTGGACTTGCGTCCCCTCGCCTGCCCGGGTTCTCAGGAGGAGGCCGAAGAATGGGAGCGTCAGCGGGAATATGCCATGCACGCCGCTGCGGCGGCTGCACATCATCATGGACATCCACTGATGCAGAGCCACCATCACCATGCCATCAGACAAATGGCGCAGGCCCAACATCCCACACATCATCCGCACTTTCACAGTCTGGAGCACGGTCTGCCCATCAATATGCACTCGAACTCAGCCAACTCGTGTGCGGGCAGCCCGGGTCCGGTCAGTGTTCCACCTAGTAACTTGTATCCAACTATCACTAATTGCGGACCACATGTACCCTCCGCTGGTAGCAGCAGCGGCGCCAGCAGTGCGTCCAACTCGCGAGGCTGTGTGAGATCGATTCTACAGCCGTATCGCCCACTCTCGGCCAGCTCGACGAGAAGCTCCAATAACTCGCCTCACACCTGTTCCGGCGCCTACAGCAATGCCACGCTCGAGGATTGCATCAACGATGACATGCTGACGACTCTGACGGTTCGGGAGCTCAACAAGCGGCTGCACGGCTGTCCACGTGAAGAGGTTGTCCGGCTGAAGCAGAAACGCCGTACGCTCAAAAACCGCGGCTATGCACAGAATTGTCGCTCCAAGCGCCTGCATCAGCGTCACGAACTGGAGAAAGCCAATCGTCAGCTCAATCAGGATCTGCATCGACTGAAGCTGGAGTACTCTCGTGTCTGCCAGGAGCGGGATAGTCTAATGCAGCGCCTCCAACAGCAGAGAACTAACGCCGGCGCTGCCGGCGGTGCAGACAGTCAAAGCTCTCCAGAGTTCTATCTATGACGCCAACTGGCGGCGGCCTCATCAGCTTCCACCTCAAATAACTCGCATCCGTTGCAACAATCGCAGCAGCATCGTGCCTCGCATTCGCACTCGCACTTGCACTCGCATCCGCATCCGCATCCGCATCCGCAACCACACTCGCATCCACATCCGAACTCGCAGTGGCCTCCCCAGCAGGTGGTCAACTAATTAGATCTGGTAAATGATGCCCTGAAACAGTCCACTGGTGAAAAAAAGTCCCCAACAATATCTATATTCCCCTTTCATTATAATGTTCTTTAGCTCTAAATGGAAGCATCCAGCTAAATTTCTATCAAAATAGGTTTACTTATTATGCGATCTATAAAGGCCCCCTTACCTTTCAAGTTACAACATATCTCCATTTCAATTCAAAAACCTAATAAGAAATTTCTGAATTTTGATAAATATTACCCAATTTTGATTTTTCTTTATTAAATTGAATTGGATGATAACATTAATTCTGGATATACTTGAACGTATTATTTAAAAAAAATATGTTTCTCTTGCTAAATTCGTTTTAAACTGTAAAAATACTATTTGCATTGTATTCGAAAATCAAATTTTATAAAATTTAAGTGAGGATAGGAATTAAGTATATAATTAGTTTTTAGACTCTTAAAAGATTATAGGATGTTTTCTGGGAACCATGCTTGCAATAGATCATTATCATTCTTTTCAAAAAGTTTACTCAAAACAATATTTTGAGGTTTCCATAACCCGTTAAAGAAAAATTGTACAAAGTATAATTATGATTAAAGTTTTTATAGTATTAAGGGCAATTTCTACTCACTTTTAAATCCCTTTTGGAATACTATGTACATAAGTATCACTGAATGAAAATTATGATTACACATTCGAAATAACAGTATAGGGGTTTCTTTCACAAAAGTGGATTATTTCAGGAAGTAATACTGATTTAATTGACGACTGCAAAAAAATAAGGTATTTTTCAAGCATTAAAAAAGCTCAGCATTCATTTAAGCAAAAGCAAAATCATTTTCCCTTTCAATTTGTGACAATAAACAATTTTCAAATTAATTTTGTAAGTTCTTGTTAAGTTATCGATCGATGCGACTCGAATTGATGTGAATCGAACCTTTGGCTGATAATCATTTTCGCTTAGTGAGAGAGTAGGAGAGAGTGGAGATCGCACATCCCGAACGCGTAGTTCAAGTTATTGATTATAAATAAAATAATTCAAACATTAAACAAACATTTTTGTCAGCTACTGATTAATGATCAATCGGATCGTTCGATCGATCGATCGATCGATCGCAACATTGTATTACAAATTACGAGTTAGTAACACACGCTTATTTGTTGATTAGTTCTAGCTTTAGTTTTTTCTAGTATTAAGATTACCGATGACAACAACAACAACAACAACAACAACAACAACAACAACAACAAATATCGTATACCCTATTAATATATAGGGTTAGACTAAATAGTTGTATAGCGTGTTTCATAGCAGAAGCTTTCATTTGGTTTCCATATCACACACACACACACACATACACAGCCACGCCCACACCCATAGCCGATCTTTAAATATCCAGGAAATGCAATAAAATGAAGGCAACATAAACTATAAACTAAAGGTTGTATTATGTTTTAAACACAAGCACTCGAAACAGTTGAGTAAACTTAAACCAAGTCCTAATAAATGTAATTAACTCAATCAAAACATATTACTACACGACTCAATGTAAATACAAAGCAAATTGTATAAATTCTAAGCTTAACGATTTGATGTCTGTCTCTATACAAAAATCAAGCAAAATAAAAATAAAAAACAAAAAGAAGAACAAAAAGAGTAGAAAATCATGTTGAATACGATACTGAATACGACAACAATTGTGAATAGTTCTTAAGTGTGCATAATGAAAACTTAGAAATAAAAGCAAACATTAAAAAAATACAAAAATAAAACCATATCAATGTGTTCTCAACTAAAAACAACACAAAATCTATTTGATTTGATTAGCATATTTCTTTCAGGAATTTATAAACAGATTATTGCAAGTAATAGTTGCAGCAAATTTTGTATTTTCTGCTGAAACTTTACAGTTTACTTTAAAAATATGAACATTTTTCCATTTGAAATAACATTTTCTTTCCATTATATCTTATCTTTCAAACTATCAAAACTTTTCTATGTGCCATCTGTATATCTGAAATCAGTATGATCACCTTTCTACATTTCTTTCTTATAAATATCTAAAAAAAAAAAAGTCGAAATACCGAATAATTGTATACCATATATATCAAGAAGTATAATAGGGAGATAACAAATTGGGCTCGGGTTCGAGTCTTGATCTATTGTAAGAACGCATAAAGCCACTGCCACATCTATTAAAATATCAGAGAATCACTTTAAGTCAGTTTACAATAGAGAAGTATCTTGATAGCTTATATAAATATTATGATATGGAATGAGCTCGAGCCATTATTCAATTGCAAAAATATTCAATTCAAATGAGTTCAGCGCAAACGCTGAATATAGTTTTTACTTGTCAGTGAGGCTCACAGATCTTTGAAGAATCCTAGATCTGGACCAAGATCTCAACACGTAAGTATAGCAAATTGAAGTTCCCAACCAACTAACGATACGGCATTCATGTTCTTTGGCTTTAAGACAATGAGAAACCGATTTCATGGAACATGGAACGTTTTTGTGTGGTCTGTCGGCAATTGATAAAGCGAACGACCACCAGCAACAGTTGCAAAACTCGATACGTTAAAGTAAACAAATCGAGACTCAGCTGCAGTCTGTGTGCTCCAGCTCCAGCATCTTTAGCGGATGCCATGTCCAAGTTCGAGTCGGTCCAAAACTGTGTCAACAAACAAATCGAATATCATAAAATAAAAAAAAAAAAATCGTACTACTTGAGCCAGTAGTGCGCACGAGCAGGCGATGGACAGATTGGATTACAATCATTAACATTCAGATGTGGATAAGGAACAGAAGTCATAAACCACTTTTGTTTATAATCAACTGTGGCAAGATGCTGGCCGAAGGCTCAGCGTAATTCGGTGAAGTGGACAACAAGATGTAGCTCTCGTTTATTAAGAAAAGTCTTTGGAATACGCCAAACCAAAGTTTCCAATTGTTTATTTTGACTTCGCTTGACCAAGTGGTTGACGCTCCCCATGCTTCGATCGATCTATCGTTTATTTCTGTTTTGAATACTCTGTAAACACCAAGAAATTTGTCGGCTTTCATTTGTTAGGCGACTTACAAAACTGAATTGCAAATGCTGTATGAAGCATCTGGCAGTCGTGCACTCCCCTGTATCTATTATTATATCTACACGCGTTGTGAGTTTCCTGTATTCTAGCGAACCCCAAAAAAGGCTTTACGGACATCATCGGCCCGTCTTTATGTAATGGAGACGGATTCGTCGCGACGCGTCGAAGTTGTGCAATAAATTTGGTCGAATTTGATTTATCGCATGCACAGATATGTGCATATATATAAATATATATGTAGCATATGCTTTGGCAATGTCCATCAACTGGCCATTTTATTTAGATTTCATTTGGTTTTTTACTTGGTTATAGCTCTGCCTTTGCCAGTCAAGCAGGAAGTGTCGTATTTCAGTTTTCATTTTCCTTTCATTATTTATTTGTTTTTTTTTTTCTTTGGATTTATTTTTTGTTTCTGCATGAAAGTAGCTCATGCAACGCCTCAAATACGAACATGTAAAGAAACAATTAGCAAACATTTGATTTAATACGTTTAAATGGATTCAATCAAGAACTAGTTCTTTAATCCATACAGCAATAAATGGAGCCAGCAGTTCATTTTGAGTTCAGTTTGAGAACGTATCGTAAGTAGAGTGACTTTATGATTTATTGATTGATTGATTGATTATGAATACCGGTGTAAAAAAAGATCGAATATGTTAAGGAAGTTCCATATTGCTCTATTATATTATTATAATTAATAAAAAAAAAAAATAGAATTTAACGCATTTATAAATTTAATTCGCTTCAAATGATGAAATAGATTATATGTCCTTCTAGAGTTTGATGTACCTATATTGGTCTGTCTTCAAATTATCTTTTTCGATTCATATATAAATGCACACGCAATATGTGAGTCGTTATCGAGTAAGCTTTTCATGTCAATCAAATGGCTTTTTGTAAAAGTTTTTGCTAGAGCAACTTGTACTCTACCAAAGGTCTACCTCGCCTTTCCCATCACACATACGTCAATGATTGATAAGCATTGGATAAAACTTTTTGGCACTTGTCCTTTGGCGCGATAAATTTAGCTTTTTCATGCTGCTGCTGCTGGCGTTGCTGCCCATCCCCAAGTGCCAGAGATTTACGAGCATATTTTTGCAGCAAACTTTTGCCGGACAAAGCGTCAACTAATGAACTAATGAGCTTTTGAAGCATGCCACAGAACGAGGGAAGTGGAGCGCTTCATTAGCCTAATGAGTGGCTAAAACAAAGCAAAAGACAGAGTAAGACAGAGAGAGAGAGAGAGAGAGAGAGAGAGAGAGAGAGAGAGAGAGAGAGAGAGAGAGAGAGAAAAAAGGGATTGATTTTGATTGTGAATAGCTCTCGAGACATGACATGGCCAAATGAAGACGTCTTAACGGTTTAAGGTTAAAGTCAAAAATGTGGAATAGTACAGTACAAGTAAATCCCACAGCCACGCCCACTCCCCCAAAGCCACCCCACTCTATACCATCGAGCGACAATGTCGCCGCTACGTGTGTGGCATGCAAACACGATAAAAATAGACAACAGCAGATATAAAGAGATTGGGAATAGAAAGCAGGAAGCCCCCAATCATGCGATTACATGTGTGAACTATCGATTGAATTAAGACAAAACGCAGCGAGGAACGCTTTGCCGACATAGGAGGCAGTGGGGGATCTGGGGTGGGTGGTGTGTAGCCACTTAAGCGCGTCGCCGTCTACTTGAGGCATAAAAAAGTAGAAGATGAGCAGAGCAACAAAAAAATCTACAACCCCAAGAACTCAAACCTCATCAAAGTCGTCAACACGTCGCACTGCAGGCATAAAAACAGTACGCAGCATAATCAAGAGGTGTGTGCGCCGCATCTGTGTGTGTGTGTGTGTGTGCGTAATAAATGTTGACAACTTGCCCGGTCACCGCCCCCACACACACCAGCTCGCCCTTTGCCTGTGATTATACTGGACCTCGAGCTCTGTTCGATTGTCATTGTCACTTTGAGTCGTGCCTATAAATTTCATTTGTGACGAGACGCGTCCTGCATCCTGCGTCCTGCGTCCTGCATCCTGACCAGGCCCATCCGCCCCTGCGCATTCTGACCAAACACTTGAGTCACTCTCTAGCCGCAGGCATCGGAGACTTTGTGGAAGATTTGCATTGGGATTCAATAATTATTGTTTAATATACACTTGAGCCAGGCGAATGTCGCATCACTCAAGTGTCTGCGGAGCTCAGTAGAACAGTAGAAAAACGTGTATTACAGCAAAATGTTGAACAAATAAGCAAATAAAACTTTTACAAATATTCCGCTGAAATGGTAAGTGATAACTGGCAAACATTGTATAACAATTATTTCACTGTTGTATAACAGATTTTCAAATTTTCGTATTTTGATGTAGCAAGTTGTTAAATTTGTTAACACTCCAACCGATTCGACGATGCGACGCTTGTATAACAGTTATGCTATTGAATACCTCGAACGTTATATCTTAAGTTTAAATCAAGTCAAAAGCACGATTATCTAGCTGTCTTTTTTTTTTTTTTTTTAATGTTCCTATCTCCGGCTGACATCTTGTATGGGAAGAAGAAAACCCATTGAAAATAAACCCACTTGTGAGCATTTCACTCAGGCCCCATGTCTGACACGCTTTCCGATGCTTTTTCTCTGTTTTCTGCCTCTGTTGCGCCCCATTCTGTGTGGCATTGTCTTGCATTTTTATTGATGGGCTGCTTTGCTGTTTTTTACGACTTGCCCTAACCAATGAACTGTACTGAACTGAACGAGACTAGGCTGGACTCAACTGGACCGGACTATTCCGTGACATTCAAACTCGCACATTTGCTACATTTTTGATCTCCCTATACTCGCTCAGAATAGAGAATTGGTGTGCTTATGCCTTACTGCAATCTCTGTTTGCCCGGTTACTTAGCTTTCTCTTAATTTTACTGAACGAGTATTAGACGGTCGGGGGCACTCGATTTTGTTCTTCTTTTGCTTTTTTTCTTGCTTTGTGCAGTTGTCGCTCCCCAAAGGCGATATCCAGTTCCGTTTGCCATGTATCTTTATCGCTTTATAGCCGCTTCCGTGCGGGTCAGCGACGAGCTAGGCTAGGACGGAACGGGACGGGCCGGGACGGTACGGCACGGCGCGGGACAGAGTCGCATAATTTCCGTAATGACCAATGATATAAATGGAACTCATTTGCCAGTCAAACCCTCTCTCCATCCGCTTTTCACTCCCTGCTCTCAGTATTGATGCGCTGCCGTAAATCGAGCAAGGCTTCGAACTGGGCTCCTCTTAACGTTTGTAATAATACATTAAATCACATTTGGGCTTTGCTACATCTTTCCTTTCACTTCCTATTTATTTATTTTTTTTTTTTTTTGTAGTCTGCTTTCGGGCTTTGCTTACGGTTCATTGGCTACGCATATGAAGATTTAACTCAATTGCATGCCACGGAAAACTAGTATCTCGACGTAGTTTTCATTTGGAATACTTTAAGAGCCCCGTTTTGGTTTTGGGTCAACCTTCGATAAAGAAGGTTGTGCAGCCAAATTTGATGCCACAACCAGGTAGTACCAGGTGCATCTATGTACATATGTATAAAAAAAAAAGAAATATATATCTATATATACATTTATATATCATTCTTCACTTTATTATTTTTCTGCTATATATATTCATATATATATATATATATATATATATTTCTTTTTTTTTATGGGTGTCTTCTTTCTGCCATTTTTGCAGTTTTGCGACTTATATAAAAATTGCAACAAAATTAAAAAGACAAAAAAAAAGTAGATGAGTAATGAGCACAGCTCTACATCTGGGTACAGCAAGATATATATTTATATACTTTTTAAGGTTTGTATATATAGGCACAACTATTATTACAAAATTCCTAGAAAAATTATGCAAATTTGTTAAGCTCTGTTTTCACCTGAAAAAGTCAAATAGCAAAAGAATTTATTTAATTCAACCATACAAAATATTAAATAACTAAATGAATTTGTAATTTACAAAAAGTTATGAAAAGCTAGGAATGTTTTCTTTATATATCAGATAGTATGAGAAGTACTACATTCAAGTTAATTCAAGTTATTTATTATAAAATTGTTTCAAAAAAGATCCTGCAAGAATTTTTTACTTCTAATCGTGACGTAATGTGCAATGAGCTTCTCCAATCTAAGCAGGAAACTTCATCAATAATTATTAATAATTAAATGTTTAAGTTATATGAAAGGGATAAAGATGTTTAAAATCGTCAAAGAAACCTAAGATACCTTACCTTAGAGGATGTCTTACTCACCAAGCATCGTTTCTTGAAACTACTTCTAGCAGTGGTCAAAAGTTTATGCTCTTTATATTCTTTTCAATATTTCCAACTAACGCAATGAAAGAATGAAGCACTGAATGAACGATGTGCAAAGCCTGTAGCTATGTTTCCATAATATCTGAGAAATCGAAAAAAAGGTTTCAGGTTTAAGAAATTACTTAGAAGCTAAGTTAAAAAATACTCCGAATACATTTGCATTTTATCATCAAGCTGCTATTTGTATCAGAAAATATATTGAATTATAAGTTTCGTTCATCACCTATTGTCAAATAATGATCAGCGTTAATAATAATTATCACCGCAAATTATTTATTTACAAATCGTGTCATGTTCTACATTTCACATGCTACCAAAAGAGGAGAAAAATGAATGTTAAATCTTCGTGGGAACATAAACAAATCGCCATACGATCAAGTCTAATAAACAATTCGAATTCAGCAGAAACCTGCCGCCATAAACAATCCTAAACAATCACTGGGTTAGCTTTTGTATATTTCGACTTTGCATCAGGCACTTGGGGAGTTAAGTGATGGGTATTACGAGCTTCTCTCTCAGTTCTATAAGACCTGTAGAATTGTGCTGATTAAATGAAAGATACGTTACGATTGCAAAATACGTATGTGGAGCAGAACGAGCTGCGGAGGGGCGAGACACGTTATGAACTGCTCGTGTCAGCATTCTGTGGGGTCGTCTGTGCCGGTCAATGAACTGCGAGCGGAAAACTAAAAAAAAAAAAAAAAAAACTAAACTAAAAAACTGATAACGACGGCAAATAATACTGTTCATAATTTATATATAAATAAACAAATAAATATGTATATATGCATTTATTTATATATGCATTTATTTTTCGCTTGGAGAAAAAATACCCGCGACGCTCTGACAACAATTTTTAGCACTTAATGAGGTTACAATTAAATGCATCTCTTTTCCACTTTTCCCTTTCGTTTCGATTAAAATGTTTATAATAAATTGCATTTCAATTTCGACAGTGCAATATAATCAGAAAAAGGTGAATAAAAAAGTAAGTGATTTGTGCAAATTGTTTTAAATGCTGAATTTGCAATAAATCAAAAGCTAGGCAGAACAAAAAATAATATAAAGCGAAGACAATTTTATCAAATGTATAGGCGACTAAATTATGACTGAACCTAATATGTGACTATATATATAAATCTGTTTGCTCTAAATGTCTGCGAATGGAAAAGATCAAAACTATAAACTAAAGAATCTTAGCTCGTCTCAGCTAAAAAGCTTTAAATGCAATTCAAATTGAATTTCACTATTTAGCTGTAGCTGTAAGCATTTGCCAATATAATCCTAGCTAAGGCTCTACTTACTTGGCTAAGTTCACTTAATATTAAAAAGAGAATAATAATGTTTTGTGCGATAATAGAATATCTAATTGAGAAGCTGAGGAAAGAAAACTCTATTGGGCAGACGGCAAAGTGTATAAATCCAATCTGAATAAGTTGTATATACCCTTCGATGTATGGCAGGTGCCCCTATAGCGAATCGATTGCCGAGATCAGCATTATTTATTGTGCTCGCACAAAATGCAATTTGATGATTTAATTAATATTGAATTACATACAGGCAGAGCACGGCCATCAACAATTATACAATCAGCCAACAATTCAATCAGAGCTGGTTTGTTAATTGCTGCGGCAACTGTACCTGCACACATAAACAGGGACTCTATAATTTATGCCTGGCAAATATTTAGCATACAAATACGCACACACACACACACACACATATATATATATATATATATATATACACACAAGTTGCCTGAGCTTATTAATTAAGAGACTGACTCTGAACCCAAACTCTCAGCCATATGGAAGAGAGTTCTCGTTCGCTCTGCCTGGCTGCTGGTTGTCGGTTGTCTTCCCTCCACAAAAATCGAGAAATCATAAAAGCGTAAAATCGAAATGCCGCCATTTCGTGGTGGCTGATGCCAAACTTGCAGACTTCCTGTCTGGGGCCCCGCCCGCCTTCTCTTTTAGCAGCGCCCGCGTGCCCTTCCGAGCGAGCTTCGCCTTTATTAACACGCATATCAATTCATTTTGATTGTAATTTATGCCGTAACCAATCGCTGCATATCGCTCACATCGACCTCGTCCTCGGCAGGACAATAAAAGTATTGTTTATAGATATGTTGCGGCTGCAGTTAAAAGATACAGAGATACAAGAAAGCAAAGCATACACACACACGCGCAGGACTCACTGTCATATGTGGCTGAATAATTGGACCACTTTCTTTCGAGCTTATGTTCAGCGAAGCGTAATCCAGAAAGGCGACAGAGGCCAGAGAGAAAAACAAAAACAAACTGGATTTTCTTTTCATGGAAAATACATTGATTTCCTTCACAAACTATCAAATATGGCTAAGAAAACTGTTATACACAAATTAGTTATCTTCTTATCAGACTTATAAATCGAATTTGAAGAGCCGATGTGAATCTAAATATCTGAAAATAAAGCAGAAAAACTGAATATTTTAATTCTGTTATATACGTCTGTAGTATATCATATTAAAAATTGTTGCAATGAAGACCAAAACAAGAACCGATTTGAACAACTAATCTATATGTTCTGATATACAACAATTATACATATTATAACATTATCACGTGAATATGCTGAAAAGAGAAATGTTAAAAAACGTAATCCTTGACTCGATAACCCTGATCGATATTATATCCTGATATACAATGCTTAAACCAGTAAACTCAATGAATAATTAACTAACTAAATAGTTTTCATTTTCTGGAGTTCTTGGAAATGATTTAACAACTGTGTTAAAACTGTTATACAAACAGTAATTTTGTTTTCCTGCTCAGGGCCCATTGAGCCACTGACCCCATTGAAAATGGGAATTCAGAGTATTTCGATAACTCATCACATTTCCAAATTATCGATAAAAAAATCGAAAATTCGTTTACATATTTTAGGTTTTTTGGGCATAACTTCTACAACGTTTTAGCTAGAGACAAATTTGTTTACTTAGATAGATATTATGGATACGCAGATAATGTTTTCAGATTTTGGATGACACGCCCCCTTCGCTCTCAATTTGAAAAAAATTCAAATATTAGAGACTTGCTATTTGGCACATAGATAGATTAAGATACTCTTAACTAAAGTTCAGCCCGACCCACTCCCAAGCCAAGGCAGCAACTGCGCGGTTAGCAGAGCGCGCGCTCATAAGTGCATAAAGTAGAAGAGTATCACTTTTTTGCAGGGTTCAGGGTATCTCGTAGTCGAGCCGTCTCGACTAGAGCCTTCTTACTTGTTTTTATATTAAGTCCCTGCTTCACTCAGTAATCATGCATTTGAAAACTGTTATACGACTCGTTCAAAACTATTATATAAACAGCTATTTTGGTTTTCTTGTTCAATTCTGATATTATATTAAGTTCCTAATTCCCGCAGACAGTAATCGATCATTTTAAAACTGTTATACGGCTAGTTAACGAGCTAACTACGTAGTTTTCAATTGGAGCATCATGAACTGACCCAATTCAAATTACTTTCAACTTTATACTTTTCAAATTATCGAATCTTTAGTTTTTAATCCAATTTTATATTGAAGATACGTACACATATTTAGATATTTCTTCTCCCCAAACTGACACTGACCATGCCCCAATCAGCCTAATTGGGCTAAACCTTATTCCCAGCCCTCGATAGCCTCGATGCGAAAAGTCAAAGAGACAAGCGTCGACAAATGACCCAGCAATGAGCTGGGTAAATGAATCAATGAATGCGAATGCGAAAGCGGATATGGGAATAAGAATGGAAATGAATGTATTCGGTAACAATTCATTAAGCAAATAGAAATGTGCGCTAAACGCATTAAGAGATTAGCACACAAATACAAACGGAACACAAACAGAAACAGAAACACAACAACAGCTCGAACGGGGAACGAACCAATTCCCATCGATAAACTGCCGAACTGGGCAACTTAATGACCCTCATTTCATGTAAATGTACCGCTGGCTCTTTCAGCCTGTCAAGAAGGGGGATCAAAGCTTGGCCAACATTTAATTGCCATCCAAAAGGCTCAGATTTACCATGTGTGAGCGTGTGTGTGTGTGTGTGAGTGTGAGTGTGAGTGTGTGTGGTTAACTTGGCTCGGCATTTGAGTCATGTGTGTGAATAGGTAAAATCAGATTTGCATTGCGCTTATTAAGTGCACATTGTTTCCACAACAATGTGACCAGAGTCACGCACAATCTGCAACCGGAAATGGAAAATTAAAGAACACTTAAGTGCAATTTCGGGCATTTGTTTGTGGAAGAGAACGGGGATTCACGTAAAGCTTGGCAGGCGTAACTCTTCCAGTGATGCGACATATCAGCACTTAAATAATCCAATATATCCTTTTATCTACATATGGTTTCCATAACCAAAATTGTTGGCAGATAATTATTAAAAACCAATGGGTTGGCATATCAGTAGAAATATCCATATGCAGATGAAGTATGATTCAAAGCATCAATAGCTTTCCTAGTCAGACACTCCCGACTTAAGCTTTCTTAAACATATTTAGCTCTTTCAACCACTTAGCTTCGTTCGAATTTAAAAAAAATGTTATTTTTGGTTTCATATTTTGAATTATTTTTTATTTTTTATTCCAATTTTGCATTAAATAAATCTTGAAATTAATTTTTTTTCTCGCATCTACTCTTCCGTAATTTGCTCTCATTCGATTTTGCTATTCACGGCTTGTTTCCTGATCACCTAGTAAAAGTTTCAACGTTGACCCATAAAGGAAAGCTCTTCGATACGTCACGTTTCGTAGTTGAGCTCAAATTTGCGATATCCTCTTTCATCAACTCCATTTCGTTCGTTGGCCGTCTTCACAGGGTTCCGTCAGCTTTTGTTCGGTCCGATGTGATAAACGTTTATGATTATTTTTATGGAGCTTCGACTTGGCTGCCAATTTGGCTCTTGGTATCTCGCAACTTGATTTATTTTAAATAGCGCACCCAAGAATTCCCCCGACTCCTCTCTGCTGCGCCAAATGCAATTTATGTGTGTGTGGTAAAGTGACAAAACCTTACACGTGACTGCAGCGCACGGGACCTCGGGTCAGTTCGCATTACAGCCAGGGACACGTCTGCCTTTCCCGCTCCTGCTACAGTTCCTGCCCACATGTGTGAACAAATATTTTTTAGAGGGTGTCACCCACTTTATGCGGGTTTCGGCTACGTGTCATTTGGCCTATCTGCCAGAGCAAATCTTTGTCGTCCTCCCAACTGGACGGGATAACAATTTCCATAATCGCTGGTTAAACAAGGACACGCTTGGTCAAGCTGACCAAAACATGTAACGGCCGTAGGGCAGCTGCGACCTGCAGAGGGGGACACATCTCTCAGGGTGTCGCAACCCGTTTATGATGCACACACATTCCATTTTATGGGCCTGCCTTGCTGTCGGTGCGGGGCTGTGGACAAAAACATTGTTTGAATTATGTTTTACATATTTTTATTCACTTAACGCATTTTTACCCCTTGCGTCAGTATCGCCCAACGGCCAACGGCCAACGGCCAGTAGCCAGTAGCCAACGGCCAAAGAGGGGGAGCTAATCAAATTATGGCTTATCTCGACTTAGCGGAGGTCAAAACGCAAATAGCCATAAACATGTAGATTATTAAGGACCACCCGGCAAGCGTTGTCCTTTGGCCCTTCTGACCTTGTTTCCGACCAATTTTTATTGGCTGCTCTTAATGGGGCTCTGCATCCAGTGCATTTCAAACTGTAATCAAAGAAGCAAATTTTGATTTGCTTACATTGCGCCAGAACAAGTTAAGATGATCCGATCTTGGCTATCACAAATTTTCAGTCATGCACACACACAAATTGTTAATATGACTTTTTAACTAGTTTTAGAAACAGTAAATTTAAATTGTATGGATATGATGTAGCATCTTCAGATTTGCACTGCTATATCTTCAAGAACTAGAAAAATACATATGTTCTTTATTTCAAGACTGAACGAGTATGAGCTTTATATTCAACTCATTTTTTTTTTCTTTTGAGTATTATAGTTACAATTAACTTTTAACTTTTAAGATATAAGGCAGAAGGTATTCTGACTATGCTATTTATGTTGCAATCTATCTGATAATGGTAATGATGCGGCAAAGCAAATGCTGATCATGAAGGTACTGATAATAATTATTATAACATTGAGCATGATTCCTGCTTCCTGGTCACCTCTCTATCTCTATCTCTAACTCTATCTCTCATCCGAGTCTCTATCTCTATCTCTATCTCTCCTCTCTCCTAGCTCGACTCTACTCATCTCGATCTGCTAGCTCTAGAGCTAATCTCTAGCGCGAGCTAGAGGCTATGCTCTAGCGTCTCTCATCGCTAGCGAGATCTCGATCTACTATACACAGCTCGTATCGCAGCGAGCTAATGCGCTATCTCATCTCTAGCTCACCTAGCGCGGAGATCGCTCTAAGTAGGCGATCGAAGCTAGCTCTAATCTCTATGCTCTATCCTCTAAGCATCTCTATCTCTACTAGCTCTATCCTATCATTCTATCTATCTTCGATCTCTAGCTATCTCTCATCTCTAATCTCGATCGCTATCTCTAGTCTCATCTCGATCTCTATCCTCTATCTCATCTCTATCTCAGCTCTATCTCTATCTCTTATCTCTATCCGATCTCTATCCCTTCTATCTCTATCTCTACTCCTATCTCTATCTATCTCTCATCTCTATCTCTATCTCTCTCTCGCTCTCTATCTCTATCTCTATCTCTATCTCTATCTCTATCTCTATCTCTATCTCTATCTCTATAGCTCTATCTCTATCTCTATCTCTATCTCTATCTCTATCTCTATCTCTATCTCTATCTCTATCTCTATCTCTATCTCTATCTCTAGCTCTATCTCTATCTCTATCTCTATCTCTATCTCTATCTCTATCTCTATCTCTATCTCTATCTCTATCTCTATCTCTATCTCTATCTCTATCTCTATCTCTATCTCTATCTCTATCTCTATCTCTATCTCTATCTCTATCTCTATCTCTATCTCTATCTCTATCTCTATCTCTATCTCTATCTCTATCTCTATCTCTATCTCTATCTCTATCTCTATCTCTATCTCTATCTCTATCTCTATCTCTATCTCTATCTCTATCTCTATCTCTATCTCTATCTCTATCTCTATCTCTATCTCTATCTCTATCTCTATCTCTATCTCTATCTCTATCCTATCTCTATCTCTATCTCTATCTCTATCTCTATCTCTATCTCTATCTCTATCTCTATCTCTATCTCTATCTCTATCTCTATCTCTATCTCTATCTCTATCTCTATCTCTATCTCTATCTCTATCTCTATCTCTATCTCTATCTCTATCTCTCTATCTCTCTATCTCTCTATCTCTATCTCTATATCTATCTCTAAAAGCTAATATGCCCGTTAAGTTAGTGCCAGTCAAAAAAGCAAAAACATAGATGAGACCCAATTTCATTTTTGCCACTAAATCTATAAATGTCTTCAACTGCTGAGGAATCCGTGCACCAGAAGCTGAATCGAGCTTCATTTCATGTTCAATTCAAATGTTGTTCAATCTCATTCAAACAATTTGTATTGTAGTTTTATTACCACAATAAAACGGATTAAGCGGCACGGACTCTGCCAAAAGGGATGCAATGAACCCTGCTGGTAGATGTGGGCGGGCCGCAAGGGCGTCGCCCTCCTGCGACGTGTGTGTGTGTGTGGTTGTGCGAGTGTGTGTAGCGCCTTTTAAATTGACTGAATTTCCGCACGAATTAAATTTTCTGTCGAGCCGAGTGAGAAAAAAAGAAAGAATATTTCACGCATCAACTGGCAGACAAGATGTTGGGCGATGGGCGCTAGGCGATGGGCGTGTTGGCCATATTATAGAGTCCTTGAGCCCCATTGCCGCATTTTTTCACACTTTGCCGATTGTCGTTGTTGTTGTTGCCGTTGCACAATCAACGACACGTGGCAAGTGCCATATAATTTATATCAACGTCTTTACTTTATACATTTTATGATTTTTTTTCAGATTCCATTTTTTCGTCTTTTTTGAGTGTCAAATTCGATATGCTCCCGCTTAAAAAGTTTATAAGTAGATATGTATAGATATTCAGGCTTTCAGTTATATATATATGTATATATATATTTTTTTCAATTTAATCACCAAAATTCATTTGGCTTAAGTTTTTCTTTATTTTTCATTTTTAAAAGAAATTAATTTAGCCCAGCAATATATTTCTTTTCAAGTTTTTACAATATTTCTTCGCTTCTGTTAAGCTGCTTTGGCCAAAAAAGAACATTTTCAAAGATATCTTTTTTTTTTCTTTATCAATTTGTTAGATTTTACGGTGCGGCTGCTCTATTCATTGGTTCCCTTTTTGGTTCTGATCCCTATCTAAATCTATTACAATTCATATTCATATGCTACACACTCAAAAACACACACACACCACCCACACACTCCATGCAATGACATAGTCAGAAAGTGAAATCAAGTGTTAAAGAGTTTTAAGAAGGAAGTCGGAAAATGTTTACCCTTAACAATGTCGCAGTTCTTTTGCAACCGTTTTTATGCCCAATACCTATTGAAAATTATTGATAAGGGGTATATTGGTTATAAATATGTATACAGCTCGGGTGTTTAGTTGTTTCAATATATTTTGAATAAATTTTGAAAATCAATCAAACGAATATGGGGTTCATATTTTAGGTTTGTTAATAATAACATATAAATGGAATATCATTTCCTCGGCAACTTAATGTCATCCAAAAATCATTTGAAATAACTGACTAACAATATGAAATTTAAATTAAGTTTATTAAAGGTTAAGAGAACTCCTTGAAGAATTCACATATTAAAATATTGGTTTAATCTAGGGTATATTCCAATCCATCATTTGTTTCTCTTTTTTTTTTTTATGTAGCCCTTTTACGAGCAGTTCCGTTTGTTGCTTAGCCTAATATCGAAATAAACATACTTTATCCGTTACTGCCGTCAAATTTATGGTTTCTTAAATGCTGCTCCCAGCGCCCAGCACCCAGCACCCAGATCCACCTACAGCCTCTCAAAGGAAATATGAGCCGCACATGTTACGCATTATGCAAGGCAAATTGGATGGATTTTTGAAAAGGGTCTCTCAACTATGTGGCCAGTTTCTCAAATGTATTCAATTGGTTGAAGCATCTTCGACAGCTGGACAAGTTTGCTAGACGAGATGTCTGTGCGATAAGAATATTTCACAATTCCACAAAGAAGCTTCGCTTATTCATGTTCTCTTTGACTTATTTTGTTCAATTGTTGAGACTTCAAACGTAGCGCCTCAAAAATGCATTCACAATCGCAATTAAAACCAAGTTACAAGGTCACAATTTTTTGCGCAGACAAATGGAAATTTGCTGAAACTGACGACGCGTCGTCGCTAAAAATATTGCAAATGTTGCACATGGGAAACAAATGTGCAAGTATATATGTATGTATATGTACATACATATGTACATATATGTGTATGTGTGTGTGTGTGTGTGTGTGTGTAGCCTTTCCATGGAATGCAATTGAAATCCGTGACAACATAATGCCCGGCAGGGGAAGGTGTGGTTAGGAGACACAAGCAAACACCACCTACCCCAATGAACGAAAAAAAAAAATAAATAAATAAGAAAAGCAACCTACCGAAAACGGTTTCCCAGCACAGCTTTTGCGCAGGTCCAAGACTGGAAAATGAATTACAAACAGGGGCAAACGACTCGCTCTACAACAACAAAAACAGAAACATAATAGAAGGCAATAATGGCGACCAGGTAGGTAATTGAAATTCGTACAAGAGGAGCTAGTACACGGAAAGAATCCAGTAGCCACAATTATATTTCAACTAGAGCATAATTCATCTTAATAAAATATAGCAACGCCTAACGCAGCGGCATGGAATGTGTCTTGTTTTGTGGAAAGCGCATATGCATATGTATGTACATAAGTACATAAATGCATACATATGTATACTTGTACTTGCACACATTCTCACATCACATTCCAGACGACATGCAGATTCGCAAATTTATACATGCACACACACATATGCACAAGTAGATGTGTGAGTGTTGCGTGGATACATATGCTAAGGACTTCCATTACATTTTCGCTGTATGTATGTATGCTCACACGACACCTGCAAATTGTTTGCGCCTTTTGCTTTATTATTATTTTTTTTTCTTTTTATTTTATCTTTTCATTTCTTTCTGTTTTGATCCTGTTACATATTCAATTGTTGTTTACAATACACACCGTCTCCAGCGAGCAAAAACTGAACTTTCTTACATTTTCAATACAATTAAAATTCGCGTTGCCAACTGATCGTATATATCAATCATATGTATATACATACATATGTACATATATATATTAATAGACAGCTCTTTCATCTCTCTCTCTCTCTCTCTCTCTCTCTCTTTCTATCTCTTGTACTCTTGATATTTCGCTGTCTATAACGAAACTAAATAAAGAAATCATTAGAAAATCGTGTAGGACATTAGTCCAACTGTCGGCAGCCACCCACAATGTGCACATAATGTTGAACACGCAAGTCAATTGATGCAATTTGTACGACAAGCTGGCAGCAATTGGATCGCCCCCCGACTGGTGCTTAGCGCGCATTTCTTCTTCCTTTTTGGGTCCCCAGTGACAATTTGACATGAGAGTTGAAAATGCCGTTACAGGTTCACGGTCTGCCGCACGTGTGTGGGGCATAGATCTCAGAGGATATGTGTGTGTGTGTGAGTGAGTGAGTCTCTTCAACAGTTTGCAACTGCTTTGGTGCTGATTTAAGGGTTGGCCAACATTGCCCTTAAATGAATTGTGGCGATTTATTGCGGTAATACTCATTTAGTCGGTGGGTGTATTATATATATGTATATGTATGTATGTGCATAGATATGTGTGTGCGTGGCTCAAGTCAAGTGCAAACAATGCGCACAATAAAAATAAATCTCCAACTGTTTACTTGGGCAAGGCCTGCGGGGAAGGCGATTTACTTACAAGTGTGTTTAGTTAGACCCGTGGGAAGTCGTTTGTGGTGGCGGGCGATTCCTTTAATGGTTGTCAATGCCGCATCGCGTTGCCAATTACTTTCGAGCTTGATGCGCCATTGATTACCAACTGCTTTTGGTATTCATGTCACTTGCAGCACTGGTGACTAACCCCACCCCCTCCCAACCTATCGGATTTCTGTCTAACTTTATCCTGTTCTCACTCGTCCGCATTTCCACAATAATCACTATAATTGGGCTTTCTGTGACAAAGCCAACTATCAAAAAAAAAAAAAAAAGAAAAAAAATACGTGATATGCATTTTTGGTATGACTGGCTGGCAATTAATAAGCCAATTTCTTGCCACCACACTTATCAGTGGACCACGTAAATCAGCATTATGCTGAAAATGGAAATGAAAATGAGCTCAAAATTCAATTACAGACAGAGAGAAGGATATGTCCAGCATCTCGTGCATAAATCAAGTAGCTGCCGCACCTGTCGTCCTGGCGTAATTCTGCCAAGCCAGGCATGCGTCTTATTACATTTTAAGCGGCTTTAGAGAGAGACACTAGCAACAGCACAACTCATAACTCATTGCCTCGCTTGCCTGCACGACGTTTGTCGCATATTTTAATTTATTTTCTAATTTATGAGCAGCTTTACCGCCTGGCTCTGCCTGGAGCTGCCAACCACGCCAAATATAGTGTTTCGGTGCCATGTTAATTGTTTGATAATGCTATCGTCCTGTGAACATAATGGCATAATTAATCGATATTAAATGAACACGGCAGCAACAGCAGAACAATAAACGCCGGAAAACCCACAAAAGGTTAAATTAAACGAAGTAATTGTTACCGACACAGACAGCAGCCCAAGAGTCTCCCCTACGGCAACTTGAGAGTTTCGAGGGCTGGGCACACTCACACAATGCACAACAAACAGTTACCCAGACACGCACCAAACATAGCAGGTGGAGTGAGAGCAAAAAGGAGCGAACGAGACTGAGCGAGGGAGAGGGGTTGCTTGTTGAGAGTTTTTGATTTTTAAGCGCAGTTGAATGAGTGGACTGGGTGGGTTGGCGGTCTGGCTGGTAAAGCGCACAAAGTCACACGACAGGTGGCGGCGTTGAGCCGAGGGTTGGACCGCAAATTGATTTAAATGCATTCTTAATGGGATGAAATTATCTGCTTGCTCTGATTTGCGGTTGGACGTACTACCATCCCCGTTCCTTAAATATATATGTATGTATTCAGTTATATAAATATGTATGTATATATGTATGTGCCCGACTTGATGTTCAATTGCTAAAAAATTACTGCAGCAAATTGAAGTGTAATTAACTTATGTTAGTCTTAAACTTAAAGTGCCACATTTCTTTTAATTAAAAAATAAATGCCCTGTCTATAAAAGTCTAATTAGATTTAAGCACTTGACGACCTACAAAATCCGCTTAAAATAATAACAAAATAACAATTTGTAGCTCCCCGTTAGCCGTGGGTCACATTTAGAGTCCTTATCTATGCTAAGCAGAGGTCACACATTTTCTTTGACCTCTCGCCTGGCTTAACCTCTGTGGCTGGGGAGTCTTAGAAAAGCAATAAAGCAAATAGAAATTGAGATACTTATTCAAAAAATATTGCCTGAGTAAGTCAAAGTAAGCAAGTTTTAACAATTTCCCATTTATAAGATTTCTTTATAATATGACAATTATTCATAAACTTTAGCAGATCTTTCGACAAGCAAAAATTAATACAATAAAATAAACAATTCAAAATTAATTCGGCCACATTGATATAAAATGATTGAAAATGTTATTTTCGGCCACAACCAACTTCTCGACGCGTCTCATCATAGAAAGAGTTTTTTCCCAATTTGTAAAATTAGAAAAATCATAACATCTTATGCAAAGATTGTGAGTACGACAGGACAATTTGAACTTACAAATCTCTACAGTATATAAATCTCAGTTATAGTATAAAAATAAATAACTTCTAAATTCATAAAATTACAAAATAACAAATATTGTTCCATAGTAGTACCTATTTAATTGAAAATTCTTATTATTGTAAATTTAAGATTATACTGTCTTAAAACTAAACGAATTTTAAACTTTCAGGTAATATCTCGTCGTTTGGAAACACTGTGAGAAATACAATTTTAAGTATACAATTAAAATTTCAGTTATTTGAATGCATGCTTTACATAAAAATAAAATTCAGCATACAATCTGGAGTAACTTTTCATTTTTAGCTTCAACTACTACGCGCTACTATAGCTTGTGTTTTTCATTTATCAGTTGCTTAGGAGCCAGATGCCCATTCAAAGTTGGAATATTGATATGTATTCGAAAATCAGTTCCTGTCGTAGACTCATAGCGATGCAAATTTTTGGTACGCGCATGCAGCTCGGCAACAGTTCCAGAAAACTCTATGGGTTTGGTGGCCAAACGGGGTTCGGACACATAAAAATCATCGCCTGCAAAAGAATAAAGTAAATAAATAAAAGACGTCAAAATTAAAACTGACACCCAAGTCTCAATTCAAATTCAAAGTTCACCTGGCAGCGCAAACACCATGCCATTGCTGCAAATGTATCCCACTGGCATAAACATTGTGCTGCCCAGTAGACTGCGCTGCGCGGCAAAGCGGCGTAGCTTGTGGATATCGCTGATGGAGTACAAGCGGCCGAGCTCATAGATTTGAGGCGGCAAAAAGAATACTTCATGAGCCTGATGCAAACACAGAAGCTCAAAGGGCGAGTGCCACTGCAAATCGTTCAAGCGGATATATACATATATAGCAATATATTCATGGAAATTATTAAGTGCTTAGCTTACGAGGCACTCTTTGACTTCGGTGGGCTCTGCGAGCAGGCTGGGCTGTGAGTGCAGGAATACCATGTAAAAAACAGTTTCATGACTAATAAATAGGATATGTATGTACATTATACGGAATTTCAAATTTTGATTTCTAGAATGATTTACCCTTTCTTAATAAATGCGGGACTCGCCCAGGCGGACCATTCGAGCAGCGCCCATAAATCGGGAACTACTTTTAAATGTCGACATAGTGTTAAGAAATCACTGGGGTTTCTATGCACACGAACTTGCCCGGTCTTCAGAAAATTAGGGTCAAGCTGTGCTGCCTGGGCGACTGCAGCCGTTTGATGAACTTGAGCTCGATTGCGACAGAGCAGTACTCCCACCTCCTCAAAACACTCACGCAAGGCCGCCAAGCGTAGCGTTATCTCCCTAATCAATCAGATAGATTAGATAGAATTTGCATATATATTGTACCTTGTACTTACCGCGCCCAAATTTTTGAACGTTTGAAGAAGCGATCATAGCAACCTGTACCCTGTGGAGCTAACAGGGCTGGCCTATGCTCGCTGATTAGTACCAGGTCACGCAGTGATGCTTGCGTAACACCAAACTCCTCGAAGTACTTAAGCCAGGCGACGCTCTCATCCACCTCCACTTCCAGCAATCCGCCAGGAAAAACAGTTTGATTAGTAGCCATGGCCGTCGCATCGGTACGCTTCAGCATGAGCACCTAGGGAGCCGCCAGCATTAAGTATATAAGATCACTATTCTTTTTTTGCAGGCTTGCCACTCACTTTGTAATCCTCGCCAGCTGCTGTTGCAGGAGCCACCATGATAAGGCTCGCCGAGATACGCCATCTAGGGTTCGTAATTGTAGTGCTGGCCTGCATGCTATTTATTTATTTTTTGTATATTTAATAATTATTTAGACTATCTATCACTTAATTCGTTTTTAATGCAACAGCCTGTTGCTAATTGCTGATTGGAATTAACTTATTGCGCCGTCGACAACGATATCGATAGCTATGCGAATACTCAGCTATCGAGTAGCAATAGCTCAAAATATTAGCAAAGGGCGGGGTACAGCTGCACCTTAATACATTAATAGGTTGTTTATGATAATAGTAAATAAATATACATATTTATAATACCTTTTATCCAAATTTCGTAGCATTTTAATTCATATTTTTACATTGCAATAAAAAAAAAAGAATTGGGCTGAACGATTGTTTAACCTATGCACAATTATTACTATTAAATAAAGAATTTGCATGCAACGTGTTTCCAAGTACGTATATATATATATATATATATATATATATATATATATATGTAGACATGTATTTATATATTTAATCAGCCCACGACATTTAATGTTGTTCTGGCTTTATTTAATGTGATTTTGCAAGCCATTTACGATCAGTGCCAGGGATTTTGTGTTTTCTCTTTACAACATACATACATGTTTAAGCATACAATTTGGTGCACAATTTTAATTTTAATATAACATACATATAAATCTTATAACATAGTTTTCCACTAGAGCTAAATGTTTATACAGCTTGTCTAAGCCACTGTGGGTGTAAAGGGTAAGTGTGTGTATTTGTGTGTTGTGTATGTGGATATAAAATTGTAACTAGTCGAACACCACTTGTCGTCTTTTGTGCTAATCATCGTTAAGCAGCAAAAGTTTTCCATGCCTTCCATACACCTTCCCGTCCCCTCATTTAGTTGTCTTTCTTGCTGCTGCCGTCGATATTCTCATCCTCATCGTTGCTATCGTTATCATAGTTCGTCGGCTGCTCACCATTACGCAGCAATTTACCGACTAAGTCGTATTTCTCCTTGAACTGCATTTCCCAATCTCGCACTGAGTCCATTTCCATCATGTTAAGGTCGCTCAGATCATCGTATTCATCTTTATCGTTAGCTACTACACTAAAAGTAGCCAAATTTCGAGATGCGTCTCGTCCGGCGAATGTAGCATATGGTCCCCCAGGTCCATAGAAACGTTTACCCTTTGTGACGTCATAGACGTTTCCATTGACCGCAACTAATACACGACCATCAGGCTGATTTCCATCATATTCACGCAGTTCCTTGATAGTAAAATCTCGACGCAATTTGGGCAATTGCGGTTCAGCCGGTTTCTGTGCAGAATCCCGGGATCCCGGGCCCTCGCAGCGATCACGCACTATCTTATAAACCAGGAAGCAAATGATGGAGAGCAATGCCAGATTCATCGGACTGTAGAAGATTTCCCGAAATGCGGCCCCCAAAAATGACGTATCGGCTGTTGCATCAGCCCCGATCGCATTTTCTTGCTTTTCTTGGGCTTCCATCTTGCAAGTGTGCTTTGTTTCTTGTCACTTTAACTTTTTGTTGAACTTTGCTCACGTTTTTCGTTTTACTTACAGCAGTGTGTACTTATGGATGAGATGTAAAACGAAATTCGGACACCACTAATACAAATAAACGACTCTTGGATTTATTATTATACAAAGTATACGTCGATTTCTCTTTCTAGAACGAATATATTTTTCTTTCTCACCCTGTCAGAGCCTACTCTGCCTCTAAACAGCTGAAAAAGTAGTGCTGACAGGTGACAACAATGCAGGAATAATCGTTTATCGGCACGAAAGATACACGTTATCGGTTACTTGTTGCTCCTGAAAGTAACGGATGGCATGTGTTTATCAACACTGACATTCAAATTCGTGCCGACTCTTTAAAATTAAACAATAGCAGCCCAAATAATATGAATTTATTGTGTGCCCACAACAGAAAAAAACACTTGCTAGATAGTTGAAGATGCACACAGACACGTGCTGACGCAGCTGCCCAAATGGTTGGCGTATTTAAGGGCACGCAACATTCATCGAAAGGCACTTGCATTTGTCATACGTAAGCCAAAGCAATATGAATCTTCCATTAACCATCATTTGGTTGAGTTGCATTTGTGGAGCCTCTGCACATAATATCGAGCGACTGCTCGCAGAGAATACGAAAGAGTTAAATGAAACCAAGGTACTGCTACGTCATATCGATGCTACAAACGAGAACATCAAAAAGAGCATCGAACAGCAACGCAGCTGGCTAGATGCAATCAAAAAAGTAGATGGTCTACTAGGCAAGCTTAACCTATTTCTCGATGCACAGTCTGTGGTCGTTCAGGAGGCATTGAATAACATCACACTTAAGTCTGGTATGCATTCCGATCGCGTGTCCAAGGAATTAGGAAGCTTGGCTCGTCTCCAGATCTCAACTAAGCAACAAATTACTGGGCTAGAACAGAAGCTGGATGGGTATCAGAAAAATGTAATACAGAATGCACGCAGCATCGAGAACAACATATTGGATCTGACAAAATTAATTACGCGCGCAGTTCTGCCGCAGCTAAATGGGCTACAATGTTCCTTTGATAGCCTGGAGACATCCCAAATCAACGTCGAAGTGGAACTGAAGAGTCTGCAACGTATCAAGGACATTAGCGAGAACTCTAATCTCAAGTTAATTAATTTGGCTAGCAAGCTGATTAGCTTGAATCGCACACAGGAATCACGGTTTGGAATGCTAACCCATGCTCTGTCCGAGCTGAAGTCTCTAAATTCCTGGAAGATTGAAAGTGCTCTGCGAGAGTTGATCGTCTCCCAAAAAAGAATCGAGTTGGACCTGGAGGCATGCGACCAGCGTCCCAAATCTCATTATGCCAAACATTCTAGTTCTCCTTCCAATCCCTTCTATGAAGTTGAGCCGCTAGACTTAGATGTCCGTCCACGTCTACATCAGAGTACGTCCCAATCATTTCAATATACGTAATTTAAATCTGAAGTATTCTAATATCTGTCTTCTAGGTTCGTATTATGCCAGCGTTTATTCCCAGGCTCCTTCGCCTAAGCAAATACACAGTGATCCAAAAAATCCCAGCTACAGCTCTTATGTAGTCCCACCATCCAAGCAAACCAGTTACAGGTCCAGTTCCGTCTCCTGGCAACAGCCTCTACCTTGGGAAAATGTGCCCGCCTACCAACCCGTTCTTGCGCCCGTGTCGAAGCCTAAGCCCAATCCCGCAACCTGGTCCATTGATCCCCACAGTCCCTACCAGCCTGCTCTTAAATCTGGTCCCGAGCGCAGAAAACCTGCTTCGCAGCCATGCAGCCAGAACCAATATTCGGAGCATCCACCACGCCATTTAGGTTCCTCTCCCGCTAGATATAGAACACCAGCACCACCGGCTAAATCCTATGCCTCTCAAGCACAGAAACCAGCCAAAACGTCGTCACATGAACATTACTCGGTCTGGTACGGCACCAACCCTCCATCAGAAGGGTACTGAAAAACATCGACTTCATAATTTGTGAATTTTCATTGACTTCTTATGACAAACAACTAATTAAATAAATTTTGATATTCATATATTAATTGATACATGATATATATATATATAGCCAATTTTCGAATGTGTATAAATATTTTATAGACAAATGTATAATAATCGAAGAAATAAAGAAAAAATCCGTGAATAGTAGCAAAATTTTTTTCATTTCATATTTTAAACCTATGACAAATTATTTCTATATTAAACGATACATTATATTATTGACTGTCTTAATAAAAGATATAGATTATTATATTTTAGACCACATAATAATATTATAAACTGAAATATAATATATCGTAATTAAATACAGTGGAAGCCGATTATACAGACTCCGCTTACATTGTTTGTCCGCTTATTGCGATGAAAATATATCGGATACTGAAAATTTCGCACAACGAGCACATTTTTTGAGAAAACAAGTTTCACTGAAAACGAAAGCTTTCTGAGATTTTGGCTAACTAAATATAACCTCGAGTAAATCCGTACTGTAAAATGCTATTATTGAAGCTGAGAAAACCTAGAATTTATGATATGGACATGGATCTTAAATATAGGATCTTAAATACATGGATATTAAATATAGTTCTCATCTAAAAATGTATGGCTTGTGTCTTGGAACTGATCGATTGGTGTATATAAATACGTATTTATGTATATATGTAAATAAAAAAAAAGAAAAATAATATTAATATTAATAGTAATTTCATTCGTTTCATATCGTTTCGGTCAGACACGCCCGACTACAGTGCTCTTCTTATACAATAGACATTCCTATTCCTCAATGTGTCCTGATCAATTACATTTTTTAAAAACCCAATGTCGTAAGCGCTTAACATAAAATATTTGTGAATGAACTAATTTTAGAACACGTTGCTTGGATTACGGTGCAGCAGCAGTTGCACGCAGCCGGAAATTCTGAAATTCGGCACGTCTTCTGCACCTTCAGCTCAAAATGTGTATCAAATCGGCTTTGTATAGAAGTAATCATAGTAGAATTTTGACACGTGCCCAAACACATATTATTGTAACTATTTCGTGGTCGAAAAGTCGTTGAACTACTACTATGTGCTTTTGATGATTCCGAGAGCTAAAAGCCAAAGACTCAAGAGAACGGGACAGCAGATTGATATGAAGAGACTGGGATCTGTGATAGATGTTGATAAGAGAAGGAGAAAATGCTGTTATAATAGTCCCTCAATTCAGAGAAGAAAGATTCTAACTTATATCAAATAGAATATAACAGCAGTTCGCGCTGTCGCTGATAGGGTCAAAGTGCAGCTGGCACGTGCCACTCGGTTACAACAGCGACTATTTAAGCCATGTCCCACGGCAACATGGCGCAGTTCGAACTGAATCAAACAACCAGACAAACATGAAACTTCAACTAGTTTTGCTTATGGTATGCCTGGTTAGCAGCTGCAGAGCTCAGGGAGAGCCAGAGGAGCAGGTGAGATCTTAATGGAAGCCAATGGCCAAATCTCAATTTTCCAATGGCATCCCTCTCCAGGAACAGGAGGGAGCAGAAGAGGCAGTACCAGCAGCAGGAGAAGCAGGAGAAGCAGTAGAAGTAGCAGGAGAACCAGAAGCTGCAGGAGTCGCTGCTGCAGCTCCTAACAAACATGACGATCGCCGACCGGACTCAAGCAACACTGCTATACGCCGCATTTTGAACGAGAATACAAGGGTTCTGCGACAATTGGACAACAAAGCGCAGGGCATAGGCAACTCGCAGAAGGGCATTGAGAATAAGTTGAGGCTGTTGGGTCAGGATGTCGCAGGCATTGGACGCTTAGAGGATGGCCTCAAGAAATTGGAGCTGAACACAGCGGCTAATTTTCATCGTACAGCGCATGGAATTAGAGACCTGAGTTCTAGTATTCGAGCTGCTGAGAATAAAACGGATCGGGCTCTCCTGAATCTTGCCCGCGGGCAGCAGGATATCAAGCAGTTGATTTCCAAGGTGGATGCCAACCAGAACAAGCATGAGCGTACCCTCGATCAAGCAGCCAAATCGGTGAATCTGCGTCTCTCAGGCCTCGATAATTTGCTCAAGCAGTCCGTGCTCAAAGAAATAGTGGGCCTTGTCCAAGTGGCCAAGAAGTTGGAGCAATCCCAAAGTCAAATTGAGAACAAGGTCGGCCATTTGGATGAGTTGGCAGCGCTGTCAGGCCTAACAGCCAGCAAGGTGCAGCAATTGGAGCATGGCTTGCGCTCCATAAACAGCACGCAACAGCGCCAATTGGCGGAGATCGGACAAACGGTGCATCAGGTGGGAGCCAGCACCTGGCAGATCAACAATAAGTTGGGTGTGCTGCTCAGCACACAGAAGAACATTGAACGAGCCCTGGTAGAATGTAAGAAATGTTTCCCATCCGACAAGAAGCCGGAGCATGACCACTGGCAACAGCCTGGTTATATATCCTACGAGTAGGTGAAATAATTTATCTCTACTTATTCGGCTCTACAATCATTTCATTTCTCCTCTCTACTGCAGTCACAAGGATGCACAGCAGCCGCCTTCAAAGGAATATGAAAGCACTTATGATCATGCCGATGATGCATCCTACCTCTACCAACTATGGTATGGCAAGGACGATAAATAGATGAAGCTGTTGATCGAAAAAGTTGTCATGCCTTGCTTTATACTTTGATTAGTCTATACTTACAAATATTGTAACCAAATCTTCGGGCAATCAGAAATCAGAAAGTAATTGACATCTGCCATAAATATAAAAAGTAGAAGGCAAGCAAGCGCATAACATCTTTAACATTTATTACATATTTGAAAGAACAGGCGGAACTTATTATTTTGGGGTTTAAGCTTAATCATTATTAGTTTGTCCTTTAACTAACAAATGCACCAATTTGAGCCTCTGTTGTCTTTTATAGTGGACGAACACTTGCAACAGAATTGTTCACACACAGGCTTCACTTACAAATTGTTAATAAAGTTATTTGTTGTTGTAATGTCAAGCTGTTTCAATTAATCCATAATGAGTTTTAGGATCTAGAGGATTAACGTGGCCGTCCGCTGGCTCAAAATTAACGATCAACTGCGATTCATGCTGATTCTTGTGCTCGGAACGATGCAAATTCTTTTTGGCCCGCGCTCGAAATTCTGCCGTGGAGATCCCTGTCTCGATTTTCTCGCTGCTCGCATCTGGTTTTAAGGGATACAAGTCGTCTCCGGGCATTAAATGAACGAACCCATCTGTGCATTTGTATATTACAGGATGAATGACCTCATGACTCTTTGACGAACGCTGCTGAGCAAACAGACGCAATTGGTCCAACTTTTCAAAGTTGAGACAACGTGAGAGTTCGTAATATTGGGGAGGAGGCAGCCAGAGCTCTTTCTTCAGCGCAGCTTTCAGATAATCCAAAGGGGCACGCCACTGTTGAGTCGATCATATATATACATACATATATGTAAGTAGGGAAACTAACAATTAACTTTAAAGATAGAGTTACGATTATATAATGTGAGATCGGTTAAGATAGAATCACCTCAGACCTTTCTTATTCCCAAAGTTGTGTTCGAGATGTTGCATTTATCTATCCCAGCCTATATTAATTAGCATACAAACCTTATAATCCTTCACTTCATTTGGCTCCGCCAGCACCTGTGGGCGAGACTGGAGGGCAGCTAAAAAGAACACGGTTTCGAAACGCTTCTGGAAAGTAGAGGGCGTACGCCAGGCAGACCATTCGTGCAACGACCAAATATCGGGCACCACATCCAGCTCTTCACAGAGCGTTAAATATTTGCTGGCATCGTTGTGGACGATATGCTGCCAATGCTTCTGATCGAATTGCTCATGGAATTGTGCATAGCCATCGAGACTGGTCAGAGTTTTGCGATCTCGGCACAGCAAAATTCCCATCTCTTCGAAAGTCTCCCGCAAAGCAGTCACACGGAGTGAAAGAGCACTGCAACAGATAACAAAGGATAAAGCCAACAATTAAGAAACTATTCAAATTTTATACTTTACACATTTACAGTTTCTTCAGAGCCATTTGTGTGCGCAGCTCCTTGGCACAGTTTATTTAATTTATCAGCACTTACGTCGTAGCGTTGAAAGTGACTTAGCCAAATAGGTGAACTGTCCACAGTTTCACAAACACCACCTGGAAACACTGAAGCATCGGGCATGAAGGACGACTTTGAGTTACGCGTAAAAAGTAGCGCCTGCCAAAATTATACTAAGTTATAAACTGGCAGTATCTACCAATCAAATTGTACACACATCATAATCAGAGCTTCTTGCAACCTTATTATCCTTGGCCAGGAGTATTAGACTAGCCGATTTACGAATTTTAGCCAAGACTTTGTTCGGCATAGTTTAGATAATAACGATAACAACTACAATTCAAGTACAGATTTATCGATTTGGTTGGTGGTGTAAGTGGCGCTGCAGCCAACTATCGATTAGCAATATTTGCCAACAGTTTTTTACAGGGGTTTCAAGTGAGTAAATACGATCTGGCAGCTGTTTGGTGGCAACTAAATGTATCGATATGCCTTAATTTATTTGACCAGTTGTTGAACTTGCGCTGCGCGGTACAAAGGTTAAAAGTAGAATAATATGGCTGGTTTTATTTTCAGTGCTACAGTAGCCACAATAAGTTCTCAATCGCTATCATGACTGACTCAGATAAAATCCAGTATAGGCCTTCAGCTAGCTTAATGCTGGCAAGCAAACAGGTGTCCCATTCTAAGGATAACTTCGATTATAAAGTAAGAGTAAATAATATTATAAGTAATGTTCAAATAAAAGGACGTCGCTGTTTATTGACAGCTATTGCTAATGAAACGCACAGAGCATACATCTTATGCACTTAATCACTGTGTCTTTCCTGGGGGCGTATTTGATGCCCAGGCGGATGAATCTGCTGATTGGCTGATATACTTTGAAGAATGTGGAGTAACCCAGGAACAACTAATGCAGTTGTACAGCAGGCAAACCATGGGTAGACCAGAGCTCATGACAAAAGGCGTAAAGTTCCCGCGTGATATCTCACTTCGACTAACAGCACTAAGAGAAACCTTTGAGGAAGTGGGCCTTCTTTTTTGTCGCAGTAGCAGGAACCTCAAGGATTTGAAAGGTGGACAGCCCGCACAATTGATGGATCAACCGTTCGAGCGTGACTATTGGCAGCAAAAAGTCCACAATGATGCAAAACAGTTTCTCGAGCTATGTCGTTATTTAGCTGTTATGCCAGATCTCTGGGCCCTCAGCGAGTGGTCCGTTTGGCGCACGCCAGCATCCGCGTCGAGTCGCAAATACGATACGGTCTACTATCTTGCTGCCTTGGAGAACAGCAACGTGAATTTGTTACTGGAACCAAATGAGGTAGAGGCGGCGTATTGGCTGCAGCCTCTCGACTGCTGGCTTCAAAGTCAGAAAGGCGTCATTTGGTTACCATACATGCTGCTCTACGAGACGGCGCGTCTGATGAGCATTCAAAGCTGGCAGCAGCTACTACGATTTGCATATGATCGTAGTAAACAGGGATCTACACTGCTGCAGCCCATCTATTATCGCACCAATGACTGTCTCTTTGGCGTGCTTCCAGGCGATGAGCTTTACCTGCCGTACCCGGAGAACTGCAATGAATCTATTATATTGCCGTGCTCCATTAGAGAACTTAATGCTGATGCCAAGCACTTCAATCGTTATATGATTTACAGCTTTCAACGTGTGGAATTTGCCAGCAATGCGCTTCCCCTTGACGGGCATTTTCCGCTGCAAGCGTGCGTTAATACGCAGCTAGCCAAATTATAAAAAGATGGTTAAATACTTTGACATAAACTTCGATTTAATTAAATTAAGGTACCGCTACTGAGCTCTGATTGTATATTCCGACATGCATGGCACACTTCTTCTCTTTCCTTCAAACGCTCCATGACGCGTTGCTCCAACAAGTCACAATTATCCTTCAGTTGTAGTTCCACGCCGAGTTCAGAGACAGCGCGCGAATATTCAATTGCAAGCAAAGTGTCGGAGATATCCGCATCTAGTAGAGATTGGCACAACGCACAGTAAGATGCTAGAATTTCTGGAGAATTTTGTTTAGCTGCAATTTTATCACCGGTCCGAAACACTGTTGACACTGTGGATGCATAGTTTAACTGAAGATTGGCCACAAAATCTCTGGTCAAACTTTGCAAACTAACACCGGATAAATGACCAGAATCATCCAAACGAATTGCTTGAAGCCCTTTTGCATGAACATAGAACTGTATTTCTTGTTCGTTGAGATCCCTCAATGGACGCAACAACTTGATACCTCCCGTCAGCCGATCATCCAGCAAGGCAACATCAAACGCAACGCTTGACCCGCGTCCCAGAGCCACAGAAGTCAGAAGCTGAGTGGATAAGGTGGGACTTATGCTAGGCTCAAAGACATGTGAGCATCTCAGCTGCACAGCCACGCCACCAATGAGAAGTTTACGTTTCTGCTGCACATAATCCTGACGAGAAGTCGAACTGCTAAATTCATACAGAATCGAGTCGCACTGACGGACTGAATAATCCTTGAGCAGTTGCAAGCTTTGTGGCTCGCCGTTTTGGTGTATAATATAGAACTCAAAGGGTTCGTAACGCTGTTGTAGCTCCTTGAGAGATAGTAGAGGACTCTCTTCTTCTGTAATAGGTGGGCAACGAGCATCAATATAAAGCACACGGGCATTGCAGTGCAAGCGCTTGAACGTATTCTGTGTCTGTGCAAAGTGCAGCATGTCCAACAGTACCAGAGACTCTGAACTACCATCAATCACCAACAATACTTCGGCATTTCGAGGCAGCGCCTTTGCAGCCCCCAATGCAGCACGAAATTTGTGCCTGGTATACTTTAGAAAACATTCACAACACTCAGGCGAGCGAAAGTTTAGTTTGTAAAGTTTTTGTGAGCTTAGGCCACACTTGCTGCAATTACCAGCACTTAAAGCTGTGCCTGTTGCTAACGAGCCAGGCAACATTGCATGTGTGGCACCTTCGTCGCCAAAATCATCTTCACCAATGCTGCACATTACACCTGAATTTCAACAAACAGCGAAATATAAATTAACCTACTCACAAAATATTGGGCGCGTGCAGAATTTAGGAATGATATACCAAACGATATAAAATAATATCGTTTTAAGTCGTGCAGAGCTGCAATGGATTTTTCTATCGAAATGTATCGGCTGGAAGTGCGATATGCAGCAGCCAACTTGTCAAGCAAGCAACCTTGCGCCCAGCAATAAAGTGTAGTGAAAAATATAAAAATAACTATTTAAAAGTGTTTTTTGTTATAAAAAACTATAGCATAAGTTTAATTTAGTGCATAAGGTATGTGTAAAAAGTGTTGAACTATAGAAAACCGCTAAAGAAATGCCCAAGATTTGAGCGCACAATTCTAGCTGCTCCCATTGCATGTGTGAGTGCAAATGTAATGTGGTGTAGCATATATATATACATATAAATATATGTTTATGTGTGCGGCTGTAGTACGCAAGCAAAAGTATCGGGTAGCAAAATCGAGAAACTTTCTTATTGGAACATACACAAACGAATTACTGCCATAGTGGGGAGCGTTCAAGCCAGCTGTCAGACAAAAAAAAAAAAAAAAAAAAAAAAAAATGAAATCTTACATCAATATTGTAAAATGAAAATAAAATTTATAAAAATAAATTAATTATGCACCGCCTGCTATAAGTGTGAATGAATTCCACTGGTGTTGCCCTTGTGGCACAAACAATAACAATAGTAATAATAATAATAGCAGCAACAGAAAAATTCGATGTATTTTGAGTACTAGAATTGGAATATACGTATGTAAATAACATGGGTTAATATAAGTATTTTTTGTATAATTGCAGCATTCTAGCTAATATTGTACATATACATTTATATATACGTATAGCGAGCGTATAGTGCAGTTGGTACGAAGCACACCCTTCAGTGAGTGTGACAAAGACAAGAACGAGTGACAAAGCGAGAAGAGTGTGGCAGAGGTCATATTAAAAATAAGTATTTTTCGGCCCCCCCAAACGACAACAAAAAAGAAAGAAACCACAGAGACCAACGTAGTAATCGAAACGCATACAATATTTGGGGCCATTCAATAAAATGATATTGGAAAACTCGGATAAGCTCAAGGATTGGCTGAGCGTGGTGCTCGAGCCACTGTAAGTAATCGACACGGTCAAAACTATTAATACTATCGAATGCGCTTCGATAATAAAATTTTATTAAATGTTTATTTGTTATTGCAAATTTCCATTTGTTTAGCTGCGATGCTGACTCCTCGGCTTTGGCACGCTACGTAATCGCGTTGCTGAAAAAAGACAAATCGGATAAGGATCTCAAGCGCATCATGATCGAACAATTGGATGTATTTCTTTCAGAGGAGACGACACGTTTCGTCGATCGTCTATTCGATGCGATTGCCAGCCAGGAGTATTTGTCTATGCCTACTCCAATGCCCGCATCAACAGCTATCATTGCTGAACTGGATCTGGAACCTGACTTGGATGGTGTGGTTGAGATTGAGGCTGCTGTTAACTCATCACCGCCGCCACCGCCAACACCGAAAACCGCGCCAAAAGATATTGTGATAAAAGCCGATGGCAATCAGCAGCAGTTAAGCAACGACAATAGCAGCAGTGAAACTTCCATGGAACCGTCTAGCACCCCAATGCCAACAGATGCCAACACCACGGGTACACACAGCACCAAGATAGCCTTCGATGTAGGTATAGACATCCATAGTGCGTCAATTATTCTAATGGGTTCATTTTGTTTGCAGCACAAAACCAAAGACTCTCACAGCCAGCAGCAACAGCTAATGCATCATTATCACAGCAGCGGTAGTGGAGGTGGTTCAGCCAACACATCTGGCTTTGTCCGTAGCGCAAGTCCGCCTCTGCGGAGCAGCGGAGCAGGAGGTGCGTATGCTGCCGATAAAGAGAATCAACCTCGTGATAGTCGCCGGCGACGCGCCTCTTTGCGTTCCCGCTCTCGCTCCCGTTCCCGCTCCAATGAGCGTTCGTTCAGGCGATCGCGTTCACGAGATCGCCGAATTAATGAGCGCGAAAAGAGCCAGCGCCAGTTTCGCAATAAGTCGCCGCCGGGTAGTGCGAGTGAACAGCGCCACAGACGCAGCAACAACAATAACAGTACTAACAGCGCCAACAATTTTGATAGACGTCGCATTGGAAACAACAATAACAGTAGCAACAACAGTAGCATGGAGGAGCGAAGTCAACGCTTCGGCAAGGGTCGTCACTCTCCACGCAGTCGTTCTATTTCACCCGAATCGCGCAATGCACGCCGTGGTGCCAACATCAGCAGCAATAACAACATTAACAACACGAATAATATGGAAGCAGCTGCCTGCTCCTCTGCTGCTGTTGTAGCCGCTGCTGTACCTATGCCATTGCCCGTATCGCATCCTGTTTCAGCAATGGGTCGCCAACGCTGTCGCGACTTCGATGAGAAGGGATATTGTGTGCGCGGCGAGACATGCCCCTGGGATCATGGAATTAATCCTGTGGTCTTTGAAGGCATTAACAATTCAGCATTGATGATGTCTATGCGCGAGTATAATCCTGATGCACCTGAGATTTGGGCACGTGGCGGACCTGCTGGAGTGCCAGGTGTGCCTCAGCCGGCCGGTGGTCCACCACAATCACTGCCTGTGCCGCCACAGGGTGGCCAATCGAGCATTAATCCCTTCAGTGGAAATGTGCGTGCCTGTGCGCCGCACGGTGTGCCCAATCCTGCTGATTATGTGCGACAGCCAGGTCAGGCGCCACAAGTACCTGCGCCGCCGCCCATGATGCAATTCCCGTTCAATCCCACAGCCGTAACAACGCCTTTGCAACGCCAACTAATACCCATACCCGTGATGGATGGTGGCGTTGGAGGTGTTGGGGGTGGTGTAGGAGGCGGCGGTGGTGGCATGGCTGCTGACATGGGAAAGCGGCGATTCGAACTAGAGGATAGTGTGGCCATAGCTGATGTGCCTAGCAAAATGCGCAAGCTGCCAATCAATAGTCGCCTGGGACCTCGTGTCAATCCAAATATGCAACAGCATAACAGTTCCTTGGAGCTGCGGAAAGTGCCGCGTGGATTAAATACCATAGCACATCTGAACAATCATTTTGCCAAATTTGGAAAAATTGTCAATATCCAAGTGTCATATGAGGGCGATCCAGAGGCAGCCATTGTCACATTCTCGACGCATGCAGAAGCGAATGTTGCTTATCGCAGCACCGAGGCAGTGCTCAACAATCGTTTCATCAAGGTTTTCTGGCACAACGACAACACCAGCAATAGCAATAATAATAGCAACAGTAACAATAACATCATCAATGAGTCGGGTAACCCGAATATGAATCGCAAGAGTCAATATCATTTGCACAATGTGCCTGCAATGCCAACTCCAAATGCAGACAGCGCCAAGATAACCAACACGAACAACAATAGCAACAGTCAACCCAACCAGGTCACTCCGCTTGGAGATACTAACAACGCATTGGCAGCTTCAACTACGGACCAGGGACTGGCTAGTACAGCAGCACCCGCGTCCATGCGTCTGAAGCTCAATACGAATGCCACAGCGTCCAATGCGTCTGCGAATGGTGGATCAAGAGTCCTAACGCCGGCAGCCAATGCTGCGAGCATACGCAAGAAGCAGGAGGAGCAACAGAAAGCCATGCATCAGCTGGCGAATGGATTACGTAAGCGTAAACAGGAGCTCCTCCAGAGCTATGTGAAGCAGATGAAGACTGCGCTAGAACTGGTTGAACGTATGGATCAGCAAGATGTGCAGCGTGCTCCGACGTTGGAAACGATAAAAGTTTTGCAAGCCACGATTGATAAGCTGCGCAAGGATGTGCATGCTGATCAGGATCAGTTACAGGCCCAAATCCAACAGCAACAACAACAGCAGCAAACGCTTCCCGTGAAGAAAACCAAAGAGCAACAGAAAAAAGAACTGCTCGACATGGAACTCGAGCTAATTGCCCAGCAGCAAGAGGGTAACGATACGTCGGCTATACAAAAACGTCTCGAAGAGCTGCAGCGCACGCTCTCTGCATCAACTGGAGGTGGCTCCTTGTCTGGCGGCAGTGGTGCCAAATTGCCCGGTGGCGGCGCACGTAAACGTGCCACGTATCCCGAGGGACCGACCCGTGTCGATCGACGACCAAAAGCAATTGTGGTCACCGGATTTGCCCCCGATGAAGCTGATTTTGTGCTGGGTCACTTCAAGGTGAGCGCTGAAAAAATAAATTAATAAGTTAACATTCGATATGGAGAGAATTCTAGAGCAGTTATATATTTATAAGATCAATCACTTATTTACGACTCCATGAATTGCATGGTAAGTGATCGACCGTATATGATTAACTGATTCATTATTGTCACTCATTACAAATGTTCAAAACGAAGTGAACTATATGACTAGCTCACTAGTCAGAGAGAAATTTGACTAGTTCATTTTAATAATCCGTACCATCTGTATTAGCATTTCGGCGAGATATCTAAACACGATGTGGACCGTGAGATACCCCAGTTAATACTCTCATACGCCACACGTCTGAATGCCGAGCAAGCAGTGCTCCGTGGCAAAGTATACAAAGATAAGCGCCTTCAGGTGAGTCCCAGCTAACGATATACATTGATCATTCTTATCTGGACCGGTTCCTATTTACAGATATCGTGGGCACCAGTGGTGACAACTCCTTCCGTTGTTCCCATGGGCGCTCCGGCTGATAAGTCACCGGGAGCATTAATCACGTCAGCAACTGGAGATAAGTTGGATAATCCGAAGCAATTGTTGCATTCGTCGGTCAGCGAGAGCGAGTCTCTGCTGGGCAGCGATACTCTCCCAGAGTTGCGGCTTGAGGATGAAGAAGAGGATGAGGAGTCTGAGGATCGTTCCTGGCGTCGTTGATTAAACGCCATGTGCTACTCTTAGTGGCTGTCTAGCTGCTCATCGTGGCTCATAATCGTTAGGAAAACATTAATTGTATTTCTATTTGTTGTTATTCTATATGCTTAACGTACACGTACTATATATATATATATATATATATATATATATATATATATATATGCATGCATGGTACAAATCGTTAATTGTATACAGAAAAAAAATATATACATAATATAATGTACAATATTCTAAACTAAACGGCATGCTGCACACACAGCTACACACAAAAAATACACCCACACAAACAATCGACATTTGGAACTGTTGGTAGCTCTATATGCTAATCTTAGAGCTAAATAATCTATAATCGTCTTAAATTATATGATAAAAAAAACGCTCTTAATATTACTAATAATTATGGAATATATAAGTTAAATATGTAAATGTACATTGCATTCGATCAACGGCTGCAATTAGCTAAGCGCCTCTTTATAGTCCACAATTAACAAGAGCCGGTAAAACAATAATAACAAACAATGTTAGAACAGAATCAACTATGCGTTCGTAATGCAACGCAAATGATTGATTGATTGAGCATCATTATATATAAATATAATTATATATATATATAGGTACTACTTTGTATTTACATACTTTTTCCTGCTATCCTTATGTTCACTTACAAAAAAAGAAACAAAACAAAAACAAAAAAAAAACGCTAAAAAAAATGGTAAAAGCAAATCAAAGTTAAAACAACAAAGCGTGAATACAAAGTTTTAGAGAGAGTATAATAAATAAAGTAAATAGTTTCGTATTTGCTAATAATTTCACATAAAATAAAACATTGTGTTTCATTGCATCTAATAGTGTTAAAAAAAAAAAAATGTTTGAGAGTGCACATATATTGTTCAAAATTGTTTCGCTGTATTACGCCTTTGAGGAGTATATTCCGGCAAATTTGATTTCAAATTCGATAAGATATGATAATATAATATGAATTGGTGTACCCGACTGATGATTATAATTATACGAATAATCGATTACTTCCGCATTAATTACACAAGGTAGTGTAGTCAGCGTATATATACATTTGATGGAAATATATCGATAGTTCGTATATTGATGCGTTGTTGCGTCTCTTTTTATTGCCGTCTTGTTTCACACTTTGTAGTAGTGTTAAATTACACTTCTATCGATGTTTTTGCTCATCGCTAATAGGAATAAGGCGGGATTTAATGAATAGTCTGCTAAAATAGTTTCCAAATGCGTGTTAGTGCGTTAAAATGCTTTAATTTGCTAAGATATGCACGTTTCTATAGTAAGCAACTAAAGGATATGAAGTTTTTAAATGTGGCCGAAAAGAACGATGCGGCCAAAACAATTGCAGGCCTACTTTCAAATGGCGCTGCGCAGCGGGTAAGACATAAATCTCATTTTAATTAGCTGTTGACTTATGAATTACAATGCAGCGCGAAGGCTATTCAGTATACAACAAGGTTTACGATTTTGAGGCCACAGTGCGAGGCCGTAATGCCAAAATGGTTATGACATCCGTATCGGGACATTTGATGGAATTAGAGTTTCTTCAATCTTACCGAAATTGGCGCAATGTCGATCCACGTTCACTGTTTGATGCACCCATTCGGAAGATCGTCAGCGAAAACTTTTTACCTATCAAGCGGACGTTGGAACGTGAAGTGCGTAGCTGTCAGGGGCTGATAATCTGGACTGATTGCGATCGCGAGGGAGAAAACATCGGCTATGAAATCATTGAAGTATGTCGCGCTATCAAACCAAATTTGACCGTTCATCGCGCCAGTTTCTCAGAGATTACCTCAGTTGCAGTCCGTCGCGCTTTGCAGCAGCTAGGATTGCCGGATAAGCGACAGAGCGATGCGGTGGATGTGCGCACCGAGCTGGATTTACGAACTGGCGCAGCCATAACACGCTTCCAAACGATGCGACTGCAACGCCTATTCCCTGCCAATATTGCAGACAAGCTAATTTCGTATGGCAGCTGCCAGATACCCACACTTGGCTTCGTAGCAGAGCGCTACAAGGAAATTGAAGCCTTTGTCTCGGAGCCCTTTTGGAAAATCAGGGGTACTTATTCGTATTTATCCAATTAAAATATCTCAAAAGGAGTTTATGCGTAGATTTCCCCCTACATTTAAATAGTTGCTTACCGTATAATTTCATTCTCATTAATTGTCCATTGCAGTGCTACACTCCATTGAGGATCTTACAGTGGAGTTCAACTGGGCGCGCAATCGTTTGTTTGACAAAGAGGCTTGCGAGAACTATTTGTTGGTGTGCCTTGCAGAGCCAGAGCCCCGCGCCACTGTTGAAAGTGTCGTAGTGAAGCCGAAACACAAGTGGCGACCCACTCCAATGGATACCGTGGAAATGGAAAAGTTGGGCTCACGCAAACTAAAACTTTCCGCTAAGGAGACGATGACTATAGCAGAAAAACTCTATAGCAAGGGTTTCATAAGTTATCCACGTACCGAGACCAATCAGTTCTCCAAGGAATTTGAACTGGCGCCCCTTGTTGAGCAGCAAACAGGCCACGAGGCGTGGGGTGCATTCGCTCAACGTGTCCTGGAGTGGGGACCAAATCCAAGGAATGGAAGTAAATCCGATCAAGCGCATCCGCCTATACACCCCACCAAATTTGTTTCAAGTAAGTTAAATGTGACTTACAAGCCAATTAATTCGTTAGAACGATCACAAAAGTTTCGAAAGATTATCTGGAAAGGTTATCTTTTCATAGTAGTTCCGTTTGGTAATACTCATCTAACTTATGGACTGCCTGCCAAACTGGCTGGGGTTTAGCAAAACTAAATCTTATTTTCCTAGTTGATGTATATACATAGCTTACAGACCAACTGACGAAAAGATTGATAGATAGACTGATCGAATGCTTATATGAATGGAATGGGACTAACAACAATTTGATAGAGAATATTTATTTATTTATATATTTAGCTTTGACGAGATAAAGCCTGATATAGCTCTTAATAACAGATCTGCAGGGCAACGAGGCGCGCGTTTATGAGCTGGTCGTGCGACATTTTCTGGCATGCGTCAGCAAGGATGCAGTTGGCTCGGAGACAATTGTCAGCATTGATATAGCAGGGGAGAAGTTTAGCGCCAATGGATTGGTCATACACGAAAGGAACTACTTGGATGTGTATGTGTATGATAAGTGGAGTGCGAAGCAGATTCACAATTATCAGCAGGATCAGCGATTTGAGCCGACGGAGATAATGCTGCATGAGGGAGCGACTACGGCGCCTCCGCTGCTTACAGAAGCTGATTTGATCGCGTTGATGGAGAAGCACGGAATTGGAACGGATGCAACGCATGCGGAGCACATAAATACGATCAAAGAGCGTGGCTACATTGGCGTGGTGGATAAAGGAGCTCTAGTGCCAGGTGTAATTGGCATGGGCTTGTACGAAGGCTACGATGCCATGGAGCTGACTTTGGCAAAGCCACTGTTGCGCGCTGAGTTTGAAGCTGATCTTAAACGTATTTGCCTGGGCGAAAAGGAACCAAAGCTTGTGCTACGCGAGCAAATCGCTAAATATAAAGTAGCCTACCAGCAGATAATGGACAAGATCACAGCTATGGATGACAAAATAGCGCAAAGGATTAATGAAACGCCAGCAGCAGCCAACGCCAACCCTATACTAAGCCAAGCTATAGTGCATGAGCTTTTCCAGTGCCCTAAATGCGAGCAAGCACCACTCGCCTTAAAGCCCAAAAAGAACCAGACAAGCTTTTTTATTGGTTGCCTGAATTTCCCCGATTGCAAGAATGTTATTTGGCTGCCGGAGGAGTGCAAGGAATTAACCGTGCTGGAGGAATGCTGCCCCACTTGTGGAGAGGGCTATAAAATGCTAAAATTTAAGCTAAGCACTGCCTACTATCGCGGTTTGTTCAATGCGCCCCACGGGTGGTACAAGAATTGCTTAAGGTGTGATGAATTGTTTAGAAACACCTTCAATATCAATCTAGAACAGGTGAAGCGCGTTGGCGGCATTGTGGGACAGGCGGGCAGCTCAGGACCAGGTCCGGGACCAGGTGGAGGTGGAGGAGGAGGTGGAGGAGGAAGAGGAGGTGGAGGTGGTGGTGGTGGAGGAGGAGGAGGAGGAGGAGGAGGAGGTGGTGGTGGTGCTGGAGGTGGTGATGTTAGTTCTTGGGGTTCAGCAGGCAACGTAAGCACGCAAAAGCAAACAAAGACGAAGCGCAACACCAAAATAGCAAAAACAACAACAGAAGGAGGCATAAGAAGCTTTTTCACGCGCTCCAACAGTCGGGACAATGCAAGTCTAGATGGTTTCTTTGACAGCGACAACGATGGCTTCGACGAGCAGCTGCTGGCAGCTGCAGCTATAGCCGAATCAGCTTCTGTGACAACACCTCAGCTGGATGAGGACATTGCAGCCGCCTTTGCTGCCGATGATGATGCTGATTTTGAGGCGTTGCTGGCTGGAGCCAACAACAACAGTAATAATAGCAATAATGGTATGCCAGAAAATTTAGACAGTAGCCTGACTCAATGGATGCGAGAGGCTTACGAGGCCGAGGAGACGCCCATGCTGTGGGGCAGACAGGCCCGTGCGGCTGCCGAAGCACAGCCAACAGTAAAGCGGGCACGATTCATTGAAGCTTCTCCAGTTCAAGCTGCATCTGTGGTGCTTTGCAATGGCTGCCATCAGCCTGCACGTCAGCTTATTGTGCTGCGCGATGGACCCAACAAGGGTCGACATTACTACAAATGCCCCAAACCTAATGAGTGCAAATTCTTTCAGTGGGCCGAGGAGCAGCCAACAGCAGCAGTTCCCACAACACAATCCAGCAATTGGGACAAGGGAACAGTGCAGGAAGCCAACAGCTTCTACAGTTGGGGCACAGAAGCAGTTGTCAAGGCAGAAAGACGTAATTCGCAGGACATTCTCTCATGGGGCACAAAGGCCGCAGCGAAGCGAACTAACTCACAAAATGCCAATGATTCGAATTGGGGAAGTAGTGGAACTGTGAAACAAGAAAGAACCAATGATTCGAATTGGGGAAGTAGTGGAACTGTGAAACAAGAAAGAAGCAACACGACGGCAAACTTTGGATGGGGCACAAGAAGTGCTGCTCAACCAGCGACAACAGTCTCTCCGGGATCAAGTCGCAACAGTAACTCAGGCTGGGGTACAAAGTCAGCTACGGAACAAAATCCAAGCGTCCAGCTAACGAATGCACACAACAAAACCTCTAGTTGGAGTATAACTACTATAGCAGCTTCCAACTCCCAGAGCACACGCATTCAATCCAATTCCAGCAGCACAGTGACCATCACTCAACGACCCGCTACCGACGGCAACACAAAATGCAATTGCGATAAGCCCGCTAGCAGTCTAGTCGTGCGCAAGGAGGGACCGAATAAGGGACGTCCCTTCTTTGCGTGCGCTAATCGCGAGAAGTCCTGTAGGTTCTTTCAATGGGGCGACTCGAATGAGCTATCGGGTTAGTGGAATAATAATTAATTGTATGAATAAAAATAATAAATATTCTTTAAAACAGCCAGTTCTTCAAAGCCAGCTACGGGTGCCACTGCTACAGCTGGAAATCGGACACGGCGGTGCGGCCTATGTCGCGAGGAAGGACACACACGCCAAAAGTGTCCACGCAAACAGGATTTCGACTATTGAAACAACGAATTCCATATTTAGCTTTAATATATTTATTGGAGCGATCAACATATTATATATATATAACAATACATAGCGCAAAAACACATTTTGTATATATACCATATATATTTATCGTAAGTCATTCCATATACCTATATATATACACATATATATATATTTATTCATTCTGACTAAATCGCCACAGTTAAAGAAGTTATTAAATTAAAAGTTTGGACAGTGTGGCAAGCAGCAATCATAATTTCTGTACTTTCAAGAATTACATTTACCTTGGGATTGTGCTCCTATTGCCAACTGCAACTTTGGTCTGGATTCGCCACTTCAATGCTATTATTGGTGTCTAACCAAAAGAGATTTAGCTCTGATGCCTGGCGGTAGCAGCCTCTATTTTGTCCATTTATAAGTACAAGCTATGAGTATATTGAGACAGATCGGTGAGGTGCAGTGTATATACTTCATAGTCTTTATAATTGAAACTAAGATAAAATATGTATATAATGTACATCGTTGTTAAACTGAAGTTAGACTTGAAAAAGTCCCATCAAATGTTGAAAATTGTTTTATTTACATGTATTAAGGATATTCAATTGAATTAGATTAGACGAGAAAAATGAAATATAAATTTCACTCTAAACTTTTTACTAGAATTATCTTTGTTTTTAAATTGTCGTTATCAAATAAAAAAAAAATAAATAAATATTTAATGTAAATTTGTCAAAATTATATTTTAATTATTTCTAAAAATGACTGAAAAATATGTACATAATAAATTTTTAAAAATAAACTTTAAAAAAATATAATAATGAATTTGTTAAAGTAACTTTTTATTTTGGTTATTTTTAAAAGCCGAATTTTTGTAAATTTCTAAATATTTTCATTGATTCGCCATTTACAAATTCTCTTAAGTTTAAACTTAAATAATAACGAATTTGCTGAAAAAAAATATTAGCAGACCTTTAGTGCCTTATACGATATTTAAATACTAAACATGATATAGCTGCATATAAGTACAGTTATATACATATACATAGATCTTGTAATTTAATTATAATTATATGGAGACATGCCCATACATTGTTGTTTTATAGACATATTCGTTTCAGTTATCGATGTCGCTTCCTAATATCTAGTTATTTTTTGTATAATTTTTTGATACATATACATATATAAGTTGGATTTGCATAATATTAAAAATAAAAACACGTATATACGAAACATATAAAAGTCTAAGTACATTGGGAGAATAAATAGTTAGCAATACGTTAAACACATTTTTAACTACTCGCATGATTATTCAGATATTGAGATGCTAAAAATTAAAATAGATTTAAAATACATTTGACAGTTTTAAAAGCTTTGGAACACATTAAAAAAAAAACAGTTTGACAAACTTGTCGATCAAATTGTTTATAAGTTTAACTTTGAAGTATAAAGTAAAAGTTATACTTTGTAAAGTCCACGCATATATATCTATATATGTATAATACAGTACATTTATAAAAACTCGATACTTTTTGAGATGCTTTGTTAATGCAATTGGAACGCTAAATACGATATATTTATATATATATATATATATATATTATAAACACAGATTTGGGATTACTTAAGTTAATGGACGAACACTCAAACTAGTGACTGCGTTATTGAAATGCTTGCTTAATGGTATAATTTGCCCACATATGTATTAATTTGTTATTTAATGAAAACGTTGTTCAGTAATCTTTGTTGAGATATGTTTTAGTCCTTCTTTTCGAAGAGTCCAATTCCGAAATTTGTTCCCCAACAATTATTATTGAAATTCTTGAACTAAATGTTTACAGCTCGCTAGTTATGAAAATACTTTAAAATTTTCTTTCGTATTTTTCTTGACAAAAGTATAAATATATATCCAGTAGGTCCTCTGTTATTATATATCTTTCAAAATGACATAATATATCTATAATTTCTATGGCTTTTCACGTGAAATGTATTAAAGAGAATAAAGCATGAAACACCAAATTAACTATTGTTAAAGAATAATACGCATTTGGAGTTGTAACTTAGCCAAAAATTTCCATAATCTGTTTCTGCTATGGAATACTGCCATTAAACATGGAATCAACGAAATTTCACAAAACTTGAGGGACATTTAGCTTTTAACTCACTTATTGTAAATAACGAAAGGTTCAAATTTAGCTACATGTTCATAACTGATAGGCAAATTATACCACACTTTTGAGCTGTTATTGGAATGTGTGGGGTTGGCTGTTTAAGTTTTTAGATTTCCACCTCTGGCGTGAATTTGCGTCAGAAGTAAATCTCCTCCTCCTCGGGCTTGGCTCGCGGCGCCTGCCCCGAATGGCCCAAAGGAGCAGCCACACGCGCAGTTGCATTTGCATTCGGATTCGGATTGATGCGGCTGCTCGTGGGTGTTTGTGCCAGTCGCTGTTGCTGATCAGCTGCTGCTGCTCCTCCATATCCAGCGTATTGTCCAGTGGCATTTGGCGTTAAATTGGCAACCGGCGCTGCGACGGCCTGTTGTATGATGGCTGGCGAGCTGCCGGTGCGTGCATGCTGCGGCGTAGGCGTGGACATCTGTCGTTGCTTGTCCGCCAACTTCAGTGGAAACATTTGCTGCAGTCCGCCGGAAGCAGTTGTGGACATATTGGTAGATGTATTATTGAAGCTGGCGGATTTGTCGATACGCGTTCCGGATGACAACGATGATAGCTTCATGGGCAGTTTTTGTTTCACGAGCGCCGGGTTAGCTTTCGGTGCATTATTCGCGCTAAGCAAATGAACCGGCGGTGTCTTGCAGTTGGATCCGCTGCTCAACCACTTCTCCTTGCGTCTGTCGATGGTAGATGCGGTTGTTGTTGTTGGTGTTGCTGCAGTGGGCGTGTCCAGCTCGTGTGCCTCCTCTGGCAAGGCCACAGGTGCGAGGGCTGGCGTAAGCGTTGGCAGCGGAGTGCTGGGTGACAGCAAAAGGCCTTGACTGGATAACAGTTCCATTTTCCGATAGAGCTGCTCACGCTGCTGACGTATGTCCTCCTGTTCGGCTTTAATTTGTTGCTGCAGCTGCAGCTGCTGTGCTCGCATTTCGACCAACTCATCCATTTGCTGTTGCTTTTGCCGCAACCAAGCCGTCTTCTCTTCCTGCAATTTATCTTGCAAGTTGCGCAGCTCCTCCAGCTGATCCTTGTGCGTATAGGCAGATCCACCACCAGCCCCTGACCCACTTGCACCACCGGCGCTAGAGCCTCCACCAATACTGCTGTTCCTCGGCGATTCTCGATACAGAGCCAGTTGCAGTTGCAGGCTCTGTATGCAAGTCATTTGCTGTGAGATAATGCAGAGCAGCGTGTGCAAGTGATGCGACACTTGGAGCACCGCATAATTGTGCTCCTTGCTATTGGCGGGCAGCGTGCTGGCGTGCAGTTGCAGCTGCGTTGGTGCTGTTGCCGTCTCAACTTGTGCTTGAGTCTTCAGTTCACGTTTCTCCTCCAGCTCCTGTAGCCGGGGCGTCAGCTTCGCGTCCCGTCCTACAACCAGTTTACCCCTTTTCTCATCGAAGCCTGCAAAGGTTTCTGCACGTTTCGGCAATGTGGGCGACGCATAGAGAACACTTTGCTTTTCGCCTACGCTACTGACGGTGCGAGAGACGGGCAGCCCAGTTGCAGCACTATAAATGCTGGCTGCCAGCTGGCTAATATCCTGCACAGTGTTGAGAACGCGTCGCCAGAGTTCTGTGGTATCGCAGTCTGTGGCGACCAACTCCTTGTAGGAGCCAAAGGCGGCTAGGAAATTGGCTGCACTACCATTCGTGTTAGCTGTAGTGAGATCTTCGCCAAAAGGTTGCTGTTGCTTGAGCAGATTGAACTGTAACAACAGTTTCTCCTCAAGCAGTAACGCCTGCTCAATATCCTTTTGACGCATCTTCTCAATGATCTCACGCTTGTTTACACCGATGCGTAGCTTCTCCTCAGCCGTCAACGCTTCAGCCTCGATAACATCCGTGGCCGGACAATCGAGCACTGCCTGCCTGATGCTTTGTATCCAGGTCTGTTTGTCCTTTGGTGTTTGCACTTTGAGCTCGTACATTTCGGGAAAGTCGGGATTGGAGCTGATGATATAGATTCCACGCGATTCGGTACCCGCTTTCTCGCGTATTAGCAGCTTTTGCAACGGAACCACGCCCGCCTTATGCTCGGGCGTGAAGAACGTATACTTATTATGTGCCGAGTTCTCACTAAGAAAGCAAAGGCAGTCCGTGAGCACCACAACCAAAACCAACTGAGTCTTTGCTCGACCCTGCATCAACGTAGCCAAGCCATCAAATTTAAGTCGTCGCCGTGACTCTACTCCCAACTCGGTCTTGCGGAATGGTTTATTCTTATAAATTGCAAACGATTTTGCATCGACACGGGCATAAATTTCCAGTTGCCTTTCACGCAGTTCCTTCTCCGCCACACAGGCATCGACATCAACCAGAAGAGATTTCACTAAATTCAGCGCGTGCTGCAGTTTATCTGTTTCCAGTTTATTATCTCGAGCGCTTTTCAGTAACGGCTCAATCAGTAGAGGATATTTTGTCAAGCGCTGTGTGACAAACAATATACACTCTGGTATGCCCTTCTTTTTGAGCAAGGGATTCTGTAGGCAATGCTTATACCATTCTGCAAAGCTCGGCTCCGCGAGATATTGTTTGAACTGTTCCAAAGCACTACGATGGTTGGCACAGAATTCGCCGTAGGCCAAGCGCAGACACTGCGCCTGCTCCAGCGAGAAGAACTCGAGCAGTATGTCCGCAATGCTATCCACAAGGAGATGCTCACGTTGTTTCTGCCGCAGCTGACGCAGAAAGCATGTATGCAGCTCTGTGAGTTGCTGAAGCCGAGGAAACATGCTATGTGTATTAAGCCCCGGGAAATGCCGCTCCATACTCTCAACGAAGACTTTACGCATTACAATTAACGTTTGGCAGTGATGCTTTTCGGTCATGATGAACTCGTAAATGTGCTCCTGTCGCTTGATTTGGAGTTCCTTGAGAGTTTTCAGCTGCTCCTTGGGTACATTTGGAGTCCAGGAGTCGGGCTCCTGTAGAACAATGCCCAACACTGGATCAGTGCCCAAGTCCTGCGCTTCAATTGGCGGCTCATTAAGAAACTGCAGCTCGGCGGCACGTATCAACGGCTGTTGATCCTCTTGCTCCTGATGCATCTGAGGATGCTGCTGGTAATGCTGCTGGTGCAAAAACTCTGAGCCATCACAGTAGTCCTGACCTGCTGACATTTTTTTGCGTTCCATGTGCGTTTCCATATCGCTCAGCTGAGCGCCACCCACGAGCGACTTCGTCTTGGCCTTTGGTTTTTTTTTGCGAAAGAAAAGGGAGCCACGTTTTGGACGTTTCTCTACGGGATCATAAACCTCGATCTTAGCGTGTGAACGCAACAAAGTCTGATTCTCATCCTCGCTATCTGTAAGATGCCGCGAGATCGCTTTGATATCCTCTTTGGCAATGATTGACGAGGTTGAGATGCTCTTCTGCAATGGTATTCGGCTAATTATCTCCGTGGCTAGACTTCTCTTAGCCGCGATTCGCTCGAAATCTCGCGCCAGCTCCGCCTCATTCAATGAATGAGTTGAAATACCTGCGAATGAAAAAAATATGTAATATGTGAGCAAACGAAAATGTTAAATGAAAACCGAGTGAAATAACCCAAAAAAAGAGGTAAATGCGTCTAACTCTTGGACTCCGGTACCAGGCACAGATAACGAGCACTGTGAGGCTTTTGTGGAATTTCTTATCGTAATCGAAACCAAACACTGCTTACAGCTAGACCAATGGGGCATATTAGCGCATAAGAACCGGCTGTGACGCGTAAAATTTCCAAAATTAAATTAATTAACAATTGAATTAAAGATGAAAATATTTGTTATAAACCCCGATTTGTTAAATAAGATGAAGCTTTGAATTATTGCGATGTAAGCTTATTCGACTTTCTTATGCAAATGGTCTATATATTATTTTATTTGATTTTTTGTAAATCAAACGTTTTTTTTTTTTTACTTATATAATTGCTTTTAAAATTTCAGAAAATAGCTGAAATTATTATTATCGGAAAACTCTGCTGTAGCAAAGTCAGCTATCCTTAGTTCACAAATAATTCCGAAAATTATGATTCGATTATAAATTATAGTCGACAATTTTTATTATAGTCTACAATTTAGAATCAGAAACTGAACCCTGGCTAATGTTAGAAATATCATCACCATGAAACAGTAAATTTGAACATTTCTAAAATGAGTAAAGGATTCCATAGTACGCATATGACTCCTATAAGTCTATGCGAATAATATCCCCCTTCACTTTTAAATAAATAATTTTACAAAAGATAATAAAATAACCCATCGTTAAGTTTGTCCGATAAATTAGTTTATAGAGAAAACACGTTCTTACCGCCAGTGCTGTTCCTAGCGGAGCGCCGTCGTTGTTCGGTAACGCGTATGGTTTCTTGTTCCTCACTATCCAGGCTGGACAGGCTGACGCTCTTGTTGGTGCAATCCCCCGTAGCATTAGTATCATCTACCGCCGTCCAGGACTTCCGTCGATCCGTGTGCAGGAGTAGGCAATGCTGTGGCGCTGCCGACCACATGATGCCCATGTTGTTGATGCCAACGGCGCCGTTGGCGTTGGTGGCGCCTCCTGTATTGCTGAGATCTGGCAGCGAGGCGCTGAGTATCGCCGCATTGAGCAGGCCATAGCTATTGGCCAAACCATCCTGCTGATTGTGGCTGGAGGACGAGTTCTTCATCTGCTGTACCGTTTCACGTATATTTTGTAACTGACTCAACGTGTCCTCGAAGATGTTGTTGTATTTGGAAGCCGAGGCAGGACTATGCGGTGTCACATTAATTGTGGGTATCATGTTGTTGTTGTTGCCGTGGTGTGCTATGCTGTTAGTATTGTTGTTGTTATTGCCAGGGAGCGTCACGGCTGGGACAGGTGCATTAATAACAGGTATGCAATAGTTTTGGCTTTCCACTGTAACGCGAGGAGCAGAATGTACGACTTTCGTTGCTGGCGCAGCAGGTGCAGCTGACACGTCTCCCACTCCGTTACCGTTGCTGTTGCAATTGGAGTTCAGAAAATCGGTGACCACATCATTGTCGCTGTCATTGTCGTCGGCGTTGTTGCTGCTGCTGCTGGCGGCGACGACGACAGCGGGGGAAGCTGCAGTGGCAGCGGCGTTGGCAGCAACTGCAGCATTCTGCGTATTTTCCATACTATGTGTAACCTAGGTTTTGGTATTTTCTTTATTTGACTTTTTGGTATTTTCCTGACTATTTTACGTGTTCGGCTGTTTGTAGAAAAAGAAAGTTTAGTACGGAACGCCTACGCACACACACAACCACATTTCACACACCCACAAACACAAGCAACTCTGCAGTTTTGCATTGTTTTTTTTTCGACTATTATATATATTTGACTATTATTGATTTACTCACGCACACATTTAGAACCACATCGACTCACCCGCCTTGTTGCGCGTTCTAATTGTTGCGCCTTTACCAAGCAAGGACGAACACAACTTTAACAGCGTCTCAGCACCGTCCTTGTACAACAAATACAGAAAACAAGTGGAATAATACAACGGCCACAACAACAACAACAACAAGAACAACAAAACAGCAGTACACACAATGGTAGGCTATATACGGTATTTCGAGCGGAAAGTTATTGTGACGCTTTTGTTGCGTTTGATTTTTAAATTTAAAAGAATTTATATTTAATTAAATTTACTGAGACACACATTTTCGCTGGTATAGAGTCGCTTGGAATGAATCCGCTCAAACGACTCAGTTAACGAAACAAAATGAACTAGTGTAAAACGGTCAGCTCATCTAGTTCATTTTCCTATTTCGGACTTAACAGAATGTACGACTGTTATTGATAGCGTGTTATTAAAACAATGTGCCATTGATTTTATCTTACCAATACAAATTATAGACTTTAAGAAGCATCAATAATTATCCCAACATTAAGAAATAAACATATATTTAGAAAAAGTTCTGACGATTAAAATTTAAATTGTTCAGCTGTTATAGTAGCATTAACAGAAAAATACCACACAACGAATGATATTGAACAGTACGAATTTAAACGTTACTCTACACTAAGCGAGCGACAATTGCAAGCGAGAAGAGGCAATAAGAAGAAAGAAGAATATATTTTTTAGCTAGTTTATAAATTGGCAAATTTTTGGTTTAATATATATATTTACATTCAGTGGTTATCATTTAAGCTTCAATCTAGCAGCCAGTCATGCAGGTGAGTCTTGTAACGTGCAGGCAGAATTTCGTAAATTGCAGCGAACTGTCGATAAAGAAACGTTGGCAAAAGGGACACGCAATCAAATTTTGTTTATGTTCTTTTTCCCTTTTTATTTTATTTTACTTTACTCCATTTTCTAGTGGACGGTGATGTTCGCGCTGCTCGCCAGCAGCAGCGTCGTCGTCATTGTTGATTGCTTTTATGTGCCCGGCGTGGCACCCGTTGAGTTTGTGCGTGGACAAAAAATCGATGTTAAAGCGGTCAAAATGACCAGCAGCCGAACCCAGCTTCCTTATCAGTATTATTCACTACGCTTCTGTTATCCCAAGAATGGAACTCTAATCTTCAAATCAGAGAATCTGGGTGAAGTTCTGCGCGGTGATCGCATTGTAAACACACCCTACGAGGTTCAAATGGCCGAGGATGTGAATTGTAAACTGCTATGCAACAAAAAAGATTTACCTATGACCTGGAGCAAGGAGGATTCGGCGATGGTCGCTGAACGCATACAGCATGAGTATTTTGTACATTTGTTAGTTGACAATTTGCCAGTGGCGACACGCATTGTCAGTGCCACGAATCCCGCTGAAGTGACGTATGAGCATGGTTATCGGTTGGGACAAGTGGATGGCGATAAGATGTACATTAACAACCATCTGAAGTTCATACTCTCCTATCACATGTACACGAAGGATAAATACCGTGTGGTTGGGTTTGAAGTGATAACTGGGTCCGTTAGCCACAAGGAGCTCAAGTTTGAGGGTGATAGCTGCAATTTCCCTGACAGTCCGAGTCCACAACTCGTTAATCCATCGGGCGAGACGCAGCTATACTTCACGTACTCTGTTGTTTGGAAGGAGTCCAAGGTTAGCTGGGCCTCACGCTGGGACATTTATTTGGGCATGCGCGATGTACAAATCCATTGGTTCAGCATCATTAATTCGCTGGTCGTTGTCTTCTTCTTATCTGGCATACTCACCATGATCATGATACGCACATTGCGGCGGGATATTGCTCGCTATAATACGGATGATAATATCGAGGATACGCTTGAGGAGACCGGCTGGAAGCTGGTCCATGGCGATGTGTTTCGGCCTCCCAAGAACACGCGCCTCTTCTCTGCTATCATTGGCAGTGGCATCCAAATCTTTTTCATGGCCATGATAACTATATTCTTTGCAATGCTGGGCATGCTGTCGCCGTCGTCACGTGGTGCGCTCATGACGTCCGGAATTTTTATGTACGTGTTCATGGGGACCATTGCAGGCTACTATGCGGCGCGTCTCTATAAAACGATGAAGGGACGGGAGTGGAAACGGGCCGCCTTCCTAACTGCTACACTCTATCCAGGCATTGTCTTTGGGTGAGTTAAATCATTAGTTTACAAGTTAAAAATGTAGTTATATGTATATTTTCTCATTCTCATACAGCACGGGATTCATTTTGAACTTCTTCATTTGGGATAAGTCCTCGAGCGGCGCTGTGCCTTTTACCACAATGATATCTCTGTTGTTGCTATGGTTCGGCATATCTGTGCCGCTCGTTTATCTGGGATTCTATCTGGGCTATCGCAAGCAGCCATATCAGCATCCTGTACGAACGAATATGATACCACGACAAGTGCCCACACAGCATTGGTACATGAATGTAGCCTTGAGGTCAGTTAGAAATTCCTTGCTCCCATTGATAAGCGTTACTAATCTTTTCTCGTTTATAGCACCTTAATGGCTGGTATCTTGCCATTTGGAGCCGTATTCATCGAACTGTTCTTTGTTTTTACGGCAATTTGGCAGAATCAATTTTATTATTTATTTGGTTTTCTGTTTTTGGTGTTTTGCATTCTAGTTGTCAGCTGCGGTCAGATCTCCATAGTTATGACCTACTTTCAGCTGTGTGGCGAAGTATATGCTATACAAAATGATTAACTGCATATGTTATTAACTTTATTGTCTTGCAGGATTATCGGTGGTGGTGGCGCAGTTTCATTGTCTCTGGTGGCTCGGCTGTGTATGTGCTATTCTATAGCATATTTTACTTTTTTACCAAGCTGGAGATTACAGAATTTATACCTACGCTGCTTTATTTGGGCTACACAGGTGCGTTTTACTTGTATATACAATGTTGCTATTTGTTAATTTGTTTTTCTTTTTTATTAGGCTTAATGGTGCTCACATTTTGGTTATTGACAGGCTCTATTGGCTTCTTTGCTGCCTATGTTTTCATATTAAAAATTTATGGTGCCGTGAAAATAGATTAATGCACCATCCACATTTTGGCAAGCAATGCTGTACACCAAACTATCCCTGCAATATCATTTGATCGTAATACTTATTACCTATAATATAATATTTATATGCATAATATATATATATATATATATATATATATATATATTATGAAAGAGTCTACAAGGAAAGGCCATGTGTAAAATCTTGTTTAAGCTATTTAGCCCTCAACTCTCTTAACTAAGTGTGCTATAAGTTTACTTTATGCCTGCTGCTGCGCTGCTTTAATTAACGACAAAAACACCGATTGAGAATCTTTACTAAGAGTTACGGGCGTCGCTCAATTTTCGAGTGCATTGCATTAGGTTACATTCTATAAACGCCTAATTTATATATGTATTGTAAAAAAACAAAACCCTAATCGTAAGCTAAAACCAACAAAAAATCTAATAAATGTAAGCTAAGTATAGATGGCGACCAAGTGATTCAAATAAAATTATTTAACTAAGAAATTGCTAAGGTAATGAGAATATTCTCTTGAAAGATGGCCACTATCCACAACCACACAAAAAGAAGCCTCACCTCTTCAAACAACTCCTAAATAACAGTCACATATCACCCTAATTATAATTTATATTGTAAGAGCCTAGAGACAGCTGGCTAAATAGATAATTGGAAATAGTAAAAAAAAAAATTTGTTCTGTTAGCTCGAAAAAATGATCATAATGAATTATATGTTATTCGATATATACAATATTTTATGAAAGTAAAATTTTCTTGCTAACACTATAGTTGATGGTCACACATACTAACCCTTTTATTCAGACTTTAGAGAAGTTTATATGTTTAGTTATTTGTGGCATGACCAAACTTTGATATAATCTAGCTAATATAAATTAAAGCAACAGCTGCACTGACATGTGCGCAGTTTCTGTAGAAAGCTTTCCAGCCATGTATAATATACACTTTATAATATATAAAGTCTTGACAGTCGCTTAGAATACGCCAAAGTAGTCGGTTGTGTACATTTGTGAGGTGTGACAAAAGGGATAAAAATGTTTAAAATCATTTTATTAATGTGTCTGGGTTTTGTTGCCTTTCAACAAGCATTAGCATTCTTACAAAGCACTAAATATCACAGAGTGAGTCGAAGTTCTCACATGCAGTTTCAATAGTTTATACATATATATTCCATTTTAATAGCCACACGATTCTTCAGATAAACGAAGTATCGTTGGGAATATCAGCTATGCGTTGTACGGCATGGCTACAACTCTATTTCCACGTTGGTCGCCTGAGGAAGATCGAATGACATAATGGATATATAAATGTTTATATAAATATAGATATGAATTTATTTACTTTGATTTTTAATTAATTGTTAATTTATTTAAGCTTTTCTTTCATTTTTTTAGTATTTTACACAGAGATGATTTTAAAACTAAGCTATAAAATATCTGTGGATCGTATCGTATCGAATCGTATACACATGTACGCTAACTATATGAGGTTAATGCTAATTTAGTTTAGTTTATTTAATGCACAATTTAACATTTAGCTTGGGGACGACACGAACCTCATTCTCAATGTGAGCATTTATCTTAGTTTTCCTTGTACAACACTACATATTTATATATATATATATGTGTATATATATATATATATATATATATATTTTTTTTTTTTTATAATTTTGTGTTTCGATATTGCGCTAATTATGGGGATAGTAACTTAAAGTATACACTTATTATCCTGACTTTTCTGCTTACTTTGTGGACGATCTCATTTGATGGTGTACGAATCGGTTTACCTCAGCGGGTTCCGATTCCTCAAACGCTAGCGATTCCGTTTGGTCTTACGACTGACATTTCCTTCGATGATGATCTGAATAGACATAGTAAAGCATCAAAGATTTAATTAAAAATTTACACAATCATTTCAATTTTCTTAGTGTTTTCTTCTTAGGCAGAACCAAATTATAGGGACACTTAAATTGCTGTGGGCGTGGGTTGCAGCTTAATTAATATTATCGCTATTAATAACATATATGCATGTACCTGTAGGATCTGGCTAGCCTCGAAGCAGGTGCCAGGAAGCAGTATGACTGGAGAGCTGACATTGCCAGCCTCCACGCACAGCATGTTGGGAAACTCATCATCGCCAAAGTCGCTCATTTCTCGCGATCGATCGATCCACGGATTCCAAATAACTGCAAGAAATCATATACAAACGACAACTTGTTAGCATAATATACCTCAATGGACATTTTCGCCTTTTCCATGCTGTATTCAAATACACATATTTATTTGATAGACTGGCAGGAACTAGTATTAAATATGATGAGATGACAACGAACTTTCCTGCAGCTTACAGAAATAAATAGAAATACAGCATTGGCATATTTGAGCTCATTTATTTACTTTTAGTAAATATGCGCTTGCGAGAGCTCTACGGAAGTAACAGACAGAAACCGAAAAAATGAGACGTGAGAAACACACAAAGAATTGAGACTGGTCTTTGGTTTTTCCTACTGAGTCGTTTAAAAATGCACATTAACATTGTAGATCTGTGATATCGAGCAATCGTAGTTCTGATAGTTCTAACTTATCTCACCTGTATCTGGGAAATTGTATTTGTGAAGCCTCATCTTACGCCCGGATACCACATTCGTTATCACATGCTCCTGTGGCGTATGCTGATAGATGCGATCTGTCCACTCGTTAACGGTGACAACCTCGCGACCCTCCTGAAGTTAGTACAGGATATACAACGTTAAATGTCTTATCATCGTATCATCGATAAGAAGTCTGCTACAGCTTTACCTGATATAGAGCTCCCTCGCGTGTTTTATCTATAAAATGACAGCCTTGCAGTCCAGTTATTTGACAGCGTCGCACATCTGGAACTTTTAGATAGGTGTGCAGCAGCATATTGAATGTAAAACTAAGATCTTTGCTAGGATTATAGACGCCGATGTGAAAGTGTAGCTCTTTTTCACGCAGTATCAAGCGATAGGTGATGCGAAATCTGTGCATAGAGCAAAATGAATCAACTTCAATTGACAGATTTGTCAGATACCTACTGATAGTTCCATATAGAGCGTGTAAACTCATTGTCCATCAACGAAAATATTGCCTCCACATCGCCATTGTGCAATCGTTCTGGGGCTCGATCCAAGTGCCAACGTGTAATTCTTGCAAAGCCATGCTGAGGTCCAAAGGACCAGGGTCCGAATTGAGCTATAATTTGGAGTGATTTTATATTTTAGATGATATGATTGAGTGTGCATGTACTTACGAAAGACAAAGGGTATACCCCCGCGTATAGCCTTTTTGCCATCAAACGATGCCAACTTACTGAAAGTGGAACAAATAATATGTGTTATAAAATTAAAAAGTAATAATTTTGGTTTAAAATTAAAAAGTAATATTTATTTTTACTAGATAGCAGTACGACCCAGAAGGCGTAAGAGGAACTGAATTGAATTTGAATTTGAATTACCGAATTTTTTTAAGGCTAGTTCGTTTACCACGGCCCCAACTGAGCTATATATCTAGTAATTGTTTAGTAATCAATATAAGTCTTAAATTCATCTAGCTTTAATACAGTTGAAATAATATAGTTGAAATAAACCAATAGCCCTTTATCATTTGGTCAATGTGAAGCCAATCCAAGTTCTACATATATGTATATTATGAACAGTATCAATTAATTGATGAATTTATAGATTTCTATTCCATTTAAAAACTTCAATTCAATTGCCAAACTTATGAACTAAAGCTTTACTAATTTTGTTTTTAGTTTAATGTATGTTATCCGTTGCACAGATATCCGAGCATTTCAGAGCTGGCAAAACATCTTTGAAGAGTTGTGGCATAAAAACGCGCGCAGACATTCAGAAATTTCAGAATCTCTTGCTTGAGCTGCGGATGGACGAAAAAAAGTGTCTGGAAATTGGCGTTTGGCTGGCAACTTTTTGCCCAATGATTCAGTTGGCCCTTTTATGTTTTTTTGCGTGCGCTAATTTGCCGACGCATCCATCAACTGGGTTGCCCCTGCGACTTGTGTGCGCCAAGAACCTGAAGAGGCAATTGTGTCATTAATATTGTCAGGGTGTTGGCCGCGCAACCTGAAGCGGATCAGTTTTGTACAGCATTTTGTGGAATTCAAGCAAGTGGCATTTATTGTGGCAACTCTTTAAGCATTAGCTACTGCTTTGATTTCTGTTTTAATTTACTCTCCCCTCTACTCACACACTCCTTTCTCTTTCTGCCTGCCTCCTCCGTTCCCCTTACTCTATCTGTATCTATCTCTCTGTCTCTCTCTCTCTCTCTCTCTTTCTCTCTCTGTATCCATCTTTGTCTATATCTATATTTCCGTTGCCAGTTATTGCCATACGTAGAGCTCCTTTTGGCCGCACGCCCGAAAAAAGTGTCCCTGGTTTTTTTTTTTAGCACTAAACTCAACTTTAACTCAACTCTCAGCGGTTTTTCTGTGAGTTCTTCACCGCTGTTGCTGGGTTTCCAAATGCCAATGAGCAAAACAAAAAACAAAACTGTGATACAAACAAAAATTAACAAAAAAAAAGTCGACGCAATGTGTAACGAACATTCGGACAAACAGACGAAAATGTTGAGAAAAACTTGACAGCTAAGTAAAGAAAATGTTGCGTTGCAAAAACATGGCAATTCCACTGTCCCACTGTCACTATACCCTGTAAATAGTTTGGAGAAAGTATTTCGTATTTCTTTGGCCCCAAATTCAAAAAATTTCAAACAAAACAGTGCTTTCATAAGTAGAATAAAAATTATACTACAATCAAGCATTTATATAGAATACGCAATTGTCGATATCAAACGCTGATTCATATATCCCAGTCAGAGTAAAATGCCCCTTGACCTGATATGTATAAGGTATTTAAAAAGTGGCCAGCCTCAGTAGCATCTGCTGCCAAGACCCGTGAGACCGCCAAGACGCCACAATCCGACATTTTGGGCCACTGTGCAAGCGGATGCACAGTGTACATAGCACATCATGTAGTCGTAGTCGGGATTTATCGATCTAGATGCCGCGCCAAAAAACTCCATTCATAAAAACCAGCACATTGTTTTCCTTGTTGTTGTTTTTGCTCGCTATTATCGTTGGATAGAGTAGGATAGCGCACGCAGCAAGAAAGCGGCCCTCAGAGCTGCCCATGCCGCAGATTACGACTTGTGCATGTGCAGCACGCGCTCTCTCCGGCAAACTCTTGCTCGCTCTCGCTTGCTCGCGTTCTCTCATGCTGTGGCGCTCTGGCCTCTCTTTGGTCGGGTTTTGTGCATCTCTTTTTGGTTCGTTTTATGTTTTTGTCGTCGTGTATCAAGCGAAAACATTGGCCGCCAAACGGAATGACTAAAGCTGCCCAACTCCCATACGCTTCTGTTCATACTGCAGGGCATCCTTTGTGGCTAGCTTGCGTCCAAGTGTACGTGTGCGTGTGCGTGTGCGTGTGCGTGTGCGTGTGCGTGTGCGTGTGCGCGTGTGTTGGTGTTGGTTTGCGTTCGTCTGTTGAAAACTTTTGTCCAACACTTTTTTGGTTGCTCACCGTTAGTTACCGTAGACTTGCGTAAGTTGCTTCAACTTCAAACGGTTGACTGTGCGCTCTGAGCTTAAAGCGGCCACGGCGGCGTATGGGTAATATTAAAAAAGCTTACCTAACGAACAACTGCTCCTGATTATTAACACGCCAGGACACAACAGTGGCACCTATTAATAGATATATTTATTATTTCCATTTTATTCATTAATAATTATCAATACCTACAAATATAATAACATAATGAATTATATATATAATAATAATATTATTATTATGTTAAAGCCTTAGTTCGACCGCAATTTTAATTCATTATTTTAAATAATTAAATTTTATAAAATATTATGAAAATGATTGCAAATCTTGGTTCCTAAATATTTTACAGTATCCATTTGAAAATATGTTAGCCGTTCACTTACACTCACAAATAAAGATTTCTGCTTTATTTTCGCATTGACATTGTAAGTTTTGCTTTTGCTTCAGCTAATATCGTTTGAGCACTGCTAAAAGATTCGCACGGTTTTTACCGAATTACATTAATTAATAAATTACTCATATGTAAATTACAAGCTGAATTAAATTGCTGCCAACTATGACGCACACAAGTACAAACACACGCACACTCGCCTAACCCACTAAGCCCCAGATAGACGGAACGAGAGAGAGAGAGGCTCCAGCTTCAATAGCCATTCGACTATTGGGTGGGTGCAACACAGCTGCGTGTGGGTGTAAATGTGTGTGTATATGTGTGTGTATATATGTGTGTATATGTGTGTGTGTGAGTGTGTATGTTGGTGCCTGTTTTTAGCCGAAAGCCTGACTCCGTCTAAGCTACATTTAACGCTGCAGAATTCGAGTTGCAGAAAAAAATGATGTAAAACGATTTATATATACATATATATATATATATAAAGCAAGCGGAAATCAAAAGTCTAGCATAAAGTTTAAAGTTTGACTTGACTTGGTAAAAAAAACCTTGCTGCCAGTTGGATCGCATTTTGTGGTGGAATAAGTGAGTCTGGCCGCGGCTCAAAAACCGCGTCACAAAACGCAACGTGGGCAGAGCGAACGAGTCGTCGTAATTGTTGAAAGTGCGCTTTGTACATAGACATATGTATGTACCTATACATGTACATATATAAACATATACTATACCGCCTAATCGAAATGTGCTGCGAGTAGGTGACAGACATGACGATCATTCAGCATAGGCAAAGAGAAAGAGAGAGAGACAGAGTGAGGAGTGGATAGTGGGGGGAGAGAAGAGGGGTAGTGGAGCATAGATAGATCATTGTAACAATGCTGATAAGATAGTAGGGCGAACACTTGAGCGGGCTACGCTGTCTACTTTAGAATGATAAAAAGAAAAGTTAATGCATGCTATTTGCAAGGTTAACTAGGTTAACAATATAGGTGTATACTGGGCAAAAAGGAATGCAGTAATGCTAAAATGAACCATTTGCCCAGCTTTTAGGTGAAAAGTTTTCATTTACTGAAATATACTGCAATACTGGTTAATTAGAGCTGTAAATTAAAATGTAGTTCAATGGTATCTTAAGCAAAACCCAACATTTTCTCGCTGTGTATTTAAGCTCTGATAACCTCTATGGGTTGCATAAATTGTTGACGCAGCTCAACTATATGAAATGAAAGTCCATAAAGCGATTAACAAAAACAAAATAAATAAGTTATACAAAAATATTATTGCTAATCATGCGCTAAAAATAACGCCAACGAATTTTTTAAAGAGCTCCGAAGCACCGAAAAACTGTAGATATATTAATTGCGAGTTGTTGTTGTATTGTTTTGGTAAATTATGATTAATTATACACTCACACAAACTTACCATGCAAGTTGATTGTGCATGTCGTATTATTTCCTCGATCCAACACAACAACACTAGTGGCTGCCACGGCAGCCGCTGTCGTGGCCATTTTGTTTATGCGTAACGGTTCTTTAAGCTCGGCTAATCTACCTTTCTATTGGTTGAAACTGAAGCGCCCTCTATGGTCGATCACAATTCTAGCTCGAGCCTCGAGGTATATCTTTTACAAAAAGGAACTTTGTGTGTGTGTGTGTGTGTAATATTTAGATTTTATGAAGCTATTGAACACAAAATACAATGCTCATTTTAAACCTCAAAATTGTAGCTGTTATTGTTATTTATTTTCATATAACATCTAAGATGATTGCGAGAAAATTATTCTGCAAAGTAATCCAGAGCCAACGTTGCTCACGCACACTAGCAAAATACATGCAAAAGGCGGCCTCAAAAACGCGAACATTCACATATACATGCAGAGCGCAGCTTGAGTTTTTGTCAATGAATAAATACGTAAAGAAAAAACTCGTGCAAAAAACGTTAAGACTTAAAGTGCCACAGACCGCACATACGATGTTGAGCATTCAACCGCCCGAATGAAACTAAAAGCTTAAAACACACACAGCTGATGCGGCATGGCGCAAAGTCGACATTTGAAACTTTAAAAGCTTAAGTTTACCAGCTGATTGTAAGGAGCTAGTTTTTTTATATCGATAGCAAATTAACATCGTTGATAAAACACTATCGACCAGTCGTCGCTAAGTTGTTTTTGTACATCACTATCAGAATATTGCTTCTTCTTTAATTCGTGAATCTTTTTTGGATAATAAAATAAAAAAAACGATTTTTATTACGACAATCATATAATGTCCATAAAAATGCCGAAATTTTATAAAATCGAGATTAATCGTACCGAATGGGAGATTCCTGAAACGTACCAAAATCTTCAAGCTGTTGGACAGGGTGCCTACGGCCAAGTGTGCAAGGCCCTTGTGCGGGGTACCTCGACAAAGGTGGCTATTAAGAAATTAGCCCGTCCTTTTCAGTCGGCAGTGCATGCAAAGCGCACCTACCGTGAACTATGTCTGCTAAAGCACATGGATCACGAGAATGTAATTGGACTGCTGGATGTCTTCCACCCCGGCCAGCCAGCCGATTCGTTAGATCAATTCCAGCAGGTCTACATGGTGACGCACCTAATGGACGCCGATCTAAATAATATAATACGCACGCAAAAGCTATCGGATGAGCATGTGCAATTTTTAGTATATCAGATATTGCGAGGATTAAAGTATATTCACAGCGCTGGTGTCATTCACCGTGATCTAAAGCCCTCCAATTTAGCTGTAAACGAGGACTGCGAGCTGCGCATCTTAGATTTTGGACTGGCCCGACCCGCCGAGAGCGAAATGACGGGATATGTGGCAACGCGGTGGTACCGGGCACCCGAAATCATGCTTAACTGGATGCACTACAATCAGACAGTGGACATTTGGTCTGTTGGCTGCATTATGGCTGAACTCTTAACGGGACGCACTCTTTTCCCAGGCACAGATCACATACACCAGCTGAATCTAATCATGGAAGTATTGGGCACTCCGAATGATGAATTTATGAACAAGATCTCGTCGGAGAGCGCACGGACTTATATACGATCGTTGCCCGTGATGCCGCGTCGCAATTTCCGTGACGTTTTCCGAGGTGCAAATCCACTGGCCATTGAATTGTTAGAGAAGATGTTGGAATTGGATGCGGAGAAGCGTATTACAGCTGAACAGGCACTTGAACATCCGTATATGGAGAAATGGCACGATCCCAGTGATGAGGCCACATCAACGCTCTACGATCAAAGTTTTGAAGAGGATGAAAATACTGTAGAGAAATGGAAGGAGATGGTGTTCACCGAAGTACGACGCTTTAAGCCGCCACAAGCATTTGCCGACCTCTTATCGCAAGCTCAATAACAATGAACGAAAAATGAACGAGATGCTATAAATGTAGTTGTTTAGTTAATCAAGAGTCATCTGCAAGTTGTATTCATAAAATTTCATCGTAATTGTTACTAAAACGACAGTCGTCACAGCCTTAATATCCAGTTCAACTTTTTTGGTGTTGGTGTTTAACTATGTATGTAAATGTATGATGTATATATACTATGTGTCCTCAGTGAAAGGTCCGTTGAGCTTGCTTGAAACAAAACTTGACTACAAACCCTCTTTCAATGCTTATACATGCCTGTGTTGTTAAACGTAAATGTACGTATATTTATGTACACATTTTCAAAGTTTAGTCTATAGATGATATAGCCATAGAGATGATATAGCCATTATATGAATAAAGAGAATGCTATTGTATTTACAACAGCTCAATCAACAAAACCAAATGTAAAAGGGCTTTTTTAACAACATCAACCGACATTGTTCAGCTTTTAAAATCTAGGATCTGCGATTCTGCTTTTATAATAGTAGATCCTCTAGATAACGCTCGAACTCTTGTTCTCTTGATGGTTGTTCCTTGCCTAGATCCAGTTGCTTGCTCCAAATCTGTTCGCTTACATTGCTTGTGGCGTGTTGATCTTCCACTAGCTCTTCGTCCTCCTTTGACAGATCTACGAGCTCTTGTTCGTTCTCTTCAGTTACTTTTCGTCTTTTTTTCTTACGCTCTGTATTGCGCTCCTCTTTCTCTCTGCGACGCTGGCGCTTATGCTCCTTTTTCTTAGTTCGATAGTTAAGTTGTTCCGTATGCACAGGACAAAGGCGCAACTGCAAATTATGTGCATTAATAGTCAGCTCAACAAAGAAAGCGAACACACACTAAAGGTATTGAATGACCTAGATAATTTAGATTATATTCACCTACCTTGACTAGAGCATTTTGTGCAGCGCCTTGTTCAACATACTTAAAATTGACCTCCCAACTGCGCAGACCTTCGCGTTCGCCGCAGTGACGACTGCCACATTGAAATTGACCCAAGCCGGAGACCACTTCTTCTTCTGTGCGCCAGCGTAAGGCGATCTTATTCTCCTTATAACGAGTGAGATCGGCTATGCAATACTCTTTGAATAGCTTTCGATAATAGCGTAAGGCCAAACGCTTCTCCCAGCTTAATGTGCCAATGTCGGCTGTATTCTCCTCGTCCCAAAGGAAGCGATGATTTTCACGAATAACATCAATATCCCGCTTATGCTTGCGTGATTCACCTTCGACAGCAGACGGCAGCACGTAATTATTAAGAATATAACTGTGACGTTCTTTGTCTGTAAATTTATCCAAATTGATAGGAAATATTGATTTGCTGCTCATTTTGCCAAAAAAGTTCCCTGTCGGCAAAACCCAAACGAAATATCGATAATATGTGAAAACGATTTATATGTAAACAAAATTCCGGTTCCATACAATGTATGTACCATCACTAACCATACAACAAGTTAGGGGGGTTCTAAAGTCAAAAAATAAGTGAGCACATTAATTTGTTCCAGTTGTCCAGTCTATGTGTTGTATGGTTAGTGCCATACTACACATAGATTGGACAACTAGAACAAACTTTTTTCAGGAACCAGATTTGGATTGTTTTGTATGGTTAGTGGCCAAAGTGAGCCATATTGAAGGAACTAGCTCAGTGGTTCAGTTCAGTGAGCCATTCATTTTAGCTCACATGAGCTACCCAACTCTAGTCCCTATCTCTCTCTCTCTCTCTCTCTCTCAGATACATACGACGAAGTAATGACGCCATAATTTGCAAGGAAAAAAAAAAAAAAATAATAATAATGGCTTGTAGTCGTTTATTATTTTGGCCATTTTGGTGGAAGAATTGTCTTTATCTAAAATATAGCTGGAAACTTCTAGTCGCTATCTGCACAATTTTGGTTGGCTTTCAATGGATGTATTTGCATTTATCAAATACGACAACTGCCAATGAAATGGAAAAATTCGAAATAAAAGATTATGTGAGCACTCTATTATTACTCTATACAGCGATCTCTTTCTCTGTCAGTGACTCATGATTGCACGTATAACAATAATCTCCTGTGTAATTCTTTCCTCAAACCTTATTTGGTCATGTACGCCACTTAGAACCTTTCTCAACATTCGGCCCGTGGCAGCACCGATTGCATATAGCGCTGTAGACCACGGCAGGCGATAAACTAGGGCGTGGCGAAACCTTGAGCAGGGAGTGGGCGATGTCCGCCAAACAGATGTGACACTTGGCATCCAGCACCTCGGTGGGCTTGCTGTCATTAGCCGACAGTTTCTTGGCCAGATCGTTAAGGCGTGTCGTTGGCTTGGTCAGGAAGTCAGCTACCACGGAGAGTAGACGTCGGTATTCAGTGCGTATCATCTCCGAATCTTCAGCAGGGTCCATCATATTCTTAGTGCGCGGATCTGTGGCATATTTCGTGTGTGATTCCTCATCGAAGTCCATGCCGGGCGAGCAATGTGGACAGCACCTGCAGTTGCGCTCAGTGTTCGCAAAAACTACTCCGTAGCAGCAGCAGCAATGCAAATATGACTATGCTCTGGCTACCGCTCTCGTTTATGACGGGAGACGTAGTTCGTTCGCCTATGGCTCTGTTATGGCTCCCGTCTATGGAGTAGTGTAGCATTTTCAAACGCTGGTTGCGCTGCGGCGAGCCTTTGTGCTCCGGGTTAAGAAACCCTGAACCCATTGAAAATGGGAATTCAGGGTATAATGGTTTTGTGAAAATGTATGTAACAGGCAGAACGAGACGTCGCAGACCCCATAAAGTATATATATTCTTCTACACCGTTTTAGCTAGAGACTTCAACTTTATATATTTAGATTGAAATTATGGACACACAGATTTTGTAGTTTTCAGAGCCTTCTTACTTGTTATATTCTAGGAGGCCCTTCTGCGTTATTTTCCTGGAAATGATTACGATTCGGTATACTATGCGCCCATTACTGAAAATACTAGACGTTTAATGGATCTTGTCAGAAATGAACTAGGAATTCAATATGAACGTACGATTTTAATATATATACATATGAAATGAATGAAAGCAATGACAAAGACATTATTCCTATTGCAGGTATTCACGAGTACAACAATAGTGCGGAAATGCAATCGGATATGGAGCAGCAATGCAGAGGCAGCTGTTTTGCCATACATTTTCAGTCATTGCCAGATTTTGGAATTGGCTCCAGCATAAAATATAGCCTGTCATCAAATCAGATTCGCAGTTCCCCAAAGAAACGTTTTGTAAACGATGACGAAATTAATCACCAAAAGAGTACGTATATAGTTAAATGCTGGATATACATATGTACGTACATAATACTTATTTGTCCTCCCTCTCATAGATGATGATGAATATATACGTGAAGGGTTTTTCACACTACAGCATGTTATTGATCGCCAGTATATGCGCTACCAACAAATTGCTCCCAGATATGAACTACTGGTGAATGTTATTCCTAATCTGGAGCGTGGCACATCCAACAGCTATCGTTTGGTCAATTTCGGCACACTATTTATCATATTATTCAACATTATTCTGCTGTGCACATTTCTGATACCTTTTGTCGAAGAGAAACAGAATGGCATCAAAGAATTTCTCAATCTAGTTACGCCCATGAGCTTTTTGAATGGTCTTAGCTTTTTCATTTTACGTATTTTATTGTATGGATTTTTTCTGGTAATCAACTTGATTATCGCATGGCATTATGGCGCCCTAGGATCCATTCATTTTACATATATATTTATCTTACATTTCTTATACATTATTGCAAACATGTCTTATTGCTATTTAATATCCGTCTGCTTTTTTTCAGGTAAGTTGTATTATTTTCTCCTTATATACAAATGTAGATATTTTTTGTTTTGTGACAGTTTTTTATGCGAAAATGGGTGGACTTATCTTACTTATAATACCCTACGTATTTAGTATTGTAAGAGGTTGGATAACAAATTTGGCATATTTATTATTTTGCACAAACACATTTCTGGAAGGCCTTAATGTATTGCAGACCTTCTGTAACAAACGTAAGTTCAAAGAGATTTATTTAAAACTTGTATTCAACTTACATTTGCAATACTTGGCAGATCGCAGTTTTGAATTCTCTGATTTGACTCGAGTTATAAAGGAGGACTTTAGCACCATCTTGACAATTTATTTAACGCTTATCTGTCAGACCATTCTCTACGCTTTGCTATACAACTACTTGGCGTGCGTGTTTCCCGGACCTGGCGGCCTGAAGCGCCCCTTTCTCTTCTTCTTAAATGTAAATATGTGATATTATTTGAAATTAAGTATAGCAATTTCATTTCTTCTCAGCCGGACACATATAAGAAGCGAGAGCGCAATGAATATACGACCGCACCGCGTGGCACAGTTGCGATAATTATAAATGATCTCTGCAAGAAATTTAAGACGACTAAACGCGAGACTCACATTGCAGACTATTTAAATATGACAATCAACAACAAGGAGATCACCGTTCTGTTGGGGCACAACGGTGCCGGCAAGACGACAATCATGAACATGATTATGGGTAAGATTTTCCGAGTTAATTATATAAAAGCGATTCATGGTAATACTTGAACACGGCAATTTCGAGATAAATTGAAATAATATAATGTAATAATGTCTCCAAATCATGTTACCTATTATTAGTTACCGTCACCTAGGAAGCTATATCAATCCTAGGATCTGTTCATTTAAATTAAATATATATTTTCCATATACCGTTATTTCTCAGATGTAATATAATTTGTATTTAAACTCTCTCGGAGTTGAGTAGTATGAGTAGTATACGTTTCAATTATTTTTGTAGGTATCGTCCCAAAGGATGCGGGTAAAATTCTTGTTTGCAGTGAACGTGATGTTGCGTCGTATCGCCACCTGATTGGCTTCTGTCCACAGCACAGCGTCTTTATGAGCTATATGAGCTGTCAGCAACATTTGGAATTCTTTGCCCAGCTGCGAGGAGAGACGCGCGCTGACGCACAAATCTGGGCGAAATCGAAGCTGCAAAAATTGAATCTCGCAGACAAAGCAAATGAATATGGTTGCAAGTTATCTGGCGGCATGAAGCGACGTCTATCTCTAGGCATTGCAATAGCTGGAAAAACCAAGTTAGTAACTGTTTTTACATTTGAGATGATCTGTTGTGCCATAACAGTAGTTCATTATAATAATATATAATATATATATATGTAGCTTACTTTGTTATTAGCTTACTTAGTTAGAAATGCGATAATCTATTTCTTTAATTTATTAAGCTTTTTGGTATGATTAGTATGATGCACTCTTATGTTTTGATGTGCTAGGTGTCCTAAAATCACGCAAGCAGTGTTTTTAATAGAAAACAAGTAAGAACATTGCAATTAGGCGAAACTAACTGCGAAATACTCTGTTCCCATAGCTGCATTTAATTTATTTAATAAACATTTAATCAACGAAATATTTCGACAATTAGCAAACGTACATGGCAAGCAAGAAACGTTTTTCCTATACATACATATGTACATAAATACATACAGATTTACACATGTACACACTATACGAGTATGCACACAATGTCTATGCATACAAAAGTTTGCATGCCAGAATATTCTAAGAATTGTGACTGAATTGAATTACTTTAGTTTTGTCAGAAGGCGCTCTAGCAATGTCTTATTTGGTTTTAGTTAAGACGGCTCACATCAGGGCAGTAGCGCTGGTGGTAAGCGCTATGGAAGCTATACTTAGCTCCGTGGGTCGAGTCCCGCAAAAAACTTCTTTTCGAAAATTATTATTTTTTAATTTATTTTTTAATAACTGTATATTTTTTATAAAATGCTTGCCGCCAATTGATAATAATTTATAAACATACGCATATGAGTTGTGCATTTAAGCAAAAACTAAAACTGCTTTTCCGATTTGCCACGCTGTGTGGCAAGCAGTTTTTCTATGCATGCATATATGTATGTACTACATATGTGTACACACATGTTTGTACGTGTATACACATGCAAGAATTGCGATTGTATTGTATTTTGTCACAAGCTGGTCAGCTGATCAGCTGTGAATTTATTTAGGTTTAGCTATCGATTACATGTTATTTTCAAAAGACCTGGGTTCGAATCCCGCAGGAAACATTTTATTTATTATTCGAAAACTTATAAATTTTATTTTTAAATTCATTAATATTTTTATTTTTATGTTAAGATGCTTTCTGCCATCATAGCAATTGCTACTAAGCTATTATATGCATGAATTATGCTGTTGGCCACAACAAACTTCTTTGCCGATTTGCCACGCCCCCAGTGGGCGTAGACGCATAATTTTTGGCGAGCTCTTAGAAAGAGTCGAGGGTAACATGGCTGCAAAATTTGATTGCTTACATTCCAAAAATGCGAAAATTACAGGGTATTTTTCGATATCACGCCCCCAAAGAGGCTGAAAAATGATTTTTGGGGCATCGATAGAGGAGAACATTAGTAACTCAACCATCCAATTTTCAAGCTTCTAGCTCTAAAACTGTAGGAGATATAAACTTTTGCGGTTTGCCACGCCCTTGTGGGCGGAGATATATCTACCATAGCTTATTGATCTTGAGTTGTCAACCCGAGTATACATTTCAAGTCTCTAGTGTCAATAGTGTTCAAAATATAGCTCAATTTGAAAAATCATTATATATTCAGGTCCGTTTTGCCACGCCCCCAATGGGCGTAGACTTATACCTTTTTGATAGAACTTCTTAGAATGATAACATTAACTCACATGCAAAAGCGTTCAGCGTTCTAGCTTTAACGGTGTAGAAGATACGTTTTTCCCGATTTGCCACGCTCCAATGGGTGTAGATATATCCGCCATAGCTTTTTGAGCTTAGGTTGTCACCCCGAATATACATTCCAAATTGCAACTCTCTAGCTCACCATCTAGTATGATTACTTGCCTATGGGCGCAAGTGTTTTCCGATTTGCCACGCCCCTAGTGGATGGATCGGGAAAATTTTAATATTTACAATTCGGGAGCATATATGAGTATATGTTTAAAATTTCAAGTCTCTAGATCTAATAGCTCCGAAAAATATTGCGTTCATATGGACAGACGGACGGAAGGACAGCAAGACGGACATTGCACAAATCCAATATACTCTTTTTCTCTTTGGGAACAGAGTATAACAAAGTCTTATTAAAAAGTATAAATTTTGTATTTATTTACTTAGTATACAGTATAGGTTTACGTCAGATAATAACTGTTAATGGTGCTCGGTATCGTGAGATGATGATAGAAATTATTATATTATGAAAGTTTTATGAAGATTGTCCGTCTAGAAATGGAGTTATAGCGTACAAATTATAGCCCAACCAACCCCCAAGCCACGGTAATAACTGCGCAGTTAGCAGAGCGCGCGCTTATGCGTACGTAAAGAAGAGTATCACTTTTTATACCCTGAACCCATTAAAAATGGGAATTCAGGTTATAATGGTTTTGTGAAAATGTATGTAACAGGCAGAAGGAGACGTCGCAGACCCTATAAAGTATATATATTCTTGATCAGCATAAAAAAATAAGTTGATTGAGCCCTGTCCGTCTGTCCGTATGAACGTCGAGATTTCGGAAACTACAAAAGGTAGAGAATACTCGTATGCTAGCTACGCACTACAAGTTTGTTTTGTTTTTTTCGATAACTCATCCCATTTCCAAATTATCGATAAAAAATCCAATTCGTTTACATTTTTTTGGTTTTTTGGTTTTTTGGGCATAACTTCTACACCGTTTTACCTAGAGACTACAAATTAATATATTTAGATAGATATTATGGATACACAGATTTGTAATATTTTTCGATTTTTTTGTGAGATTCAAATACTAGAGACTTGCAATTTGGCACATAGATATATTTAGATACTCTTAATCTTTTCTGAAAATTTCATCTAGAAATGGAGTTATAGGCGTCCAAAGTTCAGCCCAAGCCACCCCCCAGCCAAGGCAGCAACTGCGCAGTTAGCAGAGAGCGCACTTATAAGTGCATAAAGAAGAAGAGTATCACTTTTTTTTTCAGGGTTCAGGGTATCTCGTAGTCGAGCCGTCTCGACTAGAGCCTTCTTACTTGTTTTTCCTCCATTTTTTGTCCAATTGCTATGAAATTAACCGGATACATGACATGCGAAAATGCAAGGAGTGGCCATTCGTGTTGTTTTCCACATAAAAAGTGGGAAGTTATAAAAAAGGAAATAAACCGCTTAACCTTGTTTTTTTTTTTTTTTTTTTTTTTTTTTTTACCCTGTTTTACCCGTTTTAATATGTCAACCGTTATCATTTCAGAATTGTAATATTGGATGAACCATCCTCAGGTCTAGACATTGAATCACGCCGCGAACTTTGGGACATTTTGCTGAAGCTCCGAAAAGAAAAGGCCATTCTGGTGACAACACACTATATGGAAGAGGCCGAAGTGCTCGGCGATACTATTTGCATATTGGCCAAAGGCAAGTTGCAGAAGACCGGAACACCATTGGAGCTTAAGCGTGAGTGGGGCAATGGCTATTGCCTTAAGCTAGAAATTTGCGAGCCGGTTTTTCGTGAAGACGTTACCTTATCGGAAATACGCAATTTCATAGAAAATGCTGTCGTGGAGGTTAGCATACATAATTCATTATTATTAATATTATGATTATATATAAGTATATATTATCCATTCACATACAGAATATTGTAAAGCCCACGGTTTATATTCGATTGCCGTATGATTGTGATTTGAAATATCCCGATATGCTGCGAAGTTTGGAGAGAGCCAAAGAGAGGTTGGGCATTATAACGATCTCCATTGCAGATACCTCATTAGAGAGCGTCTTTTTGAAGTAAGTCATGGTGTTCATAATTAATTTATATAACCTTATATCAATTGTCTTCTGTTTAAGTTGTGCTGGAGAAGCTGATCAAGTGGATACACCCGATGGCAACCGTAGTAGTCAATCTGCCTTGATTACCCCATACAAACGTTTGCAAAATATAGAGCCCCATTTCTGGCAACTCTGTGTTGCAATTTTCTACAAAAAGTTGATATTTTTAACCAAAGAATGGCAATATGCTGCCTCTATGGTGAGTTCAAGCAATCCTTTTATATATTTTTTGGCTATTATAAGTGCATTCGCCATCCGAACTTTCCTCATATTACAACTGTATTCGTAAAATGTAGTAATTGTGTTTTGCAAATGCTAGATAAGTCATATCAACTGGCTGTTGATGGAACGTCTGTGCGACATTATGAATCATTTTAAACAGTGCACATAATCTATATATATTTGCTCAGGGCGACGAACCGAATCAATTTAATCCTGTCCCTGCCCTGTCTGTCTTTCCGTTCGTACGTGTGAACGCGTCGATCTCTGAATCCATATGATCTGTTTTAATAAAGCGATATCTATTATTGTTTTAACTTCAACAAGTAACCCTGTTTTATGTATACACAACAATCATCACATGCACATTCAAGTACTCACGTACATACATACGGGTACATAATCATAATCTCAAGATTGTCTCCCTTCATAAAATATAATGTAGTATGTTTAATAACATAACAACGCAATGTAGAGTACTCTACATATAAATGCTTCATATGCTCAGTGCATGATAATGTATGTAGAACTCTTTACATATATTGTATTTAGCCTAAGATCATATCTGCTTTTGAATAAAGAAACAATTATGATTTGACAGCCAAGCAGAGCAAAAGCTTTTTCTTGCCTTGATAATACATGGCAACAATCATTAATATTACAATAATAGCATTGAAATATGTGTATTTCTCAAGTATCTAGTATTTGAAATACGTTCTTGGCAAATTGAAGGCGCTGAAGCTATTTATTATTTTTGAAAATTGTATATATTTCAGCCATTTCTTTTACCTCATGCGGTTTATCTTCTATACAGTTTAGCTTATCCATTTTGAGCACTGTGTTTGCTCTTCTGCTGATACATTATATGTCTCTGGTGAATAACGAGTATGCTTTACCGCTAAAACTCGCGCAGCTACGCACGGGCAGTATTTTTATCTACAATCCATCTGGCTATGATGCTCAGTTCGAGCAGCAATTGCGTCAATACATTCAAGATAATGGACTCAATGCTAAAACGTTAACGGTACGAAGCAACTTTACAATGGAAGAGGGTAATATATCATCGCATATATGTTTGTTATAAATTTATGCTAATTGGCTCAAACTTTCTACAGAGCTAACGCAGTTGCAGCGCGATAATTTGGCCGATTTTCTAGAGGATACTATTGGTTTAATTGGTATCTTTGGGGAGGGTCGAAGCACCGATGAGAAGCCGAGTATAGAAATGTATTGGGCCAGCAACCGGTATCACAGCAGCGTTATACTACTAAATATGCTGGACACGTGCATGCTGCAGCAGCTAGACGGGCAAGCCAAAGCGTCTATCGATGTTAACTATGTGCCCATTAGGCGTTTCGTAAGCGATGTCAGCTCGGCCCGACTCGAATACTTTGCAGTGATCGTAGCAGCAGCCAACTTTTTCTACATGTTCTACTTCATCGCATTGCCGTTTAAGGAACATGTGAACGGGTTTCGTCAACTGCAGCCCATGTCACGCTACACCTACTGGTGGACCACGTTTGTGTTTGATTTGATTTTGCATGGCATTGTCTGTCTGACATTGTTTCTGATAATGGTACTGATAATGCCCGATGAGCTGTACAAAATCGAACAGCAGAAGCTAATTGCTTGGAGTATATTCTTTTACGGGTGCAGTTATTTGCCTATTTTGTACGTTTTGGGTAATAACTTTAAGTCCATATCAACTATTTCAACATATCTGCTGCTTATGCTTATCGTTTCAGGTAAGTGATCAATGTATGCTATGCATATTTGCATATTTCGAGAGAGCCACAGCATTTGCAATCGAAATGCAAATTTGCTAATAATAGTAGTTGATGTATGGAAAACATTTTCTTAATTCAGTGGCTTTACGAAAGTTTGTATAATTTTTATCCAAAATGAACCAGTATCTGAAAACTGTTATATAAACAGAACAGACTTCATTCCATGAATGTTTAAATGTTATCTGACTTAACAACACTAACAAATATATTCCATACTCGTATAGTCGTTCGTAAATTGAACAATCTACATTCGGATAATACCGACTGTGTAATATTCATTCTCTGTCGAAAAGATTAATGTTTTTTGTAAAGGAGCCTGGATATGTAAAACTGTACAATATACAGCTTTTCTTTCAATATAATGCTTTGATTTGGTATGACCAGAGAAGGCGTGGACGTACGTGATCCTTGAGCCCTAAGCCCTGAGAACTGAAAGTCTAAGAATTCTACGCTTCGTGTCTGCATGCATAATACAACACACTCACATACGCATGTCCGCATATTCAGGTGCCTTGCTGTCTGTAAAAATTACCAAATTATCATCTATATACATACATACATATATGGAAAAGGCTCGGAACTCTAGCTCTAAAGATGAGCGAGATAAAATATTATATCTTACTCTTGACAAAGGGTTTTGATCGATAACTTTGAATCAGACATAGTTGTTGATTTTCTGAAACAAAATTGATGTGCGCGTGCAAGCTCTTATATTATAGTTTCTGAGATCGACGAGTTCATACATACTGACTGGCTTGGCTCCCCAATCAATAATCTATACTTATTATGGGGTCTGCCACACCCTCTTCTGCCTGATATATAGGGCCTTTCTAGTTATTTAGTGCTAATATTACCATGCTTGGCATAACTAGAATAAGGATATATTTTTGTGAGGGTCGTCAAATGCTAAATCATTCACAATTTCTTTTTATACCCTGAACCCATTGAAAATGGGAATTCAGGGTATAATGGTTTTGTGAAAATGTATGTAACAGGCAGAAGGAGACGTCGCAGACCCCATAAAGTATATATATTCTTGATCAGCATAAAAAAATAAGTTGATCTAGCCCTGTCCGTCTGTCCGTCCGTCCGTCTGTCCGTCAGTACGTCTGTATGAACGTCGAGATTTCGGAAACTACAAAAGCTAGAGAGCTGAAATTTCACATGAACACTCGTATGTTAGCTACGCAATACGAGTTTATTTTGTTTTTTCGATAACTCATCCCATTTCCAAATTATCGATAAAAAATTCGAGAATTCGTTTACATTTTTTAGGTTTTTAGGGTATAACTTCTACACCAGCTAGAGACTTCAACTTTATATATTTAGATAGATATTATGAATACGCAGATTTTATAGTTTTCAGATTTTTGATGCCACGCCCCCCTCGCCCACAATTTGCAAAAAACGCATTTCAAATACTAAAGACTTGCAATTTGGCAAATATATAGATATAGATACTCTAAATCTACTCTTAAAATTTCATTAAGATCATGCATCTAGAAATGGAGTTATAAGCGTCCAAAGTTCAGCCCAACCCACCCCCAAGCCACGGCAGCAACTGCGCAGTTAGCAGAGCGCGCGCTTATAAGTGCGTAAAGAAGAAGAGTATCATTTTCTTTACAGGGTTCAGGGTATCTCGTAGTCGAGCCGTCTCGACTAGAGCCTTCTTACTTGTTACTTAATAAACCTTTTGTTTTGAAGTAAAGCTCGTCTGTTAATTAGAACGATATATTTATTCATTCATTACATAGCCAAATCCGACTCTTTGACATCCTCTATTTATATTGCAATGTAAACAGTTATGTTGCCATCTTTTTAGCTATTCTGTAATTGCATATTTTTCAGAGATCGCAGCTTTAATCACCTCCGGTAATAGTCAGGCTATGAAACTGCATGAGACAAAAATAGCTTTTCTTTGCTTTTTGCCCGATTTCAATTTGAATCATCAGTTACGTATTATCAACGAAAACCTTTTGACACAGCGAAAGAAATCAGCGATTGCTCCACCATCCACCGGCGTATTTTTTGCTTATGCACTTACTGTGTTCTCCCTGATCATGGCCTTCTTCATAATTGTGCTAGAGAACAAATACTATCGTCGTCGATTGGTCGATTTTTTCCATGGCAAAAGTTGTAAGATACCACCGAAGACTAGCTGTACGACATCTGCAATTGGCATAAGTCCGCAGCTGGAGATGGAGAACATTAACGATTGCATCATTGAGGAGCAGCAAGCGAAGAGACTGCTCTCAGACAAGTCACATAATTATAATTTGATCGTAAGCAATCTGTGTAAGAGTTATGCAGGCAAACCAGTTGTCTGTGGCATCAGCTTCGCTGCCGACTCCGGCGAGTGCTTCGGACTACTGGGAGTTAATGGAGCAGGCAAGACAACCACATTCCAAATGATCACAGCCAACGAGGCTTTGGATAGCGGTCATATACAGATCAAGGGGATTGATATACGGCAAAACGAGGTGTTGTTTCGCCAGCAATTCGGTTATTGTCCACAATACGATGCACTCAATGGATTTATGACTGCCGAGCAGTGCCTTCGACTGATGGCCCTACTACGTGGCCTTTCTCTTCGGACTGAGGACGGCGGAAAGTCAAGAAGTATTGAAGGCAATGTTCAATACTGGTTAACGAAAATGAATTTGGTTAAATATCGTAATGTGGCCGTGAAGAACTATTCTGGTGGCACGAAACGGAAGCTGCTAGCTGCCATGGCTATGATTGGGGAGCCATCACTGGTGTTGTTAGATGAACCAACCACGGGCGTAGATCCCAGATCACGACGATTCTTATGGAAGTGTGTTAAGGACTTTCAAGCTGAACATCGAACAGTGGTGCTCTCATCACACAGGTAAGTCTGAGGTAAACGAATATCTTTTCTACTAACAGATGTTCTCTATATGCAGCATGGATGAGTGCGAAGAGCTTTGCAACCGACTGGCCATCATGGCAAATGGCAAATTCAAATGCCTCAATAACATTTGCGCTCTCAAGCGCTTAAGCGGCTTCACAATTAAACTGAAAATGCAAATCGACAAGGAGACGGAGACAAATGTCAATACTATCACAAGCATACTTAAACAACAATTCAACCAGCTGGATTTACGTGAGAATCATGCGGGTACATTAACATATTTTGTTTGTACTGAGGAACAGATCATTTGGTCAAAAGTATTTGAGATAACACAAGATCTGGTGAAAAATTATGAAAGCGTAATAGAACATTATGCAGTAAATGAATGTACACTAGAAGACATTTTTTTAAGGTTAGAAAAACACTCAAAGTCATTAATTCATTCGACTTCGAGTTTCGCGAACGATGTGTAACACCTAATATTAATTATATATCAAATTTCAAAAATACATTATTTATATTGACTTTATTTAAATGATATGTCTTGATATAGAAACTTAGAAATTTTCAATCTACATAGGAGACCACTATTCAAAGCGCTAATGCGTGTCTACTAGTCTAAAATTATTGTGTAAGATTCACGATTGAATAATACTAATTCTTATACCCTGAACCTATTGAAAATGGGAATTCAGGGTATAATGGTTTTGTGAAAATGTTTGTAACAGGCTGTTAGAGAGTCGAAATGAAACACTCCACATTTACCGAATTCAAAAATTGAACTCTTTTCTTTGTGAGAACAAAAATTGAACTTTTTATTCCTTAAAATCCTAGTGCTTATATACCTTAAAAATACTTCCAGGCACTGGAAGGCTACAATTAACTCCATGCACACAAGTGCACAGATGTTTGTCAAGTGTCCCTTTTCGATCGCTAAGCGGTTCTCACGTCTCGCGTTACATTTTTATACCCTGAACCCATTGAAAATGGGAATTCAGGGTATAATGGTTTTGTAAAAATGTATGTAACAGGCAGAAGGAGACGTCGCAGACCCCATAAAGTATATACTTGATCAGCATAAAAAAATAAGTTGATTGAGCCCTGTCCGTCTGTCCGTCCGTCCGCCCATCTGTCCGTATGAACGTCGAGATTTCGGAAACTACAAAAGCTAGAGAGCTGAAATTTCACATGAACACTCGTATGTTAGCTACGCAGTACGAGTTTATTTTGTTTTTTTTTTTTTTTTGATAACTCATCCCATTTCCAAATTATCGATAAGAAATCGAAAATTCGTTTCCATTTTTTTGGTATAACTTCTACACCGTTTTAGCTAGAGACTTCAACTTCATATATTTAGATAGATATTATGGATACGCAGACTGTGTAGTTTTCAGATTTTGGATGCCACGCCCCTCCGCCCCCAATTTGAAAAAAACGCATTTCAAATACTAGAGACTCGCAATTTTGCAAATAGATAGATTTGGATACTCTTAATCTACTCTGAAAATTGCATTAAGATCGTTCATCTAAAAATGGAGATATAAGCGTCCAAGGTTCAGCCCAACCCACCCCCAAGCCACGGCAGCAACTGCGCGGTCAGCAGAGAGCGCGCTTATAAGTGCGTAAAGAACAGTATCATTTTCTTTACAGGATTCAGGGTATCTCGTAGTCGAGCCGTCTCGACTAGAGCCTTCTTACTTGTGATAATAAAAATTAAGAAATAATAAATATTTTTGGAGTTATGAAAAACAAATTATTTTTAATTATTAAAATTGATTTTTATGATTTTTGCGGTCCCTGCATAAAACGAACTGAGCGGGTTATTACAAGTTATACACAGATTCACGAATAGGCCAATATAAGTGTTTTACTAATTTTGTTGTAATCCGTTTCTTATGCAGTTATTTAACAACGTCAACCTCAATCTACATCGTAATATCTACCACTTTCATTAAATATATTAAGAATCTGTGGGCCAAGGATAGGGTCGTGTATTTCTGTTCCTGGTTTAGGCAGATTATCTTTTTGTTTGCATGACATCGCAGATGTGAGCAGTAAAAGATACCGATAGTGAACATTATTGAATTATTTACTGTTTTTTTTTTTTTTTTTTTTTTTATTTTATTTATTTTATTAAATTACGGTTTATATATTTTATGCAGCCAATTTTTTGAATTCGTTACAAATTACCTTATTTTGATTAATTTGGAGCATCTCTGCTTCAGTACCCGCAAAATTTACAATGTGACGTCACCTCTTTTTTTTTACGTAACCTATTGATTTTTATACCGTGAACCCATTGATTCCCAAATGGGAATTCAGGGTATAATGGATTTGTGAAAATGTATGTAACAGGCAGAAGGAGACGTCGTAGACCAAGTATATATATTCTTAATCAGCACAAAAAAATAAGTTGATATAGCCCTATACATTTATCCGTCCGTCCGTATGGACGTCAAGATTTCGGAAAATCCAAAATCCAGAGAGCTGAAATTTCACATGAATACTTGTATGTTAGTTACGCAGTTTACATATTTTTTTTTTTTTTTTTTTTTTTTTTTTTTTTTTTTTTGTCGACAACTCATCCCGTTTGCAAATTATCGAAAAAAAAATTGAAAGTTCGTTTACTTTTTTTTCGTTCTTGAGCATAACTTCTCAACCGTTTGAGCTACACATTTAATTCAAATTTGTATATTTATATAGATATCATGGATACGCAGGTTTTGTAATTTTCTGATTTCAAATGCCACATGCATTTCAAATACTAGAGACTTGTAATTTAGTAAATAGACACATTTATATGCTATCAATAGTATTTTCTGAAAGTTTCATGAAGATCGTCCATTTAGAAATGCTATAAGCGTCCTTGAGACTATCCTTTGACCAAACCAGTTTCAAGGCACTGTAGCAACTACGCCATTAGCAGAGCGTGCGTTCGTTATTAGCTTCTTTGCAGTGTTTAGGATATCTCGTAGTCGAGCTGTCTCGACTAGAGTCATGTTTATTTGTTAAATTACTCTAACATATTCCGTATGAATATGTATCCATCTTGTCACATAGCCAGTGATACTAGTACTGCATCTTAAATAAGTTGGTATTTCGTTCGTTATTTATAAATATATTTACATTGCTTCCAGTTAAAAGCGTCCAATATATTTCATCATTATTTGTATTCAATATTTGGTCAATTGAGTGAATTTACGACTATTTCATAAGCAAACGTCATGCGAACCAATGGAGCGAACTGAACCAATGAACATTATAGAGTTCTTTTTGTCGTTCAAAATTGAGCTGCTTCAGTGAACTGATTGCAAGCGCTTCGATACAATTTGTGATTTTGGAAATCGATGCCAAATAATATAGACAAGCAATAATGGCGCGTAGTAAAATTTGGAAATACTACGATAAAATAGATCTCCAAACGGCGCAATGTTTGCTATGCGAGAAGATAATAAAAACATGCGGCAATACCTCCAATCTAATGAAACACATGAAGACCCATCCACAAATGTAAGACAACAATCCAGAATATTTGAGTACATATGTATGTTCAGCAGCGTTTGTTTACAGCGATGTTAATGATCATGATTCGATTGTGGTGCGAGGCATTCTCAAGCGTGAGCCAAATCCTATCAAAAGTCGTGGACGTAAGCAACTTAGTAGGCATGCATCCATTAAGATTAAATCGGAGCCGCAGGATGGAGTTAATAGCAGACAAGTTGTCAACGATATGGATGTGAACATAATCGAACTGGTGCATGCAGAGGCACATACAGCGGTCGAAAGTGTGGTGAATGAGGAAACGTATGCAAACTGGGCGACGGCGGCGGCAGAGACTGAATCAGCCACTGAGACGGTAAGTGCTGAGGACATTATAGAATTTGAGCCAAAGGAAGCAAATGAACAGAGCGATCAACGATCCCTGTACCAAATGCACAGCGAAGAAACGCATCCAGAAGGGAATCATTTGATATCTAGGTTGGTTTGTCGGACAATCATATGTAATATGTGGCTAACTCTTTTGTTATCTATTTGCAGTAACAATGTTTATCAGAACAGTTTAGCATACTTTCTGTGCCGCGACAAACAGCCGCTATATATAATACAGGGCGAGGGGTTTAAGCGCCTAGTTCAGGTGCTTTGCCCCACCTTCCGTTTACCCAGTTCTGAGCAGCTAGCCGCACACATTGGTCAAAAGGCGCAGATTCAAATAGCCCAGTTGCGGCAACAATTTGCGCACATACAAAGCCTGTCGCTAAGTTGCGCCATCAACTCAAAGTCCGACCAGCAATTGAGCTTCCTGGAAGTGGCTGCTCACTATAACGAAGGCCTGCATCGACGCTCTAAAGCACTTTCAGTGCAAAGGCTACCATTGCAGTATAATGTGAACAGCATTGTGGAACGTCTGGAACGCATTTGCCAACGATTTGACATTGACAAATCGAAAATTGTTTGTATTGTGAGCCGCAGCGATCATTTGCTGGAGAATGCGGTAGATGCGCTGTTAGGTAGCCAACGGCACGTCCCATGCTTTGCCTATCTGCTGGAGCAACTGATCGAGTTGGTCGTTCAGCGAAATGAGTTTAGTGCTCTTTGCGACAAGGTGCGTCGCTGTCAGGGCCAACAGTCGGAAAAGTTGGATGTAATAGGAAATCCCTTGAGCAGCTTTGAGATGTTGGAACGGTATGTGAAGCAAGCGACGCAACACCAGAAAGTGTTGCCATCGGATGCATTGACGGGTGCTGAATTAGATTTGGCTGCGGAACTGATAACAGTGCTGGCTCCATTGGCCAGTGCAGTGCGTCAATTGTGTTGCACGAGTATCGGCTTATATCCCAGTGCCAGCAATGTTTTACCCATTGCTTACACCGTGCTCAACGAACTGAAGCTGCCAGAGAGCGCAGAACAGCAGCAGCATCAAATCGCATATGACTTGCGTCTATTTGTTATCCGTTTTCTGGAGGAGCGCTTCGAAGACATGGAAAATAATACGCAGTTGGCCTTGTCGAGTCTACTAGATCCACGTTTCCGCAATATGCCCTTCCAAAGCGCTTCGCTGGTGGCCAAATATATGGCACAGCTGTACGAACTGTATGAGGAGAAAGACGGGGAGATACCTGTCGAATCGAGCGAAGAAGCCAACACGGACAACTATGACATATGGGCAGCGTATAGAGCTTTCTCAAACGAGAAGCATAAGCACATTAATATGAATGGGGAGAGCGAAAATATGGATGAAATATCCAGCTATTTCTGCTCCGGCATTAGCAGCCTACAGGTGGAGCCACTACTGCTGTGGAAGGATCTCGTACAGTTTCATCCGTTCCTGCATAGTTTGGCTAAAAAGTATTTGCATATACCGGCATCAGCTTTACCGCCGACACGAATATTTACAACCGCCGGCGCAGAGGCGATAGCTCAACATGAACAAATTTTGGACGAGCAGTTGAGCAACATGGTCTTAATGGCAGATTGTACAACCGAGGAGTGGCAATTATAGTACATAGATACATGTGTACATATGTTAGCGAATTTCTTATCATTGTAAGCACCTATGTATGTGTCGGTAATGTGTGTGTGGCGAGTTTTATACCCTGTAATAAGTCAATAGAAATGTATATTTAATTTATTAATTCCACTTGGCATCTTTTTATATCGATTAGTATTTAATCGATTGAAAGTCGGATACATTCATCGATATATATTAACAGTCTGGCTATATTGTTCAGTACTGATGACGTTTTTTCACGAATTGTTTTTTTTTTTTTCTGTAAGCATATTTGATGTGAAAAATTGAATCATTAGCAACATGCAAACGCATAAAACAATTAAATAACACCACATACACACTGCGGGTGCCGAGTGAGAGCTATCTAGACAAGAGCAATATTACACGGGGCAACACAACGTTGCGGCAGCGCGAAAGTTGCAGTCGCTGTCGTTGTCGCTGTCGTTTCACATACAGCACACACACACGCACGCTTGCAGAAGGTAATTAGTAAGAGGCTGGTAATAAAAACATAACTGCAAAACGACCTTGGAGTTGCATACAATATGCAAAATAACTCCACGAAAACCAAGGAAATGTTTATTGTGCGTGCTCTCGAGAAAATCCTTGCCGATAAGGACATACGGCGCTCACATCATTCGCAACTCAAGAAATCTTGTGACACAGCTCTTGAACAGATCAAGGCGGAACTTATCAATGCGGGTCAAATCGCCGAAGGCAATGAATTACCTTGCGCCGCTTTGCCGCTGCCCAAAAATGATGCAGCGAGCATTATCAATGCGGAAACCTATTTCCTGCCCTTTGAGCTAGCATGCAAGAGTCGCTCTCCTCGCATTGTGGTCACAGCTTTGGATTGCCTACAAAAGCTGATTGCCTATGGCCACTTGACGGGCGCTATTCAGGATTCTGCGAATCCAGGTCATTTGCTCATCGATCGTATTGTAATCACCATTTACGGCTGTTTTAATGGCCCTCAGACGGATGAAGGTGTTCAGTTGCAGATCATCAAGGCGCTGCTCACCGTTGTAACGTCACAGCATGTGGAAATACATGAATTCACGCTGCTTCAAGCTGTACGCACCTGCTATGACATCTATCTATCCAGCCGGAATCTGGTCAATCAGACAACGGCCCGCGCCACACTCACACAGATGCTTAATGTGATATTTGCGCGAATGGAGAATCAGGTGTATGAAGTGCCATCCACACCATCAACGATGGAGACGACTAATGGCAGCGTAGGGAGTCCGGAAGGTAATGGTGAGGATTTGACGACGGCGACGGCCACGACGACAACGACTGTTACGGAAACATCAGACAGCGATGAAGCCATAGCCTCGGAGCTGCTTGCTGAGATAATAACAGGTGGGTGGTAGTGAATGTGCCATGGGTGGATCTTATGTGCAGTGATTTGCAAGTAATCGTAAATTATCGATAACGATAGCATATGTGAATCCTTGCCCATATTGCATCCCATATATTTACAAACTATATTAAACAGGTATAATATTTAGAGAGGTATATAAATATATATAAATTTAAGCTGTGTATTTAAATATTTGTAGCTGCCTTTAATGAGGCGATGAAGGAACAGAGTTCAGATTCGGAATTGGCAGAAATGGAGCCGTCTGTAAATGGAAACTGTTCAGTTGACTCTTCGCACTCGGACCACGATAGCGTTGAGTTGCACAGCGAGAATGATGCTATAGTTACTGCAAAATTTACGCACGTTCTACAGAAGGATGCGTTTCTCGTCTTTCGGGCCTTGTGTAAGCTGTCGATGAAGCCTCTTCCCGAGGGTCAACCTGACCCCAAGTCCCATGAACTGCGCTCTAAGGTTCTCTCGCTGCACTTGTTGCTGCTCATATTGCAGAATGCCGGACCTGTCTTCCGCTCCAATGAGATGTTCGTTATGGCCATAAAACAATATCTGTGTGTTGCCTTATCCAACAATGGGGTCAGCCTGGTGGCCGAGGTCTTCGAATTGTCGCTCTCTATATTTGTGGCATTACTTTCAAATTTTAAGGTGCATTTAAAGCGACAAATTGAGGTGTTTTTTAAGGAAATTTTCTTGAATATACTGGAAGCTAATTCGAGTTCGTTCGAACACAAATGGATGGTCATACAAGCGTTAACGCGAATCTGTGCTGATGCGCAGTCCGTGGTGGATATATATGTGAACTACGACTGTGATTTCTCGGCAGCGAATCTTTTCGAGCGTCTGGTTAATGATCTCTCCAAGATTGCACAGGGTCGCCAGGCCCTTGAACTGGGCGCTAATCCAATGCAGGAGAAATCAATGCGCAAACGCGGACTCGAGTGTCTTGTATCTATATTGAAGTGTATGGTTGAGTGGAGTAAGGATTTGTATGTCAATCCCAATATGCCAGCGCCTGCACTACAGGTGAACTACATTGCACCCCATATTTATGTTTCTGAGCTAACTTACATATTTCTAATTTCAGGTTCAGTCACTTCAGTCACCGACTTCAACCTTGCAGGAAAATCAATTGGGTGACAATGTAGATGCGCTTTCCGCACATAATTCTAGCCTGCGTTCGACTCATGGCGGTTCGAGTCATAGCCTTAATTCGTATGGTAGTGTTAAGAATCAAGAGTTATTGGATTTGCCCGAAGCCTTAGAGGAGCGCAAGATGCGCAAGGAAGTCATGGAGACGGGCATTGAGCTATTCAATCGCAAGCCACAGAAGGGCGTCCAATTTTTGCAAGAGAAGCAACTATTGGGGAGTAGCTGTCAGGACATCGCACGCTGGCTGCACGATGACGACCGCCTCGATAAAACAGTCATTGGCAATTATCTAGGCGAGAACGATGATCACTCGAAGGAAGTTATGTGCGCTTATATCGATGCTTTTGACTTCCGCCAGCTCGAAGTCGTTGCAGCTCTGCGCATTCTCCTCGAAGAGTTCCGTTTGCCCGGTGAGGCACAGAAGATCGATCGTCTAATGGAGAAGTTTGCAAGCAGATACTGTGAATGTAATCCCCAAAATCAACTGTTCCAAAGCGCCGATACAGTTTATGTGCTTGCATTCAGCATTATAATGCTGACCACAGATCTTCATTCGCCTCAAGTTAAACACAAGATGACTAAGGAGCAGTACATCAAAATGAATCGGGGCATTAGTGACAGCAAAGATGATCTTCCCGAGGAGTATTTGTCATCTATTTATGATGAGATCGCCGAGCATGAGATTAAAATGAAGAACAATACCACCATGCTAATGGCACCTAAGCCTGCGGGTAAGCAGCCCTTTATAACGGAAAAGCGACGTAAGCTGCTTTGGAATATGGAAATGGAGGTCATCTCCCTGACGGCAACCAATCTGATGCAGTCTGTGTCGCATGTCAAATCGCCCTTCACATCAGCCAAGCACCTGGAGCATGTACGTCCCATGTTTAAAATGGCATGGACTCCCTTTCTAGCCGCCTTCTCAGTGGGTCTGCAGGTATGCGATGATCCAGAAATAGCGACACTCTGTTTGGATGGCATTCGATGTGCCATACGCATTGCGTGCATCTTTCACATGTCCCTGGAGCGGGATGCCTACGTTCAGGCGCTCGCACGCTTCACCCTACTAAATGCCAATTCGCCAATCAATGAGATGAAGGCTAAGAATATTGATACCATCAAAACGCTCATCATGGTAGCTCACACTGATGGGAATTATCTGGGCAGTAGTTGGTTGGACATAGTCAAATGCATTAGCCAGTTGGAGTTGGCACAGCTTATAGGAACCGGAGTGCGACCGCAATTTCTTTCTGGTGCGCAGACTACACTCAAGGATGCGCTTAATCCCAGTGTCAAAGAGCACATTGGTGAGACGAGCAGTCAGAGTGTTGTTGTGGCTGTGGATCGTATATTTACCGGGTCCATGCGCCTGGATGGCGATGCCATTGTGGACTTTGTCAAAGCGCTTTGTCAGGTCTCCGTCGATGAGTTGCAGCAGACGCAGCCTCGCATGTTCTCACTGCAAAAGATCGTAGAAATTAGTTACTATAACATGGAGCGTATTCGATTGCAATGGTCACGTATCTGGCAGGTTCTGGGGGAGCATTTCAATACGGTTGGCTGTAACAGTAACGAGGAGATTGCTTTCTTCGCATTGGACTCACTGCGCCAGCTTTCCATGAAGTTCATGGAAAAGGGAGAATTTAGCAATTTTCGTTTTCAAAAGGATTTTCTGCGTCCCTTCGAACACATCATGAAGAAGAACAACTCACCTGCCATACGTGACATGGTCGTGCGTTGTATCGCTCAAATGGTCAACTCGCAGGTTAGTCATTTAGTGGATTCTGTTGAAAAATAAGACGTTATATATATATTCTTCTTTGACAGGCACACAATATACGTTCAGGCTGGAAGAACATCTTTTCAATATTCCATTTAGCAGCCGGTGATCATGAGGAACCAATTGTTGAGCTGGCATTCCAGACAACTGGAAAAATTATTGGTGACCTCTATCGACGGCAATTCGCCGTTATGGTGGACTCCTTTCAAGATGCTGTTAAGTGCCTCTCTGAGTTTGCGTGCAATGCACGTTTTCCGGACACCAGCATGGAGGCCATACGGCTAGTGCGAAACTGTGCTCAATGCGTGCATGATGCACCACAGCTGTTTGCGGAGCACGCGGGCATGGAGAATGACGCTTCTGTGGCTGAGGAAGATCGTGTTTGGGTTCGTGGTTGGTTTCCTATGCTTTTTTCCCTCTCCTGTGTTGTAAATCGCTGCAAGCTGGATGTGCGCACACGTGGTCTGACCGTTCTCTTTGAGATTGTGAAGACACATGGCGATAGCTTCAAACCAAATTGGTGGAAAGACTTATTCAATGTAATTTTCCGCATCTTTGACAACATGAAATTGCCGGAGCACGTGACTGAAAAGTCCGAATGGATGACAACCACCTGCAATCATGCATTGTACGCAATCATCGACGTGTTTACCCAATATTTCGATGTGCTTGGCCATCTGCTTCTGGAAGAGCTGTTCGCCCAGCTACATTGGTGCGTTCAGCAAAATAATGAACAGCTTGCTCGCTCTGGCACCAATTGTCTAGAGAATTTAGTCATCTCGAATGGATTCAAGTTTAATGAGGTTACCTGGGACAAAACATGTCAATGCATCCTTGACATATTCAATGCTACGGTTCCAAAGGAGCTGCTCAGCTGGCGCCCCACCAAGAGCAATGAGCAACAGCTGCAGCTGCAACATCAGTTGCCGCGTCGCGCCTCTAGCACAGTACATTCCACGCCATTAGAGGCGCACAATAATTTCGAGGGCCTACATATTAAGTGTGTTGTGCAACTGGAGTTAATACAGACCATGGACAATATAGTTTTTTTCCCGGCGACCTCCCGCAAGGAAGATGCTGAGACGCTCGCACAAGCAGCCGCAGATTTGACCGGTCGCCAAACGCAGCAGCAGCAGCTACAGCTGGATTGCCAACGCGAGGAACAGGGAATGTATGGCTATTTGCGCACGCGTCAACTTTTCACACTCGCTGAGTGTCTGATGCAGTCGCATCGCTTTGCCAAACGCTTCAATGCCGATCAGGATCAGCGCAATTTGCTTTGGCGTGCGGGGTTTAAAGGCACTGTTAAGCCAAATCTGCTGAAGCAGGAGACTGCTTCGCTAGCCTGCGTCTTACGCATCTTTTTCAAAATGTATAGCGATGAGAATCGACGCAGCGACTGGCCTGGAATCGAGCAGGAGTTGGTGCAAGTCAGCAAGGAGGCACTAGCGTACTATCTTAGCCTACAGAGTGAGGCGCATCGCGATGCATGGACTTCTCTGCTACTGCTAATCTTGACGCGCCTGCTTAAGATGTCCGATGCGAGGGTAAGCAAGTATGAAAATATATACAAACCAGAGTGTTATAAAACTTTTCTTTTCGATTAATTTTCTAGTTTGCCACGCATGTATCCAACTACTATAGCCTGCTATGTGAGATGATGTGCTTCGACCTCAAACCCGAACTGCGAAGTGTCCTTAGGCGTGTATTTATGCGAATCGGTCCAGTATTCAATATTACGAACGTGAATGTTAAATAGTCAAGGCGGATGCACTTAACGGAGCCACGACCCCAGCTACGTTGACCATGGCCAAGTGGCCCGAGGGGCAATCTTTCAGTTATCCACTATCCTGGCATTGTTGTTATGTTATTTACTTTTCTGTCCTTTATTGGCTCCATCCTCCTCCGTAAGCAGAGTTAATATTTTGATTATATTTATATAAACGAATATATATATATCATATGTTTATTCTTATGTTTAAACAAAAGTGTTGTTGTTTTATATAACGCGTTTTATACACACGCGCAGACAGACAGAGTGTGTACGGCTTTAATATGTGTTTGTGTGTGTATTGATTTAAATTACACATACATAAGCAAACATATAGCATATATATTTATATTTTGTACGTTATGTGGCCTATAGTTTATCTTCATTTCTGGCAAAAGTTCTTGGTGAAATCATCATTTAATTTTCCTAATAAATGATCAAATATCTAACTATTATTATGTAGCGTAAATAATAATAAATCATATGCTACACATTATCCTGTATATTGCTAGTTATAATTTAAATCAAATAATATATTTCAAATATATCTATTATTATTACAATAAATATACAGAAATTGTATGCACAACTTGACTTAAAACTTATCAACAGGTTTACAGAATATAGAAGCATATTCATGTTATTCGGCCAACAAAAACTTGTTAACGTGTCAATTTATAATAGGGAAGCAAACTATAATACAAAAAAATTATGTGAACGGTCGAAAAGTAATAAATTAGTTTAAGGTTTTACATATGCATGTATAATTAAAAATATATTACTTTAATTGTTGTGGATCAGCTGTGATGATCAGTATTGAAGGTTTTAAGGTTTTATAGTTATAGACGAAGTGAAGTGAGTATATTGATTTTGAGTACTTTTCGTCAAACTGTCCGTCCATTTGTCGGTATGAATACAAATCCTTCGATTCTGGTGAAGCTAGAGTGACTTGTTACTATTACGATCCTTTAAATATCGAAAAAAAAAGTATATATCCACGCTCACTGTGGGCGTGGAAAATCGGATTTGATTACATAGTTTTTATACAATTCTTTTTATGTGTTGATGCTAGCGACTTAAAACTTGAAACGTACAATCGAGTTGATAACCCAAGACAAAAAGATATAGCGGATATATCTGCGCCCATTGACGGCGTGGCGAACCCCAAAAGACTGGGTGGATGAGTTGAATAATTGAGTTACTGATGACCTCTTCTATCGATGATAAAAAAAAAAAAATTTGGGAGCGTGGCATAAAGAAGTATAATTTCCGAATTTTTAGAGCGTTATGTTACGTTACTTTAGAGATTTGACATCTGGAATATATACTTGAGTTGGTAGACTAAAATCAGTTATATATAGTGAATATCTACGCGCATGGCTTGGCAAACCTGGGAAAAAAATTTATTTTATAATGTATTGGAGCTAGAAACTCAAAAATTAAGTGACTGAATTACTGTTGACATCCCTGACTGATTTGCATATATACCAATTCGTATTATGTCTTACTTTTTTTATTTATTTTTTTTTTTTAGCTATGTAGCTCAGAGGACAATAATACGTGCTGTAATGGAAGAAATATATGAGTATTATGACTTAATGTATTAGGTGTGTTTCGTATGTTTCTTAAGAACCGAAACCGAACGTTGCAATATAATGTAGTGAGTGGTTATTGTGCTTGGAAGGGCTAATTTTCAAAGAGGAACTGTTTTTTATTTTTTCTTAATATATATAGATATATATATATATATTATTTATTACATTCAGCATAAATGGATTTCTCAGACTGCTGCCCAATAAATGTATATTAAATTCAATTCAATTCAAACAATAGTTAAACTAACTTTTCTTTAATTTTAATTGTTTAATTGAAAATCGCTTTAAGTATTTGACGAACCATGTTAAGAGACTTAATTCAGTCAGGCAAACAGAAATATATCAACATTCCAATGCATGGGCAACCACAAAAATTTTATTGCGTGCTTGGGGGCAAATCTGTTAAATAACAGTTCGCTGTTAACTGTCAGCCACAGCTCACATAAAGTAAGCCGCTCAGCACCTGTTAAGCCCTAATAATTTAATACATGCACATTTAAAATAAGTCTGTTCGATATATAGCCTTTTGGACTATTTAATAAAATAAATAATAAATTTATTACTTATAATTTGTTCAAAAACATATCTACACATTTATTTAGTTTCGCTAGGACTGTAACAGTTAGTCTCAAAAGCTTGTAGCCGTTTTAAAAATTTGTCTGAGTCTGAGAAAACGAAAAACGAAGTTGTCAAAAATTATATACATACTATATACATACAATTTTGAATGAATGAATGAAATATAATTGAAAACGATTCAAAGACTGAAAACACTATGCACATAGTTAGAGTCTTCTCGGTAGACTTAATCTATATGAAATCACATATCAAATAATATCAAATATTACTTAAAACTATAGGTAATAACAGATGACCGATTCACTTCTCTCATTCTTTTCAGAAAGAAAAAGCCAAAAAGCCTACACTTTCTTACATTCTTCTTCTTACTACGAGAATTAGTTTAGCGTTAAAGAATTCCCCCACACGCACGCTGTCAATAGCGAAAACAACCCATACAAACAAACACATAAAAAAAAAAAAAAAATATATATATATATATATATATATATATATATATATGTATATATGCACAACAAAAAGTAAGAGTGATCTTGTTAAGGACAGTTAGAAAGTGATACTGTGCGGGTTTTCAGATCGTGAATGAGGGTTACCTATTTTGGGACTTTGAGAAACCCTTAAAGGTTTCGTGTGAGCTTTGTTTAAGATACACATGACATCTCTTTGATTTCTACAAGTACTGAGTATATATTAGTCGATCATTTAAATCTGCTGATCGATACTTTGTTTAATTATATTCGCTGATGTTGCGGCATCGATTAATAGCATTTTTACGATGCGCATGTTGTGTGTGCGTCGCATTTTTTATACTAAATACATATATGTATGTAAATATGTAGAAATAAATAATATTCTTAAGAGCACCAAAAAAGCAAAAGGAAAAATATATATTTTGAATCAGCAGATCGCAAGACTTTGGCACTTGGAATAAATTTGATTAATAAATCAGCGCAATAAATTTAAATCCAAAATTTATTTTTAAAGGTCTAATAAAAAATTTGATTTCGTTTATGCAAAAAAGAAAAAAAAAACGTCCATGCATACATAATATTTGTGCTATTTGTTTTAATAGCTCCCTGTGATCGTACGATGCCTGGCTAGAAATGATTTTGATAAACAACTTATTAAATTACTGGCAGCAAAAGTTTTGTTCACGTGCCACAATTTCAAATAATATTTATCTTTCCTTCCAAATTGAATTTGTTTCTCGCTAAATGACCGAAACAGCAGAGAGAAGCGTGCAAAGGAAAGTTTTGAATACAAGAAGGAGACTCAGCAACAAAAATATTTCCAGTGTGTGATTTACAAATTCGAAGGGATATGCTAATTAATCTTGTTTATAAGTCAATTTTCATGGAAACCTAATCGGAATAACTCACTCGATGTGATGATGTGCCAATGTGACGCCTCGAACGAACTTGGATCTATTGAGATCAGAAGATCTGGATAAGTGTTAATTGCAAACGAACGCTTATTTTTGAAACGCTTAATTAAATAATAAACAAATAAAAAACATCATTAAATTGGTAGTTGTATAGATACATAGATAGTTATATTTGTTCATTGCTGAATAGCAAGCAAGCTAAGAGAAATTTATTAGAATTTATTAACTTATCTTTTATGTTATATTATCATAATATTATTTATCCAAGCTTCGCAAAATGCTAGTCTATGATAACTGCTATATAAAAGATTTAAAAGATAGTAACATAGTTGCTCCAAAGATCCGCCAACAACAATGAGAACTGCCTCCGGGGTTAGCTGGAAGTTAAATATATAACATAAGACAGTAGAGCGGACAATTGCTGGACCAATAAAGCAGTAGAGTCTGTTTTGTTTTCATTATCAAGCAAAAAGATTAGTTGACAAAATAAAAACAGAAAACAAAATAAAGCGACCATGAAAAAGTTCAAATTGCTAACTATGCCTTGAGGTCTTGAGTTAAATTTACTCAAGTTTTTTTAGTGAGCTCAACTAAAAATACGTCTAAGAGCCGGGATCAGTTGCAGCTCTCAGAATAATACAATACCTTAAATATTCATTAAACTGTTTATTTCGCTCGGCGCACGAATTCGATTTGAGCTGATCACTGTCGACTCTAGTCAAAGCGAAAAATTACTCAGCACTGGAGCTGGTTAGAGTTATTATTTCTTCGTTCCTCCCTCTCCCTATTGCTCAATCTCTCTCTTTCTTCCGTTCCCTCCTCTCACTATTGAATGAACGTACTTGACCTTGAGTAAGTAAGGGCTGGCGCATATAGAAAAATCTGGATACAGTATTGTGCTCGTTTCATATTCCCCCCTCGTTCCATTTGTTTTTCTGGTTATTGTTGCAATATTTGTTGTGCAATTGCAATTACAGAAATGTATTTAAAGTTTGCCGCTTGACGTGCACGTGAGCAGATAAAAAACTGTGCAAAGTGCAAATATGAAAGCCGTGTCTACATTTGTAATTAAAAAAAAAAAAAGAAAACAAAAAAGAAAACAAAAATTTGTGCCTAAAAATTGCACATACGCAGCATGGAACGGCTGCGGATCTAGTTCTATATGACGACAATCACATTAGGAATTATTCTATTACATTTGAGCGAAAGCACAAAAGTATTTTAAAATTAGTTTGCAAATTTGGTTTAATTCGCTAAACTGTCTCTGTGCATCGCGTTAAAATGAAATAACGTTCCTCTTGATGAAAATTGCGGCATAACTGCCGAGGGCCTTCGGTCCAACCATCGCCAGCAGCCCCACATCAAATTGATCCGCAAGCTGTGGCTCAATTTTTGTCAAAAAAAAACAGAAAAAAAAGATAATAAAATAAAATTGTGACTATTAGCAGGCCTATGTGAGTGAGTGTGTGTCACCTGATCATGTTCACGTTTTATACTACGACAGAATAAAAAACAATGTGCTTAAGCTCAACGATAAATTAGCGCGACAATTTGTTCTGAATGTATGCGCACCATAATTTACAGCTAAAAGATAACCAGCCTACCACAACTAGAAGCAATTCAGGTAACAGTAACAGCAAGTTAACAGCATCGATCAGCCCGCCTTGGAACTTTAAGTGTCACTTAACAGCATTGCGTAAATGCCTCTACAATGCAATTAATGTTAGGGCGCGGGGCTGAGTCCGATTTTGACTTTCAGCCTATATTTCTCTTGCTCTCAGCCCCCTCTTTCTTTTCACAGCGCAGCGCAGCGTGAGCGCGGCTAAACACAGTAGTCTAATTTAATTGCTCAATCGACACGCTCTCCTTAGGCTTTCTCTCTTTCGTTCGTTCGGTTGCTCGTTCGTGTACTGGTTAGAGTGCGATTTTTCTCTCGCTCTGTCTCTCTCTCTCTCTCTCTCTCGCGCGCGCTCAATGCTTCAGTCCGGTTAGACGTGCGTGTTTTATTTTTATTTTTTTTTGCATTTTTCCATTTGTCTTCTTTTTAGTTGGCTTCGAAGTCGGCGACGCTGGCGCGAGTCAAACAGTCTACTGTCAGCGGACTAGCTAAACAGACGCGCTCCCTTTAGCAAACCCTAACCGCAACCGTAAACACCACAGCGTGCCCTAGCCCTATTTATCGGGTATATATAAAAAGTTTCGTAGCATTTGCGACAAGAATCAAACGCGTGCCAGCGACCGCGAGTACAAGAACAAGCCTTGTTTTCTTCTCTACTACTCTATACTCTGCTAGTTACCAAAGATCAAATCTGCGATGAGCCATCACTGGGGCTACACCGAAGAGAATGGTAAGCAAGTGAAAAGTGGTGCTTTAATTTTGTGACAAGCCTTTGAAAAACTTCACTTTACCAGTTATATATGTACTATATGTATAAAATATGTACATCTATTTGAGTGGATTGTATAGTACCTTCTGCCAGAATGAATTAACTAACTGTATCATATAGCTGGCAGAAAATAAAATATCATGATGTCTCTCTGTATGTGTATATCAATATAGTTTGCATGTATATCTATCCACTTACATATATCAATGCATATACATGTCTAGTAAGGGTATTCCAACTTCGGGTACTTACATAAAAATCTCATTTCTGTTGTTTGTTTTGCTAAGATTTTTTGTTTACATACGTGACGCACGCTGCACATGCGTACAATGACTTATTTTTTGGGAAAGTTTTCAAGTTTAAATAAGAAGAATAAGAAGTATGAGCTACATAGCAGAGATTTCGACATCTGCGATCTGGGTGCAGTTTTATTGAACGTGGCTGTTATGCTGTCTGCTTAATTGAGACAACTCTGTTGATTGAATACATGCCAGTTGATGTATCTAACTGATAACAAACACTTAAGTCATTTGTCCAAGTTATTTTTTGTTTAATTTTAATTGTCTGCTGCGTGCATGTAATATTGTTGGAAGTGTTCTTTCTTCCGATCTTTGACATACATACATACATACATATGTACATATGTACATATAGAATGCTAGTCGTAATGCGATTGACTAAATATTAAGCGAATGTTCTGAACGCTATTGCCTTCATTGATTACTCAGCTGAGAATATGTTTATTTTTGGGTTCACTCCAGTTGAGACTGGCCGAAACTTCAGTTCGTTCATTCGTCGTTAATTCAATCAAGCTCAATTTTGCTCGAGAAATGACGCTTTGCGCCTCGATTACATGCATCATCGCTTTGCCACTCCACACAGCGTACACACACTTCGACAGACTTGGGCACGTTCATAGATTCGTCGGCTGCTCATAAATATGCGACAGCCACAATTAAATCGTCTACGCAGCGTAACTCACACAAATCAGCAAAAACGGGGTTTGTAGACTGGGTAGACAATATCCGATAATCGGCGCTTTGCACGGGCTGCGTCTCGTGATCGCAACTGCGCGCGGTTCCGAGCGTGGACGGGTGAGGTCGGCTGAGGGTGGTTGTGGGTGTCGGTGATTCCCATTGAACCAGTCACAAATTAACTCGTCCCCTAGAATTCAACGTATTCCCAGTTCACAATATTGCTTAATATTGCAATAATTTGTTAAGCGAGTTGATGCACTCGAGACATAGTATAAGTGTGTGGGGTATACAAAATATTTTCAAGAATAGGGAATTTTCAATTCAATTATGGCCTGAATCGATATTGATCGATTTTGGACAAGTATTGAATCTCAACACCAGAGTTACTTGGCTAATTGCTCTCGAATTTCCAGAAAATCATTTATTCTTATATCTCAGTTTATACTATACACATTACTATATATAACTCTATAAAAAACATAGTATACCTCTATTATTTGATGTATTATCTAAGTAAAAAACCCAGCATTAAAAACATTTTTTTTACTTTTAGATAATTTGTTATTCATTTTATTATATAAGATCTTTAATCTATAAACAGTATTTACTCTGCAATATTATTATAAATGTATATATATTTTAATAGTTTCGAACTAATTGAACCGTTTCGTTGATTTTTCCATTTAAATATCCGCCAAATCTCTAGATATTGTATATTTGAATTGTATTTTTTAACACAAAGTTGGGGTATTTAATATTCGATGTATTAACACATGTGTTTGGTCAGTCGACTGGTTTCTCGCTGTTCGTTTCAGTTTTGCCTTCTCTTTGTGTTATGCTTTGCCTTTTGAAGGCAGTTCGTTTGCTTTTTGCCCGGCTGGTCAAGTGCATGTGCGGTTCTTAAGGACGTATTAAAGACCGGTTTTAGCATGAGTGACTCGTCATGACCAAACCCTGCCAAACGTTCTGTCTGGCATAACAAAGCTCTGCCCGTCACATGATAGTCACTTATCGTTCAATAAAAATAAAGAAAAATGTTTGCATTTACCAAAAAGTTGGAATACAATTTTTATTTTCGGCAATTCGTTTTGATTTGTGTTAAATGTCGCTGATTGTGTTGATTGATTTGACTCGGGTAACTTTCCAATGTCTTTTATATGACTATTCTGCGTTATCACTGCCAGCCAATCTATCTATATATAAATATTCTTTGTGAATCTGTTTATGATCCACTCCACCCCAGAGTGGTTCCTACCTTAAACATAAGTGCACAGCATCGAGTTTTATTTACATATACTAAACCTACTTATATATGCAGCAATAAAATGTATTTATATACTTATATATATACATACACACACACACACACACACATACACACACAAATATATATATGTATATATATAGATTGCGCGATGTTTTCTAATCAGATCTACCTCTGGCCCTGTTAAAACTGCAGAATTGTTGTCTATACGCGATTCTAGTTGAGTGGCAGATTAACAGTCGCGTGTTTATATTTTGTAAATCAATCAAAATTCATTTAAGACGTGAATCGTATTTGATAACAATACCAAAAAAGAATAAAAGAAAAAGAAAACACGTAACAATGTTATAGTCAGGCCTAATAAACTATATAATGCCCTTTCGCAGTTGAAAATCACAAAAATCTTATCAAATATCGATAGGAGATATGTTAGGAACATGATACTAGTTTTACCTAGTTAATTATCTATTGAGAGATAAATCTTTCACCTTATTAAGGTTCAAAGATCTGTAGGACCAACAGCTACGAAATTTATGGCATTAACGCCGCCTTTGGGCATCAGTCAGAGAAAACCAATATACTAATTTAATTCTTAAGAATGACTTATAAATTCATCAATCATTATTTAGTTATCGGTTAAAAATGAAACTTCTCTTTTGTTCTCTTCTTATCTTTCCTGACGCTATTCACTACGTTTCCCTTGGAATTTAATCTATGTATATATATATATACTTTATTTGTTATCATTATGAGTCAATAGAATGAAAAACTCAAATTAGTAATATCATCTAAAAATATCCCAATATGATTAGCTACTTCTTTTGATTTGAGAAAGGTTTCTTCTTATCAATTCAACATATTTATCATTACAAATACAAATAAACAGAAATTGAGTGGCTGCTTCTTCTTATATCACATTATATTTTACTGTACGATTAATGGTAATATAGTAGAGAAAACAATATGAATATGTAAAAATGTCGAACACAAATTTTCAACTCGAACAACGTAATCATTTATATCTATTTGTTTCGTATTGTATGATACCTGACTATATGTCTATATATAATAGATATTTTTATTACAATTTTGTAATATATTCTATTGACGTATCTAAGACATACATGGATTGATGCCCAATATTACAAAACAAAAGGCAATAATATATGAATATATCAGACTGCCACGCCCAATTCCAGATTGATATATAAAAAATAATGCTATAGCCCATCTGTGAGAAACATGTATATGAACACAAGCATCCTAAGCATGTGATAGCTGATCAAAGTTGTCTACAGCCTCCATGCTGAAGGTGTCAAAAATTTATACTTGGTAGATAGTAGATTCAGTATACCTATATGATTATTATTTTTGGCTAATGCTATAAAATTAGCGCTTGTTGTGATAAAAAAATATATCACACGGATATACATATCTCTATATATGCGTACCATACTGTCTACAAAAATGATATGTACATATAAATTACATATAAATATCTATAATGTATTATATACATATGTATATGTATACTAAAAAATAGCTGTCAAATTTATGAGTTGGAAAACTTTTTCTCTACAGATGAGCATTCCGAGCGCAAAAATTTCGGGCTGTACGTGACAATTCTATAAATTTTCGAATTTCGAATTTTGCATGTTATTGTTCTATAAAATTGTGGTTTGCTAAGTTGTTTTTAAGTTTTCTTTTTCGCTTTTATGGTCACTCAATAAATCTATTTCTGAGTCTCTTCGGCCACATGCAAACAAATAATTAGCACTAACAGTTGAACAAGTTGACTGAAAGGGGCTTTGTCTTCTGGAGGGTTGTAGCTATATTGCAAAGCAAGTGCCACGGCTTAGAGCATTGTTGGGGCTTCACAAATAGACGGGACGCGAGACGGGCTTATATAAGCAACGTTGGGTCATTTTGGTCTGGCATTGTCTGATAAATTTACATATCAATATCAGAAAATATATGTGCCATATATATACTAGATGCCTGACTCACGCAGGAACAAACCGAATTGCGAAACGACATTCTGTAGGGTCAGTTCATTGTGTATCTCAGGGTCTAACTAGCAAGCAGTTCCTTAGCTCATAAACAAAAACCAAAAACACGCAATAATCTCATGATGAACTGTCTATATGCGACTGTCTCTATAAGCTCGAGCTGCCTGCTGTGCACTTAAAAGATACGATCATGCAATTTAAGTTAATAGTTGTGACTTTTCTACACGTTTTTTTTTTTTTTTTTTCATTAACAGAAACAGTTTTTCTTTTCCTGCATTTAACGTGTACAATACATATATTCGAATCATACATATATATACCCTGTAAGCAGTGTAAAGAATACAGTTTTATATGTCATTTGTCTGGCTCCATTAAGTTTATATATTCTGAGTTTGGACAGACGCTAATATGCTTTAGCGTATACCAGGCCTTTTGACAGGGTATTTATAATGAAATTGTATTCTTATTATGAGGCCAATGAGGATTGAGATCGAGTTTCCGTCATATATATATGAACACCTACTTCACATAAATCTGATCCTATTTGTCATCTGTATGCAGGGCATTCCCAAGTCGTTCATTCAAGCATTTGCCAAAATAAGTAGTTGTTTGTTTTGAAATCGAAGCGAAAGTAAATAGCTGAGAAATGTTGTATAAATTCTAATGAAAATGTTACTTAATTCCTTATTGTCCGGCAAAAGTTGCACAAAACAAGTTTTCGTCCGGCTGTTCGACTGATCGTTGTATATAGGCATACCATTAAATGTATGTAACTGTGTGTGTGTGTGTGTGTGTGTGTGAATGTATACTCTACAGAGGTTAGCTTTGCTATGTCAAATTAAATAATCATTTGGATTTTTATCACGAAATACTATATTCGTTTTCAAAACGTTAGCAACTATTTGAAGACTGTTTATAAAATATATATGCTGCAAATATTGTTAATCTGACAAGATTCTCCGCGACACCGTTAAAGATTCGTATTTAATCATTATTGTAAATTACAGGCGCGTGCGTTTCCGGACTGGATTTTATGCACGTGTAAAGCTTGATTATTTTTCAGAGGGTATGCTAATTCTTTCATTCCTTTTGTAACAGTCATCGTATCCAGACTAAACTTATTTTACTGCATACAGATTTACAATAAAAACTTGTTAGTCATTCAAATTAAAATTAGAGTATAAAATCGAATGATCTCTACAGGGTAATTCTGCTGGGACTTTTTGGGCTTTCGTTCGCTTTTACTTAATCGTTGTTTATCTGGAATAGCGTGCTGATCTTTTGAATTTACAGTGCATAATATTTGCCAGTCGCTGCGGAGCCGCAGCTGTTGTCTGATATGAAATAAAGTTGAGTTAACAAATGAGAGCGTATGGAAGGCGGCCAACAGAACGCAGCTGACAGAACGACAGCTTTATAAGCGTACGAAATATTTGGTTAATTTATCATCAACCGGATATTTACGCAAAATTCAGATATGTAAAAGGATTGCAACAAAAGTGCAATAACAGCTGCCATAAATGGCGTACACATACATACACACATACATGTAATATTCAGGTGTGTGCTGCACCTCTTCACCTAGCCCCGAAATGGGAATCGCAACGATATACTGTTTTATCTTCTGATGGCCGTATATATACAATCGAATACACAAATGCAATTCTATTGGCATATTAATTTTTAAGTTTTTTTTTTTTTGAACGGCATATACGTGTTGTGCATCATCCATTTGAGACACGCGAAACATTTGTAATACGCTATATTATAAACTTCTGGGTTCCAATTTTACAACTTCGTAGCAGTGATATTAAATGTCAACTGTGTGTAGTAGGTTGGATTAGATAGCCTATTAATTAATTTGTCAAGAGAGAGAGAGAGAGAGAGAGAGAGAGAGAGAGAGAGAGAGAGAGAGAGAGAGAGAGAGAGAGAGAGAGAGAGAGAGGGGGGGGGGGGGGGAGAGGGAGAGAGAGAGAGATCAATCGATTCACGAGTCGTATTTCGATGGACACAGGATCAATGATTCTAACATACATATGTACATACATATGTATGTGTGGACGCGTTGTATTGTTACTTGACTGGGTAAGCGTTGCTACTATTTACTCTATTCATTCTCGCTGTCAAATATCGATGGCAAGCCCTGCTGTACGTCTGGAATTGAGTTATCGACTTTTGCATAGTATAGCTGTGATTTAGCCTACCTGGCGTATGCGTGATTTCACAACTAGCACCTCGACTTCTAGCTGGGATGTTTGCATAACTGATCCCCAAAATAAAGTGCAGTGTCACATGTGCTAATGGCAAACTTCAAAATGGTTTTATATCGTAAGCTCCGGTTGCACAGCGGCTTTCACGGCGTATACGTGATTTATTTGTTTCTACTGTATATACATATGTACATGTATTTATGAATGTGTATCTATACACCCTATCAATTTGGATGTCACATGGGCGAATTGCGTATCGCCTGCACATTTGAAACTCGTTCTCAGGTTTACCCATTCCTCCAATTACATAATTAGCACTGCCCGTGTGTCGATAAGGAAAGTGCACTGCTATAAATACGTATATGATTTATTAAAAATCAAGAATTAAATACCTTAAGTCCCCAATGATGTATCATGTGGCAAGCCAAAAAGACAAATGACTTATCTTAGATAAGGTCAGATTAAGTGCACCTTCACATACGTAATTCTCTTGATATATCACTTGCCACGCCCCACTACAACAAGTCGCCTACTTTTGCTTTTTCGCTTCACGTTGCTTCGTGCGTCGGCGGTGCCAGCTATATTCCAAATATCACATGACTTGTCCGACTCTAGCTCTAGTCAATCTCTATGCCGCAGCACGTGACGCCTCATCCTAGTCAATATTTGAATTACTCTTGTTGTTGTGTTTGTTGTTGTTGTTGTTTTTGTTTCAGCACACGACAATAATTAAAAGCGCAAATGCAGCAGCAAAAGTAACAGAATAAGATAAAGTAAATAATCATTTTATACTGTTGTCTCTGCTGATTGTTCTGCGGCAAGATAAAAATTCCTCAGGGCAGCAAAAGTTCACTGTAGAGCAAATAGATGTAAAAGTTTGTCATATTTATTTTTTGCTAAACATTTTATGCATCCAGTTGGCATTTGCTTTATTTAACTTTTTATGAACTTCTAATTAACATCTGCCAGAAGCAGTAACCGACGAAAACTAATTGCGAAAACGGGTTTATTGTAATTATACGTCGGGTTTTTTAATGCTTTTTAAGTAATTCATCAATTCTTGTAATTGATTTCGCTTCGATTTGGGATTTCCAGATTATTAAAATTATATATATTATATATGTTTTGCATTCAAACAAATGTATCAGATTTGTAAAATCAGCAAAGAGCGTATATAAACTAACTTTTTCAAATCGAAATAGCTCATAGTATAATGAATTATATTTTAATTTTATTGAATATAGAACATTCTTATATTATTTTTATTTTTATTATTATTATTATTGTTATTATTATTATTATCTGGGCTACAAATTTTTCACTGTTCTTGTACAAATATATAAGCTTATGACTTACCCGCCAGTGAAAGCACGTCAAGGCTTTTGTTTAAATAATAAGATCTCTATGAGCACCTAGCCAGATGATAAACTGTTGAGCTCTTATACTAAAGTACTTGTTATTGTGTTTTATAGATATGGTTATCATTAGGACAAGCGCTCTATAAATGTTTTTAGATAAGTTCTCTAAGTAAAAGGATTTCGACTTCAAATTCCATGCATAAGCTATGTAAACAGGGGAATTATTGACTGGCGTAAGCCTTAGACTAGATTCCGACTTATGTCCCCTAAGTAAAAGTATTTCGATTTCAAATGCCATACGAAAACGGAGTGCCATGCGAATTAAAGGCTGATTAAAAATTTAGACTAGGTGCCGCGAAAAAGTCAATGCGTTAGCAAATCGAACTAAGCATTTTTTGGAACTTTTTGCTAGTATTGAGTTCGGATTAAAACCATTGGAATATTTTGTAAAAGGCTTTGCCTAAAACAAAAAATAAAATGTGTTTGAAACGAACTGTTAAAGAAGTCATTAAACATTTTTATTGTTTTAATTGGATAACGTTTTCGTTTGATCCTAAGGACAAGATATTGGTTTGGCCTCAAACTTAATGGATCCCAAGTTCTACAGGGCCATTAATACAGTTTTTTTTCGCTCTTAGTTCCTCTGCTAGATGTTAAAAAAAAGCAATTTCTTTATTACCCCTGGCTACTTTTTGTTATAATGACAAATCGTCTTCAGTAGCCTTTATAAATAGATCGGAAATAAACAATGATTATGGCGAACTATTAACTTATTTTAACATGTGGAAACCATTAATATAAGTGACCTTTAACTAAACGAGTTCTTAATTAACGTACGGTTTTCCCTTCAGGACCCGCACACTGGGCCAAGGACTACCCGCAGGCTTCGGGACATCGCCAGTCGCCCGTGGACATCACTCCCTCGAGTGCCAAAAAGGGCAGTGATTTGAAGGTATCGCCGCTCAAATGGAAATATGTGCCGGAGGATACAAAGAGTCTGGTTAATCCAGGTGAGTTTTACATTGAATCTGTTATAAAGATACATTCTAGCTTAATATCTGAATTGCAGGCTACTGCTGGCGCGTGGATGTCAACGGCGCCAATTCTGAGCTAACTGGAGGACCGCTAGGCGATCAGATATTTAAGCTCGAACAGTTTCATTGCCATTGGGGCTGCACCAACTCTAAGGGGTCGGAGCATACGGTCGACGGTGTCTCCTATTCGGGTGAACTGCATCTCGTGCACTGGAACACCACAAAGTACAAGTCTTTCGGCGAGGCAGCAGCCGCACCTGATGGACTGGCCGTGTTGGGTGTTTTTCTAGAGCCAGGCAATCATCATGCCGAGCTGGACAAAGTGAGCAGCTTATTGCAGTTTGTTCTTCATAAGGGCGATCGCGTTACCCTGCCCCAAGGCTGTGATCCCGGGAAGTTGCTACCCGATGTGCATACGTATTGGACATATGAGGGCTCATTGACCACACCGCCTTGCTCCGAGTGCGTCATCTGGATTGTGTTCAAGACGCCCATTCAAGTGTCTGACGATCAGCTGAATGCCATGCGCAACCTTAATGCCTACGATGTCAAGGAGGAGTGTCCGTGCAATGAGTTCAATGGCAAGGTCATCAACAATTTCCGACCTCCATTGCCGCTCGGCAAACGCGAGTTGCGCGAAATAGGCGAACATTGATGCTCGGATTGAAAGGGTCTTACGGTCAAAGTCAAAATCGAAATCGAAAGGAAAAAATCAAAATCGAGTCTATTGCTTAGCTAGCCATTCATGTACACAGCGTGCACCGCAGTAGTGAATCGGATGATCTGCTCTGACCCAATAACCTCACCCACCACCCTATATATATTCCCCACTTTCCCACTCGCTGAGCAGAGCGTCAGATGCCCATTGTTAAAGTCTCGTTTTAGTTTGTAATACTAGATAAAGCAAACACTTTACCTCTTGTTTTATATATATATATATATATATATATATATTTATATATATTATGTGCGTATTTGCTTGTCTGTGTATTTGTATCTTGTATTTTGTACCTTGCATCTTACATGTAGCATCATGCCTCTTGCATCTTGCATCTGTGCGAGTGCTTTGTACGTTTGTTTGTTAAAAATTTGCTAAATGACAATTAGATTACACTATACGGTATTACATAATAAATATATTATTTTTAGATGTTGCATATTGAAAATAAACAACTTTTGTTTTAATACTCGGTTTCATAGAACTCTAGGAAAAGCGTTCAAAACGGATAATATTACAATAAAATTAAGAAATAGAAAATAAAATATCTTGATCACATATTTCAATTTTACCAAACAATATACTTCTGCCATTTCATAAAACAAAATATAGAACAAGTAAGAAGGCTCTAGTCGAGACGGCTCGACTACGAGATACCCTGAACCCTGTAAAGAAAATGATACTCTTCTTCTTTACGCACTTATAAGTGCGCGCTCTGCTAAGTGCGCAGTTGCTGCCGTGGCTTGGGGGTGGGTTGGGCTGAACTTTGGACGCTTATAACTCCATTTCTAGATGCATGATCTTCATGAAATTTTAAGAGTAGATTTAGAGTATCTATATCTATCTATTTGCCAAATTGCAAGTCTTTAGTATTTGAAATGCGTTTTTTGCAAATTGTGGGCGAGGGGGGCGTGGCATCAAAAATCTGAAAACTATAAAATCTGCGTATTCATAATATCTATCTAAATATATAAAGCTGAAGTCTCTAGCTGAAACGGTGTAGAAGTTATACCCTAAAAACCTAAAAAATGTAAACGAATTTTCGTTTTTTTATCGATAATATGGAAATGGGATGAGTTATCGAAAAAACAAAATAAACTCGTATTGCGTAGCTAACATACGAGTGCTCATGTGAAATTTCAGCTCTCTAGCTTTTGTAGTTTCCGAAATCTCGACGTTCATACAGACGGACAGATGGACGGACGGACGGACGGACGGACGGACAGACGGACGGACGGACGGACAGACGGACAGGGCTAGATCAACTTATTTTTTTATGCTGATCAAGAATATATATACTTTATGGGGTCTGCGACGTCTCCTTCTGCCTGTCACATACATTTTCACAAAACCATTATACCCTGAATTCCCATTTTCAATGGGTTCAGGGTATAAAAATTGCATACAACGGATAAGCTTCCCAAGTCTCTTCAAGTCATTTGACATACATAGTATATCATACATTGCATACTTTAGATTAAAAAAAAAAAAAAAAAAAGTTGCATATTTTGGGGTAAAAAGCAAATGGTAATTGTATTCAAGAGATTACAAAAAGGCGTAAATTAAAATTGAAACAAGAATATATTGCAATTGTGCATGGTGATCAATTTGATCTGAAAAGTTATGGAACATAGGATCCCCATGTAAGTTAACTTAACATTAGTCGCAGTGACCACATGACAATATATTGCAATAGCATAGCCCCTTCAACTTATATGTATAGAACTTTAAAACAAAAGTTTCTGTTATACCGTATCGAAGGAATCTTGAGACTTTAAAGTGGCTTCCGTTTCTACGAACATGGGACATAGCTAATATATAGTTTTCGCATTCGAGTCTGAGGTTTTAATCGAATAGGATGCTGATTAATGCTTAATTATAATATGTATACGTTATATATAACTTATATGCGAATGACTAATTCTTAGTCACGTTTGAAGCTTAATATGAGCAAAAAGCTTTAGTCTGTAATTATTGCTAATCGTAGTAATTGGGTTGAGAACTTTAAAGCGAGCAGAAGTCGAGTGGGTCCATAAAACAATATGTTTCGATATATAACTTTGTTCATTGTATTGCTTGAAGTGGTGGAAATGCCTCTGACTGAAGGTGAGATAATTAGATATCTGTTATCGAATCTGTATACTTAATAAATGAGTTTGCCTATAGCATTTAACTTTAGAACTCGATTGGAGTACAAGAATGTTGATACTGTTCCTCCAGAATATCATGCACAGTTAAAACCCTTCGAGAAGATCGGTAGTAACTTTTATTACATTGGCAACGACAAGCTCAATTGGTTTCAAGCGGTACAAGAGTGTCGCAAAAGGGGCGGCAATCTCATCAGTTTGAAAACAAATCAGGAATTGTTAGTTATAGGACTGCAGTTGAACGCCACTCAAGAATATTGGGTGGACATCAATCGACTGGGTCAAGAGGAATATGTTTCGATTGCAACCGGAGTAAGGCCCAATTACATCAATTTCCTCGCTAAGGATGCCAATGATGTGAACGATTCCCAAAATAATAATGAAGAATTAAGTTGTGTGACCTTAGTAAAGGACGAAAATAGTTGTGCGATGAAGGAGGAAAACTGTATGGAAAAATCTAGATTCATTTGCCAGCTATCCTCACCGCGAACCATTTCCATTGTGGTTTGGTAACATTTATATATATACTAATACATTTATAAGAATACTGTATAATCTTTCAAATGATTTATTTCCATTAAAATAAGACAAACATATAAATAAATTCACAAAATATTACGTTGTTCGTTATGCTAACTAACAGAATTATCCTCACTAGTTTCTGAAATCTGTTTGTTGAGTTCAAACTTATTCTCGGGTTCTTTTCTGAAGTCGAGAAGCTCCTTAGGTTTGTTAGTCCATAGCTGAAAGTATTCATTTTTCAATTGCTGCCAGGCTAATTGATAATCTTTAGCCATGGATTTAAGTTCGAAATAACTCAAGTTTTGAAGCTCTTCTAGCTGTAGGTCCAGCTTCTTACGCACTTTTGAACAGCTCGACAGCAAATCCAAAAAACTTGTGAATAATTTATATTTACTCACTGCCAATGCTGCTTGCGTTGTGTTTAGCCTCTGTTTGGTGACACCTTGACGCTTGCCATTTACTGCAATTTCAAATGGTCTATATATATATATATATATATATATATATATATATACTATATATATATATACGAACTCTTCAAATAATGTTGTATTTATTTATGATACATATAAATAAATACAACATAAATAAATACAACATTATTTGAAGAGTTCGCTCTTACCTTAGCAAATCAGGCACCAGCGTCCATATCAAGCTGCTGGGCGCTGGCTGCCAATCCATGCGCTGCGCCAGCTCAAAGGTTAAATTGTTATCTACGCGGATACATGGCTTCTGTGGTTGATAGCGTTTCATCTTGCACTCTCGGCCCTCCCAACGTCGGTAAATAGCACGCTCCAGGCTCTCAGGATGTGCCTCGGCACAGCAAAAGTTGTAGCTACTAAAGTATATGGGCTTATCGATCAGCATGTCAAGCAGCGCGCCTTGTATTCCGAGGACATTCCAACGTGACAATTTGTCGCTGCAGGACATGGACAAAGTACGTTCGCCTCGACCTGGCTTAGTACGCAGCTCTGCTGGTGTTTGCAACATGTCATCGGAGAGGGGATTAGTGGGCCGACTTATTAGTTTGGCACCCGTATATACCGTAGAGGTACTTATTGGCTGTTGCATCGCCTCCAAGTCCAAACGCGATCGTTTTGCGGGACCCACGTTTAAGCACGCATCGTCGATCACAATACATGCATCTCCACACGGTGCTTGAGTGCTTAACAAATGATATTCGAGATGCTCCTTAAGAGCGAAGCAACCTGTGGCTGGGAGCCAGGTAAAGACTGACTGGCCCGGCTCTCCGGTTCCTTTCATCGTATTTAAAAGCTCGTTATGCAAATAGCGTAGAAAGGCGCGTCGGGCCAGCACCTCAGCATGGCAATCATTGAGTATATAGCCCCTTTCACACAGTTTGCTAGCGCCAATACATCTAGTGCTAATTTTAATATTTTTTTAAATATAAAAAGCTGTCACAATTTTTTATATTCCTACCAACCCCGTGGCAAGGGCAACAACTTTGCCTGTTTGCGTTTCTTTGTCGTACTGCACTATGCCGGATAAAACTGTCCATTGGTTTATTGCGGGCTTTCCAGTTTTTGGAAGCTCATGAAATTTTTTGTAACACAATTCCGCAATTAGCTTTAGCGTAGGTTGACATTCACTCTTGGAGCCCATGTAAAACATTTAATATAATGAATGCAAAATAATATAATGCAACAATAATAAATGTAATAAAGTTATCGATAGCCGATTACCCAGCTAGCGCAACCAACACTGGTTATACAGCACTGTAAATAAATTGACTAGCGTTCTGACCAAAATATAAATATAAATATAAAAATAAATTGTGTTGATTCAATAATAGGATAATATGCCGAAAGTTGTATCACGTAGCATTGTCTGCTCAGATACGAAAGACCAAGAAGAATATAATGAAGAAAAACCGTTAAACATATACTATTGCTTGTGTAGCAAAATGTCGCTGATTTTGGGTTCGTAGCCATGTGTGTTTACATGAGTAAACGTTTATACAAATATTTATAATAGATTGCACATTGGAGCAGCTGCCTTTGCGCGAAGCGGACAACGCTCGTGTTATTGATGCCAAAGAACACGCAAATAAATTGACCTATAACCCAGCGCCTAAAATGATCTATATTCGACGCAAAGGAAAAGGCATTGAAAAACAGTACCGTTATAATGTGAGTATATATATACACAGGATATATTACATTAAAATATGATATGTAATCCACTTTCTAGTGTCGCAACTGTAATCTGCCATTGTACTATCGGCATAATTCCGACTCAAACGTTACCTTTGTCATGAGCAATGCCTTACATAAGAATAAAGGAGAACAACCACTGGCCCAGCTTCTAGCAGCAGAGGCAAAAGCCAAGGCCAGCAACATTAAAAACACCAACAGCATTATCAGCACAGGCCATGGGGCGACTGCTACACCATCAATTACGGTTACGGTCGCTCCCAGTGGAGAGGATTCTGGCATTGTGGATGCCAGTGGCAAAAAAGTAATGGTCACTCGTCACACCAAGAATATGGGCAAATTTAGCTCGGTCACCGTATCCACCATAGACGAAGAGGAGGATGAGATTGAAGCGGTAAGCCAAATAATTTAAAAGAAGTTAGTGTACAACATATTTAATTGATAAATATTTCAGCGTGAGATCGCCGATAGCTATGCAAACAACGCCCGTATCATTGAGAAGCAGCTTCAACGTAAAGGAGGAAAACTTACTGACCTGGGTGCGAAGTCCAAGGCCGAGGAAATGCCGCCTCCACAGAAAAAGCAACGCGGTACACTGTTGGAGAGATAATTGCTACACGATTGTATTAATATTTAATGTCAATATTTAAAAAATATATAACAACAATATATAATTCAAAAGGTAATCTTTCGTTAGAGAAAACTGGAATATGTTCACAATATCATGAAATCTCATCGCAAGTAGAAACTTCCATAATTTCTCATTGATAAAAGTACATATCAGCTTTGAATGCATTATTGGCATTTCTTTCTGCTTGCATAATTGATGAAGGTTTTCGAGTGCAGGTCAAAGTTTTCTGTTGAGGTATTGAACCTTATTAGCATTTTCGGCATTAAAGCAAATTAAACCATCTTAAGCTATACAGTGCTCGCCAATACTTCACACAGATGACACCGACAAATAATTTACAAAATGTATTCTCGTTATAGTATGGTATTACTTTTATTATCGTTAGCGTTATGCACTTGCTATCCAAGTAACGAGTGTAACTGTGTTCCAATGCATGAATGTAAAGATGTAAAGTATTTAGCTGAAAGGCTCGGTAAATTCGACCATGTAGAGTTTTGCAATATAGCAGATAATAAAGTTTGCTGTTCGGGAAATGAACATAGACAGAAGCAAAGCATTTCTGAAAAGCGTAAGTATAGTCCATTACATATAGTCTATAAAAGCTTATTATCTTCCAATTAGATTTAGAACAAAAACATCCGTGAGTGCTTTACAAAAATAGACGTTTATTCTATGCTTCTTTTTAACATATGTATGTACATAATAAACAACTGAGACTTTTACTATTAGATACCCTGAACCCTGCAGGGGTTGTATACACAACTAGACAATAAATAAAAATATTGAATCTAGTATTTGTGGTACACGAGATCTCTGCGCCCTGCTCAAGAATATATACATATGTACATATGATGTATCTGCTGTGGCGCCTTCCGACAACATTAAAGTAACGGCTGGAAGATTCACAATTCAATCGCAATTCTTAAAATATGCTAGAATCATGAAAAAGCGCTGAATGTGTACATATGTACATCTGCATGTGTGTATGTATGTATGTATGTTAGTATGGATAGGAAAAACGACTACAAGACTCTGGTTCCGACCATTTATTTAATCATTGTTTATTTGTTGAAGAACCTATGAGAGTATTCAAAATCAATTTCATAACACAACTTACAAATGTATTCATATTTCTAATGTCAAGTATTAATTCAAGACGCATCATATTATATTATATTATATTCCAGGGTGTTCTGAATATTCAAAAATGGAAGGTTTCTGTCCACCAACAATGCTTATAAGTAAACCTAGTACACCAGCAGAGAATGAATACCCCTTTATGGCTTTGATAGAGGTGAAGAATAAAAGTTCTGATTACACACTGGTCTGTGGGGGAGCTTTGATAGATCCAATGTATATACTAACGGCATCACATTGCTTTGATAGAAGAAGAAGTGAATCAGGATTGTAAGTCTATTTTAATTGAACGAATATTTCAAATATTTTGTATATTTATATGTACTTATGAATATATTAATAGTGAGATTTTTGTTCGACTGGGCGCATATAATAGAACTTCATCTGGAACACGATATAAAGCCACAGAAACAGTACATCCTGATAATTCATACGATGATACAGCCGATATTTCCCTCTTAAAACTGAATGCTTCGGCAAATATATTAACAAATAAAGTGAAGCCTGCCTGTATAGCGCAGAGTTCCTCAAGTGCTGATGGAGAATATTTAGTTGCTGGATGGGGCTTTATAAAGCCGGGTCAGCTGGCGGACACTTTGAAATCGTCTCGGTTGGTCTCTGTTGAAAGTAATAATTGTGAACTTCATGGGGAGGAACTTGATGAGAAGAAACAAATGTGTACAAAGCCAAAGGAAAACTTTGGAGATGTTTGTGAAGCTGATTCCGGCGGTCCGTTGTTTACTCCGAATTCGAAGCTTTCTAATTGTCTTTTTGAAATTTTCGGCATTGTTTCTAGGGGAAACAATTGCAACTTTAATAATTCATACTCAAGTCACACCAAAGTTTTCTATTATCGTGATTGGATTGAGAAAGTAGTATGGTTCGAATCACTTTAAAATATTCTGATTAGCTTAATAGTAAATATAAATTTAATAATTTATTAATTTTAATAAAACAGTCATTTGTTCATAGTTTTAAAAAATTTGTTAATGGCACATGCATTAAATATAATCACTAACCATTGTATGGTTAATGATATAATTAAAATTCACTTTAATTAAATTCCACTAAATTTGAATAATTTTCAATACAACATGTTTTGTTATCGCTTATCGAATATATATGTGAAGCGTTTTTCAGCACTAATAAACGAGTATTGCAGCTAACTTAACACTGTAGTAAGCAGAATTTGCAGAGAAAATATATTGAAAAAATTGTGTGTATAGCATGTAAAAACAAAGTTTTGGTTTCGTTCTATTACTATTGCAAGTAGATAACGCGCCGCGTAAGTCACGTAGCAAGAATCACAAAAAGAAAAATAAAAAGAGAAACAAACGCCAGAAAATGTTGCTGCCCGAAAAAGACGTTGCTGTTGACTAATAACAAGAGCGCGCTAGTGTGTATGCGTGTGCATGTGCATGTGTGTGTGTATATGCGCATGTGTGTGTGTGGAGTGCAGAAATGTTTTCCAGCGTTGGCAGCCATGGAATTAGCGTTGGTATTGCCTCCACCGTGCAGGACACTGAAGGCTATGACTTCACAAAGGATGAGAATGCGGCCCGTTGGCGCGGCCTATTTATACAATCGCTGCGCAAGGTGCTGGAGCAGGTAAATCCGCGCGTAACAGCCAAAGAAGATGCCTTACTGTATGTGGAGAATCTGTGCGTTCGCCTCTTGGCCAAGCTGTGCGCCAAGCCCTTGCCGCATTCAGTGCAAGATGTGGAAATGAAAGTGATAAAATCATTTCCATCACCCCTCGATCAGCGCGCCCTTAAGGAGATCAACGAATTAATTAATTCGAAGAAACGCAAATGCTTGCTTCCGATAGAACGTGTCCATACGCTGCTGCAGAAGGATGTCCTTCAGTATAAGATTGATAGCTCTGTATCAGCATATCTTGTCGCTGTGCTCGAGTGTATTTCTTCTGATATATTGAGAACAGCCGCTGACTATGTTTGCCGCATTGCACACAGCGAGATTGTCAAGGAGGACATTGAAGTGGTGTTGAACGCGGATGGCATGATACTAGATATGCTCAACAGTAGTGGCGAGGAGCTCAAGTGCAATGTTCTGCCCAGTCCGTTGTCGCTGCCTGCGCAACGAGCAACTGCTACATATGAGGAGACGGTAAAGGAGCTTATCAATGATGAGAAACAGTATCAAAGGGATTTGCACATGATTATACGTGTCTTTCGGGAGGAGCTAGTAAAGATAGCGCGTGATCCAAAGGAACTAGAGCCAATCTTTTCCAATATTATGGATATATACGAGGTAACTGTTACCCTGCTGGGCTCTCTGGAGGATGTGATTGAGATGTCACAGGAGCAGAATGCGCCATGTGTGGCTAGCTGTTTCGAAGAGCTAGCGGAGGCCGAGGAGTTCGATGTGTATAAGAAGTATGCGCACGATGTAACATCAGTGGCATCACGAGATGCACTCAGCAATCTGCTGGCGAAGCCGGATGCATTGTCGTTAATGTCAGCGGGTCATGGCTTCCGAGAGGCAGTAAAGTATTATTTGCCTAAACTGCTGTTGGTGCCCATTTGCCATGCATTTGTCTACTTTGACTATATCAAACATTTGATGGATCTCAGCACATCACAAGATGATATCGAGAGTTTTGCCCAGGTGCAGGGACTGCTTCATCCACTGCACTGCGATCTCGAGAAGGTGATGGCCAATCTGTCCAAGGAGCGACTTTTGCCGGTCAGTGGTCGCGTGCGTCGACAAATGGCTATCGAGCGTACACGTGAGCTGCAGCTCAAAGTGGAGCACTGGGATGACAAGGACGTGGGTCTCAATTGCAACGAGTTTATAAGAGGTAAGTGGAGGTTATGCTTACATAAATAGTACTAATATCAACCATATTTTACAGAGGACGCTCTCAGCAAACTCGGCTCGGGCAAACGAATTTGGAGCGAGCGTAAGGTGTTCCTTTTTGATGGTCTGATGGTGCTCTGCAAAGCGAATACGAAGAAGCAAACACCTTCGGCAGGTGCCACTGCATATGATTTTCGTTTAAAAGAGAAATTTTTTATGCGTCGGGTGGAGATCAACGATCGTGCAGATACGGATGAGCTGAAGCACAGCTTTGAGCTAATCACTCGGATGCATCCTGCTATTATTTTGTCGGCTAAGAGTGCACAACACAAAAGTGATTGGATGGCCGATTTGATAATGGTGAACACAAAGTCCATGTTGGATCGTATATTGGATAGCATACTGCAGGATATTGAGCGCAAGCATCCGCTGCGCATGCCCAGCCCAGAGATCTATAAATTTGCTGTGCCTGACAGTGCTGAGAATATTGTGCTGGAAGAGCGGGACAGTGGAGTAGTCCCAATGATAAAGGGTGCTACTCTTTGCAAGCTGATTGAACGGCTGACCTATCACATCTATGCAGATCCTACGTTTGTGCGCACCTTCCTAACCACATATCGGTATTTTTGTTCACCCCAGCAACTGCTCACGCTGCTAATGGAACGTTTCGAAATACCTGAGCCCAGTTTGGTCTACCAAGAGCAACAGCAGCAGTCAAATAATATAGGCAGTAATGCCAATGCGGATCTCGATAAGGATGCTGTTATGGTAGCTGCCACAACGGTGGATAGCGATAAAATGTTAAAGAACTCGCAGCGCGAGGATTGGAAACGGTATCGCAAGGAGTTTGTGCAGCCGGTGCAATTCCGTGTGCTAAATGTACTGAGGCACTGGGTGGATCATCACTTCTATGATTTTGAGAAAGATCCAACATTGCTGGACAGACTGTTGCACTTTCTCAATGAAGTCAACAGCAAGTCTATGCGCAAATGGGTTGACTCGGTGCGCAAGATAGTCGATCGCAAGGTAAATATGTACACTAATCAATTTTATAGCGGCTGTCGGATTGTAGCTGTTCATAATCGTCTATAATATATAAAAACAAGCATCTCGCTAATTTTAGGCAGAATAAAATTTGTGTTCATTTAACAGAATCTCCACTATTCATCATATTATAAGTCTTAGATATACAAAATATATATGAGATATATTTTAATCAGACTTACATATATTAAGTCTTAGATATAGTTAGCAGGGTATAACTGGGCAATTTTTGACTAGTCCGTTCCAACTTGAAAAATATGTGAATTCAATGCTCATTTCATTTCATTTTATTTTTAGAATAAACAAAGCAATAAGAAGATCGTCTACGCCTACGGTCATGATCCCCCGCCCATTGAATATCATCTGAGTGTGCCTGATGACGAGATAACGTTGCTTACCCTACATCCACTGGAGGTGGCGCGACAACTCACTTTACTAGAATTTGAGATGTACAAAAATGTAAAGCCATCGGAACTGGTCGGCTCACCTTGGACTAAAAAGGATAAAGAGCTAAAGAGTCCCAATCTGCTGAAGATTATGAAGCATACAACAAATGTGACGCGTTGGATTGAAAAGTCTATAATGGAGGCAGAGAACTATGACGAACGGCTGGCTATTATGCAACGAGCCATTGAGGTGATGATGGTCATGTTGGAACTAAACAATTTCAATGGAATACTCTCGATTGTCGCTGCGATGGGTACAGCGGCTGTATTTCGTTTGCGTGCTACATTCAATGGATTGCCGGAGCGCCATCGTAAGTTCTTGGATGAATGCAGGGAGCTGAGTGAGGATCATTTAAAGAAATACCAGGAGCGTTTACGTTCCATTAATCCACCCTGTGTGCCATTCTTTGGTCGCTATCTTACAAATATATTGCATTTGGAAGAGGGTAATCCAGATCTGTTGACCAACACAGAGCTCATTAATTTCTCAAAGCGGCGAAAAGTGTCTGAAATAATTGGCGAAATACAACAGTATCAGAATCAGCCATATTGCCTAAACGAGGAGCCAGTTATACGGCACTTTTTCGAGCAGCTCGATCCATTTAATGGAATGTCTGACAAGGAGATGTCCGATTACCTGTATAATGAGAGTCTGCGCATTGAGCCGCGAGCGTGTAAAACGATACCCAAATTCGTAAGTATAAAGAGCTATCAAAACTTTTGCAATATTAATGAAAATTATTTTCTTTGTAGCCCCGCAAATGGCCAAACATTCCGCTCAAATCGCCGGGCATCAAACCAAGACGGCAGAACCAAAATAACAACAGTAACAAGTTGTCTAGCAATGTGTCGACTAATGTGGATCCTCCTACAACGGCAGCACCATCAGCAACTACAACATCAGCAGTCAGCAGCACTAGTAGCATTGGAGAACAGAGTCCTCAGCATAATCCACACGCCTATTCAGATTTCGCTCCCGTAATCATACCGGAGCGAAACGGCGGGCACAGCTGGAGTGGCCATACTCTGCAACAACGCACCACAGACAATGGGGAGGTGGCGACGGCGCCGAATTTGCCACGCAAGCCGGCAGCGCACGTTTGGACACACAATAATAGCTATGCGCCAACGGAAGGATTTATTCCGTCAGATCAACAGTTGCCATCAGCAGCAGTAAATAACTGGACTATGGCCGATTGTTATGTGATTTCAGATGCAGATCCGATGCCGCCATCGCCTCTTCCGAAGTTGATGATTAGCCCGCGGCATGAAACAACAGCGCCACCACCGCCGCCGGTGCCACCAACCAGCAATCGTTCACCATTCCACGGACGCGGTGCACAAATGCAATATAGTCCTACGCACAGTATAGTGAGTACAGTGACACTCACTGGAGGCGGTGGTTTAGGGGATGTCAGTCCTCAACTGGGAGGCTTCTACTGCAATAGTGAACAGAGCCAGCAGCCGGGTGCGGTGCCCATATCGCCGCATGTGAATGTGCCAGCGGTCAATAGCATGGAGTATAGAGCTGTGCCGCCGCCGTTGCCACCGCGACGTAAAGAGCGCACTGAAAGCTGCGCGGATATGGCACAGAAACGTCAAGCGCCTGATGCACCCACAGTAAGTAAAATCAAATTTTCGAATAACTTTCTCTTCATAGAAGCTATTTATTTTCTATTGTTCCAGCTACCTCCGCGTGATGGTGAGCTAAGCCCGCCGCCTATACCGCCTCGACTCAACTATTCCATGGCAGCGGGCTATGGCCGTCAGCCCAAGGAGTTTGTAGGCAAAAGTAGCAGCTTGTTGTTGCCAAACACGAGCAGTATTATGATACGCCGTAATTCGGCAAAGCAACCATCGCTGGGCGTCAATGCGTCAGGTATCTCCAACAATAATAACAACAATGCAACAATTGCAGCGGGTAGTGAAGAACCACAGAAACAGTTGCAGCAACAGCAGCAGCAGCAGCAGCAGCAGCAACAACAACAACAACAACAACAACAACTGCAGCAACCACCACAGTCGATATCGCCAGCATTAAGCTCCTCGACAACCACATCACCAATGACACCTATGACACCCATGTCACCGTACATTCCTAGCACTGTGGATGGTCCCAGCAGCTACCCACAGCAGCAATACCAACTGCAGCAGCATCAAGCCCGCCATCGACCGCAGCTATCGCAAACTCAACAGCCAGTGGCTTGTGGACAGCACAATCTTCAATTGCAGCATCATTCAAATTCGCATCCACATCCGCATCAGAATCCATCACATCACCCGAACAGACGCTCGTCTCCAAAGGAATTCTTTCCTATTTCCTCGAGCCATGATGGCACACCCAAACTTCCACCAAAACCTAGTCTAAGCGCAAACTTCTACAACAATCCAGGTAAGCCGCTATAATTTTATAATTACATACATATATTTAACTCAATGTAAGCTTTGCATTTTCTTTGCAGATAAAGGTACGATGTTTCTTTACCCAAGTACAAACCAAGAATAATATTTATTGCCTAGCGATGTGTGATAGGACAAAAATAAAAAAAACATAGGAGAGAATACCACAAAGAGATATAGAGAAAAGGTAAAAGGCATCAAGTGCACAGAAAATAGAAAATAAAACAGATATAGATACAGCAAACAATATGTATATGTGTATTCAATATATAGTATGGACCGAGTTAAATTAGACGATTTTCATTATTCGAAAGTAAAAAACACAAAACAAAAGAAAAGAAAAAATCAAACAAAATCCGAAATTGAAAGGAAATGTATGTTATAATAAATTATATTATAAGAAATTGTAAATATCGAAAACATTGTATTGATCGTAGCCCGTAAAAACAATAAAGTATAACACTATTGTTAGACATTCACATCGGCCGATTTTTTGTAGTATTTTTCTTTTTGCAATTTACATTTTGGTATCTCGGGCAGAAATTTCCCTGGAAATTCATTAAATTACCGCATCACATTTTTATTAAGAGTAAGAGTGTTATGGATGAGAGCAGTTTGAGCTTATGGAAGATCGCTAAACCTAACATCAATATTAAATAGGAATTTGGTCGATGTCGATTGGATAAGAGATTGTCAGAATATTGATTCGTAAATTTGTCATATACCTTAATAGGTATACTCATAACAAACAAGTAAGAGTGGTCTAAAGCCATCCCGAAGAGCAAATACACTGAACCCTGCACTACCATATACAACACACGCTCTGTTCGTTCGCTCACACGAAGTATGGGCTATACTTTGGGAACACCATTTTTGCATCACTTTGCTTCTTCTTGATCAAATTTGCAGAGAATAATGAAGAGATTCATTTATATGTATTTTACAAAGTACATTATAGAATCTGAAGGGGGCTAGTCACAATTTCAAATTAAATCCCACAGTAACCGCATTTGAGCAAGGTATATTTTTTAAGGGAAGCGTAATTTTAAAAATCCAAAAAAGAGCTTTACATTTTGTAAATATTTGTCAATGTGAAGCCCAAACTTGTTTTAGATTTGCTTTATTCTAATCAAATTTTATGTCGCATTGTGAGAAGTTCATGATGGTATTCTTGTTGAACACGGTTGCACGGCCTTGCCCAAAGGCGAAAAGCTCAAAAACTGTGTCATTAAACAGCTGACAAAGAAAAATAATAAAACCAACACAGGTGACCGGAACACCTGCTATTAAATGGACTACAAAATAGTTGAGAGGTCGTACATTGGTTTGGATTGTAAATAGGTGGTAGGCAGGTGACTGGAAAAGCCCCATGACTGAATTAAGACAAAGGTGCATAGCGAAAGAGGCCTAATTAATGCCGATTGAGCTAATTGCAGTCGATGTTGTGTATTGCAATTAAATCATATAACAGCAACAACGAAAGCATCTGTTTATTTCCTTTCGCTTTTCAGCAAACGTCGATGACGTCGCTCAAATGCTTCCTGAAATTTGGATGATTGCTCCATAACTGGTTATTCGTGCATTCCTGAGACATTTTTATTTTATATTTGCAGCAAAACGGGAAGGCGTGTTTTTTGTTTTTTTTTTTTTTTGTTTTTTGTTTTTTTAATTTGGCTTATTGTACACGGCTCATACGCTAACCAATCCCAAAAAGGTAATTTAACCAGCCAACAATACTCGTAACTAAATTATAATTCGTTGAGCAAAGCTAGATAATACTCCATATATAATATATCTCCAATGATTTGTCTAATCTTTTTTTATTTTCAATATTTTTACTTTCTATATGTAGATTATTGTAATTTATGTATAAACATATTTTTTTAAATTCTGTATCTCATTTACAAATGCATATATTTCTATATATGTACTTATATAAGCTTTGCGCCCTAGCTTTAGATTAGTTGATTGTGATCCGAACATTTTAATTTCATTTTCAATCTGGAGTTACTAGAAAACTTGGCGTCTATTCTTCTTGATCACTAAGCTTGCGAAACATATGTATATAACCATGACCAAACAACTTTTATTTTGGAGTTAACATATCTCAAAAGTATTTAAGTTTTAACTTATGTAAACAACTAAAATTTGTAGTTCATTTAATTTAATTACAATAATATTAAAATAAAATAATACTGTATATATGTATGTATATGAATTTATATATAAGATTGATGCTGTAGACAGTTGAGAAATTCTCGCTTGTAATTTCGCTTTTATTTATAGAGAAATCGACAGGGTGAGAGTCAAGGCCGTTGGCCAAGATCAGTTCCTTAACTTTTGCCTGCAGAATGAAAACGTGTATTTCATATATGTATTACATATACCATATAATATATTAAGATATTATGTTTATATTATATATACTACAAAATAAATAAATATATATTCGACCTTTGTCGCAGTCTTGACCAACATCTTCATAGGACTATTCATTCGCATCTATGAGACCTACGACAACAATTTTCTTGCCCTCTTCACTACTCCTCATAATAATGTTATTTGCATATCACGTTTCAGTTGCGCAATTAACGCGTTAAACCATTCAATGAATACTTATTTGTATATGTGTGGACAGACATGAGCATATATTATACTGAAGAAGAAGAAGAAGGTAAAGAAGAAAACACCCACAGCAATTGCTAAAATTACTCAATGAAATTAGCATTTAATTTGCCTTTGATTGCAGTTAATGAGAGAGAAATCTCTGCCGACAACAATTCTCACATAATTAGCGTCTAAATTGGGCAACTGCATAATTGTATTACATGTGCCATTCAATTCACAATCCATCGAGAATACCCCCAATGTTCCATCACATACTAAATCTATAACTCTGACCATTTCAAATTACAACTGTCATTTGCCATTCTTCTGCTTGGCATAATAATTAATTGATTAATGAAAGTAAAACTTCCAATACCACTTGAAGTCTATTGAACTTTGGCTAGATCAGTGCCATTTACATGAATCTAATTATCCATTCTTAAATGGTGTGAAATTAAAAAAAAAATATATATATATATGTATATATAAATATCATATATTCATTATATATTTTTCCTTTGACTATCATTAATACAATGAGAAATAGAAGAAGCTTTGCGAACCGTGAAAGTGAAATTCATTCAAAAGCTTTTTAGTTAGGTATTGAGGTTTAACCAAGGAAACTCCCACCAACTCGAGACTTGTTAAAGTTCAAGTAATCCGCAATTCAAGTAATGATTGTAAATAATGTGCAATCGTGCCTCTCTCCGAAGTTAATTATGAAATCGATGATGGTGTTGGAATTGGGCTTGCAGGTGCTTGTTGTACTTTCCCGAATACTAAAGTTAATGACGAGCGTTACGAGAAAAAAAAACCAGCTGAGAATCGAGAATCAAGAATCGACAACCGAGCGGGTTGAGCGATCTTATTTGAGAGAGCGTCGGCATTGTCTTTATGTTGGTCTCGTCTGTGGCGTTTATGCAGGTGTGTGTGTGTGTGTATGTATGTGTGTAAGTGTGTAAGTGTGTATGTCTCACAGGTTTTATAAAAGCAGCAAGAGGTGCAACAATTCGTTCAGTTCGGTTGTGAACTTCAGAATCATTGTCAAGAGTGCTCAACAATATCAAGGATCAGCTATAACCCAGACGCAGCACAGGCAATTACTTTAGCTCAACCGAAAAAAGCAATCAAAATAAACAGACATCAGCCACTGGGAACGTGCTGCCAAATAAACCAAAACCAAAACAAAAACAGAAGCAAAAAAAACAGAAAAAAAAAAAACAAAGATGCTGGCCAGTGAAAATTTTCAAACACACCATTACACCCGCAAGTCTATATATAAGCCCTACAATGAGGAATTGGCAAGCATGGCGAAGCAATTGACGGCAGCCACGGCTGATGCAGCTGGTCTTGATGCAGTGCAGGCGACAGTTGACTACGGCAATCCAAGCAAGCAGATGTTGGGCAGCAGCTCCGCGAATAGCAGCAATAATAACAATATCGTCGCCAATGGCCTGTCCAGCTTCGTGGCCAGCCATCCCACGGCCGAATTGGAGGGCTTTATACGCGCCTGCGTGGACGAGATAATACAGCTGGCCGTCTTACAGGGCACCAATCGCTCGTCGAAGGTTGTGGAGTGGCATGAGCCTGCCGAGCTGCGTAAGCTATTTGACTTTGAGCTGCGGGATCAGGGCGAATCGTCGGATAAGCTGCTCCAGCTGCTCCGCGAGACAATACAATTCTCGGTAAAGACTGGCCATCCATATTTCATTAATCAGCTGTATTCGGGCGTAGATCCCTACGCGCTGATAGGTCAATGGCTAACTGATGCACTCAACCCCAGTGTTTACACCTATGAAGTGGCGCCTGTTTTTACTCTGATGGAGGAGCAGGTACTCGGAGAGATGCGACGCATTGTTGGTTTCCCCAACAACGGCCAAGGCGATGGCATCTTCTGCCCAGGTGGCTCGATAGCCAATGGTTATGCAATCAGCTGTGCTCGCTATCAATGCGCGCCCGAGTCCAAGGTAAGCATCGTGCTGAAGGGCAAACCCACTTTGGTTTCCGTTTTCACGATCGTCGACGCTTTTACAGCTTGTGTTGCGTATGTTTGAAGCCAAACCAAGCGGAAGCGAATCGCACGCGGAATAGAAGCTAACTCGGTTAACGTAACAGACAACAATTTCAGTACAGTTGATTTCGAAAATATTAGCCAAGGCTTGAGGCTGCCTGCACTATACTCTAAAGTTGAAACACTAGCGTCGTCTGATCTTAGTTCTATTTCTGTTTGGGAGCATTAACTTGCCTACATGTTTGTTAAGCGTGTTCGAATCTGATTAGTATTTGTTCGAGCATTTCATTCATTTTGAAGGATAGATAAGATAATGCACGAACTAGTTAAACATTTTAGTCATCAGAACTGGAAACGGATCATACTCTAACTCGTAACAATCAGTGAATAACTGAATAAATCCTTTCAGTCTTGAATCCATATTTCAATTCTTGCATTTTATTTCGTTTCTTTAAGAAAATAGTTCTTTTGCTTCTGTTATATTTAACCACTAATGCCGATAGAGACTAGTAATATTCAATATAGATCCTCATTTGTAATCCATCAGAAAAATATTATTATCTATTAAATTATTATTATTATATAATACTACTGCATTAATTTATCTCAGAAACGTGGGTTGTTTAATGCGAAGCCCTTGATAATTTTCACATCCGAGGACGCCCATTATTCAGTCGAAAAGCTGGCCATGTTCATGGGCTTCGGCAGCGAGCATGTGCGGAAGATAGCAACCAACGAGCTGGGCAAGATGCGTCTAAGCGATCTGGAGGAGCAGATTCAACTATGTCTGGACAACAATTGGCAGCCCTTGATGGTATCTGCGACAGCAGGCACCACAGTGCTGGGTGCCTTTGACGACTTGGTGGGTATTTCAGAGCTTTGTCGCAAACACAAGATGTGGATGCATGTAGATGCCGCCTGGGGAGGTGGAGCTCTAATGTCCAAGAAGTATCGACAACTACTGAATGGCATTGAACGGTGAGCTGTGAAAGAAAAATATGTGAAATAGCCAGCTAAAGCTGTAAAACTCCTTGAATAGTGCCGACTCGGTCACCTGGAATCCACACAAGCTTTTATCGGCCTCGCAACAGTGCTCGACTTTCCTCACAAGACACACCCAAGTTTTGAGCCAGTGCCATTCAACAAATGCTGCATATCTGTTCCAGAAGGATAAGTTCTACGACACATCCTTCGATACAGGGGACAAGCACATTCAGTGCGGACGTCGGGCGGATGTCTTCAAGTTCTGGTTCATGTGGAAGGCCAAGGGCACTAGGGGCTTTGAAGCGCATGTGGAGCAGGTCTTCGAGATGTCCGAATATTTTACAAACAAGCTGCGTGAGAGACCCGGATTCGAGTTAGTCCTGGACAAACCGGAGTGCACAAACATTACGTTCTGGTATGTGCCGCCCAGTCTGCGACAAATGGAGCGCAATCAGGACTTTTATGATAAGCTCCACAAAGTGGCGCCCAAAATTAAGGAGGCCATGATAAAGAAGGGTTCCATGATGATCACATATCAGCCGTTGCGCAAGTTGCCCAACTTTTTCAGACTTGTGCTGCAGAACTCGTGCCTGGACGAGTCGGATATGACATATTTCCTCAACGAGATCGAAACACTAGGCCAAAAGTTGTAGTTGGACTATGGATGTGCTTCATTCATTTTAAGAACATTCTTCTTAGGCATATGTTTGTATATATGTTGGTATTATATAACTTTTATTAGCTCGCGATAATCATATTTGATCGTATTTCAAATTCAGGTTAATCACTTGGATAAATAAGCTTTAATGCTCTAAATCCATATCCAAAATAAAAATCTTACTTACGCATGTGAGTCACGAAAAATAAAAATTTGTAGATTGTTTATAAAAAATGATTTATTTACGCTTAAGATCCATAAAGGTAGGTATATATAGATCGATAAAACAAATATGAACAAACATCCGGGATTTAGTATAAATCCCTTTCAATTTATAACGCAATTGTTTTAATGTTAAGAGGAAAGCCAATTTGAAACTATATTTTCATACATTTTATTCTTTTTCGTTTCAACTCAACAAGTTAAAGGTGAATTTCAACTATATATTCTTAATAATAATATTTGACTAGTAAGACGGCTCTAATTGAGCTATACATATAACTCAATTTCTAGATGGACGATATTCATGAAACTTCCGGAATATAATAATAGCACTAAAATGTGTCTGTTTGGCAAAATTTAAGTCTTTAGTATTTGAATTAGGTTTTTGCAAATTTGGGGGATGGGGATGAGCTAGGGGCGGGTATCCAAAATCTAACAAAAATCGAAATTGTATTAAATTAGTATCTATATATATGAAGAAGACTTGGAGACTCTAACTCTAAAGATGAACGAGATATAATTTTATAACTGATTCTCGTTAAATGTTAAAATCAATAACTCTGAAACGGAAAAAGTTATCGGATTTCTGAAACAAACTCGTATACCACGTGCAATATACGGACCTAACAAGAAAATATTGAAGTCCTAAGCTCTTATAGTTTTCGAGATTGACGCTTTCTTACATACGGACGGACGGACAAGCGGACATGGCTATATAAACTTTTCCGTCACCCTGATCAAGAATGTATATGCATATACTTTATGGGGTTTGACACGCCTCCTTCTGCCTGTTCCATACTTTTAATAAAACCATTATACCAGATTTCCCATTTTCAATGGGCTCAGGGTATAAAAATAAATTGTTTATAGATAAATTTTATTCACATTCCGATTTGCTTAGCAATCACCTTGACATCCTTTACAAATATAAAACAGATATAAGAGGGTGTTTTGATTGTCACTTTTTGGTTTGCTTCAGCCAAGGCCATTGACTGAGATCATTTCCGCCCGCCTTGACAATAGCGTCTTGTACACTCAAGCTCTGTCCAGGCGGAATACCATACCCGATCTGGAGGCCGTGCGGGTTGGAAGGCGTCTGACAGTCCATAGTACACTCTTTACGCAGCACCGTGTCTACCTCAACAGAGGAAAAGAAAGCCACCGACATGGGCAGGTCTTTCAAGCCTATTCGTGAGGCACAAAAGGAGCGAGTGAGCAAATTGGTCACATGCATGGCTAGCGCTGCCTTTGAGGCCAATTCATCTTTGACCAGATAGCGCAACTCGTCGTGAAAGCTTAAGCAGAATCGAGCATGCGGACCCAGGAGCCAACGCATGCTAACAAGCATTAAGTGCAGAAAGTCCACAGCTCCGCTCTGCACCACCCAATTGATTCTAGTGGGCAAAAACCGTTGCTCCAAATCCGCTTCCCCATGGGAGTCCAAAGCTCGACTTAAACGACACTTAAGAAACGGGGTCTCCGGCTGCTCGCACGTAGCAATTTCCTCCAATCGATTGAACATGGCGCTCTCCGAACCACCCTGCCAGCTGGGACGGTGGAAGATCTCACCCACCGAACGATTGCGTTGTAGAGCTAAGCGTCTGGCCTCATAGCTGCTGTAGCTGTAAATGATTGAAGCAGTCATAAGACAGTCAGTTATTAAATGTATTGCTTACGTACGATATGTCCTCCTGCTCATCGTGGAATTCTTCGCGCAACCGATACACACGCTTGCCTTTGGTTGCAGCAAACATTTTCATGGATTTTGATTTAGCCTCGGTGGCGCTCAATGTTGGATTGAATTGCTGAAGCAGTGTTTCTGCAAACTGCTGACCTGCGCCATAAATCCGTGCATAGTTAAGGACCTTTGCATGATCCCTTGAGATGCCGACCACCTTTGCTGTAATTGAATGCATGTCACTGCCATTCGATTTACTACCGCTAAGGGTCATCCAGCCAAGGGGCGTGGCACCGTGCTCGCCATGTGCGTAAGCATCGCCTAGGACGGAGGCGATCCACAACTCCTGTGAGTCCACATCGGCGCCAACCAACTTATAGCCTGGAGGCGCTTGAACCATCGAACGTAACTCGGAACCAATTCGATTGGCTCGGGAGTTGGAGGCAGTCATCCAAGTGGATTCCATAGCTCGACGAGTCAGAGTGCCAGCGACCACGACTTGGGGTAAAATAGCTCCGTACGAAGTGCGCTCTGCGTGGGATTGTAGATCGGCAGGCAATTGCTCTTTATTTAGCCAGACTACCATTTGACCTAAAATACGATCTCGATTGTTCCTCCAATAGGACATCATCCGAGCTATTTCAATGACACGTGCCGCAGCCTGGCACGAAGGATCTCCACTACTCAGTGCATGTTCAGAGAACTTGTTTAGGAAATCCTTAGACAACGGATTGCCCACTCGAAACGAGGGGCCGTTCTTGTGAGGCAGCTTCAAAAAGAAGCAGCAATTATCTATTACATGGTTGCACCAGACACCAGAGCCTGCAAAGCAGAGAGGTTATGTGATGAAGACGTTTACTTTAACGTCTCATTTACCTTTGTATTGCTTCTCGAGCTGAAGTTGTCGCTGGGAGATTTTTCTGTAAAACTGCCGCTTGCTTAGATGCTCATCCACTTGTTTGGGCAGCAGATCCATGGCTAGATCCACTTCCTCTCCAACGGAATATTGACGCGCGAACTCGGGGATAGCACAGCGTGCGAGAAGCTGCTCAATGGGCAGTTTGCTAGTGCGGTTACTCTCAGAACTTCGAAAAGGCACCAGAAAACCCCAGCCATGTTCGCGAAGATAATGAAGGGGATAGCTCTCCCAACAGAGTGATAGCAGCTTGGCTGCTAACTGCATACCAGTGCTAATGTCACACGCACCAGGCGTCCAAGGCTCCTCATCCAGATCTTCTCTGAAATCAGGGGGTGGCTTGCGGCACAGCTTGCGATACCATTGAGGATAACCAGGCAAAAGGGGTCGTCGCGATGGCAGCAATGCACGCTGATCATAAAGACACTTGAACTTTCTCTGCAATCGCAGCTGCTCACCACTGAGTCCCTGTTCTGTCAGTTGCACAGAGGGCAGCTGCTTGCGCTTTGGCACCTGCTTGAGCTTCAACGATTGCACGCTCCAATCCTCATCCCAAAGCCACAAATTCTTGCGATACTCTTCAGCGTGAAGCAACGCACAAGCTTCTTCCGCACGTCGACCCAAATGGTATTTGGCCTCAATGCTAAGATCCTCGTAGCTCAGCTGTGCATCGCGAATGTAACGTTCCCAGTTCGAGTTCACGGGCAAATAGGCAGTGCCCATTTCCAACATGCCCGCCAGCGTTACGGGATGTGGAAAACGCTCTGCATACAAAGGATAAAGCTTACCTAGAATACGATGTGTTGCCTCTACATCACCAGCACAATAGTTCACTAGCGATTGGAACTGCTGTCGCACTTGCTCCAGTGTGCCTTCCACAAATGTATTGCGCGGCTCTTTGGACAAGGGCTCGCCACCACAATATAAACGGTGCACATCGACTAAGTTATTGAGAGAGCTCTGCGCCAACCAATCCAAATCTTCCACAGCGGGGTCCTTCTTAGACTTGAGCATAGCACGTTGATAGCTGGTGACTCCACTGACGCACGTGTGCAACGACATGGTATCTACAAAGCGTGTGTTCGTATCTTCTATCAAATACTGCTCACGGAGTCGCGCTCTATCATACGAGACATTATGACCCACTACTAAAGAGGGTTCCTTGTGCACTAGAGGGATAAGGTCGTCTAGCGTATAGTGCGGTCGTTCGTTGCTATCCACGTCGATGGGCTCAACGTGCGGCACATTTAAGCGATGTTTTGTGAGCTTTGGACTCACCCAGCAGTACCATTGCTTGGTACTCACCGCTGTTGCCAGTACTGGGGCGTGGCCTTCACGCACGCACACTTCCACATCGAAAATTATGCCTCTCTCGAGCGGCTGTGCAACTGGAGTGGCTGTGCCGCTCACTGGATCGTAGGCTGTCCAACCGGCATGGAATGCCCAACGTTTGGGTTTTGCAGGTAGTTCCTTGCACGCTACTAATGCATGGAGAAGTGTCCTATAGGGTGCCACCTGCTCTTCGGCTATAGCATGAAAGTGCTCCTCAATATTTTTTCCACGCAACGGCGGCAGTTTTAGTTCCACATCTGGCATAGGCAATGTGCCTGTAACATCAATGCCATGACGTAGCAATTCGGCATTGTACGCCTTAGCAGCGATGTGGTCTGCTTCGGAGTACTCTCGCTTAGACTGTGGAAAGAGCTGGGCATGCAAATTCTGTGAGATCATCTGCACTTTTACCAAATTTTCAGCATATTCCACATTCTGGGAAGCCTTTGTCTGTGCAGACGGCACGTGCTCTGCTTTGAGTTTAGCTTTGCTTGGAAGTTTACGATAGACCTTTAGGCTGCTGCTGGCGTAATGCTCACGCCCAGGTTTAGTAGCGTAACAACGTAATAGGCGCATCACAATTTAACTGCTTGAAAACAAATTATTTTGAAACGAACATAAACAAGTTTCGGCGCTCACTGCAATAAATAGAAATTTATCGACAATGCAATCGATCAACCGCCACAATTGTCTATAGTGGAATGACACCTACTTCTGGCTTGTTCATGAAATGATATTTGTGATATACTATCACTAACCATACAACACATAGACTGGACAACTAGAACAAACTTTTTTCACGAACCAGATTTGGATTTGGCGTCCTAATCATCTTCGTATTTGCTCGGCTCTGTCATTTGCTGCTCGGGCAGCGAAAATATCGTAGTTGATTTTCAGTTCGCTGCCAGCGCTCGAACGAAATGATTCTATTCTCATATGAAGCATCACTGTGTGCTATTCTTTCTTTATTCACTCTCTCACTCACTCTCTCTATGCCTCTCATATATATATGTATGCAGGCACAAGCCAGCAGCGCACAAAAATTGAAATTTGTCCGCGAGTTGCGATTCGCAACGATCCCGTCTGCCATTCTTAGTAAGAGTATGCCGAACTGTTAAACGGCTTTGCCATGCTCATGCAAAATTTTACTGTTTTCGTAAAGATTTTTGGGAAGGGTATGAAAGCGCTGATGTGCATAAGCATTACTTTTTCGCGACGAGCATGCACACACACAATTACTGTGTCTTGCTTCATGTATGAGCATTTATGTGACTGTGTGTGAAACTTTTGCTGCCTGTAGCAATTGTAGGGTCCAACATTTGCAGTTTGTTATTCTTGTAGACCTCGGCCTTAGAATTGTGGGAACGGTCTTAGATTTGTTCGACCTTGTAGACTGTCAAATCTACTTCCCCAATGCATATGGCATTTATGTTTATATGCATACATATGCATTCATTCTTATACATGTTTAATAAATAAAAATAACTATAATTAATTTAGTAACAAACCATTTTTGAACGTGTTATAAACGATTTAAGTGGATCTGGAAATTCATATGTATTGACAAATAGAATAAACCATGTACTCATTATTGTCAAAATGACTGCTGCAAGCCGTAAAGGCTCATTTGACAGTCACTCTACAATTCAAACTACATATACAAAATAGACAAACTACTGAATAGCGCAGGTAGCAAGAGAACAAACTGCAAATGTTGGTCCCTACAATTGCTACAGGCAGCAAAAGTTTCACACACAGTCACATAAATGCTCATACATGAAGCAAGACACAGTAATTGTGTGTGTGCATGCTCGTCGCGAAAAAGTAATGCTTATGCACATCAGCGCTTTCATACCCTTCCCAAAAATCTTTACGAAAACAGTAAAATTTTGCATGAGCATGGCAAAGCCGTTTAACAGTTCGGCATACTCTTACTAAGAATGGCAGACGGGATCGTTGCGAATCGCAACTCGCGGACAAATTTCAATTTTTGTGCGCTGCTGGCTTGTGCCTGCATACATATATATATGAGAGGCATAGAGAGAGTGAGTGAGAGAGTGAATAAAGAAAGAATAGCACACAGTGATGCTTCATATGAGAATAGAATCATTTCGTTCGAGCGCTGGCAGCGAACTGAAAATCAACTACGATATTTTCGCTGCCCGAGCAGCAAATGACAGAGCCGAGCAAATACGAAGATGATTAGGACGCCAAATCCAAATCTGGTTCGTGAAAAAAGTTTGTTCTAGTTGTCCAGTCTATGTGTTGTATGGGGTTAGTGATACTATTCAATACGTGATAGTTATTCCCAATTTTATCGATCAGCGTTGGCGCTTAAACAATGTAGTGTTCTAAGTGTTTTATTAGTCAATACTGGAATATCATATATCAGTTACCAAAATGTTACCTCTCTTACAAAACATGTCTTGTGACGCAAGCAATTCAATCACAGAATTTTAAAAAATGATTTTAAAAATCCATCAACTCTATCGCAAGATTTCTTATAGCAGTCTATTTTTAAAGTAAGCGCGCACACCGCGTAATCCTATTACTTTAAAGAACAATAATCTTAAGATAAAGATAAAAACAACACTTCAAAGTTCATACACAGCATTTGTTATATAAGTTGGAAGATTTAAAGAACATAATCTACTTAGTTGTTAAAAATTAAGATATTTATATATATATATAAAAAGCTTGTATACATCAAACAATTAGAAAAGCAATTTTTTCGTTAACATTTTGGCAAAAATACTGCGCATCCGAACTGCAACAAACATTTTGTTCTTAACAAAAATAAAAATTAAATTACTGCAGTTGAAATGGAAACGTACATAAAGAAAAACATTAAATGGGGAAAACAATGTTCCAACACAGATTTTAAGGATGTACTCAGATCTGCATGTTACGCATGCCTCCATTGATGCCATCCTGCTCGACAGTCCAGATGACCAGCTGGCCATCGACTCCAGATGTGGACACCTTGTTAGCGCTTGCCTTATCACCCGAATACAGACGTATGCTGGTAATGGCGTTCTGATGAATGGAGTCCACGACTACATCCGTATTCTCAGTGCGCATATTACAATCCATGGACTTAAAGAAGTGCATGGCCGTAATGCCGCCCGCTTCACGCTTCTGCGATTTGTCCAGCTTGCCGCTTTGCACAAGTTTGTTATCCGAAGTTAAGCTGTACAGCAGCGGCACGCAACTGTAGCCAGCCACAACGACAGATGTGGGGGAGACCCATTCGCAGGACAGGAAAGGCAAGTACCCGGTCCGACAGCGAATTACCGTATTTCCATTGGTGGCATCGACAATGCTCACACAGCTATCATGACCCACCCAACACACCTTGTTACCATCAATGGAAAAGCTGACACTGTTGATCCAACCTCCGCCAGATGTCGAGGAGTTCTTAAATTCAGCCATGAGTTGACCCAAGGGCTTGCGATTTCCCCAGGGCGTTGGTGTTGGCGGCTCCTCGATGTCCTTAATGAACGCAGAAAACACACGCACCTTATAGTCTGTGGAACCAGCCACCAACAGCACGTTATTCGGGTGCCAGTCCAGCGAGGTTACCGTTGATCTTATCGGCTTCTTAATATGCTTGGACACCCACCAATCGTTCTCTGATTCAAAGTAACAGACCGAAATAAGACGTGCTCCAGAGCCGACAGCAAACTTATTCTCTGCCGGCGACCATTTCACACAAGTAGCAGCACGATTAATCCGTAACAGAACTAGAGTGGGCTTCCATTTCCCATCATCCCCTTGTGTCCACACATAAGCATTTCGATCTGCGGCGCAGCTAACTATGCGATTCGTTTCCTTTGCCCAATCGATGCCCATCACACGCAAATCGTGCTGGTTCAACACATCGGCAAGCTTCCACCCGTGGCCATCGCGGCTGTAGATATGAATCTCATGGTTGTTCGGCGACAAAGCGATTTCTGAGTAAAAAGTGAGTCATACATTAAAAGGTCTGCTTTTCTTTATATTACTCCACACATGCGTCACTTACGGGAGCGGTCCTTATTCCAGGCGTGGCATGTTATGGCAGCCGGCGTGTTGCCAAAAGTGTACTTTTCAGCCATGGTAAATTTAATTAATAAATACGGCTAAACGAAAAAATGGTACCACACACGTAGTCTTTTTATCGCTACTTTTGGGCGTTGTTTTTCTACTGCGTGCAGCTTAGCTGTGTCCTTCCTAGTTTTAATCGCGGACTCTGGGCCGTCTACACGATTAAGCTAGTTGCAAAGTAAAGCTTTGATTTACTCTCGCGAAATTTAAAGAAAATGCAAACGCAAAGATTTTCTGGCGTTTGCAAACTTGTACGGTGCAAGAAAAAATTATATTTGGTGGGTAGTGTTAAACAACGTCAATTTGGTATCTATCGATATTGGACTGACTCACCTTACGAATTATGGCGCGAGTGTTGTTTTTAAATTGCTGCTCTAACTAGTGGAAAACAGAATATTTCGGAAAATATTTTTGAGTAATTTTAAGGTTAAAGTGTTTTTATTAAATATACCAATTACGCACTTTTAGCATTACTGCACTACCCTGAACCCATTGATATATGGAATAATGGTTTTGTGAAAATGTATGTAACAGGCAGAAGAAGACATCGCAGACCCCATAAAGGTTATATATTCTTGATGAGCACCAAAAAAAAAAAAAAAAAAAAAATAGGATGATATAGCCCTGTCCATCTGTCCGACCGTCAGTCCGTTTGAACGACGAGATTTCGGAAACTACAATGCTAGAGAGCTGAAATGACACATGAATACTCGTATGATAGATACGCAATACGAGTTTATTTATTATTATTATTATTATTATTATTATTATTATTATTATTATTATTATTATTATTGTTATTATTATTATTATTATTATTATTTATTTATTTTTATTTTTATTTATTTTTTGAGAACTTATTCCATTTCCAACCACTGGTTATGCTTAATTAACAATTAATATTAAAATATAGTATGTATTTATTAAATACGAATAATAAACCAGCCATTAGCGAAATTTGTCGATTTGAATTGGAACTCTGTTAAGTTTGCAGAGGCGGCTTTTGTTTACTTTTATATTACTAGCTATCGATAGTAAAGCTCGCATAACATTAAATTGATTAATTTAGTTTATGAAAAGCGGTCTGTTAAGTTAACAGTAAAACGTCACTATTTCAAAGAAAAATCATTCACGCGCACTTAAATTTGTATGAAAATTAAGCAATTTTGTGACAAAATAAAACGACAAAATAAAATCGTTAATTACAAATTCTATATAGATTTACGAATCTAACAATGTTAGTGTTTTTTCTCATTTTTTTTTATTCTAACTCGTTTTCTAGGCTGTTATTGCTCAACGTAATCCATTGACCGGCAATACATTCGTGTTATTTAACTTGCACTTTGTATTTTAAGACTTTATTTTTCAAAACTAACTAGTATTAGAATTAGCAAGTACTATTCGTTTACCATCAATGCGCACCAGTATATATACCATATTCATTCATCTCATTAGAAATCGGATTCCCAACTTTATCATGATCATCAGGACATATTACTTTTTTTGGGAATACTGATGCTGCTGCCAAAAGTCTCCAGAATTTATTCCATTATCTACTCTTTTTTTTTTATTTTTATTTTTTTTTATTATTATTTTAAGTAAACAAAAGTAAGCTTTAGTGCTTTCCAAAGATCCAATTGAATAGCAGAGCACAAATTTGAAATAGTGACGTCAGAAGACTGCTGTTAGTTATCATCAAAAGTAACGTAACTGCTCTTTGAGTAACCTACAGTCTTTTAACAGTGGAGACGCGCAGTTGATTTTCGTGTTTGCTTTATCAGTTTGTAGTCATATTTCAGTTGGGGTTAAGACGTTGTCGAGAAAATCATATAAGCTTCCGTTTACTGTCTTATCGGCGAAATTTTACTAGAACTTAATAAAATGAGCGATATGTATACGTTGTGCATACTTATTTCGTCACTACTCTTGACGCTGCAGCTTGGCACAGCTCTAGAATTTCAAGATTGTGGATCAAAGACGGGAAAATTTACTCAAGTCAGCATAGAAGGCTGTGATACCACAAAGTCGGAGTGCCTGCTTCAACGAAATACCAATGTTTCGATTTCGATAGATTTTGCATTGGCCGAAACGGCTTCGGCCGTTAAAACAGTGGTGCACGGCAAGGTTTTGGGCATCGAAATGCCCTTCCCACTCACAAATCCTGATGCCTGTCTTAAGAGCGGTCTCAAATGTCCATTAGAAAATAACGAAGCTTATAGATATACGGCCACGCTGCCCGTACTGAAGAGCTATCCAAAGGTCTCAGTGCTAGTGAAATGGGAGCTGAAGGACCAGAACAATGTGGATATCGTATGTGTTGAAATTCCAGCAAAGATACAATAAAGTGCGAGCACTTGATGCACTACTTTATTCTTATTGTAATCTAATTTAAAATAAAGAGAAAAACACACAAAAATTTACTTAAATGCTTTTGTTCGTTACGAGGCCGAGCTATTTTCGTTGACTGTCATTGCCATCGTTTTCTTTGTTTGCATTTTTATTGCTTTTTCCGCTATGTGTAGATTTGATATACATAAATATGTAATAAATAAGAGTAAGAAACGGAGATTGCCAAGTGACAATGTATATTTGATAATTTCTCAATTGTTAAAATTCTATGGATAAGTATCTATCAGCGAATATAAATGGCTAAGCAAGTAAATATGTAACCGTAATTTGTGCTGTACGTACTAATTGAAAATGATGTAAAACCCTATACATGTTGAACCATTTTTAAAATTACTCAAGTTTTTGCACAATATACATTGTTGCGGTGCAGCTCAAGGCGTTTGAGTTTTATTATTTTTTATTATCATACGTGACATTAATAATCTAATAATATTTAAAATAATATCACATTGCATTCGCAGCTTTTAGCTATACGATAACATTTCCGAATAAACATCATGTTTTGGACGACGATACAATTGTCTTTTATTCTAGATTATATTATTTATGTGGTTGCTCGAACAAAAATTGCTTTGACAATTCTCTGATAACTTTATTTGTTTATTTATGTCGGAAATCCAGCTGGATATGACTCAGAATAAATATGATTAATATTTACATGCTCAAAACCTTATTTAACAAATATTTATGAATGCCTGTTCCATTGATTCGAAAGAGTGTTTCTACTACACTTACCTAACTAAAAAAATGCAAATTGATGTTATTTATACTGATTTCAGTAAAGCATTTGACACAGTTAATCATCAGATATTAATTCTGAAGCTTGAACGTTTAGGATTTTCTCCTAAACTTGTGTCCTGGGTTTCATCTTATTTGAACGGTTGAACCCAAAGAGTCTTGTTGAGAACAGCTACTTCTAAACTTATCTTTGTTTCGTCTGGTGTTCCTCATGGTAGCCATTTAGGACCATTACTCTTTTCGCTTTTTATAAATGACCTTCCTAGTTGCATCTCTTATTCTACCATATTTATGTATGCGGATGATGTAAAACTTTGCCTTCCATACTCCAGTGCAAATGGGTATCTACACCTTCAAGATGACCTTAATGCATTTCAATCTTGGTATGTGGCGAACCAGTTGCACCTAAATTGCTCAAAGTGTGTGACTATGACTTTCAGTCGTTCCGTTCCTCATATTGTTGACTATAAAATTAGTAACATTTCCTTACAACGCATTTTTACCGTCAAAGATCTTGGTGTTCTCTTTGACTGTAAACTTAACGTCCTATCCTAGAGTATTGCTCAGTTGTTTGGTCTCTGCAACATAAACTGTATCAAGATCGTATCGAATCAGTCCAAAAACAGTTTCTTCTTTTTGTCCTAAGGGATCTTAACTGGGACAGTAATTTACGATTACCGTCTTACCATAATAGGCTTCAGCTCATTGATCTTCCATCGTTAGTGAATCGCAGAACAATTTTAGGAATTGATTTTTTGCACAAATTAATTAACGGTAATATTGATTCGTCCTTTTTGTTGATGCGTCTTAATTTCTCGGTTCCGTCCCGAACAACTAGACATTATCGTCCGCTTCATTTACCTATATGCACTACGGATTATTCTTTGCATAGTGCATTTCATGTTCTTTGTGTTAATTTTAATAAATATTATCACGTATTTTCCTTAGAGCTCTCTCTTCCTAAAATTAAATCGTTGCTTTTGGCACACCTTAGGGAGATCACTCGCAATGCACAGGCATAAGCTACATTGTTGCTATTGTTGCTTGCAGTGATTTCTCAATCCTATTAAATATTCTATATTATAGCTCTTCTTTTAATCTATCTTTCAATATTGTTAATATCTTCCTTGTTTCTTTACCTATTTTTATTTTATTTATTTTTATTTTAATTTTAATTTTTATTTATTTTTTATTTTTAAATTATTTTTTTTATATTTTTAATTTTAAGAATTATTAAATTGTAAATTTATTAATTATATTTAATCTCGTATAATCTATATTTAATATTTTCATTTAACACTTTCTTTGCATAGTTTCAATAGTTATCACTGACCATATTTGGCTGTGAATTGGGGCATAGCTGGCCGGACTGGCAAATAAAACACCCCCCTCGGGTTGGTGATACTATTGTAATAATTGTATTTTTTGTAGGCTATTTTGACTCTCGTTATGTCAATATTCTTAAATAAATAAATAAATAAAAACTTAGTTACTATACATACATTTAAATATTTAACTATTATTAAATAACTTCATTGAAATATTCATGTTAATCGGTAATGGGTCGTGTCGGGAATTTGAATATTCCTTACACTTCTGGGATCTAAGTCACTACTTTCAAGCAATTTCAAATCAGCTGAGTTGCTCGTTTTAATTTGCACCAGGGATAGGAGTTATGGTTTTTAAAAAATCAGCCAGAACAGGTTCTAGTCGAGACGGCTCGACTACGAGATACCCTGAACCCTGCAAAAAAATGAATGCTCTTCTTCTTTACGCACTTATAAGCACGCGCTCTGCTAACTGCGCAGTTGCTGCCGTGGCTTGGGGGTGGGTTGGGCTGAACTTTAGACGCTTATAACTCCATTTCTAGATGAACAATCTTCATGAAATTTTCAGAGTAGATTACGAGTATCTAAATCTATTAATGTGCCAAATTGCAAGTCTCTAGTATTTGAAATGAGTTTTTTCAAATTGGGGCCGGAAGGGCGTGGCACACAAAATCTGGAAAATACAAAATCTGCGTATCCACAATATCTCTCTAAATATATAAAGTTGAAGTCTCTAGCTAAAACGGTGTAGAAGTTATACCCAAAAAACATATAAAATAGAAACGAATTTTCGATTTTTTATCGATAATTTGGAAATGGGACGAGTTATCGAAAAAACAAAATAAACTCGTATTGCGTAGCTAACATATGAGTGTTCATGTGAATTTCATCTCTCTAGCTTTTATAGTTTCCGAAATCTCGACGTTCATACGGACGGACGGACGGACAGACGGACGGACAGACGGACAGGGCTAGATCAACTTATTTTTTATACTGATCAAGAATATATATACTTTATAGGGTCTGCGACGTCTCCTTCTGCCTGTTACATACATTTTCACAAAACCATTATACCCTGAATTCCCATTTTCAATGGGTTCAGGGTATAAAAATTTATATGAAGTCAAGTAACTGTTGCAGATGCTCTTGGATCTATAACCGACAATGACAATGACTCACATGGCTATTTTCCGATTTCCATTTTTACTCCAGAGTCCAGAGTTTGCTTCCAAATTAAGGGTTTTCATTGATAATCTTCGAATACACAACGAGCGTGTGTACAATCGTAGGTAGTTGTGACCACGCCTGCTGAACTGTTTGTGAAATGGGAAAATCGGTAAACAATATTACCGGACGTACAGCGGCACATAGCTGGCGCGGCCAACATCGACTTGCTGCCGTAATCGGAAAGGTTTATTTTAATTAAAATTTACAATTAATATTTAATGAGTCGGGGAACAACCAGGCACGAACCAGAAGCCAGAAGCCAGGAGTGGCAACCGCGAGCGAATACGTTCAACTTGATGTGCATCAAATTGAATTTCAATAAAGCCATTGCAGGAGCAGCTATCCAGAAGATGTGCTTCTGCATTTAATGATGATTTTCTGAAAAGAATTTTCTCCCATGCCGCAGATTAAATACGATTTTACGCTCTTCTTATGGAAGGTGATTTTAGTTTGTGACAAAGGGTTTATATCAACGCTGAAACACATACAGCCATAAGGTTTCTCTGGCCAATTCACGAGATATAAGAGAACATTGTGACTTAAAATACATATGCTCAAGGGTAAATTCAGTAATTGATTTATATATATCTGAAATATCATATTCTAAGTCCATAATCCATATGCATATTGAATATAGATGTTGGGAAAGAGGTCAAGTACGTTACATTTTACTTTCGCTAATATAAGCATTGTATAGGAAATTAATTATTTAACAACTTTTCTTCATTGTATTCATACAAAAAAGTTGAGTCTCTAGTATTTGGGAGGTGTGAGAGATATCAAAAATAAACAAATTTCAAAATCTCTCTCATCACAGGGATCAACAATTTAAAAATATCTAAAAACTGTTGGACTTGCGGTATTCAAGTAACGCTCTAAATTTAAACATATCTCCCGATTATAAAAAGATATGATGACCTATCATTTGATAAGCCTACACTGCGTATGGTAAACACGGATATTTACAAAGCCATTATAGACATAATATCTTATATGTAATATCGCATTTTCAGAGGTTTGAAAAAATGTGTGTTAAATAAATATGTAAGTCACTTACCTACTAACGTCGAGTTATGAAATGAAATGGAAATGCTGAAATGAAAAAGAATGTGAATGCCATAGTGATTTGTAAGGAGGGCACGATTTATATATTTTAAAGGAGGCTGCTGAAGAGTCACTCACATGAGGCATTAAGTCCGAAATGCCTCCTTCATATAATAAATAGTCACGTTTTTAAATTGATTTTCTTATTAACAGCACAGTTTCTATAAGGCATGCTTAAAGGTTAATGTTACTACACCAAAACCTGTAAACTCAATTCATATAAAGCTTTCCAATGCTTCGTGATATGCTAAAGACAAAATTTGTAATTTCCTTTTTTAACAACTTTGTTAAATCCATAATTATAATGAAAACAATATGAAATATCCTGAGCTTCAGAGTTATGTTTGTTTATCTATATTAAAATCTGAGAATGTGGCATTCGAATGTTATCGACTGAATAATACTCATTAACTCTCCAAGAGCAATTGAATTGTTTTAGTAAAGGAGGAAGGAAGACTAAGCAGTAACTTAATCTCTTATCTCGACTTGCCACGCCACAGGCGAATCACAAGCTAAATCAACTCATTTCCAATAGGTTCAGGGCATACAAATTTAAGTCTAATAAATAATTTGGAAAAAATAAAATAGTCCACGAAACAGCAACAATTTGTTATGAAACACTCTCTATCGGATAGCAAACCGCACAGATAACGCATATGTGTGTTAATGACACTTTTTTTTTGTCATTAGGCCAGGTGTTGTAGATGACTGGTTAAATGAAGACAGCCGCGACACAGGTGCAATTGAACAAAAGGAAAGCAAATTGTAATTAATTAAAATTTAATTTGTTATTAATCACATATATTTCACACACACACAGTTGTTGCTCAAAGAAACATTTTAATATCATTGTGCTCACTTCGTACAGGCGTACAAACAAATTAAGCCACATTAAAAATATAAAAGAAGTAATTGGGTAACGACACCAGTTATTGGCAGCTATGTGCGTGTCCGTTTTATTCATTTGATTATTTTCTGTTTCACTCGCTTAGTAATGCAACGATAAAGTGCCTTTGATATCTTACCATACTCGCTGCCAATCTGATGCTTGTGGGATATGCATATGAATCCAAACTATTTATGGCGTTTATTATACCCTGAACCCATTGATGAAATGGGAGTTCAGGGTATAATGATTTTGTGAAAATGTATGTAACAGGCAGAAGTAGACGTCGCAGACCTCATAAAGTACATATACATCAGTGTGAACGTATTTGAATTTTGTTTGTTATATATTTGTTGCGCATATGGACTTTGAAAATGGCAAATGGTTTTTTGAAAAAGTATGCAATCGGCATATGGAGTCGTGGCACACCTCATAAAGTCTATATGTATATTCTAGATCAGGGCTACGAGCTGAGTCGAGCCATGTTCGTCTGTCTGTCCGTATGAATGCCGAGATCAAACTACAGAAGTTAGATTTCAAGTTTTGCATGTACACTCCTATATAAATAACATAAGCAGTATGAGTTTATTATACGCTGAACCCATTGGAAATGGGAATTCAGTGTACTATTCAATTTATTCTTGATCAGCACAAATAAAATAATTTGATGAACGTTGAGATTTCGGAAGTATAGAAGCTACAAAACACCCAAGCAACTGCGCGGATAGCAGAGCGCGCGCTCATATGCGCGTAAAGAAGAAGAGTGTCACTTTTTGGCATGGTTCAGGGTATCTCGTAGTTGAGCCATCTCGACTAGAGCCTTGTTACTTGTGTTCAATTGTTTTATACTCAGTAAGTATATTTCCTTACTTTACAGAATAGAGATATTAAGTAAAGGGTATTAAAATATTTCTTATTTTTTCAAAATTGTTAAATGTACCATTGAACGTATATAACAAATGTATATATCTTATCCTCCAAGTGTCATTTCCATGAACCCTAACAATATTACAAATAGACAAAAATGAGGTAAATGTATATACATTTGGGTTATAATATCCACATATCCACTTATCCCATAGACACCATATACTTCTTATATCTCATATAACCGTATATCCCTTATCCTTATCCATAGACGGCTATAGACCCCACATATCACAATTGCAATTTAAACACGTTTTACACATTTAACTTCTTTTATTTTCATATTAATCAGATCCTCGACTTATCATCTACATGGTTTAATTAATATTATTAAGTTGTATATTCATTTAATTGGGCCTAAATGAATACACATTTATTATTGATTTGCTATACTTGTTTACGGTTTCTTTGCTTTTCATACAACATTCAGTTTGTTATTTTTGTAGACTTTTCATTTTTGTTTCATTTGTTTGGACTTTTGTAAAATTCATCAAAGTAAGTGTTTCCTCTTGCTGGGGAGATCTTATCCTAAAATGGTTTGTTTTGCATAAACAACATTGATGTAGAGTGAGGCATTGACATTAAATGAGTTTATTAAAGACTTGACATATGTATGCACTAATGCTTTTATGTAAATATGTATATATGTATGTATACCGTTGGATTGCCATTAGACCAGTTATAAGGAAATGATACTAAGCTACATTAATTAAAGTACAGAACGTTGGCAGCGAAATTGGCAATGGTCAAAGTAACTATAAAGCATTCTCCATTCCGGATAATTGGATTGCACATAAAGTCTATCACAGAAGATACACAAAAACTCAACATACCAAAAATTAGCAACGATAATTACTAATAACAATATTAACTAATGCTACAGTAGACTTGATTCATAATCCACATCCATTATCTAGCGCCAAACCAAAGCAAGCCCCATCAAAGCGTGGAAGCACCATCTGTAGAGATTCCATGGGGATGCTGCGGCAGCCGTAGCAAAAATCTTCACACTGCTCCAATCGCTGAGTCCGGCCAAATTTCGTGAGGCAGCACGCATCAAGTATGTAGTATTACCCTCTAGATGGGGTATGATGAAACGATGACCTGCAAAATACAAAATTTATTTAAATTGCTTAACCCTGCATTCTGTCGCATTTTACACAGACAGACAGACTCCAAGATTGCCGGACCAGAAGATACCCTGAGCCCTGCAAACAGCTGATAGTCCACACATTCAACACTTTCTTTGTATAGGCAACTTAATTATTGAATAAGACTTATTATATTACATTTTCAAAGCGTGATAGGGGCATTCAAATAAAAGTGAATACTATTAGACTGTGTTCCCGAAGAAAAAACAAGAATATTGTAGTAGCTTTTGCGAACTCTGTTAATAACCTCCATTAATAGTAACTGCTAAGATGACAAGAAACTTTTAAAGAAATATAATAATATATGTTAATTATAAAGCTATACATTTTCGATTCGATAAAATCAGTCCTATATAAAATGAATAACTTTCACTTTCACTGCGTCATTTGACAAAACTAAACTAAAGAATGGCTAAAAAATGGCTAAAACATGCACAAGTCGACCGCAATTCTTAGAATATGCTAGAATGAACCTGTGTATATGTATGTATGTATGTATGTATGTATGTATGTATGTATTTATAGGTAAATCGCTTGTTGCTGTTCTCAGTCCATCTGCTAATTCTGCCTGAATGATGTACATAATTCCAATTGAATGTTTGACATTTTATAAAAAAATGTTTATAACAAATTCAACTTTTTGGTAAAAAGTAGCTGCAGCTATACATGCATGTATGCATGTACTTACATATATATAGTGAAGGATATATATTTTGATATTTAAAATATTCGGACATCGCATACTATATTTTGAATTGCAATGTAGTTTCCAATTTCTCATGGATATATACATGACTATAACAGATATACATATGCGTATTTGTATGTATGACCTACCACGATGAAAGGAGAAATCCCTCTGCTTGGCATGACTCCAATTGCCAGCGCTGTATTTGAAATCACTTTCACTTATGTAGGCGACACGATATCCGTAGATTTGCATCTCGTCTGAAACATTAGACATGCGTGGCGTACGTATATCCAGCTCGAAGGCATCCGGATAGAGACGCTTGAGTTGGAAGCGCGTGGGTCCAATGGGCTTGGCGCCAGGGCGTAACTTAATGATCCGCTCGAGCATGCCCAGCGGATTGGCCACCTTGCACTTGTAGTCCCCGAATTGGCTGGCATTGCGAATATCCAGCTGCAGCGTTGCTCCGTAGTCGGCCATGAAGATGCGGTGATTGAAGCCCACAATCCCTTTGCCATTGTGCAGCCAAGTAAACGATGGCGGCGGTTCGCCCATCGCATCGCAGCTGAGATTCACGGACCCACCAACATAGGCATATTGCACCGGCAACGTTTCGTTGTAGAACCACTGGGGCTTGTCTGAAATAAAGAACGAGAGCATGTTTGGGGAGAGTTAGGTGACGCCGAAAAGACTAGACCCGCATGCATGTTCAACTAGGACAAACACGCTACATCTAAGCAGCGCACAGGAACGGAGCCGTGCCATTTGGTCGATGTCTTAAAAATCTAACCGATTCCATTGGGAGTAGCAGCAGCTGCTCACCCAACCACCCCGTGCTCCATTCAAGCGCCAACTGATGACACATTTAAACAGTTGCTGCTCCTGGTCCTTGTCCTTGCCGATGACATTGCAGTCATCCTTGGGCTGTATTGCTTAGCAAATGCAAACATACTCGTACATGTTGCATATCTGCAGCATTTCGACTGGGATACAAATTAGTTTCGTCATCCACTGGCTTCTGTTTGCTCAGCAGTGGGTCAATGGGCGGTCAGTTTACTCTCACCTATCATCCCTCATCCCCTCAGATGGTAGCCGGTAGTTGGCAGTCGGTATTCGGCAGTCATTAGCACAATTTTGACGGTAATAGCAACTCAATTGAAATTGCAAAGAGGGAATTCCGGAAGAAAGGAAAATGAATGTTGCCAATTTTCTGGTTTCGTGTCAGTTTGCTTATAGAGCAGGCGTTGGTCCATTGGTCTCGTTATGCGAACCGCGTTTAATTCGAACTGTTTAGGAGGCTGCCAGGAGCTGTTTGTCCGCTTTCCGTTTTCATACAAGTTAACAGTTTGATTGACGGAAAGCAACGTAAAATAGACAAAATTGTCTAGCAAATAATTAGAGTAGCCTTTGACTAACTTGATTAGATTTGAATCGAATGTCTTTGCCAAGAGTGATGGACTCGACACGTCTCTAAGGCATATTAATGTCAAGATTGTAAGACCTAAAAAACTTTTAAAAGTGAATTTTAATATACATATACATATGCAAAGTTGCGTGAGAAGAACCGGGACAAAGGTAAGACGTAAGACGTAGAACGTAAGTCGTCTGCAGTTGCTCAAGTTGAATATAGTTATTATAATGTATATACTCTTGTGTATTATAATGTAATAGTTAAAAGTATATATATATGTATAAGTGAATCAATAAATTAGTTATTAACTACATACAATTTTGCAATACATATTTTAAGGAAGCCTTTTCAGCTTTATCTCTATCCAACACTTACGTTGTATCCTCAACAGTATTGTTATTTGATCCGAGTCGGAGAAGGTGGGCGTTATTCGCATGGCTCGACATGTGTATTCTCCAGCATCCGATTGGCTAACATTCTTGATGAAGAGACCATCGGAGAGTCGCTTGTGCTTTGAGGAGTTAGCAGCTAAACGGGGCAGCGAATAGAGCTTAGCTAACTATTTACCTTCTAGAATGCTATGATATGTTACTAACTGTTTATATATTCGCCATTGTGCAGCCAGGAGACTTCCGGCACAGGTTGGCCGTTCACAAAGCAATTGACCAACGCATCGCGCCCCTCGCGCACCGATTGCACCTGCTCCGTCTTGTCGAATGATATTTTCTCTGTTTGCAAATTAGGCAAAGATAAAAAATGGTCAACAAAATTATTATCAATTATATTACTGTTTGGTCAGAACGAATAATTAGTTGGGTAATGTTAAGATGAAATGCTAAAGACACAAGTGTCCAATTGAGTCGAAAGTGAGATCTGAAATTAAGTTTCTGAAAGAAAACTAACTTTAAAGTAGACATAAGTAAAGATAGGTCTTCTTTGGATTACAAATCCTATACTATGTCCAAGGAAGAAAAGAATCTCCCTTGAACATGTTTTACAATAATTTACATCGCTAGAAGTCGCATTCAGAAGTTTCAGCAAAATATTAAAATTGAATTCTACTGTAATATAGTCAACAATAACCTCGTTAACCATTTGAATAAAATATCTAGTCAAAAATAACTGCGTAACTGCTTAATTAATTTAGCTCAATATTCATGGTTCATGGCTCGAATTTCTGATGGGATTGATCTGTATAAGTTGTTTGGTATAAGTTTTAAGAATTTAGGTACATAACTTACGATTTACAAGAAGCTCAAAGGATTTTCGGGCCGCTCGTGCTGCAGAGGAATCCATTTCGCAAGTCCAGTTGCCCTTGTCGTCCAGTGAAATATGCTCAAAGACCAGGGCGAGTTGACCTAAGCGGAGGATAAATCGTCAAATATAGAGATAGTATATTTTATATCGGGAACTACATTGGACTCTTAAGCGTCACAAAGAACTAACCCGTCTTCTTTTCAATATGAACGCGTCCCTTGGTATTTTCACGGGGCTGGCCCCTGGGATCCCTCCACTTTGTGTCAATATCCTTGTGCATTGTTTTGCAAAAGATGATGAAGGAGTCATTTACAAAATGCGTTATTGACGGCGTCGACGGCGTCAGAGTTAGGGGCGGCGATAGATGACGTGGCAATATATCTATTCTGGCCGTGGAGGAATTCTCCAGCTCCACGGCTCCAAAGACTGCAGCTGCTATAACAACAAGTTTATTGAATTAATCATAACTTCTTGGAATAGAACTGTCAGCTGTCTGATGAGCTGCTGCCATCGAGTATATAAATATGAGTATATTGCACAATACCTGCTGAATCAACTCAACTAAAAGCACTCTCATTGGATTAAACAGCATTCTAAGGAAAGTACCTTAGCTGTCATGTGTTGGCCAGCCGAATTATACGCCTTCGATGTGACCCTTTGCTTATTTTACTTCTTCCGAATCATGGCAAACCCTAGCTGACCATTCTAACACAGAAGGGGGACTGTTTAGCCACGAAAGTTCCAAAATAAAGGTTAACGAGATATTAGGATGTCAACCGGACGTAATCGATCTGCTTAAGTTTTAGGCAATGGCATTCACTCTTCACTTTCAAAAAAATAAAAAATAAAAAAAATAAAAATAAATAAAATAATTAAATAATATAATATATATTATAAGAAAGGAAAAAAGACTTTTCGACTATAATCAGTTAAGCAATGCAACACAATATATACATACATGTTTAAATATATCTAAATCTAGCAACAATATAAGATCTACTCGACTGATAGGGATTCGCCAGAATGGTGCCCAATGAGGACCTGGTCATCGAAGCTGAATACGGGCGATAACATCATGTCCGTGGGAGTCAGAGACACACACAGCATGAGCCGATCGAACAAAGCTTAACGAAAGGACGCTTATCTCGGAACTGGGACCATTAATAAATTTCAGGCGTAGCGAGACTAGGCTGAAGGTACTTGACGCTGGTTGAAGACACCAAGTGTGTAATAGTTGAATGTGGGAAATTCCTGCAGAAGGGGAGAGGACTGAAGCATGCTGCGGACATCTTCATCGTCCGTTGGGACAAACTAGTGTCCATCATGTTCGAATTGAAGGATGCTTGGAATATATCAAATCGTCGAAGAGAGAGTCGAAGAGAAGCTGAGAAACAAAAACTGTCGTAAGCATCGCGAGCTACTCTTAAATAAATCGACTTTTCTTAATATTGTATATAAATGAATTCATGCACACACACACACACACACAGAGATAGCCCTAGGGCAACGACACTCACTTAAAGCATCGGCTTTACTATTATTATCCGCGTTAATTCATCATTGCTTTAAATGGAATTATTCATTGTCTTTTGTGGTATATGTATAGTTATATGTTTATATTTATATATAGTTATACCATATTTGAATGAAAGACTGTGCCTTTTCCATGGCATAGAAAATATTTTGATGAATTTATTTAGTTTATTTATTTTATATATTTGAAGCATCAATTCGTACATTTACCAGATTCCACTAATCGAGGACATAAAAAATTTCATCGAAATGAATTTATGATTTAATGATTTAATATTACATTTCCTATATTTTATGTAAAATTAGATTACATTATTTATATTAAAAGCCTCTTATGATATCTGAAAGTCTTGGAAGACTTACTGTAATGCACGGAGCTAGTCTTCGAAAGTGTGTTCAGAATAAAAGTGCCGAAACAAAATTAATTGACAAGATATGTGCTACAAAAAGATTCACTTCGTATCTAAATACAATTTGGGATTATTTAAATTTTACAAATAGAAATTTGAATATTTACAAATAAGGTTCATATTTTCTATATTATTCAGACATTTGTAATTTTATATTATTTAATTAAATATATTATACTTTTATTTTTAATATAATTTTTATGAATTTTATTATTATTTTGTTATTTAGGAAATAAGAAACAATTATTTCTAGTTTTTACTTCACTTCAATTCGTAACTTATTCGAGGCAGTTCTCTTACCACTTCTTGCGAGCTGAAGCCAGCAGCAAATTAATATGAATATATCCATGTTACGCGTGTTGTTATATACTTGGATCTTAGATCCTTTTTGGCGTGAATTATTACGGTTTATGGGTATTCTGGGTAGGCGTCGTAATCCTTCGGATGATTGCACGATTTCTTTCGATTCGCGCTAATTGCGTTACTCACTTAGGTTCACTTTTGGCCAAGATAATGGCACATGACAGCGTCTCGAAGAGGCGTGGCTTGGCCAAAAACAAATTACTCATGGGTCGCCCACAGCCGAAATAGTTTGGCTAGCAACACATACACTTTCACTTTCACTTTCGGTTTCGGTTTCGGTTTCGGTTTCTGTTACACTTTGAAGCGAATCACGCACGGATGACATCATCTTCATCAGCGCCTTGAACAGAACAAGGACTCGGTTGCCTTTATCTCAGCGCAGCAACTCTGGCATGACAAAGACTTGATTTCCGCCAACATATCCTTACCAACAACTTCTCTTGTTGTTGTATTTGTGTTCAGTTGTTCCACCTTATGTCGCATGGGCACGGAAAACTCGAAATACGTATGAGACTCGCGCTAGACTCGATGTTAGTCGTACAGAGTGATTTTTGCGATTCGTGATCCATTTCAACCGAGTACCAAAAACGGACTGAAACCTCAAATGCGTGAACGACAGGACCTGCTGCTGTTCGGCTGCGAGTGCCGATTCGCGCGAAGTGAAGCGACGCGACGCGGACTCAACTTCAACTTCAGCTGTAATTTGCTTCGACTTGATTTCGATGCTGGTGTGTTCAAATCAGTGCAAAATCAGAAAATGAACTAAAGGACATGGCGCCTCTTGTGGAATCCTTTATTTTCGTCACATTGTAGACAGCTTGTCGTCGTCTTCCCAAACGCAACAGTTCGTTCTGGCAACATCCAACATGTTGCTAAACATTCGAAGCGTGTGCAGGGGAATTTGACGATTCTCAAATAGTTAAGCTTTCGCGCTGGGGTAGCTGGGGTAGCACAATGCTTAAAGCTTCTTTTAGCAAACTTCACAAATATAACAGAACTCACTGTAGTAAAGTCAAGGAAGTCACTAAAGCATTTCGTATAACACCAAGTTGACGTCCTATAAAATACTTCGTGACAGTCAAATATGGTGAATTTAAAATATGTTGGGATTGGGATTGGGATTGGTTTTGCCAATGCCAAGTTATAATTCCACGATAGACACCAAATATAGCAAAGTTAGTATAGCGTACTTTTTGGCTGTTTAAAAAAAGCATTTTTATTGGGTAATGTGGTGAACACACTAGCTCTGGGTTAAGAAAATACAGCTTATTTGTATAGCTACAAGACATCTGCATGAATGGCAGAAAATCGACGTTCGAATGGATAATGCGCAATGCTTTGAGAGGACTCATGCAGACCTCTATTAGCTAGCTGTGCTTGTATGACTCATTTTGGCTAATTCATTATTATCCGGTCGGCCGAATGTGCGGAACAATACATTTTATTTATTTTTAATTTTTTTTTTTTTTTCGAAATAATATAATAATATAAATATATTATTTGTTTGCTTTCGTTAAATTGAGATTACGTATGATTTTATTAATATTCTCATAACTGTTCGTACATGATACAAAAAAGCTACTGACTGACTAGAGTCACATCAAAATGGTAGCTGTCTTCGCTGTCTATTACTCGTTCTTCTCTAAATTAATTTAATGAAACAAATTTACACTTACGACTTTTTTTTCGAAATAATCTAAGTATATAATCTGTTTTCTTTCATAGAATTGAGGTCATGTATGATTTTATTAATAATCTGTCTATTTTGCACGTGCTCAACATGGTACATGGTATATAAGCCCTAGTGGCTGGTATACTGACTAGATTCACTTTGAAAATGGTTGTTATCTTCGCTGTTTGTCACCTAGATGTGGTTGATGTGTTCACAATATCCGTCTGCTTTCAACTACTTTTCATATTGAGATATTTTCTTTTCACCTCTCTGTTTTCGACTGTATCTTAGACACTTTTTAGCATGTGCACTGGCCACCTTGTGCTTGTAGAATTGGTGGTTGGGGAACTAACTAGAGCTATTTTATGGTTGTTGACTTTGCTATTGCTGCACTGGTTCATAAGCTTCAATCAAGCACACATTACTTTATTCAAACACAGATGAATACATTTAAGTTGCAAAAAATTGATTTATATTTTCCAACCATTATGGAACGCTTGTTAGCCATAATAAACATAGGGCGATGCATAGGCCACAGCTGGATAGCCCGCAGAATAAAAGAATTGTGGACTAGGATTGGGACTTGGTCCTGGTGCAGGTGCAGCCACAGACAAAGCGAGCAAAGCAGCTAGGAGCAAAAAAACCTGGAAAATATAAAGCTGAATATAAAAAGAGTTCTTATATACATATATCCAATGCATTCAAAGTCCTTACCAGCTTCAACATGTTCAATAATCGATCAGGTATTCTCTTGGAACGCACTCAAAATTCAACTGTGCCACTTGTTTGCATGATTGCAGGCTTTTATATTTTAGAATGGAAGGCAGCGTCAATTCCGCATTCAAATCGCGTAACTTCTTTGTCAGATGACGTCAACGATGCCCAAGTCTTACCCATATAATGGACATCTACAGATGCACCGATCTCATCACCTTCTTTATATTCGTTTATACCCTTGCAGAGGCGGGCAAAGAGTCTTCCAATTCTAACATAAAATATGTTTATCGTATGTGTCATATAATAGAGTACATATACTTAAATTCTTACTTTTTCTTCCTTCCATAACTAGTGGAACAACAACAACAACTAACAAGTCCTCATTCGATCCCAAATATCTTCGAGGGTATATTATTTAACGTCTTTTCTGCATATGCCAAAATCGTCTGTTTAAAATAAACAAAAATATTTGATTAAACCACATATAACGTGTATAATCCTCTTATATATTACTCACATATTCAATTAACAAATTTTGCCGAATCACTTAACTCACTTTATTTGGGTCTCGTAACATTTTGTTCATGTCATTCACAACATGTGATTTATATTCATATACATATATATATATATATATATATATATATATATATATAATATATATATAGAACATCATATTATATTATTCATAACAACCTTATGGCTGTGCTATATATACATTTATATAATAATTATTATAATTATATAAAATATTCATAATAATGTTAATATTTATACTCTCACTGAAGACTGTATTATCGGTTATCCTCATATATTTTGGCTATTCAAATTCATTCAATTAGCAAAGTTTATCTAGTTCGAACCTAAGATATAGCTTTAAATTTCATTATGAAAACTGAATTTTCTCAATCATTAATAAAACTACATGTATGCACAATTTAAGGCAAAAGCTGTAATCGAAACAGGAATGGATATAATATTATATAAGTCCTTTTAGAAAACGGTTTTTGGAGCAGGGTTCCTGAGTTCCATTGTAATGCTCAGGGGAAAGACAGTAAAACGAATTGACCTAAATAAGAAAAGAGATGTTTAAGCCAACCCATTCGTCTACATATGTATGTGCATTACTTGCACTTGATCTGTATAGATTCCTCATTATTTTTGGGCAAAGAACGCAATTGATATTCTGAAAGAATCAAATCCAGCTGCTGTTGTCAATTTGAGCTTTTATTCAAATTACTTAATCATTTATCACTTTAATTGCTGGCAAATGTGATCAAGTGTGATCAGAGCCTCCTCCAAAGAAATGACAATTGGTATTCAAGCTGCATTTTGGATATATGTTCCGTCAGCCCCAGACCAAAACAAAGTCCCAAACATTGTCAAGGTCAGCGTCTCAAGTCGAGCTTATTCACATACAGACAAACAGATATATGTACATACATATGTATGTGCACATTTGAGTACGGACTTACCTATTGTTCCCGAAACATCAGTGCGCGATAAGAAGGCATTAGAATGCAAAGCCATTATGACTGCTGACAAAACTATTAAGAACTCTTTAGGAATAATGTGTGCCAAATAAAAGTGAAATAATTGCGAAAATAACAAAATAAGAATGAGCAAGATGATGATGTGATGTCGATTCGCTTGTTCTTCATAAATAAGTCATGAGAATCTGATTCGGGTATAAAAAGAGGCTGCGATCGACCAGAAGGCATCAATACTCAATCTGCAATTGTTATTAAAGCAGCCCAACTGTCTCAACATCAAACAATATCAAAATGATGAAGCTAGTAAGTTAATAGAATACGCAGATCGGAGAAACTATCCTTAATATATCCTTTTTCCAAGTTCGCTCTCCTCTTCGCCGCTCTGTTCGCCGTTGCCTTGGCTGTGCCAGCGCCTGTTCCCCGTGCTGCTCCTGCACCCGTTCCAGTGGCCAGCCCAGATCCAGCTCCTCAGTTCTATTATGGTGCCAGTCCCTATGCCTACTCCGCCTACTCTGGGTATGCGTCTCCATACGCTTACTACGGTTAGATGATACCATCCACATCCCAATAATAACAGGCCTTAACCCGGATTTTTAATAATGGACACAGAAAGTACACAACCAAGAAACTATAATTAAATTTTTAGTGATAAATGCTTATGAAAAAACAAAAAAAAAAAAAATTAATAAATATATAAAATCAATTCAATACAAAATTGTACTCAATTTTAAACCGTAATGAGTGACATACAATCCAGCTTTGATACGTACACCAGTGCACGAATAGCTTTCATAAGCTATGTTTTACTCAAATGAGTTAAATAGTAGTTACCATTTGGCACAAATTGTTTGAAGGGTTCCATGGTGTAATGGTTAGCACTCAGGACTCTGAATCCTGCGATCCGAGTTCAAATCTCGGTGGAACCTGGTAAATTTAAGATTTTTTTTAAATTTTGTTTAAACATATAAATTATAAATAAAAATATATTTTTCATTGTAAAGAGCTTTTAATATCGCTTTAGTAAAATAGAGTTTTTAATTAACTAATATGCTTTAACGTATGCTTACATTAAGCGAATATCTTTTACAATCTTAGTCAGTGGCCGACCATGTGGTTCCATGGTGTAATGGTTAGCACTCAGGACTCTGAATCCTGCGATCCGAGTTCAAATCTCGGTGGAACCTAATAAGTATTTTTAATTATTTTTTTATTTTAAAATTTTTTATTTATAAAGTATTTATAAAGATCAGTTAACTAACTCAACTTATAGCTTATTAACAACTAATAAAAAATAAAAGGTTATACAAAACTATAACTTTTGTTTGGTAAATGGTTGCTGTATCGGCTAGTGGGGCTGCCAGACATTGAAATATTTTTCTGGTAACCTTACGCATCAGCTGTTCAGCTAAAACGCAAACGCACACACGACACGAAAATACAATTTTGTTATGTTCTTTGCCGTTTCTCGTTTTTGTGTTTTAAAACTAAACTATGATCCGTAACAATTAGTTAAAAGCTGCTAGATTGATGAACGCGTTTTCGCTTATCATAAATGTAAAATAACTAATTGCAAAGCATTAAGCCATGCGCCATTTTCGTTGCTTACACTTCCGCAACTCGATGCTAAAGTATAAGTATTAAATATTAATCGAAATGAATTGCAAATGCTTTGGACGCGAATTCTAATCAAAAAGGCAAACGCTTTTGGCTTTCATGCAATCGTGATATATTAGTGCACTTGTTTATTATGTTAAAAGGCTCGCTAAAAGTATTGATTGCAATAGTGTTGAGTTTAATGTTTACCATCTCATTGGTAAAGATTGTTTTATTGATTTGGTCCTCGTATCCAGACTGGCTGCATCTCTACATAAGACACGAGCATCCATCCTTCACAGCCGATGAATGGGTCGCATATCGGAGACTGTTCCCAGATAAGGGTAAGTGCGAAACTCTGTAAGTGAATTTAACATTAGCATTACTTTGTGCTCACTAAAACGGCTGGCTAATTCTTTTTGTGTGTTAGTACTTTGCATTTTGGTGCAATGTGGGATTTATACACGCATGAATATGCAACAACGTTATAAAAAAAAAAAAAAAAAAAAAAAAAAAAAAAAAAAAAAAAAAAAAAAAAAAAAAATGAAAGCGGAAACGCCTAGGTTCCACCGAGATTTGAACTCGGATCGCAGGATTCAGAGTCCTGAGTGCTAACCATTACACCATGGAACCCATGTGATCTTCGATCAAAAAGTCAAGAATACAAAATTCGTATTTGTTGTTTTGTTTGTAAAAAATAAAGAATGAATAAGTGGGAATAAATTAAGAAATTTTTACAAATTCATTATATGTAGCACTATATATATAAAAAGCAATATTTAAACAAAAATTTAAAATATTGTTTTTGCATAGGTTCCACCGAGATTTGAACTCGGATCGCAGGATTCAGAGTCCTGAGTGCTAACCATTACACCATGGAACCACAATGCCAGATCTGTCAATAATTAGTTTTGTATCAGCGAGCAATAACTAGCGTTGACGATCAGTGTCAACAATCTTCAAAAGCTAGCTGCTCCGTTTGTATTATGTTCAGCGATTGCTTTATAGAGTTTAATACTATAAATACAATATATTCGTCGTCGAAACGATTTGATAAAAAAAAAATTAGTCAATTAGTTAAATTTAAAAAGTAATTTGGTTTCTCTTGTACGAAATAGAGACAATGTGAAATATAACATTTTCCAACAAAACTTTTCAGCCTGATCCCATATTGAAATCGGCAATGTAATACCTTTTTCGTTTGTTTTGTAAATTCATTTATTTCAAGGAATGAATAACAGTGTTTGTAGTTCGTAAAATATGAACACTGCTCTCAATAAATAGTATATGTATTTTACTATAAACAATTTACATTAATCGGGTTCAACAAATTTGTATATTTGTATTTGAACTTAACCGGCCTTCGTAAAGCATGAATTAAAAATTATCAAAAACAAGAAAGGTATAAAATATGAGTACAGTATTAACTCCTCAGTGGAAGAACACATTATGACAAATGGAATGTGTTTCACATTATGAATGTTGAAAAAGAGTTTTTGTAAATGTAAAATGTGAAATTCTCTTAGCGATCCGCCTAACAAAATCTGTTTGAATATATTTATTAGTCGGGCTCTACTGTACTGAGGCCTATCAGGTAAAAATCATTTAGTTATATTTTAATAAGAGTGAGAAACAAAAAACAACCTGCTGGAATACGCAAGCCCCGGCCGGGCAAGCTTTTTGCTCCGAATCGCAGCTTGGCGGCTCGGCTACTCGGCTGCTCGGGTGCTCACTTTTCGTCCGCTCGGCTCATTCACAAAACGAAGTTGTCTATGCCAGAGCAACAAAAGCAACAACAGCAACAATAACATGGCCAAAGGCAATACAGAATTCGGAGAAAGTGGCCATTCGTGTTTTCGGTATAAAATCAATCGTAAATGTCCTTAAACGCACAGTTTTCGTTATACGTCGGAGCCCGCTAGTTGGTTTGTTGCGCATCAAAACGCCGCGATTTGTGTTTTCTCATTTGGCAGTAAAAAGAAAAAAAAAATAATAATTATAATAACAAATATATAAAATATGCATCGAGTTAATGGCGTTGACATTGCACATGAATATTGATCATACAAAGTATTAATATGCTACAATGAAAAATGCATAAAAAGAAAAAAATAACGAGTCCGGCCCATTGAGAATCTCTCGTAACTGCTATATGCTGAATTCCATGTCATGAATTTTGTGAAAACTAATGTATTCCTGTCCTAACCTAATTCGCGCTGCACGTGGCAGAGGGCTGAGAGGGTCGCCCCTCGAACCATTAAGAATTCGCGACCAATCAAATTGCGCGCCAGGTTTCTGAGTTTATGTTATTGTTGTTCCTTTCACTTATATTGTTTGTATTATTTTTGTTTTGCCTGTTTTTTCAGCCGACAACGTATTATTTTGGTTCTCATAATTTTTTATTTTCTTTTAAAGCAAATTTAAAACTTTGTGAATTTTTGAATAATAAATAATACAGATCCCGTTTCATGGTTTAGTTATTTATATTTCGTTCATGCATGCTATCAATATTTTTTTCTATTATAATTGTATCTTAGTTTTTAGCTAAACTGTGCATTTCAACTTAAAAATATACTTATAATTTTATTAAATTGTAATTGAAAATCTGTCAATCAATCAATTATTAATTAGAGCTTTTATACCCAGTACACAATGAGTAAGGCATGTGCATAAATATTAACATACAGGCGAGAACAATTTTATGTAGCTATATACATACATAGGACATATAAATATAGGTCATCAGTTCTTCTAGCAGCTCTATTTGAGGAATTTAAAACTTTAGATGTTTTTTAGATTAGATTAGGATTGAGGCAACTGAAGATTTTTTTGTGTCATTTTTTCGTATTTAGGAGTTCTTTTCAATTAAATATAGAATAAATATTAAAAAGTTTATTAGAAAATCCGTTTTGGTATTAAACAAAATAAATAAATAAAGAAATTAAAATTGTAACTTTTAAATAGTTATATATAAAAAAAAAAAATAGTAAAAACAAACAAGTAAGAAGGCTCTAGTCGAGACGGCTCGACTACGAGATACCCTGAACCCTGCAAAAAAAACTGATACTCTTCTGATACTGCGCAGTTGCAGCCGTGGGTTGGGGGTGGGTTGGGCTGAACTTTGGACGCTTATAGCTCCATTTGTAGATGGACGATCTTCATGCAATTTTTAGAGTAGATTAAGAGTATCTAAATCTATCTATTTGCAAAATTTCAGTCTCTAGTATTTGAAATGCGTTTTTTTCAAATTGGGGGCGAAGGGGGCGTGGCATCCAAATCTACAAAATCTGCGTATACATAATATCTATCTAAGTATATAAAGTTGAAGTCTCTAGCTAAAACGGTGTAGAAGTTATACCCAAAAAACTTAAAAAATGGAAACGAATTTTCGATTTTTTATCGATAATTTGGAAATGGGACGAGTTATCGAAAAAAACAAAATAAACTCGTATTGCGTAGCTAACATACGAGTGTTCATGTGAAATTTCAGCTCTCTAGCTTTTGTAGTTTCCGAAATCTCGACGTTCATACGGACGGACGGACGGACAGACGGACAGGGCTAGATCAACTTATTTTTTTATACTGATCAAGAATATATATACTTTATAGGGTCCGCGACGTCTCCTTCTGCCTGTTACATACATTTTCACAAAACCATTATACCCTGAATTCCCATTTTCAATGGGTTCAGGGTATAAAAAAAAATAGGTAAATAAATAGAAATAATAAATAAAACAAAAATTGTCATATACTTAGGTTCCACCGAGATTTGAACTCGGATCGCAGGATTCAGAGTCCTGAGTGCTAACCATTACACCATGGAACCCAACTGATCGGCGATCGCCGAGTAACAAAACTTATATACTTAATAATCTTTACTTTAGTCTATTGTTCTTATTTGCTCTCATGTGAAAATGTTAGACAACTTACTCAATCGGATATTTCTGAATTACTCACTAGACTAGACAGACGACATATTATGCAAATGAAGAGTATATAATAAATGAACAAAGAGCTCATGAGAGCGAGTCGTCAGCATTGGGCTGTCCGGCGAAGTGAGACTGAATAGAAAAGTAGCCAATGAAATTGGGTGTTGTTGCTATTGCTGTTGATGTTGTTGGTGTTGGTGTTGTTGAGAAAATAAATGTTTGGTAAACATTGACCAACGGTCGACAGAAGAGGCAACAGGAGAAATTTGCATTAGGTGCCTGCTATAGCAATTTGCTGCTGCTTGTGAGGGAAGGAAATTGAAAGGAAATTGTGCTTGTTTTCCCAAGTAAGCGACATTGAAGTGCGCCACTTGGGATGCAGACTAAGGGAGGGCTAAACAAATTAAAAGGCTTTGCGGGCGCCTCTGTCAAACCGTTAAAAATGACTCAAGTGGCAATGAAAAGCAACAAGAACACGACAGAAGCAGTCTAAAAGACATGTGCACATAACATAACAAGAGACCCTTTATTGCGTCGTTCTCTTTGTCTGCGCTTCTCCCCTTCTCATCTGCTCATGTACTCTGCTGCTCGTCTACTCTCCTACTCTCATGCCTGCGTGACTCGCGCTGCTCAACCCTAAGATGTGTAACAATGGAGCTGCAACTGTTTTTGTTATGTAGGCCAAGCCGCCAGACGTCGGACGGAAGCTGCTGCTGCTGCTGTCTCTGCTGCTGATGATGTTGCCATCTCGCTCTGACATGCTGTTTGCCATGGCTGTTGACGGCTCTGCTACGGCTGTCGCTGGCGCTGCTCCTTGCGGTTAGTTATCATTATTGCGATGTCCCTCGTGAGCGTTTTCTATTTGCTTTTGCGTTTTCGTCTGCTCTTTGTTGTCGCATTTGTCAGCTCACAATTAGAATATCAACACAGTTATTCAGTTTATCCTCTCTTTTGACTGTTTGTTTCGATTTCCCTTTCGAAGACACTCAATCACTAGTCCACTAGTCCTTTTTCTCTGTCTAATGTGCCTTGAATAAAAACAATGGCCTTGAAACCCTTTTTGTACTTAACTATAAACAATTTAGAAAAGGTAGCTAAAATACCTTGTAGTTCGCAGTAGACGGGCCCTTTGCTTTGGCAATTTGCACAAAAAACTATAAATGTGGAATATTAAAGCACTCTTTGAGGACAGTAAATTAAATCGGTTTTTGCATTCATTTGCATTACCTAGAGTAAACGTTCAGTTATCTTTCGGAATGAAGTTTATGATTAAAAAGGCTTCCTATCTTAATATAGTGTACATGGTTGTAAGTTAGTCTGTGTACATGTATGTACATGTATTTGTCTAGGCACATTCACATGTAATATATGGTAACAGGATGAAGAGGGAAGGGAGGAGAAAGCTAAATAGACGTCGGCCACTTGGCGACCCTAAAGCAAATGAACAGCTCACTTTCATTACGAATTCCGACAGTAAACACACACATACGCTCATACACACATACACACATACTCACACAAATCGATTCGCAGGGTAGGCACACACAACCAGAGCCACGCTCACACTCTCACACGGAAAGTGCTTATAACTGCAGACAAACTTTGTCAGCTCGCATTACAAGCACTGTCAACTCACACTCACACAGATTGGCTTGGTGGCCATATAAAAACGAAAACGAAAACGAAAACAAAAACCAAAATGGCGCCATCAATGGCAATGATGATGATGTGCAGTAGGATGCGGAGTACGTGGAAGGATCTGCTGTTGCGGCTGCTACAAAACATCTGACTCTCGTCGGCAAACGGTGCCAGAATAGGCCGCTAGACCAGCGCTTGCATAATTTGTACTCAATGGTCAGTGTGACAATCTGGCAGAATGCTTTTCTTAAATTTAGGAATATACATACATATTTGTAAATATATGTAAACATACACAGTAAAAAAAGTGTCCCTAATTAATTCTATACAGACTGTCTACAAAAAAATCATTTTTATTTGGTCTGTCAGTCATTGCATCTATAGTGTTATGAAGTTATGTGAGGAGTAGTTGTTGTGCCAAGAAAAGAGCTATTATTCTTATTTCAGAAATCTTTACTAGTTTTTTATTTATTTTTATCTGCAGATTTATCTTTCAATCATAGAACCCTGAGTTTTTTGTTCGACTTCATAAAGAATGCTTTCCATCCTTCCGCATTGAACATAAACATTACAGAATTTAAAAATCGTGTCACAGTGCTTTGATAATCCTTTCCACAAACCCTTGAGCTTGTTCATATGTTAAAGCTGTTGTATCATTCATAAATAATAAACAAAAACTAAACTTCACAAAATGCGAAAGCTCCAAGAAGTTCCATTAATACATTTATAATGCAAACAAAATGCAACAAATGTCGTATTATAAAATTTTAATTCAACGGTTTTAAGAATGTCTCGTTCAATAAATCAATTGCATAATACCATAACATGAATCCATCCATAAAAAACACAACAATGTGGTCACCCGAATCGGAGATAAATTCCATCGCAATGGCCACCACAATGCGACACTCGCAATCCTCCTCCTCAGGTGAGTGTACGGAAATAAAAAGTTAACTTTAAAGTTATCATTTCCTTTTTCATCTCCATTTCCATTTCCATTTCCATACCATTTTTATTCCAATTCCCATTCCCATTCCCATTCCAATTCCCAGTGCGATGCGGAACAACGGGCCGTAAGCGAAATGTACTATAGCGCGATTTTATGCAAGTATTTTCATGTTTGACCCTGACCCCAATGCATTTCTAGCGCACGACTGTAAACTGCAAGCTGCGGCTATATAACTGCAGCTAACTGTTGTTTGCTGACCACAAATGGATGGCATCAAACTAATTTTGAACTCGATTTTTTATTTGCTCATATTTATGATACATATATGATACATACATATATACATATTTATGTATACATGTCTGTTTATGTATATAACTGCATTTGAATATAATGAATTTGAACTTATTTATTAATCAGGTTGCGCATTTACGGTCAATCGGTTCTCTGTACCTAATTAGTCCAGATGTTAAACCTGAGTCAGCTATTGAATTGCTCATTTGTCCACGATCATGAATGAGTACATACATATGTACATATTTAAGTAACTGTTCCAGACGATTTACAGACTTCCATTTAAAAACAAGTAAGAAGGCTCTAGTCGAGACGGCTCGACTACGAGATACCCTGAACCCTGCAAAAAAAAACTGATACTCTTCTTCTTTACGCACTTGGAGCCGCGCGCTCTGCTAACTGCGCAGTTGCTGCCGTGGCTTGGGGGTGGGATGAAATTTTCAGGGTAGGTTAAGAGTATCTAAATCTATCTATGTGCCAAATTGCAAGTCTCTAATATTTGAAATGCGTTTTTTTCAAATAGGAGGCGGAGGGGGCGTGGCATCCAAAATCTGAAAGCTACTAAATCTGTGTATCCATAATATCTATCTAAATATATAAAGTTAAAGTCTCTAGGTGAAACGGTGTAGTAGTTATACACAAAAAACCTAAAAAATGTAAACGAATTTTCGATTTTTTATCGATAATTTGGAAATGGGACGAGTTATCGAAAAAAACAAAATAAACTCGTATTGCGTAGGTAACATACGAGTGTTCATGTGAAATTTCAGCTCTCTAGCTTTTGTAGTTTCCGAAATCTCGACGTTCATACGGACGGACGGACGGATGGACAGACGGACAGACGGACAGGGCTAGATCAACTTATTTTTCGATGCTGATCAAGAATATATATACTTTATGGGGTCTGCGACGTCTCCTTCTGCCTGTTACATACATTTTCACAAAACCATTATACCCTGAATTCCATTTTCAATGGGTTCAGGGTATAATTATAGTTCCCAGTTCTGGAAAAATACATAAAATTAACACACAATATTTCATATAGAAAATACCGAAATCACAACTGATTTACATATGTAATAGCTCATATATTTACATTTTTATCCAATTGTAAGGCTGATCTCCAAATAATGAACATCATCAACTTTGAGTTCGCTCATTAAAAATTTTGTTTCGTGTCTTAACTCTGACATATTTATTTGGCGAAAATATAGTGATGAATACTTTGTAAATCAATTCTCGTTTGACGCTTTTTGCGTTATTATTATAATTTCGTCAAAACTCTGAAAAGATTACTTTAAGAATAAATATTTTCTTTCCGTTCTTCCATAAGGAGTGAATAAGACAATTTTCTCAATGCTGTATAAACTAACTGCAAATCATCTGTTAGATGTGGTGATGCAACAATTGACCTCTAAGTAAACGAGAATTGCATAAAAGTGAAACTCACTTGGCATTCTGACAGCAAAATGTTGGATATTAGGGCCATTAGGGCCATGCGGGTGTGCGGTTGGGAAACATTTTGAGAACATTTCATGGAGCGAAAAGAGTATATTGGATTTGTGCTATTCAAGCTCGAGTCGTGCAATCTGTACATATATGTTTAGCAGATATATGTTATGATATATGTAGTGCGTGGCACTCGGAAATATCTACATTTTTCACAATTTACAGATACCCTGAACCCTGAAAAAAAAAAAAAAACAAATCTAATACTCTAATACGTGCTCTGCTAACCGCGCAGTTGCTTCCGTGGCTTGGGAATTGGTTGGTCTGACCTGTGGATGCTTTTAACTCCATTTTTAGATGGACGATCTTCATAAAACTTCATAGAACTTTCGGAATATATTAACAGCAAGTCACAAGTCTCTAGTATTTGAAATGCGTTTTTTTTTTTTTCAAATTGAGGGCGAAGGCTGGCGTGGCATCCAAAATCTGAATATCTATCTAAATATACAAATTTTAAGTCTCTAGCTGAAATGGTGTTAAAGTTATGCTCAAGAAACCTAAAAGAAAAGTAGACGAATTTTCTATTTCTTATTGATAATTTGAAAACGGAATGAGTCATCGAAAATAGAAACTCATTCACATCATTCACATTCGTAACTAACATAAAATTATTTATGTGATATTTCAGCTCTCTAGTTTTTATAGTTCCCGGCGGAACTTATTTTTTTGTGCTGATCAAGAATATATGTATATACTTTGTGGGGCCTGCGACATCTCCTTCTGGCTGCGTGCATGCTTCTGCATGCAGAAACAAATCGATTAATTCTTGGAATATAATTGGTTCTCCGAAGGTTTATTCGTTTTAAATATCGTTTATGAGATACCGCATATAGTAGTTCCCGATATACTACACCCTAGTAGGCGTACAGGGAAAAACTGAAATTTCTAAGCGACGTTGCCCACGAGAATATATTCAAAATATTAAATTTGTAGCTTCAATCAAAGTCACTTCACAAAACCAATATTATAATTTCTCGTGAACTTAGATTAATTACTAAAGCTACACTCAGATGTGTTACTCAATTAAAGTTTGTATTTTATTTAACAGTTTAACAGTAACAGCATGGCGTAACCAAGTAGTTAAACTCGATTCTGTTTTTTTTTTAAATTAAAAATATTACTAACTTACTGACTAATTGTAAAATAACGAATTGCGAATTGCATTAAAATTTATAATTAATTCGAGCAAGGTAAGAACTTGAAGTTTATAAAATGCAATTACACCATTGTAAATGTAAACATCAGAGAAGTTATTGTTAAGTTATGGAAGTTATTATTAAGTATCTACCATTATATTGAATTTTTCTCAGAGTAATTATAATAGTCAAATGTGTGTATGGAGCAAAGTGCCATTTGCAACTATAGTTTCTCTTTTTTATTTTTTATAACCTGTGCCCATTGAAAAAGGGCTATCAGGGTATAATGGTTTTATTAAACAGGTTTTATTATTGTAACAGGAACGCGTCGATTTCCGAAGATATGCATAAGAGCTAGAGGCTTCATTCTTTTTGTGTTAGGTCCATATATTGCACTCGCAGTACGAGTTTGTTCAGAAATTCGAAACCTTTTATATTTCAAGAGTTATTTATGAAACAATTTATCGATAATCAGTTATAAAATTATATCTCATTCATCGTTAGAGTTAGAGTCTTCTGCATATAAATACTAATTTAATACAGTTTAGGTTGTTTTTTCCAAATTTTAGATTCCGGTCCCCAATTCACGAATGTGTAAAAAGTGTTTTTCAAATACTAGAGACATATAGTTTGGTTTGGTATATAGATATGAATGTCATGATCATAATCTAAAAGTTTGATTACGATTATCCGTCTAGAAACAGAATTATTTATCAAATGAGTTCTCGTGGCAAAACCCACGTGGTAGAGACAAGCGAGACAGCAAGGCGCCTGCAATACTTACACATATATGTACATGCGTACAAGCATATATGTATCAGCGTGTGGCTGCGTGGGTGTTTGTGCATGCATAGTGTGTTACGCGAGCAGAAACGAATCGAATAATTCTTGGAAAATAATTGGTTCTTCGTAAGTTTCAGGGGATCTCGTAGTCCTGCATTTTCGAGTAGAGCTTACTTGTTTTGATATTCAAAATTGTAACATTTTCAAAACAATTTGAGTTCTTGATTATTTAAAGAAAGTCGTAATTATTAAACTCTCGATAGTAACAAATTGACTTGAGCATGATTTTTCGCACCAAGCTTTGGAATTTCTGTTAAAATTTTTGAAGTTATTAAAGTAACCACAAGATCTCATTACACATATGGCTCAGATCCAGTTGCCGCCCGAGGATGCTGCGCTTGGCAATGAATTGATTTTACTCCATGCCTGCGTCAAGATTAAGGGTCTTGGGGATCGGTTTAGCGACAATTGTGATATGGCACTTTTGATATATAATATGCAAGTCTGCTGGCCGTCCAGCAGAGTCACAAAAAAGCGTTTGCCGTGTGGCGTGCTTAAATTGTGTTTGACCTATAAGATTGGTGAGTTCGAGACAAGAGAAATTTTGGTTGCCCAGTTATTTGCTCCCTTGTATTACGTATCCGAGACTTAAAGTCAAACTCAAGTCTAGTTGATACATAAATGACTAAGAATGCAAATATCAGCATTATCCCCCACATACCCCGATCACCAGAGGTGATGGTCTGTCAGGTGTCGTTCTCGGATACTCGATAAAGAGTAGCATTTGCGCCACGCATACGTTGAATGGTTCGGGCTGATAGCATTATTGAATGTTAACTCAAATATTATAATCGTACAGAAACATTATTTAAAAATATGTTGAAATATAGAGCGTATATGAATGTATGTATATCTAGGTGTCACCGAAAACTTTTCAAAACTAAAGTTGCCTTTCATTGTTTGCTCTTTGCATTTCTCGCCATTTTAATGCTGATTACAGAATCAGCGAAATCAAACGGAAGTTGTTCGTTTCGCACGAACCAGGCAAATAAATACGTATAAGGGCCTTAGAAGTTTGTGAGCGAGTGTAAGAAATGAAAGAAATTGGTAAAGAAATAAAATAGTTCCCAAGTGTCAGGCACGCAAACGTAAATTGTGTACATATGTATGTATAGTTAGTAATAGTCAATACGTTATTTTCAGAGCTTTCTGGCCAACGTTAGATTGCATGCAGATTGTATTTTACTCGTTTGCGCCTTGAACTGGCTTGTGGTTTGCAATCCTTAGTACGTAATGCCAATGGTCAGGGTAAAGAAGAAAAAGGTCGGGTAAAATATGAACGTATTTTGGTGAAAATATTATACATATATATATATATATATATATATATATATATATATATATATATATATATATATATATATATATATATATATATATTTAATATTCAGTATGGTTACCTATTAATATTAATGATTGCTTGAAAAGCTATAAAAAGACCTCAATGCTCAAATGTCATTGATTTAAACAATAAGTCTATTATCGGAAACATTGAAAGGGTGGCAAGAGAACACAAAACAGTTGGGGCAATGTACAAAATGTTATTCGGAAGGACCCTCAGGCTTGGGAAATAAGCGGTAAGCTTATTATATATACGTTTGTATATAGCTATACAGCTGAGTCGTACATATGTATGTATATGCTGTGTGTTTTGGAACACGCGTTGCTTTTGAACTTAAGTTGCGTCAACTCGTTTGGGTCACAGGCTATTCACGAAAATTGAAATATAATTGATTGGCAAGGTGGTCAAAGTTTCTGACGAGCGACAATGTCGCAGTTGCCTGACTAAGTAAGTAAGCTTGTAATTGGAAGCGCAATCAACTTGATGTTTGTTGTATTGCGAGTACACAATGTACGTGTCCTGATGACGCTGACGACGCGTCGTTGCCATTGTTGTCGATGTCGATGTCGATGTCGAACGTCGATATAGCAAAAGTTTCGAATTTCTCACAAAACTTTGACCATTTAACTCAATTAGCCTTGACGCGAAAAGTTTGTTATATTTAATTAATATATGCTACATGTAATGTAATATTTATTATCCGTTTCTGTTACCGTTTCCATTTCCATTTCCCCCTCCGCCGTGTCATCCGCATAGGAATTTCATCGTTATCAAGCTCTGGCGACCCGGAGCAACTGCCGGAGCTGCCCCCGGGTGACGAACAGCGCTTGCAACGAGCTGCCCTCCACCTGCAGCAGAAATTGATTCTGCGCGAATGGCTGCGGGAGTATCGTATGCAGCATCATTATCAGCGTCTGCTGGCCGTTGAGGTGGCCTCGTTAGAGGACGTGTACTGGCTGGAGGATTCGCGTGCTAGCAAGATTCTCGGCAAGGATTGGCAACTGTGGTCGACTGCCCGTCAAGGCCTGCCCACATCGAAGGCACAGCTGGACGCTTTAAAAGCGCAGCTGTGGTCAACGGTGGTCAAGTCAAGTCAACATCAGGACGCCTGGACATGGGGCGGCATGCTAGTAGTCTCTGTGTCCGTTGCCGGTCTGGTCACACTCGCCGCGATGACGCAGCCGTCTCTGGCGCCCGAAGCGCGTCACTCGCTTCTACAGTATGTAACCGGAAAGTATCTCCTGCCCGCCAACTGCAGGGTTCAGTGGGACTGGAAAGATCCGGCCCATGTCGGCGGCACCATGTGCTTCGTTGTTCGCTTCTTTCAGCGCAACGGACAGCCGTATCCCATCTGTGATACTGACCAGTTCTTCGTAGAAGTCACCGAGGGCACACGGAAAGTGGTAACAATCAGTGAGCTGGGCTCATCCACAGATCCCAATAATGCCAATATTGCCAAAGTCAAGTTTACGGTTCGCACTGCGGGACAGTACAACATTTCCGTGCTGATCGGAGCCAGTCATATAGCCGGCTCGCCGTTCGTTCGTAACTTTCTACCCGGCGCCATCGATCCACGTAGATCACGTTTCATTCGACCGGCTAGTACGCTCATCTGCTGCGCCAGTGCTCCCACTCTGATGCACATCGAGCCGAGGGACGAGTTCGGGAATGCGTGTCTTTTCGAGCAGTCAGATGAGGCCTTGCAGGTTCGTTACCTCTCACACAAACTCAAAGACAAATCAACACTCTCTAGGCACCTTCCCACCCATCCCACTTGCAGGGTTACCGTGTCGCCATTTACGACCTGCACGGTGCATCCGTAGAAAAGCTCCAGCATGCCATTGTCTTCAGTTACGACAGTGTCAACTCGCGTGTCTCAGTGACTGCTCTCTTTCCAGAGCCGACCTGCTTGCGTGCTAGCATCAGCTATCGAGATCAGCAGCTTCCCAATGGGGACTTTGACATAATCGTGCTCAGCAGTAAGTATCAAATACGGCTCGCCGTATTATGGAGAGTATTTTACTTCGATATTCCATAATATATTTTATTAAAGTAGAGAATTACACTTTGTATCTGAAGGTGAAGCATATAAGCTGAATCCGTCGATTCGGTGTTTAGATACTAAATACTTTATTTAAACTCCAATCGATGATCTTTCGATACCAAATTCAGATTATAGGATCCAGGCTTTTTAACATGAACCAGACTTTAGTTGTTGTATTCCAAGAAACGAAACTAACTTATATTATTTTCAGATCTGATGATTATCGCATTGCCGATAAAAATAACCAGCTAGCTATTAATTAAGAAATGATAATTTTATAAATCGAAGTTAGTTTCTACAATTTCTTTTACTCTTGATTTTCAAGGCAGCGACACAACACTCGTTCATAAAAATATTGCATCCCGAAAGCACAATATTTGTTATGAGGCGAAGCTACTGAGTGTTTATGGAACCACAAAGAGTAAGCCGCGGAAGGTAATGTGCTATGTGGGGCCGAAACAGGTGAGTAGTGATACACAGAGGGCCCACGTTATTTGTGCGAAATGTTGAGGCTCAGAACTCGTTAATCTTCCAGGTGACCATCAAGGAAATGATATTAAAGTTCATACCGAAACGCATCGCCACTTTTCGGCTGTGCCCGTCGACCAAGTTTCACTTTCTGCCTCAACTGGTGACTCAGATGCACGGGCCGGTTTTCATCATAGACGATGGTGCCCAGCCACGTATCGAGCTTGCCTCGAAGGATCGAAACATAATTGCTGCAACCTTTACACACTTCCTGCTGAAGAACATTGGTGGCTCAGAGACGTTTAAGGACAAGCAGGATTTCTTCTACCACGAAGTGCGCAAGTTTCATGCTAGCTACTACCACGAGAAGATGGCGCTCAAAGTAAATCGCGAAAAGATCCTCGAGAGCAGTATGAAAGCCACCAAAGGGTTTTGTGTATCAGATTGGTGCGGCAACTTCGAAGTCACGTTCCAGGGAGAGCAGGGTATCGACTGGGGTGGCCTACGTCGCGAATGGTTCGAATTGGTTTGCAGCGCTCTCTTCGATTCAAGGAGTGGACTTTTTTGTACATTTCATGACAAGCACCAGGCCCTGGTACATCCAAATCCGACACGGCCGTCACATCTGAAACTCAAGTACTTTGAGTTCGCCGGAAAAATCGTTGGCAAATGTCTCTTCGAAAGTGCTCTAGGCGGCAGCTATAGGCAATTGGTGCGTGCACGATTCAGTCGATCCTTTTTGGCCCAGCTCATTGGGCTAAGAGTACACTATAAGGTGAGATATGTGATCCCTAGGCATATAATTTCTGTTATTAAAAGTGAGGATATTCTCGTACCTTAGTACTTCGAACAGGATGATCCAGATTTATATTTATCGAAAATCAAGTACATTCTCGATACGGACTTGGATGGCAGTGACACCCTGGAATTGTATTTCGTAGAGGATGTATATGATAGCAGCGGACAACTAATCAAGTCCATAGAACTTATTCCAAATGGTGCCAAGTCTCGCGTAACCAATGCGACTAAAAATCAGTATCTAGATGCTTTGGCACAACAGAGACTTTGTAATAGCGTGAAAGACGAAGTCGACAGCTTTCTAAAGGGCCTGAATGCAATCATACCAGACAACTTGCTAAGCATTTTCGATGAAAACGAATTAGAGGTGAATTATAAATAAAAAGTATTTCTTAGATATTTGATAAATGAAATGTTAATCAATGTTATTTCAGCTACTGATGTGCGGAACTGGCGAGTACTCGATAACCGATTTTAAGTCACATCATATTGCCAATGGGAACTCGGCGGAGTTCCGACGTGTGCTCGGCTGGTTCTGGGCGGCTGTTAGCAACTTTAGCCAAACTGAAATGGCCCGTCTGTTGCAGTTCACCACAGGCTGCTCTCAGCTGCCCCCTGGCGGCTTTCAGGAGCTGAATCCACAATTCCAAATAACCGCAGCGCCGACATTTGGTAATCTGCCCACTGCACACACATGGTACGTATAGATCAGCCCGATCTATATAGAATATTTTATTAATTGATTTATGTAGTTTCAATCAACTTTGCCTGCCGGATTACGAGAGCTACGAGCAATTCGAGAAATCCCTGCTCCTGGCTATCAGCGAGGGCAGCGAGGGCTTCGGCATGGTCTGAGCTGTAGTCAATGGAATATTGTCTTTATTTTATGTTAATTAGAAATTGCAAATAATATAGTTCCTGTGCTTTGTGTTATAGTTTTGGCTACACTTTCGATTATGTGTCAGATAGAATTTTAGATTCTCATAATTTCCTGTTTCTGACCAGAAGTCAGTTAAATAATTGATGAAAGCAAATGAAACGTACAATATGAAAAAAGTATATATATCATCATCAAAAGGAATGTGATAATTGAATAATAAACTAACGCAAGTTAATCATAAATTACATATGTAGACTATGATATTCAGAATGCGGCAAGCCCAATTGCTTGAATAATGAAATCAAAATTTGTGTAAATTAAACAGTTCATCGTTGTTCCGAATTGTTTCCCGATATAGTAATTGGAATGAAACTATAACTGATGAAGATATGTAAGAAGCAATGCTTATTAATACAATAAATGTTGAACGAAATGTTAAATAAGTTCTCAAATATCTATCGATTAGCTAATATGTATAAGCAATATTCATATTTAAAATATAAATAGAACTTTAAGTAGTTGTTAAAAGTTCACAGATTGCATGATTAAATTAAATTATGTACATACATAATTAGTTTTAGACTCCAGCTGTAGATCTTAAAATGGCTATTGGTTTTTTGCAAGTAAAGATCTCTTCTAATGTGATTTGAAGAATAAATTCCGCAATTTACTCGAAATACAAAAAAAAAATTATACAATAAATTACAATCACAATCTGCAGGCAAAGCTATTTAAAAACTAACCCAAGACTTCAACTCAGGACTTGGGAGAATTATCCAATCGGACGCTATCGTCTAGACAATATGTATTAATGGTCTAAAAACACTTAAATCTTGGTGGTAAGGGAGCCAACTCGGAGTCTCCAGTTTCTAAACTGTCAAATTTTTGTCCTACTATTTCAGGGTATAATTATGTTGTGAAAATGTTCGGAACTGGTTTCATACACATAATTAAAAAAGAAGGCAAAAAACTCATCACGAAGTGTTGCAGTAAGCAAGAAAACACTTTCATCGCCTTAGCTTTTGTTAACTGCAATTATCATAATTGCCTTTTGCATTTGCTAAGGTCGCAAGTCAATATACTTTACTTGTTATAGTTTTTCACCCTGAACCCATTGAAAATTGAAATTGTTTTTTTGTGGTTTCTTTCCCTTTCTTTTTTATTATTTACAAAATATATTCATATTTTTAATGGAGAAGTAAATATTTTTTTCTAAATCCGAAATTGTTTGGGGATTTGGAACTAGAAATTGATTAATGAATCAATCTCGTTTACTCGAATGCGCAGATGAACTAAATCGATAACATTTAATATATTCTCTTCATTATTTATGCAAACATTTTAAACTATTCGCTTTCAAATAAAAGTTATCTGATTGAGTTGTCCTGCATATGTGTGGATGCCCCGAAATATTTGTAGCATCAGCACGACTCGAAACTTTTTAAAAAACCCCTTTTTATTCCCTTACGTATGATGTTCACCAGTCAGGGCAACAGCGAACCCCTCTGTGTAATCTACGTCTACATATTTTACTCACAGACAGCGATCGTTTCTCTAAATGGGGATGCGTGAGTGACAAATTAAATTAGAGAAAGAAATTTCTAAAATGCGCTGTCGCGCGTGCTTAGTATATTGTGTATAGATCAATTTAGGCAATTATTATATACTAATTATCGGAAGACAATCAAATGCAGATGCGAGTGGAGAAAGTGAGTTTGCAGTCGACGATTTCAGGAATGCCACCACATAATGTTCAATCGAACTACATATGTATGTACATAAGTATGTACATACATATGTATGTACATATGTACTTGCTAGCCAAATTATACGATTGATTCATTGATCTTGTGCAATAAATGAAATATCTGCCACAATCAATATTCGAGTTTACCTTTCTAATTGCTCATGTCACTTGTATGGTTAGTGCTTATGTGCATAGAGCCAATTAAATGAGTAAAATGAGTTTTCGACAGATTTTGAGGGACTTGTTGCAACACAATCAGTTCCTACATTGCATAAAGGACTCGCCAGGTAAATACACCTTAAGTAGAAATCTAGTTTTGGCAGAGTTGTTATACATATATGCGAATGTAAATGATTCAAATTCATTAACGTATAATACAATCCATAAAAACATTTTAAAAGTAGTTTCAAGCAACAAACGCCAGCACATTAAGATTATTAGCACAATAAAATAGTGAAACTTCCTACCCATAGCAAGTAGTCACCATGTCGTAGCTACAGAAAGTGCCCTGGCACACATTTAAACAAGGAAAACAAGTAAGAGTGCCCTGGTCGGGAGTGCCCGACTTGCAGATACTCTGGCATACGTGTCGAGCAGCTGTCTCAAACTGATTCATCTTATATGCTGCCTTAATCCTGAGCCGTCGTTTAGCCATTTTTTTATTCAGTTGGGAAGGTGCTTATGGGGTCCAATACCTATGCGAATCTGTTTGAGTCTTCTTGGATACAACTATAGTTCTCTTTGAAAGCGTATCATTTTTTTTCGGCAATTCATATTCATATTCGTAATCGTATTTGTTTGTATATGTGCACTACCATATCTCGAGTATGTCAAGTTTTATAAGAAGGTCGTTTGCGCTATTTAAGAACTGGTATTAAAAGGCACAGCGAGTGTCATGAGAGAAATTGTGACATGCTTGACAGGTAGAATAAAAAAATTACTTTCACAATGACCTCTTGCACTGCGCTCCAAGCGTTTGTTAAATGAAAACAATCTGTTGCGGTGTCATTAGTACTGTTATTGGTTCAATATATGTAGACAATAGGAATTGCTTAACTTTAAAATAAATAACTTAGAACTCTATTTAGCTTAGCTGCTAGTCAACTAGCCGGAGCATTTGCTGGCCAGCGTGCACATCAACGTGGTGGGACAGAAAAGCAGTCCCTTGGAACAGGTCATCTTGTGGCCTTTCATCTGACCCTGGGCGGTCTTGTAGCAAATGAAATAGCTGCTGATGGAGGTCTGGTCAGGTATCTTGTCGCCCTCTCTACAGTAATATTTGCGTTTCTTCACCGATCCGCTGTTGTTGCTATTACTGTTGTTGTTGGTGTTGCTGTTGGTGTTGGTGTTGATGTTAATGTTGCCATTGCTATTGCTATTGCTATTGCTATTGCTATTGCTGTTGCTGTTGCTATTGCTGATGGACGGCAGAGTAAGAATCACTGGCGTAGGTCGGGGCGTTGTAGTTAGCTGGGGCAAACTGACCATGTAGGAGTCAAGCAAACTGTGCTCCATGCTGGGTGAGACAGCCGGTCCACTCGGTTCCGGCATGCTGCTGTATTGTTGCAGAAGATTAGCAATGTTCTGACTTTGAAGCGTGGCCTCCTGTCGTCGCTTGGCTTCGTTCAGCATTTTAAGTGCCTCGAACTGTAGCCGCTTGTTCTCCTCAATCGAATAGCTGTTGAGCACTTGCACAGTGCCGCACTGGGCATAAGTCACTGCATCACAGATGCGTGTCTGCTTATTAAAGCCTGTGTAGGGCGGGCAGGAGTAGGACAGGACTTTGCCATCCTTCTTACTACATACAAAGTAACGAGTGCAGTCCGTCTGATTGGGTTGGCGCACGCCAGTCTGACAGGTGATCACCTCCACCCTACCAAGGTTGGACAAAGCAGACGGAGATTGTGTCATCAGTGGCAATATCGACTTCTGAAACACATCCAGACTGATGAAGTTGCCATTAAAGTTCACGAGCTGGCTCAGTGCAGTTGGATACTTTGTCTTCCCAGGCATAACTTGAATGTTATTAGCGGAGCTCAATGGAGATGGATACATGCTGTTGCCCAGTGGTTCGTTATATAGACCACTCATACCCGCTGGCAGGTTGGACATGTAGGTTGGATTGTAGTCGGGTCGATGCTGTTCGCTTATCGTATAGCTCTGATCCACATATGGGCCAGGTGCTAATTGATTGTTCATGCCCAACAGATCCGCTGAGTCGCCACTGCTGTAGGTCAGTATATGGGGCCTGTTCGGTCGATTGTTGTTGTTGATGTTGTTGTTGTAGTTGTTCTTGTGCAGGTGGTTGTTATTCGCATTGCTGCTGACATAGTTAACGTTACTCGCATCATCAGCCTCTACTTCCATGCTTTCGATTTTTTGGGAATTAGGTCGAATTTTCACTTGATCTGGCTCAAGCTGCATGGGAAATAGATTATGACTGTCTATTGGGCGAGGTAGGCTCAAGCCGATGGACATAGACGTTGGATAGCTCTCCGCATTGAAGACGCGATGCGCATTATTCTCATTGAGATGAGGACTAGGCGTATAGAAGGACGACACAGTGGATGCTGACGGCTGCTGCTCGAATGGACGCGGTGTTGTTTGTGCGAATTCGCTGGCATACGGAGCCGCGTATTGACCTGTATATTGACTACTCATTGTCGTCACGGACATCCCAGAGATGGAGCTGGAGCTGGAATTCGGACGAGGTGTTGTCATTATAGACATGAACTTGTTAAGGTAGTTATTGCCATTGCTAATGCTCTCCATTTGCTGATTTTTGTTGTTGACATTGCTAGGATAGACACCCAAGCTGTTACCATACGTATCAAGCACTTCCTTTTCGCCAGAACTTGTGCTAGCCAGATGGACAGGTATAACATTATTGTGAATTATCGTGGTGCTGGGCTGCGGCTGCTTTTTATTGTATCCACTCGGCTTCTTGTGCACGTAATGCGACCTTGGTGGCGATTGAGATTCATAGTCCTGCATCGAGAAATACTGCTGAAAGGGATTATTATGGTTTGTTAGTATGATAGGCTGGAGAATTGGCTGGGCGTAAAAAGCTCCATTGTACGCTGGATTCTGAATAACTTTGGGCACATTCTGAGCAGAAATCATCTGCTTGGACAGTTCCAGCACCGTTTTCAATGTTTCCTCCGAAACCTTTGGCTCATGGTCACCCATGTACTCATGACTTTGAGTTTGAGCATACTTCTGACTGTGTTCGTCGCTGGCGCTGTATTGCGGGAGTGTAAATGTGACCGATCCTTCTGGACGATTTACCACAATTTGAGAGTTTGCATAGCCCTGCCCGTACGAAGAAAAGGGCTGGGCATTGGATAGCATCAGCTTGGTTTCTGGTTGCATGCGGTGCTTTGTTAAGTGTTCTTGTAATCGTGTCTTATTCACCGTTGGCTCCGGCAGTTGAGCAGCTGGACTCGTCATGGTGGTAGCCGAAACCTCAATTGGCTTTGTCGGTGCCATAGGTGTCGTATGTGTGGTGGGAGGCGCGGGTGTCGCAGTTTCTGAGTGGCTTCCACCCAAAGGATTAAACATATCGTAACGATTTTTTAAATCAAAGTGAGCCAAAAAAGCATTCAGCTGATCTGGCTGCATCTCCATTTGGGGCTTGTCCGTTTTCTGATATGTTTGCTGCAATCCGTCAATCAACTGCGACAGACGTTGCAAATGCGCCGTGAGAGTGGGATCTATTGAAGAGCTTTGTTGCTTATTTGATGTCATCGGCTTAAGGTCCACAATGGATGTAGGGTGACTTATATTGACCGCACCCTCTCGATTTTCTAGCTGCACTTGGCTATCCAAGTCGACAAGTTCGCCGTCGCCACTGGAGTCGAATTGGTTGCTGGAGGAGTTTTCATATTCAGTGCTTTCATGTGCAGCCTTGAGGGGTTGATCACTATGCTCATCACTGATTAAGGAAGAATCCAGCACAATCTCAACATTGTCGTCATGCAATTGTGGCGACTCCTTCACTAAAACACCCGATTCATCCTCGCTGTTTACAATAATAATATCGGCTTCTTTGCTTCCCATGCTCGACAGCTTGTTGGTGGCATTATTTACTTCGCTAGGGGTAAGACACTCCCAGTCATCAGCGGGCAACACACAGCTGCCCACACTATGCTCATAAACGAGTCCCTCTTTACACTTGATGGGTATCCAAACGTGAGAGCTTGAAGGTAAGTCGCGACATTTGTAGAAAGCATCGCAGCGGGTCTTATGGCGGCGGGTTTTTTCAGGACATGGTTTACCTTAAGCCCCAAGGAGGAACGATAAGACAACATACGGAAAGAAAAAGAGGAAAAAGATACAAATATTAAGTACACTATTACGTTCAGAACCAATTTTATTTTATGAGCATCAAAATCACTTCAAAAAGTTCGATATATATTGGAATATAATGAACACACTTCGAAATTATTATATATTTATTATTTTAAACATCTTCGAGATCAGTTAAAAAACTAATTAGTATATTTCAAATATCTTTAACTCGTTCACAAATCACTTATGACTCGTTAAGTCTTATAATACCTTCCGAAAAGTAAAATAGGCTAGTTAAAAGGCACAAATATATTAGAAGTCCATGCATATCGTTGTTACGTATGTCCTTTAATCTACTTCTTCTTGCACAGATGGCCAAATATCCAACTTGGCAAGCAAGCTTCCGTTATAGACAAAGTGCGCGATACGAATGGCTGAACCTCCACGAATGGTGCCATGTTAAATTTTAATAATTTTCTCTTTGCGCTGGCTAAGCTAGCACTCAAACATCGCGCTCCAGAGAAATGTGAGTTAAAGCAAGACTCGAATATAGAGCAAAGCGTGACACAAGCTCTAAGTAAATTTGTTTACACTTCATCATGAGTATAAAGCGACGAGTAAACAAAATAGAAGGTATTAATTGTTTATATTAATAAAATAGATAGTGTTTTCAAATAAAATCCAGAGGGCTAGTAAAAGTAAATTCACTTTTATTTTGTTTGACATATAATTTATATTAAAAAAAAAAAATTATATTTCTTCTACATGCGTGAACTATGTGTGGTTTATGTATGTAGACCCACTGTAACAAAAAAAATTGTAATTAGAGTATTGATACATATTGATTATCCAAGAATTGAGAAATAAAAAAAATAATATTCTATTATTATTTCTATTAAATGGACCGACTCATAGGCAATAAGACTACTAATGACTGAATTAATTGAATATTAATAAATATTTTAAAACTTTTTAAATTTAGCGGCCAAGCATCAAGTTGAAAAATGATCGGCAATCGATAAGCGCAATATAAAGTTACGTATATCGATTGTTAATACAATATTTTCACATGTAGTATTATTAATAAAAACACGTTGAATTCTATGAGGATTAACTAATTAAAAAAAAAAAAAAAAGAAGTAATACAATAATAATCTTAGCTATAAAAAATTTCGATCTTAATAGCAAAATGTCTATGTTCTTTAATGTCTCTAAGCTAAAATATTTATATATTACCGCAGTCAGCATTGTTGCAATACCCTAAAAATACCTATTTTATTTAGTTTGCTTTACGTATTTTTCTTAAAATAATAATTTATATTCAGCTTCTGATTTAAAAGAAACTTGCAACGATTTGCAATACATCAAATTTACAGTACCAATTTATTTATTTCACCATTATCACTAACCATATATATACTGCGCATTGTATTGGTATTTCAGTATATTTAATTTTAGTATTTTTATATTTTCCAGAGCTGGTAGCACTTAATTGAAACGAAAACTATTTTTTTTGCCAATGCATTGATTCTGCGATTTAAGTAACATCAACAAAAAAATACAAAATGTTAAACTTTAGTATATTATCAAGTGCAATGCACATTTAAGTTAAAAAAGAAAAGTCGTGTATTTTTTGTTACTGGTAAAACCGTATATAAAACCCTATTATATACATTGTCTGATAGTGCATTAATTGTAGAAGAACACGATCAGGAGGTAAGCGATATTTGGAGTAAAGAGGTATAGGAATAGGTTAAGCACATATTAGCAATGTGCAATGAAATCCACCTCGTATTTTTCTATATTTTTTCAAAGAAAACAGCACGAAACAGGAATTAAGTTTCCGCGTTGCCGCGACCTTTGCCTCATTTACAAACAAACAGTGACACACATACCCATACATATGTATGTATACACGCACACACTCATAATAGTAAACGGTTTACATAGAATTCATATGCATTACATGAGTAACCGTGTATTAGTGCTGCTGAATGGTTCGATGTGTGCGGGTGTATAATAGATAAACCGATATATGTATTTGCCTGTGAGCACTTACGCTTCAGGTGTGTCAACACATATACCAAGTAATCTCAGCCCCCAACTGACCTTTATGTGTGTGTTTGCATATACACATACATATGTATGTAAAATGCATTCTTATTTTGTTCATATGTATGTATTCGACAAACATGTATATATAATGTATAGATAAATATAAATACATATGTATGTACATACATATGTACATCTATATATTTACAATATTACCTCTGGTGCATATGGTTCAAGCAGCTGTTGTCTCGCTTCGTTGATTACATAGCTATTTAAGTTTCCTTTTTCCTATAATCTTGGCTTTCCTACATCATATCAGTACATATACAAACATACATACACTCACATCAATAAACGAGTGCATACTTACTTACACGATAACAATAGCAACTTTTTATTTCAGTCTTTATACTGATTATTAAATGTTTTTGCACTCCCTTTATTTGTTGGAAATGTACATTTTTGCACAATAATCAAATTCATAGTTATTTATATGGTTTATTTATTTGTTGATAATATTTACAAAAAAATTTTACAAATAACGACATTTTAGTGAATAATCACAATATTATAACGTGTTTTTCATTAAAAATGTTGTACGTTTATCAAGCAAACATACATATATGTATGTATATATCTATCACATTTTCATATATTATAGACTGTATTACCTGCGTACTTTTTGTTTGTGACTCATTGGGGCGATTATACAACCCATTCAGACAAGTGGCAAGTGGTGGTTGTACTCATAAAGTGCGTGATATCAAAATTATTCTACAAACTACCATATGTACACCCCATGCTAAAAAGTCGGTAAAAATAGTAAATAATAAATAAATATAAGTAATAGAAATGAATTAATAAGAAATAAAAATATAATGATACATATATTTATATATATATATCTAATCAAAGTAAAAATTCGTAAAAGTAGCCGAGTCCAGTCCAGTCTAGTCTGGTCATGTTCACAAAATCCCTCTGTTTCTATGCAAAGCAAGTCTGTCTTGGAGTCGTTATTTGTGTAGTTTTGAGCTTATTGATTAAAACTAAACGTTTCGTTAAGAAATTTAATTTGATTTTACTAGCTATCATAATCAAAATAATAATAATATAGTCATAGAAATTGTGCAAAGTCTAATTAATTTTCTGGCGTATAGCCCTAACTTTATAAGAGATTGTAACTTCGAATACAAAATTGTGGGTGTTTGATTGGAATTAGCATAAATTTAAGGTTATTTTGAGGTTTGCTTTATTGTCTTTAGTAAGTCCTTGTGAAAAATATATCTCTTAAAATATTATAAACTATTACCCTTATTTATAAATACTTTTCGTATATACAACTTTCTTGATTCGTAGAAATGGTTTATATCTTGCGCTGGAGTTGGATGTATTTTTGTTTTCTTTACCATCAAATGATTACTGACAATCTTATCAAATTTTGCTGTCGCAATCTCTTTTGTTAATAAATATTGTGGAGCATTATCAATTTATTGCTTTTTTCGCAGCCCCATCGGCAAGGAGCAGCTGGTCAGGATTAAAAGGCGTGAAGATTAGCAAGCCGCTAGGAGCAGCATTTAAATGGCTGATGGAAATGGTCAGGCAGCAGGTGCAGCTTCTCGTGCTGGCAACGACAGTCTCGACGCTACACAAACTGTGACTAACATCTCCGGTAGTAATCCAAACCTACCAGGAACTTCTGGTTCCACAGTCGTTGGTGCGAATGGAGCTGCAAACGGAAGTAGTGGTAGCAACGGCAGTGGAAGCAGCAATCAAGGATATTATCAATTAAGCGTAACAAGTGAGTATACAACAATATTGAGATAAAGTCGAAATCTTAAAAATTTATGGTCCTATTGATTTAATTTTTTACAGTTGAGGAAGCCTCACTGCGCAATAATGGGTTTCTTAAACCAAACCCCTACGTGGAGCTGTTGATAGACAGCAAGAGCAAACGTAAGACAGATTTAGTGAAGAACACATATCTGCCAAAATGGAACGAGGATTTTACAGTGCTAGTAAGTAATTTACAAGATATGTTTTAGCATATAACTAATCATCATGTTTGATGCGCGCTTTTCTTAGATCACGCCCAATTCGACGTTGCACTTTAAGGTGCTGGACCATTCAAGCTTTCGGAAAGATGCAATGCTGGGAGAGCGTGTTATTCAATTGGCTCACATATTGCATCATTATAACGGGCGCTGCGAGTACCTAGAACTGACAATAGATCTGTTTGTCACCTCCAAATCAGATAACCGGCAAACCAAAAGTGGAGAACTGGTGGCTATTCTCAATGGCCTTAAACTAGATATGAGCAAGGTGGGGCAGATGCAGCAAAATGGCACTGCCGTACAGCCGGTTAATCCGGTGGTGAGCGATGCTGCAGCAGCGGGCCGTAGCTGTATGATCTATGGAGGCGTACGAGCTCGCATGCGTCTTCGCTCCAGCAACGCGGAGCCTCCGGCGGTTACCCGCTCGCCATTATCCAATGGTATACCACAGGATCAACGACGATCAGCTGCTCCGCCAATTTGGGAACAACAGCAGCAGCAACAACAGCAGGTGGCACAGCCCCAGCAACCGTTGCGAATGGGTAATGGAACCGCAGCAGCGCCAGCAGCAGCTGTGCCACAAACAGCACCGTACCCACAGCAGCCACAGGCTCCTGTACAGGTTCAGCAACGTCCAGTTTCGCAGACCCCACTTTACGTAAATGGCTCGGTGGAAAATGGAGCGCAGGCAAACTACATGTTGGGTGGCGCGCCGGATCAAGCAGCGTGTGGTGCTGGACTACCTGTGAGCAATGGCACAGATACCCAACTGCAAACGCAACCGGCGGAAGATGAGCTATTACCTGCTGGCTGGGAAATACGATTGGATCAGTACGGACGGCGCTATTACGTAGATCACAATACAAGATCCACGTACTGGGAGAAGCCGACACCGCTGCCACCCGGATGGGAAATACGAAAGGATGTGCGCGGTCGCGTTTATTATGTGGACCACAATACGCGGAAGACTACATGGCAACGGCCGAACAGCGAACGCCTGATGCACTTCCAGCACTGGCAGGGCCAGCGGGCTCATGTAGTAGCTCAGGGTAATCAGCGGTTCCTCTACTCTCAGCAGCAGCAACAACCGACGGCTGTGACGGCGCAGGTGACGCAAGACGACGAAGATGCGCTGGGTCCGCTGCCCGATGGCTGGGAAAAGAAGGTGCAATCTGACAATAGAGTCTACTTTGTAAATCATAAGAACCGCACAACCCAATGGGAGGATCCACGTACCCAGGGACAGGAGGTTAGCCTCATCAATGAGGGTCCGCTTCCACCTGGTTGGGAAATACGTTACACGGCGGCTGGTGAACGCTTTTTTGTTGATCACAATACACGGCGGACGACTTTCGAGGATCCGCGTCCTGGAGCGCCGAAGGGTGCCAAAGGCGTTTATGGAGTTCCGCGCGCTTACGAGCGAAGTTTCCGTTGGAAGCTATCCCAGTTCCGTTATCTGTGCCAGAGTAATGCTTTGCCCTCACATATTAAGATCACTGTCACACGGCAGACGCTGTTCGAAGACTCATATCATCAAATTATGCGCTTGCCCGCCTATGAACTTCGTCGCCGTCTATACATAATCTTCCGTGGTGAGGAGGGCCTCGACTATGGCGGTGTATCACGCGAGTGGTTCTTTCTGCTATCGCACGAAGTGCTGAATCCCATGTACTGTTTGTTTGAGTACGCGAACAAGAATAACTATAGCCTTCAAATTAATCCCGCATCCTATGTGAATCCGGACCACTTGCAGTACTTTAAGTTCATTGGACGGTTTATCGCCATGGCATTGTATCATGGCCGATTCATCTACAGTGGCTTCACAATGCCTTTTTACAAGCGAATGCTAAATAAAAAGCTGACTATCAAGGACATTGAGACTATCGATCCCGAATTCTATAACTCGCTCATTTGGGTACGAGACAATAATATTGACGAATGTGGTCTTGAGCTATGGTTCAGCGTGGACTTTGAAGTTCTCGGTCAGATAATTCACCACGAGTTAAAAGAAAATGGCGAGAAGGAGCGCGTTACGGAGGAGAATAAGGAGGAATACATAACGCTCATGACCGAGTGGCGTATGACTCGGTAATTATTAGATATTTTCTAGAATTTTAAAGCATTTTGCTAACCTTATATTTGTCCACTGATTTTAGTGGTATTGAGCAGCAGACAAAGACGTTCCTTGAGGGCTTTAACGAAGTTGTGCCTCTCGAGTGGCTGAAGTACTTTGACGAGCGCGAGTTGGAACTTATACTATGTGGTATGCAGGACGTTGATGTTGAAGACTGGCAACGCAACACTATATACCGGCATTACAATCGAAATTCCAAGCAAGTGGTCTGGTTTTGGCAGGTGAGATTACTCAACTTAAAAATGTTTCAATATTAAATGTTGTACTTCCTTTAAGTTTGTACGTGAAACGGACAATGAGAAGCGCGCTCGTCTATTGCAGTTTGTGACGGGCACATGTCGCGTTCCAGTCGGTGGCTTCGCAGAACTGATGGGTTCGAATGGGCCACAGCGGTTCTGCATCGAAAAAGTCGGAAAAGAAACGTGGTTACCACGCTCGCACACTTGTTTCAATCGACTGGATTTGCCGCCTTATAAAAGTTATGATCAACTGGTAGAAAAACTGACTTTTGCCATTGAGGAGACTGAGGGCTTCTGCCAGGAATGAGTGGTAGTCGATTTGTGGTCAGTTTGTTGATTAATGTTTAATTCTAATTGAGCGTCCCGTTCTCGTCCGCTATGTTGATAGTTACTGTTATTATTAAATACCTTTATGCATATACGTATGTATAGTTATAATGTAGTCACTATGTTCAGATTTTCCTTTTGTGAAATTCATCCTATTCATGCGTATTTTGCATATTTATTCGGCTCCATCTTTGCACTCCACGTTAAGTTTTGCCCATATGCTCTATTAATTACGGATATCCCGAAAAGCAAAAAAACACGGTTTTTGAAGATAGACATTTTTAGCTTGTTAGTCATTCAAACGGTCCACAAATATATATAATAAAACAAAATAGATAAATAACAAGTTGAGTAACTAACGCGGCATGTGAAGTTTTATGTTCTTTTATAGTTTTATAAAAAGTTGTAAATATTTTAAATGCTGTTGTCATCAATGAAACAAGTATTTATTTGGCCATCCGTTTAATATTATAAAGTGCTCCACACTTGAAGGGTTTTAACTGTAAAGCAATTATTTATCATATACCAGCAAAGAAAAACAAAAGTTAAGAGAACAAAATATCATGAGTACTCTTAGCGTAAAAAAAAAATGTTATATTTCAAAAATCGCAACGAACATACTTAAATCTAAATCCATAAAATAGCAATAATTGTTGTTATCAATATTAGAGCAAAAACCGAGCTCTAAACTTGGATATGTCTTAAGACTTAAGACGATTTGAAATAAGAACTACGAAAGATGCACATTCAAATGTTGATGCGCTGTTTTATGAGCAAAAGTTATGTGAGAAAGGCGTATAAAGTTTATAAATTATATGATTATATATGAAAATACGATATATAATATATTAAATTAGTTTAATGAAACGTGTACTGTATTATATAAAATAAATGCAAAATTATTTAGTGATATGCGAATCAACCACAAATCGAATTCTTAATCTATTTTATGACATACCATAAAAAAAAAGGGACGTATGTTAATCTGAATGAGATTGTTGATGAATTATAGGCATTAGTACCTCATTTGATGTCGATTGTTGCAATATAGCTTTTCTCAATTTCCCAATCCTATCTCGAACATGAATATTTTGTTGGAACTCAATGAATGTTTCAGATCCAATAGTTTATATTGAAGAGAATTAAGAAAATGTACTATTTTATTACACTTTTATGATTAGCAGTAGAACAAAAGTGTATGCGTGTGAATGATATGGTGGTATTTCTTGATCTTCAGTTCATTAGAAAAAATAGTCATAGTAAAAAATTAAAACTATCTCAAAAAAATGTTATTTTTGGCAGTACTGATTCTATCTTAACAGAATTTTAAGTAAAAACAAAAATTCAACTGTTCATTTGTCGAAATAGTAAAAAAAAAAAAAATTAAAAACAACTGAATTTTGAGCTAACTGCCAAATTGTTTCTTTTGTCAGAAGTTTTTTTACGACCTTCGTTGTGTGAAAGTATTTCGATAACATTGAAGTGTGTATATTCGGAAAGGTGGCAACTCTGGTTAGCCTGCGAATAAAATTGAAAAGGAGACGTAAATAAATTGCTAAATAAATGGATTACAAATTTGCCCGACCGTCAGATGACGAACCAGAAAAGGATGGCATCCAACAGCGAGTAGTCCCAGCAAACATTTTGGGTACGTTTATATATGTACACAGTTGTCGATGAGTTGTATTGGCTGATCGAAATAAAGATGTTTCACAGAACCGCGTCGAATCAACGAGCTCTTGAAGTCGCCACTGCATTTCAAGGAAGTAGCAAGCAACACAATTAATGTTGTGGGAAGCACATCGAAAGGCGTTTGTATGCAACCAAGATCTACAAAGGAGTTAAAACAGTCTCCGCTACATCATAAGTCGCAGCATTCAAAGCCAACGTCAAAATCAATGGATGTTCTTAGTCCTTACGTGCATCCTAATAAATATTACCGTCCATCTGGACGTAAGCTAGACTTTAACAAGGAGACTTTAATACAAATTGAAGGCCGTGTCATATCATATCTACGGAGTTTAAAAGACTTTCAAACGATCACAAAGCCAGGCCTCCAAAAACTGAGTCTAAACGACTTCATGCGTATTCTAAGTCAATTGTTGACATTCACAGGCATTCGGCTAAAACCACTCGACAGAGACAATCAAATTGAGCAGGCGATTCTGGCAATGCGTCAGTTACAGTATCCATATAAAATGAACAAATCTTGGATGCTGGTACCCAGTGCATCGATCCAAAATGTGCTGTTTCTACTTGATTTTCTTGTGGATTTTGCACCTCAAGCAAACGAATCTTTCAATTTGCAAGATGATGGAACTAAACTGATGAATTTTCATAAAATTGAAATGATATCTGATGAATCAGATATTCGGCTAAAGCAGAAGCTCATGCATGTAGAGAGCCAGCTATTAGGACAAGCCCAAAAAAATGAGTCAATCAACCAACAGTTACATCAAGAGTTAAGAGTGGAAGCCGAAACACATGCTCAGCTAAAAGGAGCGAAGGAACAATTGGATGCACTGCTTCAGCAAACTGCGCACGCTGAACAGAACATGGGGCGGCTGTGCCTTGAAATATGGCGCAGCGAGAGGGAGGTAAAGCAAATAAAAAAACGTTTGAATCAAGAGCTTAGCAGTTATCAAGTATATGACCACATATTGGAAGAATCTAACATTAAGCGTCGACAGCATTGCATTGCAGTCCAGGAGCTTGTTGAGAGAACGCGCAAAGATCTTCAAAGTAAGATTGAACATTTCAAACTGTATATGCGCCATTTATATAATCTTTTTGGAAATCATAATCTTACCTGGTTGGAATCGCCCTTGGTACCGATTGTATCTCAAATTGAAGAAACTCAACTTCAACTGAAACACCTACGACAGCAAATTGAATTTATCAAGCAAACTCAGGCACTGGAGAGAACAAGATCGCCATTAAAAAATATATACAATGCAAGCATATAGAACATTAAGTTTTATATAAAAATATATATTTCTTTTTCCCCATTTATGAAAGTGAAATGAACTGAACATCTCAATTTGGCAAGTTGCGAGGTCAAACCATGCAGTAATATTTATTTTCCAACATTATTTCAATATAATAGATATATGTATAGATACAAGCTATGCAGAGTAGTTGCTTACCGGGCACTCTCGACTAGAGCTTTATTAATTGTATTGCCATTTGCTGTTTGCAGTCGCAAGCTGTTGCCTGATCGCCAATCGCGTCATCAGCATCAGTAAATTATATTTGCTCTAAACGTGTGAGAGTTTCAGCTCTGGCTGGCAGTGTTGACCATGTTTACAACGTGCTTGTGACCGTGTTTGCTCGCTTGGCTGGTAGCAGTTGTATTTGTAAGTTTGGTTAGCTGGCTTGTGCGCTTTTCCGCTGATTTATGCAAATTCTGGTATTTCACAATTCCGTTCTCAGTCGTCCTGCAGGACCTGCTGCTGCTGTTGTTGTTGCTGTTGCTGCTGTTGCTGTTGCTGCTGTTGCTGTTGCCGCCTGCGTCGGCTTTGTTTGGGCAAATGTTGCTTCCAAATGTGCAACACATTGCCACGTTCGTTTATTGTTGTTTCTGGTGTTGTTTTCGCTGTTGTTGCTAGCTCATACAGTTTGACTCTTTTTAGGTAGGTGAACTTTTGGCAGGGACAAGCAGAGAACAGGACAAACATCTGTAGTTGCGCTGCTCGAATCTCGAATCGCTAACTGCATTTTATTGTCGCACATGTGTTCGTATGTTTATGCTTCTGTGTTGGATTAATGGATATACATACTTACTATGTACGTATCCACGTCTCGTTATGCACATTTACTACGAGGCGTTAGCTTTCACGTGGTGATTACACAATTTTTTTTAAGCCAACCCAAGGATGACATCAGCAGAAGCCCCTCATTTTGCTTAAAATAACAGCTTTGAAATACAACAGATACGGATATAATGATATTCAGTCAGTTCAGCTGTCATTTACTCCTATTAAACAAAACCAAACACAAATTAAATTAATTATTAATGAGATTTAAGCATGACCAACTTTCAAACCTCACTTTCTTGTAGCAAGACCCCAACCACGATACGTACTTCGAATTGAGCTGTCCCCAGATGTCCTATCGGCGACAAATGATCAGATCTACAATATCTTGGTCAGGTGCACAAAGGTATATATCAGACAATTAGTATGTGAAACTAAGAATATGGACAGCTTTCAGCGATAGTAAGGAATGGGCATCAATTAAATGTCCTCTGTTTATAGCTTGTTAGACAACAAATGAGCTCTCAATAACAGCTATTAACATAACAATTAGCCAAGGAGACAAGCCGATACTTAAATAGGGGGCGTGCAGTTAAAGTTACTGAAAACTTTTAACAAACTCTAAAGGAAACTTGACTTAACAATTAAATGTGCGCGTATAAAACGAAACGTTTGCCTGACACTTTTAGTCTTTGGTTATAGACAGCGATAGTAATCTATATAGAGCATAATGATTGACAGCCATGAGCCAGCCATTGGACGTAGCTTCTACAAGATACCACGTTTATCTGGGCTGATAGTAGGCATTTGGCCAGTTCACACACGCAGCTGGGCTACGAATCTGATCTGCGGATTTAGCTTCTTTGTCATCTTGGTCGGTGCTTGTGGCGAGAATCTCTATGGATTTGCTCACCTGGATATTTTGGTAAGAGCACTGGAAGCGTTCTGCCCCGGCAGCACCAAGGCCGTTTGTGTGCTCAAGCTATCCATATTCTTTATGCACCATCGTAAGTGGTTCGAGCTCGTCCAGCGATTGCGTGCGATATTGTACAGCAACCGAAGCTATGAGGCTCAACAAATGCTAGTTGGTATATCCACAAATGCTAATCGATTAAGTCTCCTGTTGCTTGCATCTGGGTCGGTGACCAACACGGCCTTTAACATCCAGCCATTGATCATGGGCCTTTATCGTTGGGCTCGCGAAATACCGGGTCACGTGGAGCTGCCCTTCAATATAGTGTAAGTGAATATTTTTTATAACAAGTAAGAGATCCCCTGAATCCTTTCAAATGAGTTGATTTTCTAAAGCACAAATCTTTAATATCCGAAATACGTTTTTATACCCTGAACCCATTGAAAATGGGAATTCCGGGTACAATGGTTTTGTGAAAACGTATGTACCAGGCAGAAGGAGACGTCGCAAATCCCACAAAGTATACATATATATTGTTGACCAGCACAAAAAATAAGTTGATATAGCCCTGTCCGTCACTCCGTCCGTCCGTCCGTCCGTCTGTATGAACGTCGAGATTTCGGAAACTTTAAAAGCTAGAGAGTAATTTCACATAAATACTGGAATGCTAAGTACGCAGTAGGAGGTTATTTTGTTTTTGTTTTTTTTTTTTTTTTTTCGATCTCATCACATTTCCATTTGGAAATCGGATTCGATAAGAAATCGAAAATTTGTTTAAATTTTTTGTTCGTTTTTTGAGCATAACTTTTACACCGTTTGAATTTATGTATTTTTAAAGATATTATGGATATGCAGATTTTGTAATTTTCGGGTAGCACGCCCCATTCGCCCTTTATTTGAAAAAAAAAAAAAAACGCATTTCAAATACTTGTAATTTGCCAAATAGACACATTTAGATGCTATTAATATATTCGGAAAGTTTCATGAAGTTCGTCTATCTAGAAATGGAGTTATAAGCGTCCAAACTATTGCCCATCCCACCGTTGCCCGTGGTCAACGGAGCGCGCTCATACGTTCGTAAACAAGAAGAGTATTATTATTATTATTATTATTATTACTTTTTATACCCTGAACCCATTGAAAATGGGAATTCAGGGTATAATGGTTTTGTGAAAATGTATGTAACAGGCAGAAGGAGACGTCGCAGACCCTATAAAGTATATATATTCTTGATCAGCATAAAAAAATAAGTTGATTGAGCCCTGTCCGTCTGTCCGTCCGTCCGTCCGTCCGTCCGTCCGTCCGTCCGTCCGTCCGTCCGTATGAACGTCGAGATTTCGGAAACTACAAAAGCTAGAGAGCTGAAATTTCACATGAACACTCGTGTGTTACCTACGCAATACGAGTTTATTTTGTTTTTTCGATAACTCGTCCCATTTCCAAATTATCGATAAAAAATCGAAAATTCGTTTCAATTTTTTAGGTTTTTTTGGTATAACTACTACACCGTTTTAGCTAGAGACTTCAACTTTATATATTTAGTTAGATATTATGGATACGCAGATTTTGTAGTTTTCAGATTTTGGATGCCACGCCCCCTTCGCCCACAATTTGGAAAAAACGCATTTCAAATACTAGAGACTTGCAATTTGGCACATAGATATATATATATATACCCTTATTCTACTCTGAAAATTTCATGCAGATCGTCCATCTAGAAATGGAGTTATAAGCGTCCAAAGTTCAGCCCAACCCACCCCCAAGCCACAGCAGCAACTGCGCAGTTAGCAGAGCGCGCGCCTCCAAGTGCGTAAAGAAGAAGAGTATCACTTTTTTTTGCAGGGTTCAGGGTATCTCGTAGTCGAGCCGTCTCGACTAGAGCCTTCTTACTTGTTTTTTTTTTTTTTTTTTTTTGCAGGCTTCAGGGTATCTCGTAGGCGAGCCATCTCGACCAGAGCCTTTTTAGTTGTTTTAAGTTAATGTACATATACAATATTCTTAGCTTCTTCCAGTCAATTTCCCCACATCAAAATTGGGCATCCTGTATTTATCAAGAGTTACCAAGAAATTTATTCAATTCAATTTTCAACCCACATTTATTCCACACAAAAAATTGAAAATAAGTAAAACTATTTATTCAACATATTAAACACATTTAATTGTTAACTTTGTAAGCATATAAGATTTTATTTTGCTTTGCTGCTCTTTGCGAACCTTAACTTAAACAGAAAAACTGAGGAGTTATCTGCTCAGGTTATTTATTTTTGTTGTTTGGGAACTCCGATTACATCTTCTTTTAAAATCACAGTTAACAAGAATACATTTATAATTACAGACTACCTGAGTTTGCGACAATGCCATCAATGTTTCCACTCACCTATTTGTTGCTGACAGCCTCTGGAGCCTGCACCGTGTTCACCTTTAGCTTCGTTGATGGATTCTTTCTATGTAGCTGCTCGTACATTAGCGGAGTATTTCGTGTGATACAGCAGGATATTCGTTCCATTTTCAGTCCTATAGATGAGTGTAAGTTAAGCTAGTATGTGAGATCACTTTTCTAATAAAATAATACTTCCCAATATATAGTAGAGATATACTCGCCTTCAGAAAACGTCCGCATTCGAGCTCAGCTGGTCGGGATAGTCGAGCGCCATAATGCGATTATCGACTTGTGCACAGATCTTACCAGGCAGTTTACCGTTATTGTAATGATGCACTTCCTCTCCGCAGCTTTTGTTCTCTGCTCAACTATTCTGGATATTATGTTGGTAAGCGTCCAAAGCCGACCCAATCCCTGCTCGCAAACGCTTTTCATTTAGTTGAAATAAAATTCTCTATAAAAATGAAAGTATATTAATTGATGCACGATTTTAAGTCGAAAATACACATTCTATAAGAAACTGCAGAACTGCTAGTAAACTAGAACATTTAAATTTAGAACACATACTCGATACTTTTACTTGATAAAAGAAAATTGATGTTTAGGACATAAGAAACATGAAATTTTAAATATGCCCTCGTTGTAACATTTATAGTGGACCAGAACGACGATCTAAGACGATCTCGCCGTGTCCGGTTGGCTTTCCATATGAAGGAATATTCTCTAATGAAATTTTAACTGTATCCTATTGTAGTATACAAAATGCATTACGGGCTCTTTATTTTTTTCCATAACTTATCCAAATGCCTGATTCTCGATATGCATAAGTGCGTACCTATGCGTAAGTCGAGTAATAATTGCATTAGGAAACTTCGAAAACAACAAATCAGAAGGAAACACTTTATATCATCCAGTCACAACTCTTTTCTTCCATGTAAAACACACTGGACCCACCCACTGGCGGCAGAATACTTCCTCGTTAAGCGGCCTAACTTACATCTGTTACAGCGTCGCGGCCCTTACTCAACTGTACCTGTATTGCTACGGCAGCAATCATGTCAGCGAAAGTGTAATAAAGATATATATTTAGATTCATTTTCAGACTAAAGACTCTAGTGTTAAGATTCATTGAAACCACTCTATTGTATTGCTCCAATAGTTGCTATAACTGAACATCGACCTGAACTTCTGAATTCATTGACACAGAGAAGCGTGGAGTGGATCGAATAGCACAAGTTGTTTTTATGGCAATCATCTGATTCTGCTCTCTCAACTATCAATCTATCCTTGTTGTTGTTCTACTTTCTCATAGAGCTTGGCCGTGGCAGACACGCTCTACGACATTGCGTGGTATAAATGCGACGCAAGGACTAGAAAAATGATTTTAATGATTTTACGACGCTCACAGAGGGAAAAAACTATTGCCGTGCCGTTTTTTACCCCTTCGCTGCCCGCCTTCAGCTCGGTACGGTTCATTTATGTTAGTAAATATATTTTATATATAAACTTATCAATTACAGATACTAAGCACAACCGGCTCATACATAGCTCTACTGAAAACGTTTCTGTGAGCCAAAGCTGTGTATGACTGATGAGTGGACTGCACCACTGTGTTTGTCATTTGGAACTGGAAATATTTTCGTCTCGCCTTATAAAGTGTTCTAAAATTTTTATATAACCCAATCGAACTCAAATACATATATTCCTGTTAATTATGTGAATCACAATTGTGATTGAATTGCTTGAATTGTTTGAAGTGCATGAATGAAATCGATTTCACTGCGAATATCAATTGGATTCTGGTTAATCCATATATTATGAATTCTCTAGCCATTTCCATTCCATTCCTTACGTATTTGTCCAAGCATAATTCGTACTATTTTTGCGGCTTAAATTAATGGTTAAGGAAATTATAAATCCTTTGCAGAAAATCAACACGCGGTCACATAAATTAGCATAATGATATTAATTAAATTCCACACAACAACCAGCAGCAGATGAAGTTGAGAAGCGTAAAGCCCCTCATACAATCCACAGGCGAGCTGCTCATCCGCCCCGTATGCAGAAAATGTCATTAAGAACGTTGTCGGCGCCTAACGAGAAGTAGACAGCGGCTGCGGGCCAGTAGGCTGTTGCTGTAGGCAACTGCAGTTGTTTCATTAACGCGCATTAAAATGCATATCGCAGGGGAAGAGGAACTGTCATCGGAAATTCATTTTGTAAAGAGGTCCAACTCGAAAGTTGACTTCTGAAAGCCGGGAGGAACCAATTAAAAATAGCGAGTACCTTACAGTTTCAACGGCCATATAGTCATACCTTTCAATGGTCATTTATAAAGTAAGGGTACTCGCATTCGAATCTGGATGGATCAGCTGTGTTTGAAAAATATTAAAAATGATAAATAAACTTCTCTTATGCTTAAGGAATATAGATCAAATATAAACAAGTAATAAGGCTCTAGTCGAGGCTCGACTACGAGATACCCTGAACCCTGCAAAAAAGGGTTACTCTTCTTCTTTACGAACGTATGAGCGCGCGCTTTGCTAATCGCGCAGTTGTATTTTGATACCGTTGCAAATAGATAAAATACTTGATCAGGGACTATCTGTAAAATAAAGTCTACAATGCTTAGATAGTTAATGGCAAGTTTTATACAGGCTGGAAAGGTGATATAACTTGACTGTTAAGTTGATCCGATCTTAATTTGTCGGGAAATAAGTCATGAAATAGTTACATTTTAGGTCGTTAATTGGCTTAATTCACAAAAATTAACATCAAAGTTTAAATTCCAGTACAAGCCCCACACACACATGCCTCTATCTTTTACTGTGGTTCGTTACACATTTGATTGTTATGCTTAAATGCGACTCTTGCACTATTCCATTATGAGAAGGCTTATGCTTATTCTGCTGCTCATCCAAAAGCTGAGTTCTATGCTCTTTTCCATAGTTGTTTCGCTTTTATTGCATGTTTTATGGAGATTTTCAAACATTATACGCACTTTACACATCAAACGCATTCACACCAAAACACACGCACTTGCGCTCGTCTTTCTGTCTCTCTCTCTTTTCCTCTCACTCTCACTCTCCCTATCTCTCTCTCTCTCACTCTTCCCCTTTCTCTGTCTTTTTTCCACACATGCATACGTATCAGTGAGAGCCTCATTCTTTCTCTGGCGGGACAGCCTGCAAAGCAATTTGACTGCCCAACGCACCTGAGCATAAGCATAGCTATGCTTCTACCGAGCTGTCTGCATGTCTGTCTGTTTGTCTGTTTGTCTGTCTGTTTTGTGTGTCTCTTTCACAGAGACTCTGTGTCAGTTATTCCTCAATCTCTTTTGTGCCTTGGCGCACGAAATACGCATTTCGCATTTCGTAGTTTGGCTTTACCAGAAGCTGCTAATTTGGTTTGATGTACATATGGCCCCGAAGACGTCTATCAGCAGTTGAAGCCAAAACTAAGACAGGCGCATTTCCTTGCAGAGCTACGCACTCAACAATGTTCCAGTGCCCAAATGTGAGTCCCAATTTTAATGCCAATTATTTTCAGCGTGAAGCCTTCCTTTTGAAATGTATTTTGGCACATTGTGGCGCACTTTCAACTAAGGTAATGTTTGGTATTTGTATTTGAGCATTATTTTGTGGATGATCATGAACATCTGCATCATTAATAATAAACAACTGCATAGAATAATTCGAATATATTATGATTTAATTTAAACCGATAAATTGTGTTACATACATACTTTTTATATTCTGTGCACTTTTTTTTTCCTTTTCACTCTTTTTTTATTTTTACGACAGCGGCTAAAGATATGCAATACAAAATTTGTATTATGGCAGAACAAGCCAAAGAAGCTAAATTAGCTGAGGACTAAAAGTAGTGGCTAGTCGCCAGAGCAAAAGGGGGCTGTGCCGAAGAAGAGCATAAAAAGGAATAGAAAATACTTACCGTTTCATAATGGTCAGTGCAGCAGTCTTTGTTGTTTTTTCATTATGATCAACAACAGCATCATTATTATAACTGCAACGCGACCTCCTTTCTAGTCGTTAGTCCGTGTGCATTGACGACGCTGACCGTGCTCCATTTAGCGGCTAGATGAGCAACGACTGCAGGAACGGGAACAGTTGATTTGTTTGCTTTTCAACTGTTTGTGTTTTAACTTTTGAGAAATGATTGCTAGTAGGTATTTAGCAAAAACTAAACGTTTCTACTTGTAGTAGAAATTATATGGTTAGTGGTAGGGCTTAGTTGGCCACTTTAACTTCCTTATAAATAATCAATTCTTACTCTATAGCAGACTTTTATTGGACCATCAGCTATTCCAGGTCTTGTCACCTTGTTTTATTTCGAAAGGTATACATACATATATATGTATATATAAAGTGCTGTGATCGTTGCGCTATCGATAGCTATTGTCGATAATGCCATCAGTAAGCCTATAGTCGAAATTCCAATTGCGCAATTTCAAGAATTGATGGATTCAAAAAGTTAGTAATATGTTTAATTATTTTTATTTTCATCGCTACTTTTTCTCTTTAAATCGTAACTAAGCTCAACCGTGACCGAATTTAATCTTATATATATATATATATTCCATTCATTAATTAGACCTCAGAACCTGAAATTGATTCTGGCTGATTGAGAGGAAGATATCAATTCAATTTAAAATGATTTAATTGTGTAAAGTTTGTAATATCTACTGAAGATTATCATCAACGTGTTCCTATATATTGAGAGAGTAAACAATAAATGTACACATTTTAAGGTTTACTCGCCATAATGTTTGGTTGCTCATTGACTCCTGGTAACATTCTCTAAAATGTGGGAATGATATTTCATAGTCGTGTACATCTGATACATGCTATCATACTTACTTCTACTATTGTAGAAAGTTAAAACTAATCAAGAAATTATATCCCTATTTATTCATTTTGTTCCAAGTTATTTAATTGTGAAGTATTGCTAGAAGTCTATTTCTTAAGCCACAGATTCGTAACCCGATAAGCCGTTAGACACGTAGTGGCGCACTTGCGATGTGCTGGGATTCCACTAGGATACTAAGACCTGTGCTAACTTATCTACAAGTGCGCCCACCGCTAATTAAAGCGCCGACAATGCTGCACAGCAGTGCGTTACAACAGAAACATCCAGTACGCAACAAGCAACGAGAGCTTTTACAGAGCAGAGTTCCGAACTCGCCGCAACTCCGAATACTAGGGCTTGCTCCTTAAGAGTCACGCAGGGGCCGACACAGCAAATCATTGTTAAAAGGCTGTTAAAAATTCCAATTGAAAATTGGTGGGTACTGAAGCAAAGACGCCATGCTATGACGAACGTAAATGCCAAAGGAATTTGTATTAATATTTGCTTTGCAATTCAACGTCCTTATGTTAATTTTCAACTGCTTGCTAAGTAAACCAAATTTGGAGGCACACAGATTTTGAAATTACGGTATATTTTGTCATTTATGAAACTTAAGAAGCTACATCTCTTCACGATTGAGGAATACTGACTTTTTTAGTAGTAGCACTTTGACATTGTATTCATCTTTAATTGTTGTTTAATTGTAGTGGTTGATAGCATGGTTTTGGTTCTTCATGATTGGGAAATACATTTATTTAACAGTTTGGTTGTACAGGCTACGGAAAGACAGAGCCATTGGTGGCAGTGATGTCATTTTTTGGAACGCCAAAACAGCTAAATCGACTCAAGAAAACAGCTAAAAAAAGCTGAATCCCCGGGAAAAAAAGCGGAAAAAAAAGCTGATTTTTATATATTGTTTTTTTTTTTATTCAAGAATGAACGTATTATCCAATAATATAATACTATGTTATCAAAATCTTTGTTATCGCTCGGATAATATTCACTTCGTTCTATTGAAACTAGACAGTTGGGTGGTATTTGATAGTCAAAACAACATTTGTTTTGTCGGTGCAGTCCATACCTAATATCTGAGATAAATTAATTTCTAATTTTGACTAAATTGTATTTTGTTTTGTTTTTTTTTTTTTTTTTTTTTTTGCACAAAGCCGCTCATCGAACTTATGTGCTTTTTTGTAGCACCGTGTGCACGCAAATCACATAATTTTGCAATTATGCTGCATTTACAGTAGCTACAATACGCCCGTGTTAAGTCTGTGGGATCCTTCCTCAGCCACTCCTTAAACTCTTTGCTCTGCAGCCATATATCTCTGACTTTTTGTTTGTAAATTACTTTCGGCATCGCTACGAATTTCACAATTTTAGTGATGGAAGACGAAAAAATTTGCATAGGCAATTGTTGAGAGAAATTATTCGATAAAAGTAAATATCGATGCTTTACTAATAGACTTACATTAATAAGATTTTAATCGACAAATGCGTTAGAAATATCTCACAAAATTGAGAAAAAGTAGAATTTAAAAAAAAATATCAATTTGCTAAAAAAGCTAGAATTCCCGCTGCCCGCTGTTTTCAAATTTTTCCCGCAATCGCATTTCCAAAACAGCCAGATCTAGCTGGAAAAAAGCTGAAATGACAACAGTGATTGGTGGTTGTCGACACTGCTAATCATTTAACAGTGCCTGCAGATTGGTCCTTTTGCAGTACCTTAGCAGGTACATACCATGATTGAGAAATACTAGTTTATGCAAAGCGGTCTGTTAAGTTATCATTGAAACTTCACGCGCTTAAATTTGTATAAAAATGAGGCAATTTTGGTACTGTTAACTATCTTAAAACCAGTAGGCTAAATAATGAGTCAAGTGACGAATTCAAAGCTGTATATAGATTCACGAATCTGATAATAAGGGGCTTTTGATATTGTTTATTGTAATGGGTTTCCTAGGCAGTTATTGCTGAAGGTAAAGTTTGGGTGCAGCAATGTTAGCTTCTACAGCCTTTTGATTGTTTATTCTAACAAATTGCCCATTTTGGGACAGGTGTTGCTGCTGCTAGAAGGCCTTATAATCTTTTCCAACATCTACTAAGTTTTTGTATTTTAGGTACATAAAATTAAGGATTCATTATTTTTCTGGTTCTAACTGTTCGAATTCGTTGCATAACAACTTTTTTTTGGTTACTTGGAAGCACTTGGAGGATCTCTGCTTCAGTGTCCGCCAAGTATCCAATTGGATGACAGAGCACACTTCACGGTTGAGTACAGGGATGCCAAGTCAAAATTTGAGAAATACGTAGCCAAGCTCCAAAATCGACGTGTTGTTCCGTAGCACAATTTTGCTGAAATACGTAGATCTACGAACTTTTTTTTTTTTTTAACTTAAAAATAAAAAAAAAAAAAAAAACAAGTAAGAACGTTGCAGTTAGGCGCAACTAACTGCGAAATACTTTGTTCTCATAGGTGCATCTTACTTATTTAATAAACATTTAATTAACGAAATATTTCGGCAATTAGGAAACGTACATGGCAAGCAACAAACGTTTTTCCTATACATATGTATGTACATACATACAGATTTACACATGTATACACTATACGAGTATACACACAATTCTATGTATGCATACAAAAGTTTGCATGCCAGAATATTCTAAGAATTGTAACTGAATTGTGAATTTTTCGATCGCTACTTTAATTTTGTCAAAATGCGCTCTAGCAATGCCTTATTTGGCTTTAGTTAACACCATCTGATATCAGGGCAGTGGCGCTGGTGGTAAGCGCTATGCAAGCTATACTTAGGGGCGTGGGCTCGAATCCCGCAGAAGACTTTTTTTCAAAAGTTATTATTTTTTAATTTTTTTATATTTGTATATTTATTATAAAATGCTTGCTGCCAATTGATAATAATTTATAAACATACGCATATGGATTGTGCATTTAAGCAAATACTAAAACAACTTTTCCGATTTGCCACGCTGTGTGGCAAGCAGTTTTTCTATGCATGCATATATGTATGTATGTATGTCTACACAGATGTTTGTAAGTGTATACACATACAAAAGTGTATACATATTGCAAGAATTGTGATTGTATTGTTTTGTTTTGTCACAATATATTTAGGTTTAGCTAACGATTACATGTTGTTTTCAAAAGACCTGGGTTCGAATCCCGCTGGAAACTTTTTATTTATTAATCGAAAACTTATAAATTTTATTATTTAAATTCATTAATATTATTATATTTATGTTAAAATGCTTTTTGCCATCTTAGCAATTGCTACTAAGCTATTATATGCATGAATTATGCAGTTGGCCACAACAAACTTCTTTGCCGATTTGCCAAGCCCCCAGTGGGCGTAGACGCATAGTTCTTAGAAAGGGCCGACGCTAACATGACTGCAAAATTTGGTTGCTTACATTCCAAAAATGCGAAAATTACAGAATTTTTTTTTTATATGCCACGCCACCAAAGAGGCTGAAAAATTATTTTTGGGTCATCGATAGAGGAGAACATTAGTAATTCAACCATCCAATTTTCAAGCTTCTACCATAGCTTATTGATCTTGGGTTGTCAACCCGAGTATACATGCAAAATTTCAAGTCTCTAGTGTCAATAGTGTTCAAATTTGAAAAATCACTAAATATTCAGGTCCGATTGGGAAAATTTTCACACTTTATAATTCGGGAGCATATATGGGTATATGTTTAAAATTTCAAGTCTCTAGCTCTAATAGCGCCGAAAAATATTGCGTTCATACGGACAGACGGACAGACGGACGGACAGCAAGACGGACATTGCACAAACCCAATATACTTTTTTCCCTTTGGGAACAAAGTTAAAAAACTGTAACAAATTATACATATTAATTTATGTACACATTTTACAAAAATTTATACATGTTTTGATTAAAATATTTTAGGTGTTTGTCAGAAGGCTCTAAGTTTCCCTTCAATCCACTTTTGGTGTGAAGCAATCCTCAACTTGAGTAACACAGTCTTTTAACAGTGGTTGTCCAGTCTATGTGTTGTATGGTTAGTGCTACAGAGTCATTTAACAGTGCAGAACCACGATTGAGTAACACTAGGTTATGCAAAGCGGTCTGTTAAGTTAACAGTGAAACATCACACGGGGTCTGCCGCGCTTAAGTTTGTATGAAAATTAGGCAATTTTGGCACTGTTAACTATCTTCAAACTAGTAGACTAAATTAAGGCGATTCAAGTTGCAAATTATTAGTTCTATATAGATTCAAGAATCTGAGTCTTTTAACAGTGGTGCAGAACACTCTATTCTTGTAGTGATATGTTGTAGCAATGTTATTTGCGGGCTCGTTAGCTAAGTTTTAAACCAACACCCGCTGAAAGCTGTACTAAAAATGTAATTAAGTGATTCTGTATACGTGTCATCATAAACTTAACATTGTTAGAATAGGCACTGTTACTGTATAATTAATAGGATATAGAGATTATTTGTTTTATTCAATAAGATTCGCCTGGCTATTCTAGAGAATAGTACTTCTAGGTATATATAACAGGAATACAGACATACATATGTATACAGTAAAGGTAAAATTATATTTGAATTAAATATTCAAGTCTGCTGATCAACATGAATATAATTTATGGTAGCGTATGTTTCATTTTGTTTGCTAATGCATTCTATGTACATTACTGGAATCTACATATGAGTCCTTAGAGACTTCAACTCAAAAACCTTGTGGTAATTTAAAAATTTACATAGAATATGTTACAATTATTATTATAGTTATAATACTCTGCACAGTTTTCATGTGACCCATAGTTCAATGTAGAACCACAAATTATAAATCAAAGATTTCAATGCACCTTCCCCAAGCCCCAAATACACACAGAATTTGATGCATTGGTAACAGGAAATTGGTGTCCCGTGAAAACCTATGAGATTTTAAACTGGATACAACATCCAATTATAACTATATTCGACATGTTATATGTATTGGGCGAATACTTATTTTAATGTATCTGCAAAAGCATGGAAATGCCTTATTTTTGTTGTTACAGATGCCACAATGATACGAAACGATCATTAACGTACTTTCCATTTGCGAAAACCTTTAGGAATTTGAATTTTGAACTTTTGAATATTTAAAATTCCAATATACGGACGCAGAAAGCCATACAAAAGTCGCATTTAATTAAACAAAATCCCATATATAGCTGAATCAAAAAATAGAATTCGAAGCCCAAAACAAATTAGAAAAAAGACGTTTTTTCGCCATCCGTAGAATTTGAGTATCCAAAAGACACACTCATTCTGAGTACATTTTTTGACAGATGACCCTTGAGGGATTATTTCTTGTCAAATTTGACCAACCGCATGTCATCGCCGACGGTCTCCAGGTCCTCTGGATCGCGGCGAAATCGATAAGTGCCAACGTCTTTGTGAGCCGTTTCCGGAAGTTTCACTTTGATGCCCTTGTATTCGAAGCTGCCCTCTCGTTTCTCGGGGACCACCAGCATGTTATCCGCTTTGTATTCGCTGTCGTCTCCAATTTCCATGTGCTGCGAAGTACCCTGGACGGTGGGTCCATCTTCATCCTCTAAATTGTTGTTCCAACCATCGATTTCTATTGGCACAATCGGCAAGCCGTCCTTGTCCAGAACACTAGAGCTAGCACTACCGAGACCAGAATCGGCTGATTCAGATTCAGGTTCGATTTCCGTTTCTATGCTCGAACCTGCACCGACAGCCGGTTCCGGGCTGAATGCACTTGTTGCAATGCATATCGCGGAGAACGAGCCCCTATCGAGCGATGGCGCCGAGGTCAGAAAATTACGGGCGAATTCCACATCGCCTTTCGCCATGTCGTATACATTTATGTCCGACACCGACACGTTATTTCTGTTGGGCAACTGTGAAGCTTTCGACCGAAGACTTGAGTAGGTGATAAAATTGGCTCTAATTGGGTAATTATAAGTCGAATAAATAATTCTTGACATCAGGATGTTTTTGCGGAGCATGCAAAGATTTCGAAACATTTTCAATCTAATTATTTTCACACGACTCTTGAACTGGAATTCAATGAATTATAAGATTACAATTTTATTTCAAAACGGGAGTCCGAGCTTATGTTATGCCGAAAGTATTGACTTATATGATTATATGAATATTCCATCCAGCTGGCATCTGAAAACATATACTCGAAATCTCGAATTCATCGGCTACTTTGATTATACACTTAAGGAACTTGATTAGGTGATTATTTTTAAATTATTTTAATATATAGTTCAGTAGAACTACTCCCACTCCTACTAAGGAAAACATTTTCGATCTTTATTGGAAATAAATAAAAATTTAGTTCATTTCGCTTTTTGTAAGATGACTTTAAAATGTAAAATATACACTATTTTTATTTTGGTAAAACTTTATAATTCACAGCCTAATTTCAGCATCTACATATAAACATGTGAATATCACAAAATGTAATATCCCAAAGTAGCGCAGTTTTTTTTGTTCACTTACAGAGTACAATTTATAATTATATGTCATTTAAATTCAGTAAGCTCCTATTCTCCTGAGACATACAAATAATTGATTTGATCGTATTTCCAATTTAACGCCTTCGCTTGACAGTCGATCTCTTAGTTTCGATGCTTGCCTTACGCTTTCCAGTAGACATGGGCGATTCGCGGTCTGTTTTATCATCCTGCCTGTTCGTGCGCACTTCCCGATTTACTTTGTAGGCGGCATTCATGCGTTTAATATTTTCCTTGTGAACGATGTCGTGATTGACTATTCGATGCGGATAGTCTACGCCCAGCACACATCCGTAATCCCGCTGATCCGCAAGAGTTGCTTTCCAGGGCTCATAGATACAGCCTGATGGGTATTTGGCTAGTTCGGGCACGTATTTTTTAATGTAGGCACCGGTGGGATCAGTTCTCTTTCCAAATGCAACAGGACTGTAAACACGAAAGTATTGATGAAAGAATGCCGAGGCCGAGAGCCACATCCAATTGCCAGCATTCAGTGCCCAGTCCTGGTCAAGCAGAAGCTGCTCAAAGACGCGTTGACCATCCTCCCAGCTAATCCATAAATCGCCACGCGTCAGGAAGCAAGCGACTGCATGGCGCGCCAAATGATGGATCCAGCCTTCTTGGCGCAACTGCCGCATAATGGCATCGATAAAGGGATAACCAGTTCGTCCATGGGCCCATGCATCCAGATGATCGGGTCGCTCTTGCCAGGGTATTTGCAGACAATAAACGTTGCCCAGCATTCGATCAAAATTCGGTTCGGCCGCAGCAGCTGTATAATAAAATTCTCGCCATAACAACTGGCCCACCAATGAAACGGGTGGCTTTGAGTGCTTTGGGTGCCGCTTTAGTATCTCTTCAATCCGTTGGTGTACCAACCGTGCACTAAGGCAGCCGAATTTCAAATACGGACTTAGCACCGTGGTGCTTGGCTCCAGCGAATTTGGTGCCGTGTTCGGCTTCTCAAATCTAGCGACCCAATGTTCGTCATTAAGCGACATATCTAGACGACGCAGCGCCTCTGTTTCACCTGTTTATAAAGAGTTTTATATATAAATTCATATCTCTAAACATATATTTGCTTTGTTTACCTCCTGGAAACTTGTTAATGCCCAGTTCTTGGGGTCGTTTGACCAACTGATCTAAAGTTGGACAATCGTATACATCAGACTGTTCTACTTCAAATTCATCTGATATTGGCTGAACTCCACTGGGCAGACGTTGAGGGTTTTCCAAAACCTTGGGCAACTTTAACTTTTCAACTGTACTGAGGAACTTCTGGTAAGTAATAGGCGCCCTGCCTAAGTTTCTAGCAATAACTATTTCCGGATTGTATATGGTGTGTGAGCAATGGGTATCCACTTTAACTCTATGAGCTGCTGCAATATCTTGGATTGCTTTATCACGCTTAACAGCATATGGTTCAATGTCGGTTTCATATGTCAGTAGCTCTACGTTCCAGCGGTCGAACAAATTCGGAAATACATCCACGGGCTTACCACGAACAATATACAGTCGCGAATTCAGTTTTTTTAAGTTTTTGTCTAAGTCAAAGAGAGTTTGCTGGAGAAAACGCCAACGGTTAGCCCCCACTTGCATCCAATCCAGAATACCTGGATCCAAAACAAATATAGGTCGGACATAGAACTTATCGGGTGACGCCCCCGCTTTATTAAATATTTGCATCAGCGCGGGATTGTCATGAACACGGAGCCCCTTGCGAAACCAATGAACAAGTGTATGACGTTCGACAACCATCTTATCTCGATTGAGGGTGTTCTTGCCTGTATTGTTTTTATCGAGCTTGTTGTTTTTAATAGGAAAAGAAGCACATCCTGCCTTTTCCGTGAACTGTCAACTCTTTTACATATGATTAGAAATACCATATTAAATATGGTATATTAGTTTCCAAGCCGCTAAAAAATACTTAACGGTATTCAGTATTCACACTTGAATAAACTGGTATTTCGGTGCAGAAGCACCGGTAATCTTTTTTACACAATACATATGAAAATATAAATTTAACCCAAATGTTGTCATTGATTCAATAAATTGGCAACTTTTAATGGAAAACCGTATGTGCTTAATGCAATAAACATTTGAGTTCAGTGTTTATGCGCACTCAGTAAATATCACAGCGACACAATGGATTTGCTTGACTCAATACTTAACTCAATGGATGCTCCACCAACAACAAATGAACAACAAAAGACGCTTATCAAGAAACAACGCGAAATGGTGGAGCGCATGCAAAACAAGCAAAAGGAGGAGCTTTTACGGTTTCGAAAGTATGTCGAGGAGAGGATGGGGCGCTTTGCCAAGGACGATCGTACATACATCGAGTTCCAGCCGTTGGACAAAGTGCATCGTTCAGTCATACATGAAATAGCTGAGAATGGTGGTTTCATTGCAATGAGCTTCGGACGAGAAGAGGAAGACCGTCACGCGGTAGTCTACAAAAAGGAACACCCACCAAGTGAAGACGAAGTAACAGCCCGTCGCAACGGCGAAGGTTGGAACAAGGAGATAGCCAAAGAATACTCTGAGCGACGAAAAGAGCGATTAGCCCAGGAGCAAAGCCTAATAGAGAAGGAAGCAACTTCTGAAGCGGGACGGAGTACAGCTAATGGCAGCACCACAGATCCCTCAAGCATTGAGGTGAAACCGACCACTAATTATAAAGCGAAATATGCCCATTTAATCGGCGAATCAGCAGCCTTACAAGCCGCACGAAAAACCGAGACAAATCAAAGTTACGGCTTTGTGCCCAGTAAGAACAAAAAGGACATGCGTTCCATCGAGCAGACTCTGGCTGATATACAGGCCAAGAAGCGCCTAAAGTTACAACAGCAACAGCAGGGACATGAGGTGAACATGGCGGCATCCCAAGAAGTCAATCCTGATGCAGAAGAGCGATAAAAAAATAGTAATAAGTTTGTGTATGTATTTTTTTGTTTTGTTAGAGTTACAGATGATCTGCTGAGAAGTCAGCTAAAAAATTTGGAGCATACACGGACTGAATTGTGTATGCTCACAGATAAAGTATGTATCCGAAAGCAATTTAAAATGTTGGTCAGTTAAGAACATTAGTTACGGACGCTTTAAAAAGAAAAATAATATCAATTACAGCGTCTAATTAGCAATTTCTATTTATATAATAAAACAAAATGTTAGTCAATAGCAGCAAACTAAGAAAAGTACTATTTATTTAGTGCACATTTTTGAGCTAAAAATGACGGAAATAGTTCTAAATAACGATTCATAATGTGGTATTTAAAAACGCACTAAAATTTACATGTGAAGCTGATACCACGTGGAAGGAATGTCAAACCAGAACGTGATTGCCATCGGGAAGGAAAAGTTTCGAAATTAGTTCGTAATAGTTGCAGTTTGTCGCAGGAACTACATAATTAAAATACCAATTTTTATATAATAAGCTGAATTTTGTCTCTATTACTCAGTTGTGTCTGTAAATAAGACTGATAAGTCGCCACAACATGTGCTCGAGTACCTGATGAAAACTATACAGCCATTGAAAATAATGCTGATTCCCAATCTACTATACATACATATGTGTAAGAATATTTTAAATTAAATGTAATACTGTGTGATCTGATGACAATTTTGATAGGGACAACTGATGTCTATGAATGATTTATCAATTTTTAAACTGATTCAACAGTATACCAACATTCAGATGTAATATCTATTTGCAATGGTTACCACTAATTATTATTTTTTTTTATTATAGCAAATGGATCAATCTACAGAAGTTTGAGGGGGCAGTTACTCTTATATTAAATGGCTGAAAGTCCATGTAAGAACATTTTTTGATAATATGCATTTTTGATTTACTAATATGATGACAATTTTGATAGGGACAACTGATGTCTATGAATGATTTATCAATAATTAAACTGATTCAGCAATAGGCTAATCTTAAAGTTTAATAGTTTTTTGCAATGATTAACTTAAATTATTTTTTTGATTATAGCACATAGCAAAAGCTGAAGGAGAATAAAGGAGACGGCAATCCCTGATGTTAAATGCTGAAAATTCATGTAAGAACATTTTTTTAATAATAAGGATTTTTAATTTACTAATATGATGACAATTTTGATAGGGACAACTGAGATCTATGAATGATTTATCAATTATTAAACTGATTCAGCGTTAGGCTAACCTTAGGGTTAAAAAAATTTTTGCAATGACTAACATTAATTATATTTTTATAGCTACAGAATTATGTGAGAGAAGCCATTCCCTGATAGCCGGAAACGTAGCGGAACTCAATAATTTCGAAAATCCTCAAGTGTAGGTAAATACCTTTCTATTAATTATATATGCAATTTTTTCTTTCAGATTGGTTGATAAATCATGCTGTTCATCAAAAATTTACCATTTAGAAAAAACTCACGCAATTTACTATTATTGTAAATAATATTCAGAAAAACCGAAATCCTCACACGTGGGGGACGGTAAACATAATAAGATAAAGCGCTTCTGAACTTGGTTAACTATATATTTTGTTATTTAATTAGAAAATTTAAATTAAAGTTAAAATAAAACAAATAAGAAGGCTCTAGTCGAGACGGCTCGACTACGAGATACCCTGAACCCTGCAAAAAAATTGATACTCTTCTTCTTTACGCACTTAGAGGCGCGCGCTCTGCTAACTGCGCAGTTGCTGCCTTGGCTGGGGGTGGGTTGGGCTGAACTTTGGACGCTTATAACTCCATTTCTAGATGGACGATCTTCATGAACTTTCAGAGTAGATTAAGGGTATCTAAATCTACCTATGTGCCAAATTGCAAGTCTCTGGTATTTAAAATGCGTTTTTCCAAATTGAGGGCGGAGGGGGCGTGGCATCCAAAATCTGAAAACTACAAAATCTGCGTATCCATAATATCTATCTAAATATATAAAATTGAAGTCTTTAGCTAAAACGGTGTAGAAGGTATACCCGAAAAATCTAAAAAATGGAAACGAATTTTCGATTTTTTATCGATAGTTTGGAAATGGGATGAGTTATCGAAAAAAACAAAATAAACTCGTATTGCGTAGCTAACTTACGAGTGTTCATGTGAAATTTCAGCTCTCTTGCTTTTGTAGTTTCCGAAATCTCGACGATCATACGGACGGACGGTCAAGGGTCAATCAACTTATTTTTTTATGCTGATAAAAAAATATATACTTTATGGGGTCTGCGACGTCTCCTTCTGCCTGTTACATACATTTTCACAAAACCATTATACCCTGAATTCCCATTTTCAATGGGTTCAGGGTATAAAAAATCATCCACAAAATTCATCGTTTATTTTTAAGCCAACAATTATTTTTCCCTGCGATTGGCTTGCTGTTTCTACTCTTCTGCTATATGTACATACATAGTTCTTAAAGCATATCACTAACCATACATACATACATACATACATACCATATGGTTAGTGAGCATATTCATTCAACATACATACATACATACATATGTACATATGTGGTACATATGGTGGCAGCACTGCAATGATTTTAACTAAAAAGAAATACAGATCCGCAGCAATCGAGGTGACTGGCCAGATTGTTTTACAAGTAAGCTTCAAATCGGTCATAATTGAGGTGACTGGCCAGATTGTTTTACAAGTAAGCTTCAAATCGGTCATAATAACCAATATGGGAGTATATTTCTTAAACATTTAATTGCTAATGGAATACGTTTTTTATAAAAAATATTTGTTACGAAATTAGCGGAGTATTTTTTAAATACCAGAAAATTGGAAACTAACTTTGAATTGAAGAATGTCGAAATGTCAAAAACAAAATAATATATTTTTTGAAGTCAAAGCTTGAATAAGTACATCATGTGTTTACTTCAGATAGAGAACCATAAAATGGTATATAAATTTGAAAGTGTTCTGTAAAATACTAAAAATTCACATCTGAATCGACATCAGCTGGTCAATCAGCTGGTTATCAGCTTATTCTGTTTCGCATTTAATGTTTGATGTTTGTCAGAAAACTATTTAAAGTGAATGGAACACTGAGCATTTTAATGACACGGCGCATGATTTAATGTAACAAGTTTCCAAATATGATGCCAAATAAGTCTGATTCACGCCGCCGTTTAAATGCAACTGGGTTGCCGACCGGTGACTACATCAAGGTGAACACCGACACCACCGAGACAGATGGCTTTGTGAATGAACGATGGGTAGCCCCGAATGTGGAGGAGCCAACACCCTGGAAGACGATTGCAATCATTCTTGTATTGTTCGTCGGCGGAACGGTATGTATTCTTATATATTGCTATATGACATTTGCTTATATTGTTAATGTAACTTAACATATTTTATTTAGATATGCATTTGCTGTGCAACCTTAGAATGGCTAGCGGACGTAAGTCAGGATAGGTCAGATCGCATAGGGGCGCTGACAATCATAGGCGCATTGACTATAATTCCCGGTGGTTATTATCTCTACATTTTATTGTGCATTTTAATGCATCGCACTGGCTACACAATGGATGATATACGTCGACTGGGTTAGGGAAAATCTGCGGAAATCTAATTTTTTTTTTTTTTAGTGTGTTGTGTTCTTATTATATTTGAAATATTCCATTATAACTTGCATTTATTTTTTGTATAAAAATATTGTAAATACATACATGTTATCAAATTTGTTGATGTTTTTGACGGTTAGTAAGCGAAACATCTAGCTAACAACATTTCATATTGATGTTTTTAAGTATATATACATATGTATATATATATACATATAGAGCATGGTATTTACATATTTGATGGCATTCTAGCTGTAAAGTATAGTGCATAGTTTGAGCTTAAACATATATATTTTTATATATACATACAGTGCTTAATCATTTGAAAACAATTGCTTTTCATATTACAGTAACGGTTAGCTATTTGTGTTTACACAGATTAACAGCGCTATCATATATCGCATAGACCAACAGGAGACGGTACATTCACAGTTCACTCGGTATACGTGACACGAAAATAAATACAAATAGGATTACAGATGCAACAAAAGTAAACTAAATAACCTTAACAATTTACTCGATCACGGCTCTACAACAGTCACCTCAATAGGTGGTATAAATTTCCATATATGCGCCTGATGCTCGTCAAGGCCAGATGCCGAAATAGTGTTTAAATTTGCTGGTGGAGATGACACTTTCTCTAATTGACATAAATTGGTAGCTTCTGGACATGACCGTGTCAAAATACTGCTACTCTGTTGGGGCCTAGTTGCGCACTCAATGTTAGCCTTGAACCGACCAGGCGTAAAAAATATCACAGAGCAATTGTGCTGCAATTGCTCGTACTTCTCCAAAACTGGGATTGTAATTCTGCAATATAAATATTATTATTATTTAGTTACATTTATATAGAGAAAAAGTGTTCAGTACCGGTTAGGTCCAGATATTGCAACACGTGTCTCAAGATTGTAGTTTTCTATGCCATTTAAGTAGTCTTGGTAGAATTTGATAGTTAATACCAAATGCTTGAGTGGCTGTAGTGATTGATTTGTGAGATTAATCGTTAGCTTCGCACTCTGTCCTACGATACACATTAGCTCGCAGTGTGGCTGCACTGCTGTATCCTGAAAGCTTATACCTTTAAAACAAATTAGATAGAACTCTTATAAAAACTCTATTGTAACTTACTCCATTGAAGAGGGGAGATTGTGGTCAAATTCACCATACTATGTGACAGAAAAATTCCACGCAGCGAGGCAATGCCTTTTATATCAGTGCCCGTCAGTTGCCAATTAATTTTGACACGGTCCGCAATATGAGTTGAGCAAAGCTTGCTGAGTGCATCGTTGAAAGAAAGAATTTGCGTGCGGAAACACAGCTCTGGGATTGCGAAAATAAGTTAAGCAGATGTAAATTACTGTAAATATAATTTTTAAATACCGCGTTCCAGATTCTCAGCAACTTCCGCTGCACGGGCAACACATATTTGCTCCAATGAGCAACGGTCAACAGGGATAGGTACACGACAACTTTCTTTGGCCTCGATGAGAATATTTTTGTTATCAGTGTAGTTAAGCGACATTTCTTGAGCCGTTAGATTAGCTATGTCTAAGACTAAGTAGAACTGCGAAGGGCTGCAAAAACGTAAAAAGATTATTACCCTAATCGTTAATGTGAATTCTAATTACTTATGTACATTTCTGCGGGTAGCACATCCCAACTTGTAATCAGGGTACTAGGAAGTAGCTCAAGGTTAAAAGACACCGCACATTGACGACAAAAGCCCTCAGCTAATGCCTCTCCGCCAGAGAACTTGATGCGCAGTTGAGCCTCCACATGCTGGCTGTTCTGGGCGAGATGGACACTCGACAGACTATTGGGCGAAACACCTACTCCACTCGGCTGCAGGCTTAAAGTGTTCATCAAATGCTGAGTCCCGGATATTTTTGAACGAATACTAATATTGTCTTGGCGACGATGTTGCGGTGAATTGACACGCACCGGTAGACTAGCAGATTGACTGCAAGTATTAGAATACTGCGAGAGCGAAGACGATCCATATTCATGAGAAGCCCCGGAATTGAGCGAATTTGTGTGGTCTGTTGATAGGGGACATACAAAATCCGCCTCAGCATATATAAGAAGCTCGAATTCAATAGTACTTTGCGGAGGTACGGGTAGTTGAGCCTGAAGAGGAGTTGTTATTAACAGATGTCATTGAGCACATCATATATATATTTACCAGCAGTGCCTGTTCATCAAATTGAAACATTTTTTTTTGTGTCTCCTGCTCTACATTTGAATTAATGTGTACTTCGAGATGCTCCAGTGGTATAACATTGCTCTCATTACTTATAGTAATAATGCAACTAGAGGACTCCCCATTATATAGAGTGAGACTTGCAGATGTAACCACCAAGTCTGCACTGTTCATGTTGCTAAACGATGCTGACTGCGGAAGAGATGTTTTGATAGTAATACTTGGCAAGGCAGGTATCACATCCACCAGATAGTTAGGCGGAAAGTTGCGTCCCCGCATGTGTTTCAGTCGACAGTTCGACTTGATGCCTAAGGTATGAGTACTATAACCCTGCAAATCCAGTTGTCCAGTTTCAATAGGTGTTCCATATAGAGAGACTTGTGTCGGCACACTCGGCTGCAATACAACTGTCTGGGGCAACGATTCAAACACCACTCCATTAGTAAGCAAACGCATGTCAGTTACGGCCAGCTCAAATGGCAAGGGATTCCGAAGCGTTACGCATACTTCGCAAAGATCGTTTTGCACCCATAGAAAGTCTGTAAAAATAAGTAAATAGTAATGATACTATTCTATTCTTCAATAAATTATTTCTGCATACTTATTTTGTTTTTGTCCTTCTTCTTGTCCCGGCGATCAACAGAGTTGAAGTGGATTGGAGTGAACAGAAATGGACCACTGTCAGCTTTGGCAATTTTAATACATTGCGGACGCAAGTGTGCAGGTAAGTCTCGTACTACCAGTCGCGTTAAGTAGGGTAAATCCGTAAGGTTAGCTGGAGGTATCACGGTTCCATTATCTAGTACCAAAGGGACAGGCGAGCCTTCACACTGTGCGCTCAGATTCTACAATAAAGAATTCATTATTAATGTGCTAACAACTCATCAGAAATTTAATATAAGCTTAATGTTCTTTTCGCCGTTATGGGAGTATAAAGTATAAAACGTATGGCCTCTAATTGTCCTTTAATTATATTAAATCATAATCAATGAGCCATTAAGTCATACCTGTAGTTGTACAGCCATTTCGCTTTGTTCAGTGGCAGACATATTGTCCCATTGGGTTTGAAGCAGAAATGTCATGTGGCGCGTAGCCAGAGCCGAGTATCCAAGACGTCTCGCTGCAGATATAAGACTCTGTACGAGGTCTATTTGCAATGCTGGCCAACCAGCAGCATTTTCTAGCACTTCCAGGGGGTCCAGGGATAGCAGATAACCTGTAAAGCTTCCTAACATGAGGCGATAACTCTGAGTCCAATCTGGTGTCTGTGTTCCTTGTTGTACATGTTTCAGTGCAGCCAGGCGCTGAAAAAATGCAGCTTTACGCTGGTAACCGATTTGCTGATATAGCTCCGTTATAATTTCAAATCGCTTAACGCGATCTGATTCACTCATATTAAGATTTATGTAAAGAATGTTTTGAAGAAACATGGCCACATCCAGCGGTCGATTCTGCTCAATACATATACGCGAAGCTTTCAAAGCAGCCTCAGTCTCAATGGTTGCTGCATGTCTGTACTTGCTATAGTTTATTATTGCCTTCCGATAATAATTGGTTATATCTTCAGGCTTTATTATGTTTCCAGGCAGTTCGCCATTGCGGTGGCCATGTGGTGCTACCGATATTGTCGATGTCGAAGAAGAGGATGTGGAGGTTGTGGGTGTACCCGACGCTGAGGAATTGTTTGTCAAAATGGATGACACCGATGAGCAGGAAGATGAATGTGAGGTAAAAGCATCTGCGCAGTTTGCTGATGCCGTGTTCGTGGTGCCAATGCATACCGCAGGTACATTCATTTTCTTCGTCACGTCGCTTGCACGCCACTTCTCTGGTGTGGTGCGTAGCTGTGAAGTACCTAAAATTCGAGCAAAAGTAATTTAGGAACATAAAGAGCACAAAGTTAATCTTAACCTGCCTGTTTCTTGCAGCGATGCGTTCCTATGCAATATTTCAATTTCCCGCATTTGAGGATACAGTATAACAGCAGATGCTGCGCATAGACCTTCTTCAGTGGCACCCACCCATAGCGAATCCCCGACTGAGCGTAGCGTTTCGTTGGCATTGTGATACAAACTAAGGGCGTCATCTAAAAGGCCAGCCTGTAATGACAGATCTGCCAGGTTTTTCATGACGCGGCCCACACAGCGCTTACGATTATTGCGTGACTCCATATCCAAACCCACAAAATCGCGTTTCTCAAAGGGTGCCAGCAGAAGACTGACCTTGTCTGCCTTCTCACGCGAACGTTCAAGGCGCCTCGACTCCAGTACCCAAAATAATGCGCTTAAAAAATCACCGATGCGTGTTTCCAAATCCATGGCGGTATCCTGCTCCCGGTAAAAAAACGCTTGCGACTTAAAATTTGACGGCGTGGTAAACTCATCCTGAAGTCGACCAAAAAGCTGAGACTTCTTTTCTTTACAGCTTACTTCCATATGTTCTGCATTCTCGCCAATTGATTGTAGCGCTGGTTGTGCATCGCCCTTAGCATTTGCATTTGCATTTGATGTATGTGTATCAGGTCCAAAGAATATGGCACGGGACTCGTACAATGTGCTACCATATCTAACTTTTAGGGATTCGTGGTGACGGCACAACTCGTTCAGTTCCGTTTGATTCTCAAACTTTCCTATTGTTATGAGGCCGAGTAAGCGACGATGAGTTTGAAAGTCACCCCAATCGTTATGCTCTACGGGGTGATCATGAATAAACCGAAAATAAATTGTACGCACGGTGCCGCTAGAATCTAAAAGACAACAAAGTTAATGTTCTCAGGCTTCACTATTAATCAATAACATTGTGCGTGATGAGTTACCCGTTACTTTGATATTATTGACACGTCGCACCTTCTCAAAAGCTCGTTGCAAAATGCGAGCACGCGAAGGTCCTACGCCGCGCAGCAGCACCAGTAGGCAGCTATGATGCAGCGCAGTCTGCTCATAATCAAGACGTGACATTACTGGCTCCACGCTAGCATTGGACTGCACATGCCCAGCGGCACGCATTTGTATCTCCTATAGTTCCAACAGTTCCTGCTTTTGGGTCTCAGACTTGCGATTGATCTTCACATTTCCTCTTACACTTCGAACTGGTCGATAAGTGCTGCTATTAATATTTTGTACAATTTCCATTAACATTGACGTGCCTCAATTGATTTCCATTGTTCCGTATTTAGATGAAGAAAACTTTGTACCAAGTGATAACATAAAATTGCCTCCCCTTTTATTGATGCTGTTAGTTACTCCGTCACCTGCAATGATTTTTACAGTGTACAAGTTCAACTAAACTTTGACGTGTACGTAATATAAGAAATGTACACGAAAATACCCAAATTAATTTAATACCACGAAACGTACAGAAACAAATCGCAAGTTAGTTTTAGCAAGTAAAAAATCAGTTTTCAGCTGTGCGAATTGTTGTGAATGGCACGACCTTTATGTGAATGTCAAAAGTCGATGTCAATTACAGAAACTCCTCATGTTAATAATAAGTAGTTCAAATCGTATCCAAACATAGTGCACATTATTGTTTTATTATATTATTTTTGTGCTCAACGTACCAACAAATTTTTAGTGATAATTTAAATCAACGATTATCGGCCCGATAACAAAAAAATCAACATTTTGATAATTTTCTTCATCTAACAACCCTATTGGCACTGCTTATATTACCAAAAATAATCGCTTTTGTTAGAACACTAACTATATGTATGTTGTATAGTTAGTGTTAGTGGTTAGAATTAGTTTATTGAAGAGAAATTATAATAATACTGACAAATTTTTTTATATATATGTATATAAAATTTTGTGACATCAAAATTAATTGGTAATATTTAGGATATTTCTAAATAAAATTTATTTAAAGAAAATGCGTGATTGAAGAGAAGCGTGTTTAGGAGTTTGAACTGACAATAATTAATTTAATAGAGCCTGACAATGAATTTGCTACCAAGAACGCGAGAAGAATTTGCGCAAACAGATTACTGGAATGAATTTTTCAAAAAACGTGGTGAAAAGGCTTTTGAATGGTAATTGCACACATAGTGTTAAATGGATGCTGCATATGCCTCGTCTTTGATTTTTTTTGTATCTAACTTTTCTTTTTTTTTTTTTTAGGTATGGCGAGTACATAGAACTTTGTGACCAAATACACAAGTATATAAAGCCAGTCGACAAAATATTAATGCTTGGCTGTGGTAATTCAAAGCTTAGCATGGATATGTACGACACGGGATTTCGAGATATCACTAATATTGACATCTCACCCGTTGCGGTAAAAAAAATGGCAGATCTAAACGCAAAAAAGCGACCAGATATGAAGTTCATTAATATGGATGCTACGAAAATGTCATTTCCTGATGAGAGTTTCTCCGTGGCGCTGGATAAGGGTACATTGGATGCCATATTTGTAAATGATTCCAAAGAAACAAAAGAGATCGTAGATCGATATTTCAGTGAAATACTACGCACAATGCGGTAAGTCTCTACTTTCTTCAATAATATATAAAATATTTAAGAATAGCAATGAGAATATTCAAAACTCTTTTAACTACAGCAACGGCGGACGATACGTTGGCATATCCATGTTGCAGGAGCATATCATGGAATATCTGCTAGAGTTTCTACCTCGGAATAATTGCATGTTGCGCATTGTACATTGCCTGGATGTGGAGCGCGCTAATAGGGAAAGAAATTCAGAAGAATCGCTAACATTACCTGTCTTTGTCATAATTGCAACAAAGTTTAAGAGCTTGCCTATGCTGGTAAGTAAATTACCTTGCGCTTACCTTTAATAGCAATCGTACATTTCAGATCCTAGAGTTTGGATTTGGCAACGACAAAATGCAACGGTTTAGTTGCGGAAGGGAAATGGCAAACGCTGTGGCATCTGTGCAAAAAGCAGCACTGGTTTGCAATGGATTAGCACGCTCAAGTATTGCTGGGCACAATGAAGTCACCATGGATCTGCATCGAGGCTCCGAAGAAACTCCACGATACACAGTCCATATTCTGGAACAAATTCCCGCTCGTGGGCTTGGAAAATATGCTGCATTTATTGTGCCTCAAGGGCGTGAATCAGAGTGGCTTTTTGCAACAACAGCGGGTCGCAGAAAACTACTGGCATCGGCCAAATTTCAGCGACTAGCCGTTGTGACATTGCATCGGGATCAGGTTTACAGCACACTTGAGGAGGTCAAAAGTGAATTGGCTTGCAGCATTATGAATCTTGCGCCTGCTGGTCTTAAGGATCAGATTCCCTATTTATCATTGGGCTCTGAGGTAGGCAAGCGGGAGACGCTAATTTCTGGTTTCTCTAAGCTATCTGGCGACTTCCGCATTGAAGAAGTCGAAGTCGATGGTAAAACGCTACGTCGTCTTATATTTCTTAAAAATCAATCTGTTGTCCAATCTGAAGCGTTAGTCAAAACAGGTATCAAGTTAAAGTGGCTAAATAACTATAAATGTATACTGATAAATATTTTATAGTTAAAATCAAAGGAAAAAAGGATCGTAAAAAAATTGATTTTGGGTACCTGGCATGCCATCATCATCTCTACATGTCTGTAGGAGTGCAGCTTGCCGCAACTATGGTTTGTCCTAAAAAAGATTTACCGAACGACGTACTGGTCATTGGCCTTGGCGGCGGTGGACTGTGCAGCTTTCTTCATGCAGCATATCCGTAAATTTTTCAGTTTTTTCTTTATTTTTAACCCCTTCTAACAAATTAATGTTTTAGTCAAACGCGTATTACGGCTGTTGAGATAGATCCCATAATGCTTGAAGTAGCTGAGCAATATTTTGAGTTGAAGCAAGATAATCGTCTCCATGTTGTTATCGATGATGGGCTTGCCTTTGTGGAACGATGTCGTATTGAAGGTTAGGAAAACGACTTAATGTTTAGAATCATCTAAAGTTATTGATTTTTCAGGCATTCAGTTTGCGGCAGTGCTTTTCGATGTGGATAGCAAGGATTTGTCGCTGGGCATGAGTTGCCCTCCTAAAAGTTTTCTCTCCAATAATATACTCATGGACGTAAAACAGATAATAGGACCCACTGGTGTATTCATGTTAAATCTGGTGTGTCGTGATGAAAGTTTGCGGGAGGAGGCAATAACCAATCTGCAGGAACAGTTTGTATCCGTCTGTAGTTATAAATTAGATGAAGATATCAATGAGATTGTCTTCTGTGCAAACGACGAAAGGTACAAAACTATCGATCAATGGAAGAAACACATGGGTACAGCTGGACATCGTCTGAATAATGCTGTTAAAAATCAGAAATTAGGCGACAAGGATGCACTCGATGTTGCGGAGTTTCTGAGTGAATTGAAAATATAATAAATCAGTTTGTAGTGCTATTAAATAAATGTGTTATTTTGACTTAATTTAAATGAAAATACAATCAATATATTTCAATATATAATTGTTGTAAAAATATTGCTAATAAGAAACTAATATAGCAATGCAGTGTTATTTATAGCTTACAAACTTAATATTTAAATTAACGCTGGGCAAGAGGAAAGAAGGCTTGGTATAGTTTCTTAAGCTTCTCGTCTTTCGTGAAAGCTATTCTTTTTAGTTTAAGCAGCAAGCATATAACTACAATTAAAACCATTTGAAGGTATAACTAATTATTTTTGACAGTCATTTGCATTTTAGTGCAACACTAAGGAACTCTTCAGAAATAAATCATTTTACTGGTATTTTAGAGAATTGAAGTTTAATTTACAAAAAATTTTGTATTATCTACGTAGATAACATCAGTCGAATTGATGCCACGAAGGTAGGTGGACCTAAATGAACACAATTAAGGGAACAAGTAATTAAGTAAAGAACAATCATAAATAAATAGCCGAATAACAATGACTAAATCAAAAGACTTTTCGAAAAATATTATTGAAGGCACGCTGCTTCTTTTTCGTTGTGGATGATGTGGTACTTGCGCCACTGCTACTGCTGCTACCGGCGGCTACAGTGGTGCCCTTGCCACTGGTTCTGCCCTCACCAGAAGATAATATAGCCTCGCCAAGTATGCGAAAGGAATTTTGTGTAGAGTTCAAAGGGAAGCTAACTTCCGATAGCGAAGAATTGTCTATGCTCGCATTGGGCGATATAGATGGAACTGACGCTGACGTCAAATGCTTAGAATAAGATTGCTTATCATTGCGCTTTAAGCGATACCACTCCCAAGAAGTGGCCTCATGCGCCGATTGGCTGGCCTTGACGGCATTGCCACTGCCGTTTAGACTATTCTCCTTATTTTTGCTTTTGCTGAAAGGTGACTTGAAGAAAGCTGGTGATGAAACGCGACGACTTTTTTTAATAGGCTGCCCCTTTTCAGACTTTCCATCAACTGCATCCACAATCTGGTAACCAGATGGTCCATCGGGCATAAATTCGTTATAGGCCAAATCAGTGGTGGGTATGAAATTACATAAATCATCGTCGTCCAGTATGAGACTCTCGTCAAAATCACTTTGGGTATGGTCGTCAGCAAGGTATTCTCTCCTACAATTGGCAGGTGCTGACTCCTGACGCTTGAGCTCGTTTGGAAGTGATTGAAGCGATTTCTTTTTGGCTGGCTTGGTCGGCATCTTATGGCTTTTTAATGTGTCTGCAACGAATTCATATTGTAAGCATATTGGGTAAGCTGACATTTTAGCAGATGATTTTGGTTCAACTTACCTACGTCGAAGAATTTGTCTAGATTTTCAACGCACGTCACTGGCGCAGAGTCTAAGCTAGAGTGCCACGAATGCTTTGCGCCTTTTCGCCTGTGTAACGAAGTTCTCGTGTTGATCATATGGTTGGTAATGTTGTTGTTGCTGCCATAACAAACAGAAATCTTGCGCTGCCTGCCAGCCTGACCAACATCTGACTGTTCCTCCACCGATCTATCCCCGCAGCCGTTCAGTATTAGCATAGCCTCCTCACTAGGCCGCCGTTGCTTATCAGGCGACTGCTGCATCAATTCCTCATACGATTTACGACGACAGAGCTTGCGTTCACTCCGTCCCATGGCTGCCGTAGTTGGCAACAACTGCTGCGTTTGTCGTCGCAACTTACGATAGAAGACAGTCCCAACTACTAGCATTAGAAAGATGCACGTACCAACTATAATGATGACGAGGATGCACGCTTGCACTTGATACGTGAGCGCACGCACTTCACCGGCCAGCTCCGCACTTTGCTGCTGATACAGTTGCTCCTGCTCTAACAAGCGTCGGCTCTGGTCCTCCAAAGTACGCACTGTGAGCGCCTGTTGCGTAAGGGTTTGCTGCAATTCCTCCACCTGCTTCTTATAACGTCGTGATAGCTCTTCTAAATATTGTCCTGACAGCGACATATTTCGTTCGAGCGCCTGAAAAATACAGAAATCGAGAACTTTTAAACACCCACTGGCTTGGCGGCTTTGCCATCATGGTCGTTGTTGCAATTGATGTAACCAAACAATGGCCATGAACAAGGTCACCTGTGCAAAATGTTAGACATAGCGTAATATGTAGGTGTGGCAGCCCTGACCGTAATAAGTCTACAACATGCGAGCCTGCCATAAGCACGACATGGAAACTGGCAGCAACCAACAAAGTTTTTTACGAAGTCCTTACTTTTATACACTTTAAGTGGAATATTTTAAATAAAAAGAAGTTGAATAATTTGATTTATCTATAACTTAGGCATATGTGCCACTATGTAGATAGAAATATTTTCATACAACTTGATACAGGAATATTGGATGGATCGTTATATAAAATGGACATCATTATAAAATAGATGTTTACAATTTGAGATATGTTATAAATCAAGATTGTATTCACGAAAGCCAAATCAGTATAATACTTTTGTGCAATGTTCGTATTGCTGCCCTTTCGTCTGTTCTTCTATACGCAAACCATTTCGATGATGTTGAGGGTAGACACTTGAAATTAGGAGTGCTTATTGCTGGGTAATCTTGCCTGCTAAAGTATTAGGATTTTCCAGATACGCTCAAGCGAGATCTTCAAAAAACAACAGTTCGTTCTGTGTAAATCGAAAGCTCTTATTAATCAGAACAATCATAAGTATATACACAGAGCAAAGGACAAGCTTATATTTCAACTATTAATCGTCTTTAAAGTTATATATCTTTATCACCAGAAGTTAATGTGTTGGCTAGCAGTTCAACAAATCTCTTTTGTAATGAGTGTAAGATATAGAAATTAGTCACTGTCGCCTACTTTTTCGTAAGTCTAGGGTATTCAAACTTGAATATTTCTTTTAGGGGGAGTTTTCAACATACCTTTATTCTATTTGATAGCCTGATGAAAACGCTCTCCGATTGCGGCCCATGCGTTAGTTTTGGTTGTAAATTTAGGCTACCTGAACTTGGAGAATTTCCCGAATTTGCATTGCCATTGACCACAGCTGCTGCAGCTGCAGCTGCTCCACCACCTGCAGTTATTGAGGCAACCGTTGTGGTTAGTAAGCTATCGATGCTCTCCCAATTGGATAGATTGCCTTCATCCAAACCGTTGCCACTTCCTAGCAAATCTCCGTTGTCCGACTCGCCCGAAGTTGTAGCTGGGTGGTTGGTCGTCATAATAGAAGGGGCCTTTGTGGACTGCAGTTCGCTGGTGTCTACAGCAGGTGAAGGTGGTGATGCAGGTGCGGGAGATAATGACTCGGGCACAACAGGTGCAGAGACTAGAGACGGGTCCTGCTGATTGACAACTGGAACATTGAATATATTCACATCCGAAGGTGGGTTCAGTGTTGCAATCTCATCTGTCACTTGCTCATCTTTCTGCAGACTGACTGTCGGTACTTCAGTGGATGAGGGCATTTCATCTAACACTATATTCAAAGTAGGTGTGACGCCAGGCACGGATTCGTGCGGCAAAGCAATTTTAGCTCCGACTTCTAACACATTTGAAGGTTCACTCTTGGACACATTGTCAGATAAGGGATTAGTCACATCAAGTTGCTGCACAGGCTCAAGCAAATTCACAGTTTTCTCTTTGGTGGTGCTTAAGTTTGCCGCTAGAAGTTTGCACAATGCACCCACATGTTCCGCTGGCAACATGTTCAGATAAAAACTCTGCCGTTTGTCCATGCCACTTGTCAAGGAATCGACATCACTAGATAAGCCCAGGCTGATATTATAGTCGGACTGACAAATGCGAGTCTGTAACAAATGATTTCGCAACTGAGGCAGCGCAAGTAGCAGCTGCAGCTGCTGAGATTGACAAGATAGCAAGTTGTTGATGCGATCAACGACGGAGCTATTACAGCTTTTGCAGGTAAACTGGCCAACAATAGGTGTATAACAGAGCGAGGAATCGGAAGACCAGCGTATCGCTTTAGTGGGCTTCACTAGCACCTGGGCAGCCTTTTTTACCATTTGGATGACTGCATCGGACGCACTTTGGAAAATGTTTGCACCTCCACCGTCGGTCCCAGTAAATGACTTGTGCTGCTGTTCTTGGCCGCCAAAGTCATCATCAAAATCGTCTAGTTCTTCGCTGTGACGGATCTCTGTCTCAAACGCCTCAAATTCCGATGTGCCGAATACCCGAAAGAGCGAAATCGGACAAAAATGTTCCTTGGAGTAATGTGAATGCACGTCGACGCGTACAAACTTGCCAAACAGATGCGGATGAAGTTCAAACGTCTGCACGGTTCTTTTGTCCTCTGCCGCAAATCGGCCAACATTACTCCAATCGCGAGTTGGGAACCGTTTCGATACTGCCACTGTAAAATTCTTGGGTGAAGAGCTAAACAGCTCAAAATTTGCTAACTCGACTTTTTGTGCCTGCACGGCCTCACACAGTTCTACAACAAACCAGATTCGGCTGCCGCATGTACTCAGCATGTATTCATCACTTGAATGGCTCAGCACCGCGCCCGTGTTTGTGGCATCTGCATTCGAGGCAATTATTTTGGCGCCACAGTCTGGCGAGGCGTAGTTTTTTGCGCGTAGCTTTAACGATGTGGGCTTGCCGCTTCCAGACCCAGTGGCATCTTTACGTTGGGCTGAAGTGTTCACGACATGCTGCTCCAGCTCCATTGCTTGTTCGCGACTTGCCTCTGCCTCAATTTGCTTTTGCGCCCATTCCGAAAATACGGGCATCGGCACTTCCTCCACCGTAACATTGCTGCTTTCGATTGCCGGCGCATCTGTGGCGCTTTCATCGCCAAACGCAGTTGCATCTAATACAACATTCGATTCGGAACCGTCTGATGAATTTGACTCCAACCCTCCGCCAGGATCATTGATGTTCAGTTCAGCTAATAGTATACTTTATTAATATATTTCCTTACGCTGTTGATTTTATTGCAAAACTTACCTTTCTGAGCAGCTTGAGCTTCGTTTTGCTGCTGATGCTCTGTGTCATTGCTCGAACTGTGCGCGTCTTGCGGAATACCCAGAGCCAACCGCTCCTTGACATGCTCAAGCTCCACTGGCAGCTCCGTCACCGTCACGGTGGGCAAGTCCGTAATTATTTCGGGTAAGCTGCAATCAATATGAATATGCTATAGATATTTTACTTAAATTATGAATTGAACTGTATTTAAAAAAAAAAAAAATTTATATTTTTACAAGTTTCAATTTCACTTGTTATTTGAATGATGCACTGAACTTATCAATAAGCTCAATTTCAATCATTCAATCATGAATGATCCACTCCACTCACTTATACATTTAGTCACTCGGTCATGAACGATTCGATTTTCTCGGTTTGCTGTCTAGCATTTCTGAGCTGTCGACTGATTACGATGAATCGTTTATGATAGACTGACTGGAAAATACAGCTCTAGTGCAGATATTAGGTGGCTATAATTGACGAATACAATGTATTCACCATAATAATTAATATTTTATATCGATAATTGCCTTACCTCATAAGCATTGTCGATATGGCAATGATTTGTGAAAACCACAAAATCCAAAAGAACATTAGGAACATGGTTATGTTCGTTCTTAACCTTTTCAACTCAGAGCATAAGAACTGGATAACGGATTGTAACAGCATTTTGCTGGTCCCCTCGACAACTCTAAACACAATAGCAAATTGTTACAAATATATTCTTTCGCACAGATCTAACATGCGAAAACAGCTACAAAACTTATAAGATTTCGTTTTTCGTTACATGTTTTAGCGACTCGTAAATTTAATATAAAAATGAAACAATGACTATAGCCTCGTGTTTTATAGAAGCAAAGAAAAGCCCGTTACGAACAAAAAACAGTTGGGCCTGATTCCATAGCCAATCTCAAAATAAACTTAAAATGTCAATGAAAAAAGCGACGTTAAAAACAATCATAAGATTATGTAGGTGTCTCTCGACTAGAAGTTTGCACGTTATTGTTAAAAAAATATATTTATATATACTTAATTATTATTATTTCATTTTATAAATTAATAATTTCTTTTTCTTAAACAATGGTTAACAACAAAACCTGGTAAAGATCTTTTGATGACAACTTCAGTTTTGTTTTAATAAACCTATTCAAATTCAACTAATTTTTTAACAAGATATATTTAGAAAAGTTTAAGGCGTATTTTTCAATTGTGTAAAAGTAATTCTTAACGATTTGAAATGGGTCTGTAAATAAAGTGTACAAATAATTTGATTGTTCCACTCTCTCGAGTCGGAAGTTCACGACTAGAATATACGACGTGCCCGTGCCGAGCCTAATTTCGAATGTTTTCAGCTTTTCGGTTTGGATACACTCATATAGATATCCACTAACAAGTTAATCATCTTTAGTTCATACAGTTTCTGACCTTTTACTCAAAGCAATGTCGTCATACCGATTTTAGTCGTTATTAATAAAATGAGAAGTAATTGAAAATAAAATTCAGTTTATGGAACGTAAGCTTTTATATAGAATTTAATAAAAATATAATTTTGTGTAAATGCTTGTAACCGGAACGTCCTTGATCAGGATTGAACGATATAGTCATGGCCATCTATCTAACTTAGTGTCTGTACGTACGTACGTACGTAGAAATATCTTAAACCATTGAAGTATTCAAATTTTTAAGTGTCTACTTGGTATATTGAGCTATCCTTTGTACACTCAATAACGAAGGGAAGTCCTGTCTGCCTATCCGAATGAACGCAACTTGTGTGAACTTGTTAAATGTGTTCGATTTGTAGCGGCCAAAAGTTTTACATGCTGGTTATGTTGCAGCAACCTTTTTGGTAGCATACAAAATTTTTGTTATATATGCAAGAATTTGAAATTTCAGCTGCAGTCAGTCGTCCTACCAACAACGCCCACCTCGATGTCTAGCATGGGGAACATTTCGAGTTTCCTGGTTTGGCATATTTATGACTTTTCAGCCATCGTCAAAATGACAGTCGAAATCAGTTTGGGTAGCATGCAATAATGTAATTCCTGTGAGTACAAGAAACCTGGCAACCAACATCAACTACAAGTTTGGCAGGAATTTCTGGCCTTTACATTTTTTTAATAGCCACGTGAGATAAATGTACTTTTCGTACACTCGTATTTTGTCATGTCAAACTTCAATTTGCTTAGATTTTTTGTACTTTGAAAAGTGAAAATGTGTAACATGGAAAATTACTCAAGAGTATTGCTAATAACGATATCACAGAAAACTCAAAAGACGTCTTTCTGTATAACGCACTGAAACTCCTTCCCCGTTTTACATAAAATTTTATTCTTAGTTGTAAAGTTTGAAAAGAACTTATATCTGATATAAGTTAAAAGTTTCAAATTTCTGTATAAGTTTGTGATAATTGTGAATAACGATTTGATTCATGAATGTTGTTAAATTTGAGATCATCAGCCTTAATAAATATACAAAATAAAATTGTTTATGAATAGTAGTAAATACATATAAACCTAGAGTAGTCTGATTATTGAATTAAAATTATGAAATCAGAAACATTTTCATTATATATTCATATTTACTTCAATCTCAATCTCAACCTCGCAAAGGAAAAATGAATATATTCTTCTCTACATTGTTGTTTCAAAAAGCTTGATTAACTGAAACCATTTAAATATCACGCTGTTTGCGTGTTTCCACATATTATATAATTTATTATTATATTTATTATTATTATTATATAATTATATAATTTCATTTTTTAATGGGTTTAATATAATGCATAGCAGGAGGAGCTTTGGAAATATATTTCAACATTTAGAATACTTGTTATATTATGATATGATTAGATTGATGATAATTCATAAATTTGCCAAACGGAAATGCTAAACTGTCATTTATTTGTCGCCTAGATTGATATGTCTATTTCCCGAAGCTAAAATCAATAGTTGACATCTATAATAAATATTGGCATGGCAAATAAATTCTGTTGGTGGCGACACTGAATGATTGCAATTAAGCGCTTTTATTATTATTTGTTAAGAAACAAACATGCGAAACCACTTTGGCATCGATATACATTAAAGAGTGGCAATCGCTAAGAGCGTCAATGAGGTTGTTGTAGCTGTTGTTTGATGATTTGATTTTTTTTATTACTCTGGCAAATGAACGATACAAATCGAGTGCACTGCTGGCACAACGCCTTACACGTACGCACAGTTTATCAACAGAGGGACCCGAATATTTAAAATTGGTTGGAAAAGTTATTAAATTATCGCGCCTCGCAGACTCTCCGAGTCAGCGTGCGAGCGCACGATCGCACCACTGAAAATCGAAATGAGAACTGAACGTGTTACAACTTGACTCAGGTAATTGCGACCCAAGTGCGCAAAAATTTCAGCCATATGGCAAATAGGTGAGAGACAGCAAAATCAAGTAAGCAAAGAGTAACATATGCACACAGGTGCAAAGAGAAGTACCTCTATTCTCTCGTTCGCTCGCTCGCTCGCTCTCTATCTCCCTCATCCTCCTGCCATCTTTTCTTTCTTTCTACTCTCTCACTCACAACTTCATAGCTTAACTAAGCTCTTTTACCAGAAACGACGGCTATTACAGTGCACTTGCGGAGGCAAAAGCCAATCTTAGCTTCTTGCCGGCAAACGTGTCGCGCAGCTTCAACACACACAGACATCTAATCATATATGTGTCAGTGATTGAGTGGATATTATATATTTTAATGTATGTGTGTATACTATTACTACTATTGCTGAAGCTATTGAAGCGGGCGCTAAACTAGCTTCATTGATAACAAGTTGAAGTTTCGACCGACCAAACAGTTGAAACTTTCACACTCTATAGACCTTCAAAGCATACAGATACAGAACAAGGACACATCGAAAGTTTGAAAGTTTATTTTCAAACATTTGTCTTAATTCGACGTTCGTTTCGAATTGATTCGATTTGATGATTTATTAAATTATATGTCTACTTTTATTTATTGTTGACATCAGTCGTTCTTTTCTATGTTATTCAACCGATCGTTAGCGTTTTCTTATTAGTTCATGATTGATAAGTCATTAAACTAAACAATTATTAGGTTAGCGAAACTATTCATTGAGTTTCGCAATTAGACGTTCTTACACATATTTGCATACAAAATGCTACATATGCTGGATACGACTGCAACTCAGACAACTCATGTCTGCCCCTTTGGATTGACTGCGGGGGCTAAGCCGTTTCCGCCGCCCTAGCCGAGTGCAGCAATTGAGCTACAGGAATACAGGCAGAGCTCATAGAAGTATATACTCCTAAACACAAATATATATTGGAGAATACCTTGTATTCTGATTTAGATTCAAATTTATTTGAAAACTTATTGTATTTTGAATAATTATTATTTATCTAATCATTTATAAGTAATAATGTCTGAATTTGTATTCTAAAAATGGAAGATTCTTCGGATTCGAGAAAAGGAGCTATACTCTATTATTATATAAAACATAATTTGTATACACCACAACTGACTCGAGGTTAAGGACTAGATACAAATATATACTTATATACATTAACAATTTACGCATGATAAAGTGCATGGATCGGAATTGCAACGGAAAGTGAAATTGTTGCTCATAAATCTGCAAAAACAAAAAAAACCTTCAAACTAAAGCGATAAACATAATCTCTACGCAAGTGCTGCAAAGACCATAAAAATCATTTGCCAATTTGCCCTCAACACACAACATCCAGCATCCAGCAACCAGTCTCTGCCGCTGAAGAGATTAGTGGCCACCGCCAAGTCGCGAACGCCTTTGATGATCCTCTTTGTTTTTGCTACTTTTACACACTAAACATTCGACATTCGACATCGACATCCACATCCACATAGATATCGACATCAACAGCTCCTTCAGTGTTTCATGCGCTTTTCCACAAGCCGATAAAGGTTACCGCGGCCAGAAAGTGACAATTGATTTTTCCACTGATGCTGTTTACCGTTTACCATTTGCCGCCACCGCCGCCATTCGAAAAATAAACACTGGTAATGCGAAAGTCTTTTGATGTCGCATCTCTTACACAATGCAAAATACAATATAGCTGTAATAACAGATAAGAGATGCTAAATGTTTCGACTCTGGAGCTGAATTTCAAGTCAGGTAGTGCAAATGATGGCAATTTCGAGAGAGCTTATTGATCGGAACCAAAACACTTTTCTGTGTATTTATAATTTATTTTTTTTTACGATTTTATGTTTTTTTATTCACACAAATGATTTTCAGATTTGTGTAAATCGATACACCTGCTATTTTATATATCATGTACAGGGTAGACACAATAGCGAGGTTGCCCCTTCTCCAAAATAAAAAGCTACGCCTACGACTCGGCATTGCGTTTGGCTGATAGACAGGAATTAAATAGTGGAAAAATGCCGGCAATATACAAAAACCAAAAAAAGAAGAAAAAGAGAAGGAAAATAAGAAATAAGAAAAACAAACCGGATTTTTAGTGGCCAGACTCCGCTCCTACGTCACATAAAAAGCTCACAAAAAATGCAGTAGGAATGCGAATACAAAACGAAGTGAAGGTGTACGACCAAAGACCATAATTTGCAATACCGATCTGCTCAACAGACTAATCGATACAGCTACACGAGATCAGTGATCGGCGATCGTGGATAGCCGTTTGGCGATCAGTGATCACATTGATTAAACAAGTCAATGTGCGCACGCTCAATCAATTAAATATAAAGACATTGATGAAGGCGAGACGATCTTTGGCGCTTTATTGTTGTTGTTGTTGCAGCATAATCTCCCACATACAAGCATGAGCATTTGCATAGACAACAATCGCTTCCATTAAGTCTGATGATAGCGATCGTCGTTAGTCTGATAGCAATATCATGTTGTACGTGAGTATAACTTTTTTTCAACTATTGATGACTGTAACAAGATCATGATGCATTTTCGAAAGCCTAAGCTGCAAAACTTATTTGCTGCGTCCTTACACATTCGCTGAAAGTGAAAGCCATGATCAACGAAGCTGCGATCACCTGTCAGGTGTGAAATGTCTACAAGAAGATTGCAATACGACTAATGCTTGATAATGGTTGAATCAAATTCTTGGTGTTTTATGTATTTGACAATAACACAAACTGGAATACAAATGTTAACCTTTACCCAGAAAATGTCAAGTCAAGAGAAAAGTCAAGTCCAGTCAGTCAAGACAATCAAATCGAATCTTTGAATCTTTTGATCCCACTCAACACTTTTACAAAATACTGTGACTAAAGTGTGTATGTAGTTTTGAAATATGTCTTAAAACAATCGGCGTTGGCGTTAACTACCACTGCGTCCCGACTAGTCATAAATAATACAAAAGAAAAGTAAAAGTGCTATACCCGATATTTCCCAACTAAAAGATACTCTGATACTCATCGCGTTCTACGCTTGAATTAAATAACAAGTAAGAAGGCTCTAGTCGAAACTGCTCGACTACGAGATACCCTGAACCCTGCAAAAAAATTAATACTCTTCTTCTTTACGCACGTATAAGCGCGCGCTCTGCTGCCGGGGCTTGGAGATGGGTCGGGCCATACTTTGCACGCGTATAACTCCATTTTTAGATGGACCATCTTCATGAAACTTTCAGAATAAATTAATAGGATCTAAATAATATATATGTATATCCAAACCCAAAATATATGAAGTCTTTATAATGCCTTTTATACTGAAAACCATTATACCCTGAAATGCGATGTTCAGTGGGTTCAGGGTATAAAAAGAAAAAAGCAATATATCGCCTGACGCGGTTTGCTTTTTTTGAATGAATTGGCCACCAATAGATAGTACAGACAGCTGGATAGACCGACCGGCGACAGCCAAGGCATTTAGAAAGTCGCCACTCACACGTCGCCGTTTAAGAGCTAAGGAAAATAAATTGAAATCTGTAAAGAAAATTGCCAGTAAAACGCATTGTGACAAGACTTTGCGTGGGCGCTTTTAGCAGGCGTTCGGTCTATTCGAATATGAAATTTTCATAGTTACATATGGGGTGTTTTACATATAAGACCGTTCACTGTACATCTTAGTACGAAACTAATTAGCCAAAAATTGTATATACATTTCGTTTTGTCGATTATAATAAAAATGTAATCCTTTAACACATAATCAAATTTTGCTTATTAAATAATATCACGCATGTCTTTAGAGCTAATCTCCGATTATATAGTGCATGAATTGTCAGACGCTACTTAATGAATTGACCAGTTAACAGTAAAACACTGAATTGGCGGCGAGGGCAAAGGTAGTTTGAGTGGACGGAGTTCGATATCTGCTTGTTAGTTGTTAGCAATATTAAGAGATTTAGAATGCAGTTTATTTAAAATGTAGATTCTTTGAGCTTAGGGATACCTCATAGTCGGACATCCCCAATTTGATCTTTCTTACTTGCCTATTTAAATTATTAAAAATCGCATAATAATATATTCATGGTTAAGATTGTTGTCATATAAGAGAACATCTCTAAGATCATGATTTAAATGTGGAGTATTGAAAAAATACTATTTATTATTAAGAAATATATAACAATTATCATATGTGATTTCATAAAAAGCCCCAATATACAAATATTCCATTTTATAAATATGTATTTATTATATAATTGAATCTAATTATAATACGAAAGCCACGTAAAGTATGCAATCTTGTTCATCAGGAGCTAGCCAAGGAAATAACATTCATGCATATATATGTATACTTGGAGACTCAAGCTCTAAAGATGAATGATATATTATTTTATAACTGATTCTCGATAAACGGTTTTAATCGATAGCTCTGAAACGGGATTATCAATTTTCGGAAACAAACTTGTAGGCTCTAGTCGAGACGGCTCGACTACGAGATATTCTGAACCCTGTAATAAAACTAATACTCTTCTTCTTTACGAACGTATGAGCGTGCGCTTTGCTAACCAGGCTGTTGCTGCCGTGGGTTGGAGATGGGTTGGAGTGAACTTATAACTCTATTTGTAAATGAACGATCTTCATAAAACTTTCGGAATATATCAATAGCATTCAAATGTGTCCATTTTTACAAGTCCAAATCACAAGTCTATAATACTTTAAATGTTTTTTTTTTTTTTTTTCAAATTGCGGGCAAAGGGGACGTAACATCAAAAATATGAAAAATCGACGTATCCATAATATCTATCTAAATATATAAATTCAAAGTCTCTAGCTCCAACGAAGTAGAAGTTATGTTCGAAACTAACATACGAGTATTCATGTGAAATTTCAACTCTGTAGCTTCCGAAATTTCGACATTCATACGGACGGACGGACGGGCTATATAAACTTTTTGCTGTGCTTTTTCACAAAACCATTATACCCGGAATTCCTATTTTCAATGGGTTCAGGGTATAAAAGTATGTACATACATATACTTATACTAAACTCTATGCCTCATTATTTCTGTTTCTTCAATATAAATCTGTCTCTCTTTCTCTTTCTTTCGATATTCCTTTTAATCGTACGCTGACAGCATTTATTCACGTTCGAGTTGCAGGTAAGCTACGATACATCACGTTTATTGTTAAAAATGGTTATATTGATAATTGCAACTACGTTACTAGTCAAATAGAAATATGAAAATTCTAATAACAACGTACCTCTGTTTCTGCTGATCTTGTTTTTGTTGTTGATGTTCTCGTTGTTGTTGTTGTAGTTCCATAGCTGAAATGGGTCTTACCGCGTCGACAACTTGTGTTGGTTGTGATTTATCTAGTTGATTTACATCTAGATTATTGGTTATATATATATTATTTTGTTTATTTAATTGATTATTTGGCACATTAGTGGTCACCTCATTTTCTGCATTATTACTTTTTTCACTGTTAGGCACTACACTAAAATATTTCTTATTATTGAAATTTACATCAGACGGCAGCACATTCATATTCAGTGACGTGTCTGTTACCGCGTCGTATATAGTTTCTGAATCGATACTTGGCTCGGTGCCCACCTTCATCACAATATTATTTGCATCTGGACGTGATGCCCAACTCGACGACATTTTAGGCGCCGCGACCGTCGTTTGCACAGTGATGGCTGGCGCCTTTTCTGTTGGAACATCAAGATCATTTTTTACTTTCAGCAAAGGGTTGATGATGGAGTCGTCCTCATTTGCTGTGGGCCCCGGAATTGGGGGGCTTGTCTGCTGTAGTTCTTCGTGGGCATTATTTACTGGTGCAGCATTTGTCACGGCAACATCTGCCGCGACAGCGTTATCATATAGCCAGAAGCAGCAGCTGCAGTACAAATATGGAAAGTGATGGAAAAAATCGTTAAAACTTGCTCCTGAGATATATAGAAAGAGTAACTTTCTTACCTGAGTATAAGATTTATGTACATAAAACGTACTAAATGCAATCTAATTTTCATTCTTTCGTGTTCTCCAGCGCAGACACGCAACGCGTATTATCAAGAACTCACAACAGAAGCCCTTCCGCAGTGCGAGATGAGCAAGAATGTTTCAACTTACTCGCCCACTATTGCTAAAATTATTTTATTTTATATACATTTTTGCCATTCGTTCACTAAGGAAGTGGGGAAGCATATAAGCTCCGCACAAAACTGTCATACTGTGTTGCCTTAACAAATAATACAAAATAATCTGCTGCTAAAAGTCGTCGCAGCGTACAAAAACAAATTACAACTATAGATGCATGTTTCGCGATAGATGCAATCGATTATTTCTCTAAGTGTGACCGTTTTTCGATAAAAAATGATTCTTTTATCCCATTGAGGTAAATTCCAAAACCCCATGATTATTATAAAATATATTCATTTTAAGCTAATATTGAATTAATAAAAAAAAAATAATAATAATTAACATAAATAAGTCTAAATATATTTAATTTATAAAAAAAAAAACTTTTAAAACGATGTGAATATATTCGATTAATCACTTTATCGAAATCTGAGGGATTCGACGACAACAAACTAACTAAAGTCTATGCGTAGTCTTAATTAATGATAGTGGATAAATTGTATATAATTAGTTTATTTCAAAAATGTCATTCTTGCGAGGTTCGCTGAATTATGTTTGGTGCACAACTAGTGTGCTGGGAAAAGGTGCCACAGGATCTGTGTTCCAGGTAGGAAAAGAAAGTTTTTTGTTTGACAATTGACAAACCTATTTCTCTTTTGCAGGGAGTGAATAAAACAACTGGAGAATCAGTTGCCGTGAAAACTTTCAATCCTTACAGCCATATGCGACCTGCCGATGTGCAGATGCGGGAGTTTGAAGCTTTGAAAAAAGTCAACCACGAGAACATTGTGAAATTGTTAGCCATCGAGGAGGATCAAGAAGGACGCGGTAAAGTCATTGTTATGGAATTATGTACGGGTGGGAGTTTATTTAATATACTCGATGATCCGGAGAACTCATACGGTCTGCCCGAGCAAGAATTCCTCCTGGTATTAGAGCATCTGTGTGCCGGTATGAAACATTTGCGTGACAATAAGCTGGTACATCGTGACCTCAAGCCCGGCAACATTATGAAGTTTATATCCGAAGATGGTCAAACTATATATAAGCTAACTGACTTCGGTGCTGCACGTGAGCTCGAGGATAATCAGCCATTTGCTTCACTCTATGGAACTGAGGAATATCTACATCCCGATTTGTACGAACGAGCTGTTCTCCGAAAGTCTATTCAACGGTCATTTACAGCCAATGTAGATCTATGGTCCATTGGAGTGACGTTGTACCATGTGGCCACAGGCAATTTGCCCTTTAGACCATACGGCGGTCGTAAGAACCGTGAGACCATGCATCAAATAACTACGAAGAAAGCCTCGGGCGTGATATCTGGAACACAGTTAGCCGAAAATGGACCGATTGAGTGGTCCACAACGCTGCCACCACATGCACATTTATCACAAGGATTGAAAACGCTTGTGACTCCACTACTTGCTGGTTTGTTGGAGGAGAATCGAGAGAAAACTTGGTCCTTTGATCGATTCTTTCAAGAAGTGACCTTAATTTTGCGCAAGCGTGTCATCCACGTTTTCTTTACAAATCGCACAACGTCTGTGGAGATATTCCTGGAGCCGAATGAACAGATCGATAACTTTCGAGAGCGTATATTCCTGCAAACCGAGGTGCCGCTCGAAAAGCAAATATTGCTCTTCAATAATGAGCATCTTGAAAAGAAAGTCTCGCCGCGTACTATTGGTAATTTCACTTTGATTCCTTGTTTACAGTTTTTTTAAAATAACGCATAACATCAAAATTGCTTTCCAGCTAAAGCCTTTCCAAAGACATCAACGGAACACCCGATATTCCTCTACAGCAACGATGATAACAATGTTCAATTGCCACAGCAATTAGAATTGCCCAAATTCCCAGTATTTCCACCAAATGTTTCTGTAGAAAACGATGCTAGTCTCGCAAAGGTAGCATCAGCACGTTATTACACAAATTTTGTAGGATAAATAACACTTTCTAATTTCATAGGCTGCTTGTAGTGTGGGCCATGAATGCAAAAGACGTGTGGACATCTTTACCACCATGGATATACTTATCAAGAAGGCCGTTGAGCAATTTATAGAGATGTTAATAACCACCATTACCTTATTGTTGAAGTGAGTTAAGACAAATCATTTTAAGTGCCCTCCTCGGCACTGCCCGACTAGAATATATACATATATATACATCCAATTATTTATATTTGTAGAAAAACAGAAAGTTTTGATAATCTGCTGTCCACCGTTGTTGACTACGCAGATGTGGTGCACGTTATGGCAAGCGTTGTAAGTTGGAGTACAATTATCTAATTTATATCAGTATATGATTTGATTTTACGAAGACAAAAGGCGACCAGGAATTAAAGCCTCTTCTATGTTCCCTGGATGGCGTCAAGAGTGAATTTGATGGTGCGGCCGATGTTATCACCCAGATGCACAAACATTTTGTTACAGATGATGAGCTAAAGTAAGCATTCATTATGGAGCTAATGTCGGCAAAACTCAAAGCAAAACTGCTAACGTTGATCTAATTTACAGTGACCAATGGTCGTCCTTGATGCATGGCAAGAAATGTCCTTGCCGGACAAGAGCTAGTGCACAGGCAAAGTATTTGGTAGAGCGCCTGCGTGACTCTTGGCAACATTTGCTGCGTGACCGCGCGACACGCACTTTAACATATAATGATGAACAGTTCCATGCGTTGGAGAAAATAAAAGTGGATCACAATGGAAAACGTATTAAGCAATTGCTACTGGAAAATGTGAATCCCGCCGTTGCTCAAATGGCGGAATGTCTGGCTGATTGGTATAAACTAGCACAAACTGTGTACCTGAAGACTCAGATATTGGAGAAGGACGTGCGCGACTGCGAGCGTAAATTAAATAGTATTCGTGATGAGCTCTACCACATCAAATGTGAACAGAAGCTGGATGTGGATACCAAAAATATAAATAGCAATAACCAACTGGCCAAAATTGAGGAGCGCAATCGCCTACGAATTATGAAGCAGCAGCAATTAGAAGTGATGGCGGTGATGAAAAGAAATAGCGAGCTTATAGCTTTGATAAATAAAATAGGTATTTCCAATACCAATATAAAGGCTAGCTTGAACTAGGGTATATAATAATATGTAGTGTCTTACAATGGGCAAATGCCCATATTTTATAATTAAAAAAAAAAAAAAGTATAATAAATATCTAATGGTTATAGTAAAATTGTGATATTTTTCTGGATAGGGATCCGTGGGTAAATATATTAAAATGTAAATAAATGTATTTTCTATATGTCGAACATCTATTAAAATCGGTTGAAACTTTTGAACTGTATCGATATTAATTTGAATGCCAAATCGATAGTTCATAGCAAATATGTGTTCCCACGTCACTGTTGTATCGATTAATATTCCCCTCTCTAGGAGTGGCATTGTTATTGTTATCATTTTGTATCTTTCGCGTCCATTTATTTACAATGTGTTTACGGCATACGCTATGTTTTCAATACTAACATCAATTGGAAATGTAATTGATGCTTTGCTACTGCTGCCTATTTCTGCCGTAATTCAGGGCATTGTAAATGTAACATACTATTTTCTCGCTGTCAGCTGGTTCATAGGTTACTGCCTCGTCAAAGCCGGCGGGCACGTCTGGAGCATATTATGTGATTGTTATAAAATAGCTACTGTTATTGCGAGGGAGTGCAACATTTTCTATAGCGAGCTTCGGGACATTGTCGGCAATGTCTGGGACTACATTTACTATGGTACCGGAGACGGACTAAGTCTGGCACGGCATTTGTTCGAGGAATTGGTTCTTTTTCTGGCCAATGTACTTATTGGACTCGGTAATTGCACACTATGGATACTTATGCTACTTCCGCGAGCCATTATAGTTATAGCTGACAATATTATTATGGCGCTTGACCAATTGGCTCGATATATTGTTGTGCGTGGCACGTATTTACTAAACAACCTTTTCCAACTCTCGATTGGCATTGTCCTGCTTCTGGTAATCTACATGTTCCGCAGATATGTCCATCTGCTAGCGCTTTATCTGCTTAAGAGTCTTCTTACTGAGATCTCGACAAAAGTGCGAACAGCTTTGCAGTGGTCAGCGAACTGGACTAATCAACAGCTGTCCTGGGTGTTTCATAAGTTGGAAATTTCAGATGTATCGGCTAATGCTTCGAGTCATCGATCACACTGTGTGGTGTGTCTGGAAAGGAACAAGAACATCGTTATTCTGCCCTGTCGACACCTATGCATGTGCAAGGAGTGCGCCCAGCAGCTACTCCGCTTGGAGAATGGCCACCGTTGTCCTGTTTGCCGGAATGACGTACACACATTGCTGCCCGTTTTTGACTGATATATATATATACATATATATATATATATATACAAGCATATTATTTTTTATTTACTGTATGCAGAATATATGAATATTTTTATATTTTATTTAAGCAGAACTAAGAATTAAATAAACAAATTCTTAAAATTTTATTCGTTGTCTAAGAGTCGCATTTATATCAATGTTGCACGGAGTTTCAAAAATTTATTCAAAATTTATATGTGTTATATATATATTCTTGTACAGTCTTCAGTTGGTAATCAGCTGCTAATAGTTTTATAACCTATTTAGCAATGATTGGCTAGGCTGTGTTAGTAATATATTTCAATTTTCATCATTGAAAATAAAATAAAGCCTGTTAATAATAATTGAATAGCGCCATCTTTTTATCAAATCGAATTCAAAGATAACTATAGAAGATAGCACACAGCATGCCGAGTTTATACATTGAATGAGTTTTCAAACTTAAAGCGCCACCTGTTGATTTATTTTATACATATTTTCTCCTAGATGGGGCTATTGAAATAACGCTTTTCAATTCATGTAGAGGCATTCAGGCGACATAAAATTCGGACGCATCTATTGACTCATTGGCAACAAATCGAAACTGAGACTGTCCTACAACTTTGGTGAGCAACCACACTAAAAATACTAAAGTTCTCTTAGTTCCAAGATTTTGAATAAAAAAAAAAATTATGAACTTTTCTCATCTATATTAAATATAAATAGTGATCGACAAATTAGAGCAAGCAGTTTAAGGCTTTGGTGAGTAAGTAGATCTAGAAAAACTAGATTTGGGATATTGAAAGAGAGCGAAGCGAATTCAGCGAATCGAATAGAGAATAGAACTGTTAAGAAATTAAGGAGTTTCAAATTTAAATTGTATCGTTTGACCGATACTTCAAAGCGTCAACACTTAGAAGATATGTTGAGTGATTTTGGGAATGTAGAATTACTTTGCTGAAAGCTACCCCCAATATACAATATACAAGCTCGATTGATTAACACACAAGAAATAAGTAAACAATTTTATTTGAAATCAGTTACAGTTTGTATTATATGTATATATATAGCATGACATACATATATATCTCAATAACTTTTAAAAAATATGTATAGAAAAGAATAATGGGCTAATGCTTATATCTTTATTTAATCAAAATTACATACTTTGTATTTAGTTCTTCTTCAAAGGTACAAGAAATATTAAACAAAACAATAAATTTCAAAAATATATACATACGTACATATATGTATATATATACAATATATTAGGTGTATTCTTCTATAAGTTGCTGCTGTATGTATGTATGTATGGGTATATGTAAATAAACATATACATAGGTATAAATTCTGTCTTTAGTTATAGCTTTACGGATGGGCCTCAACTTTAAACTTTGTTTGTGCACTTAAGTAGTATATGATGTACATTAAATATACATATTATATTAATATTTGTGGCTAAAATGTATATGTTTGTTGTTGTTTTTGTAATGAGTTATCCATTTTATTCAGTTTATAGCAAAACAAAAGTTAAATTTCTTGTCACTCATAAAGCTTCATGGGCTCTAGCCTATTCTTATCTGATAGGAAAGTGGATAATAAAATATATCTTACTTATCTATGTATAATTTAAAAATATGTCTTCATAGACAAAGTGTGTACACATATGAAAATATTGAAAAACTGTGAAAACTATTTTTCATTTCTCAAAAATATGCATACCCAAAATGTTTATACTTGACATTGCGATTCTCCATATGTATGTACGTACATATAAAACTACAAAAGAGCATCTAACAACAAAATGTCCATTTCATGAAAATTTAGAAGTTCCTTGTAAAGATCTCTATTCAAAATATCGGTATATATATATGTTTATGTACGAGTATTTATGTATGTATGTATATGCATATCAATAATATATATATTATTTCGAAGGTACAAAGTAGGTTTGTATTTATATATTTTTTTTTAACTTTACTAGACTTACACTGAATTTTTTCCATGCCAACGACTAATTCTCTAATTCTAAAAATGTTAAGGTTAAAGAAATTTATTTATTAATAGTTTACTTTACTTCTGTGGTTCTTCATGATATGTAAGGGTCAGACAGACAATGGCAACATTTTTGGATTTCGAATTCTTATTTAAACAAACCGGATACCCAAGTTACAAACCAATCTGATTGTAGTGTTGTCTATACAAGTTTCAAACCAATTTTTTTTAAAAATTGTAATTGTTTTAATTATTTTTTTGTTTTGTAATTTGTTTGTAACCGTTAAGGCTAAGCATCAGATTTAAATAGGTAGGTTTAAGTAACAGCTTTATATATAAATGTACCTATATATTTTGTAGAAAATGGTTGTCTTCTGGACATACATATATTGCATATTATTTTCGGCTCTGAAATATTGCCTTGTGTGTAACATTATGTAGACATATTACATATATTGAATTTATATTTAACACTAAATGAACAACAATGATCGATAAAAATACAATATAGTGTGATGTTCTGTTATTCAGGTATGACCGATATTATGAAAATAAGCTAACATTTTGTATTGTGCCTCCAAAAGCTTGAAGAGATATGTTTTTCATGTTAGACATAAATAATTATTGTACTTAGTCTTTAAATTTGTATGTATGTATACTGTAGAGGAATATATTTGTTAAACATATATTAACATTTCTCTAAAGGCTGCGCATTAATTATTCGCTATCTAATTTTGTATCATTCCGATTTGTTTGTATATGGTTGCCGTTCCAAAAAATGTTATTGGTATGCATATGCATAGGTATATGTATGTGTATATGAATATGTATATTTATATGTATATGCATATGTATATGTATATGGTATAAAATATAAGTTTTAAATAAATCATATACAAGTTGTAAGTATCAAGAGATAGGTATATGTAGATTTTACCGCCAATTTATCACAAAACCACAATTGAAGGCTATTAATAGAAATGAGAAGAAAAACACAATTCTTTGAGAGAACATTGTTATCATCGAATAAGGTTTTCTTTGCTACGAGTTGAACTGTAACTTTAGCTTTAACTGTAGCATAGCTAATAGATAATTAGATAGCTTATATATAGCTTAGACTATGAAATACTTATGCTCCTAACCATTATGTATAGTATCATCTTAGACATTAAATTGTGAGTTTGTGTGCAGCGCTGTATGTGTCAGACACAAATCACATAAAGGTACTTAAACTCTCTCTTTGTGCACCAGGTCGTGCGATAAAAGCTCGAACCAAGACATAATGGATGACAACCAAACTGTATGAACTGGGCCTACATATCTATGTATGATATATGACATATGATACATACATACATACATATATGATGTATGTTTATTTATTGTACCTAGGTTTAGACTTTAAAGAATCCAAAATATTATAGTTGTTTTTTATTATAAATATGCTTATAATCATAACTTAGGCTCTATTTAATGTGCATCTGGATCTTAATACGATTGACTAGAAGTTAGCTAAAGGCGAGAGTGGATACTGCATGAAAAAGCACCGATTTGTACTCGAAGGCAAGCAAAATAGGTTATTCGAATCAGAATCGGAATAATATTCGTAATCGGATAAGGGTGGAAGTAAGGACGATGTAGAGTGTAAGGCGTAAGGGTATACGGATGTATAGGGCAACGTGCGTGTCCCGTGTATTGAATTTGACAGTTTGAAATTAAACAATTTAACAATTAACGTCAACAAGTTGTGAATTCTTTCTTTCTGTGTGGCTGACAAGTCACGAATAGCTTCGACTTGAATCAATGCTTAAATATTCATGAGCATTCCCATTACGCACTGGGCAGTTGCCAACGGTCACTTGTAGTACCTGCGCTAAGCAATGGGGTCCAACAAGTCCAAGCCAACGAATAAAAATAGGGCTTAGGAGCTGGTCGATCATACGTAAGTAATTAGACATGAGCTGAAGCGAATCAAATTGAATATAGTTGCTTGATATCTACATTCCATCTAGAAATCTTTTATTGCAGCCATGCGCATCTCACGTTCATTGAGATCGCATAGATTTATATACACGCTGGATTGTTAAGTATTCAATGCTATATACTATTTACGTTTTCTATCTTGCCTTATTTGAAGCTAAACACAAAGGAAGCAATGTTATGGCGCCTAAAAGGGCAACGTGGTAACGAACATATTCTCAATAAGTGCCGGTGCTGGCACCAAGTCCTCTAATTTTAAATAGAATATACGCTGCAGTCCCTGCACGCTCAAGGAGCGCAACTCGGGCAGTTTGCCCAACAGGCGACTGAAGTAATGCTGTTTCTTTTGAGCCTCCGCATTATAGGTGACGTGATCACGTAGACTGCCGATTATCTTCATTTGTAGTTGCTCCACCTTCTTGGGTTCCCGGAGTCCGTGTCGTTCTATAACAGAAAGTAGAGAGCGTTGTTGAGAGAGAGAGAGAGAGTTGTTGTGTGCGTGTGAGTGGGATGGGGTGGGTAACCACAAACCTGTTATCAAGGTGAGGGCGCAGAGGCAAGCAAAGGCCGAGATGTCAATCTCTAGGTTGTGCAGGCTGCGACTGAACTCCATGATGCCATTTAACCAGTCGCCAAAAGAGCGCTGGCACTGTGTACGATGCAGCACAGTACCGTTGCAGAAGATCATCTTGGTATCGTCGCTGCGGGCCCGATAAGACAGACGTAGCACAAATAGCTCCAGCGAGGCAGATTGGAAGAGGAGCTCTTGGTCCTCGGATGTAAGTTCCAAATAGCCAGGAATCTTTTCTGCGAATTGCCTGATCACATCTACAGAGCTGGTTAGGAGTTGATAGAATTGCTGAACCTTTTCGGCCTCACTCAAGCCCAGTGAATTCGCTACAGTTGGTGGAGTTAACGAATCTAGTGGCTCCTCGTAGTGTGAGTAGTCCAAGCACGAGGGATCTGGTGTTGTGTCCACGTGACTTCGTACCAGAGCAGTTATTAACGATATGGGCGGGGATGGGGGCGATTCCTGTGGTGACTTTGGCTTTGAGGGTAGACGTCCACGGCGGCCCTTCAGTGAGTCCGTGCGCACTACTTCCTTCACCATGCCTACCATCAGACACTTTTGAAAGCGACAAAACTGGCAACGATTCCGTCTTCGCTTGTCGACCGGGCAGCTCTTATCTGCCAGGCATACATACTTGGAGCCCTTCTGCACGGTCCGCTTGAAGAATCCTTTACATCCTTCGCAAGTTCTAACACCGTAATGTTGACAGGCAGCCGTATCTCCGCACACGGCGCACAACTGCGACGAATTGGTCGACTGTAGCAGGCGTCCTGCCTGACTGTGCAGAAATTCAGCGCCCACACCGCTCACAGGTGAGTTTGCAGTGGAGTTGGGTGCCGAGCTTAGTTGTAACGCATTGATGGCAGGAGTGTTTCGAGCACCAACTAGCGCCAACTTGGCCACCTTCGGGCTGTGTGCAGCTGCAGCGGGAGAAACGGAGCGCTGCACGGGCAACGAGGCACGTCGCATGGGAGGAACAACCACAGCAGAGCCTGAGCCTAAGCCTGAACCAGGGGCTGCGGTACTTCCTGCACTAGCCGCCTCTAGCTCGGATATGGTGGGAAATGTGGGTAAAGAATAACGCTCGCCATTGTGCGAGTTGTAATTCTGTGCGAATTCAAAACATAATCGATAAACTAGGTAACGAATAATTATTGAAAGTTCCCACTTACCATGTGCTGATAGGTTTGCTGCTGATGCTGCTGCTGTCCAAAGAAACTGTCGCTGTGGGCCACCCCGCTGTATTCATAGAGTGAGCTGGCTGATGAGCTGGGCGAAGGATTGGAAGTGCCATTGATGGCGTTGAAGTGACTATGGTAATTGTATCCACTGCTATTACTGCTGCTGTTGTTTGTATTGTTGGTGTTGTTGGTGTTGGTGTTGCTGGGTCGAGGCTGAGCTTGCAATTGGTGCAGTGACTGTCCTGAAGCAGGGCCGGTATTTAGGTCAGCCATTACATCCGCAAAGCAATCTTCATCCATTTTTAAAGTTAAGATCTGGTCGGAAGGCGTGGCAGTAGCTGAAGGGGAGGCTTGTTTTGGACTGTTGACGCTGCTGTTGTATTTAAGAGAGTAGGTTTCCTGGAAGCTGGGTAAGCTACTGCCGCATGAGAGTGGTCCCCCAACGGGTGAGATCAGTAGGTCGCTGGTGCCGTGTCGCTGCAGGTATGAGGCCTGAAGCTGCTGTTGTTGCAGCTGCTGATGCTGCTGCTGTTGATGAGCGTGAAGTGCGATGGCCGGATCGCTGCTAGACCGAAGACTGAGTAGGCAAATCGAGTGATGATCCTGTTCGGAGCCAGCACTGCCGTTGCTGTTAGAGGGTGGCTGGTCTTGTGTCGAGGGCAAACGCTTATCGCGCAGACATGTCAGCTTGGTGAGATTCTCAATGGAACTGGTGATATCCTCGCTGCTGCCAATCAGCGTCTCGTTGGACTGGGGTACATCAATCTGCGTGTCTGGATAGCTGGCGACCGATTGTTCAAGAACTGGCGAGAGCAGCGAATTGTTGGAATCCGATGGAAAAAACAAGTCCGAGAACAGTTCGCTATGCGTAACGGCAGCATCGGCAAGATTGTTAATCAACTGATCCTCCTCATGAGACAGCAATGTCCCCTGGCTTGACGTGGACAGTGGCAAGTGCTGATGCTGCGTAAGCAGCTGCTGCTGCTGCTGCTGTAACGTTTGCTGCTGCTGCTGATTGTGATATTGATGGCGGTTGTGATGATGATGTCCGGCACCAGGCGCGACTGCAGCTACTGTCGACGTGCTTGTTGTCGTTGCCACGGCTTGCGTTGAAAAATTGTCGAACGACGAAAGTGAACTAAAGGAGCTCTGCAATTGAAGAAAGTCCGACATAGACTGAGTTAGTGCCTGTTGACTGAGTCGTGGGATAGCTTCTAGTTTTAAAAAAGGGTGGAGTCAGTCGTCTTTTAGACATGCGCGATGTTGCTGTCGACGCTGATTGGTGCACAGATTACAACCCCTATCCACAAGGCAGCCATATAATTGTTCTACTCTGCTCATGAATGTGAAGCGAGACTAGTTGTAGTTGTTTCTCTTTACAATTTCATTGGATTCTTATTCCAATATATTGTTGAAATTCAGTTTTCTATTCACGAATTATTTCTATGGCTTCAATTCTTGTCCTAGCTTCCATAAGTAAGTAGTTTATCCCAATCAGTATGAATATACTTATAATAATAAAACAACAATTCTTAAGAGAGAGTAGCGCACAGTCGGCCTTAATCGTCTACCAATGATCATTGTATTCTAATTGGTTATGCTTAACGCATTAGTTCACTCTCTTTGCCAACAAACAGAAAAAAAGTGAAATTAGACAGCTATTGTGGCAGTTGTTGTCATTGTTTGGATGGTTTGTCTCCTATATCTCTACGAGTTCCTCACAGTTGGTAATCAATGAACCATTGACTAGAGATTTGTCTTGCAATATGGAATTCGTTATTAATGTTGACAGAACTAACAACATCTGCTTTACTAATTACCTATGAATGCATTTTGAATATTTGAGAGTTAGAGAACTTGTCTCAAAAAATTACCATGTGCCTATTTGTATACACATAGGGAAACAAGGGTATGTGGGTTTTGTGAAAGTAAGGAGCAGTTGGAGACACCAACAAAAGCTAAACATAAATATACTCAGGATCAGGGTGACGAGCTGAGTCGATTTAGCTATGTTTGCTTCTTAGTTGTTATATAGGGGGTTCACTTAAAATGGAACTCACATTGGGCTGCAAAAGTAACATGCTTGTGGTCGCTGGGCTATGGAGCCTCGGTTGGCTGCTTTTAGTGGATGCTGCAGATGGTGGCTCTGTTGACGTTGTTGTTATTGTTGCTGTTGCTATTGCTGTTGTTGCCGTTGCCGTTGTCACACCTGTAACTTTAGTATTAGCATCGACCTTTGTCGATCTAACGGGAGATATTCTTTCAGATTTCAAGTTTTTTGGCTTGCTGACTTTTGGGATATGCTTCACACTTCGCTCCGTTGATTTTGAGGGGCGCGTTTCACGTTCTTCAGTTGCTGTTGTTTCTGTTTCTGCACCTGCAAGGATAAGGTCAATAAGGACAGCCGTTAAGAGTTGGCATTTAAAAATTGGAAAATTTGAAAATTTGTAAATGTTAAGCAGTGTCTGGGGCATCATTATCTATTCTAGTATGCCATGCTTGCCATGTCTGCCATATGCTGCCCTGCACTTTATTCACTCTGTCAGTTATACAAATACGTTCATACGGCAAATATTTCGAGATGTGGTTTCCCAATTTTTTGCGTTCCACACGCAAGCAGCCGTATCGAATGTCTTAATTACAAATGCCTATGCAAGTGTCTCCTTGGGTTACCCTCTGCAAGAGGCTTCTGTGCAAGACGACACTGTAGGAGGGTGGTAGGCGGAGGTCGGAGGTCGGAGGCCGGTTGGCGTTTGGTGTTCGCCAACTGGCGGTTGGCGGTTGGCGGTTGCTAAAAGCTAAGCTCACGCTGCCGACTGTGCTACGGCAGAGGATCGCATCTCAATCTCTTGGTAAATGCAGCACATTAAATGAAATAAATTGTGCTGTCCACTGCAGCACCTCGACTCTGCTGTTTACCCTCACCCGACGCCCCTCGGCGGGTGTTCGCTTTTGATTAAAATAAATATTATGGCTTATTCGAATTGCCAAACATCATTTGGACGTTTCATTTTGTTGCTCGTTGTTCGTTGTTCGTTGTTCGTTGTCGTAGTCGCTATCGGTGTCGCAGTTGTGGCCGATTCTCATATTAGTTTCACAAATGCATTTGTCATAATTTATATAATTTTATAAAACTCTTGATTAGCTTACAATTGTTAAGAATTCTTCAGAGATTTAAGTCCTTTAGATTTTAGCCTTGCACGCAACAAACGCTTTTTTTTTTTTTTTTTTTTTTTTTTTGAAACGAACTCGTCTTTTAAAACTATCGAATTCTACTTGAACTATTGTTTTTTACATTTATACATATATGCATATATGTATATCGTGACTGATTAATCAAAGCAGATTCAACTGTTTTCTTTACTGTGTTCTTTAAATTTTAATCATTTATGTTTTATACCGAGACTATAGAAACACGTATACAAATTTAAAGAAAACAAACGCTAACTTCCGAAGTAAAATTATTAAAATCTATTATTTCAGAATATACACTGCTTAAAAATGTGTATTATTTTCTAAATAAATTGATGTATTTAATTGAAGTCAGTTAAGCAAATATGTGGAGGTTTATGCTGAATGAATTTCTCCAATATAATTTTTTATTTCATTATTATTTATTGTATCTGTATGGCTGGCGCAATCTACTTGCAGATCTAACAGAGTGTAAGACAATGGGCGAAGATTTGAAATAAAAATCAAATATCATTGCATATGCTGCCGGCTTAGCCGTGGGTCATTTAGAAAGCAATTGATAGATACCCCTTGAGCCAGTCAATTCAAAACTCAGAAGACCAACTCAGACAACAAACAGCTCGAAAACTACCGTGGGCTACTGTAGAAGAAGCTACCGGGAAGAGCGTGCGATATTCATTGAACATAACAATGTGCCATTGTTTTTATTAGCGAACATGTTTCTCTGGCATCAGCTTTGGCATTGGGTTGGGCCCAGCAGAGATGCAGTTGCATCTTGAAATATTTATTCAGCCTGGACGATGCCAGCCTAGACTAGACTAGATTTGTGTGTATGTGCCTGAGTGTTAAGCAACTTGAACAATTTCTCATCATTGGTCCTGCATTTACTGCTTTTAAGAGCTGGTTAACAAATTTATTATAAAGGCCAGCAGATACTGACTAGGCTCAAGTCGTTTCGTTTTCTCGTGTCTTCTTCGCGTTGCATAACCCAGCTAATTTTTTTTTTTTCTTTTTTTTTTTATATAAGATTGTTAATACATATTATTTTGCAAGCTTTGAGTGTACTTTGAACTGCGAACCCCATTGCACGCTCTGTATGGCTCTGGCTCTGGCTCTGGCTCTGACTCTCGCTCTGTCTGATCAATGGACATGGACATATGCATCTGCCTAGTCTGTCAGACAAAGCCAAAGACAGACTCGAAGACAGGAACGGACGGACAAATTTGCGCAGTGACCCAAAGAAATGGTAATGCGTCGTGGTCGACGTCTTTGGCATGCTGTACGGGTCAGGCGACTTGGTGACTCTCTGGCAGCTTTGGCAGCTCTGGCCAGCTTTGTCCAACACTGGCATTCAGTCATTGAGTCAGTGGGTGCAGAAATCAGACATCTCTGCCGCTTGGGCTATGGGTTTCGTGTGAAGTTTTGTGAGGAGTATACAAATGGATTTCAGGTTTGGGCCAAGGAGTTAGTCACTTTGTCTTCTGCAGTTGTTGCTGTTGCTATTGCTGGTGCTGCTATTGCAGCTACAGGTTTGGCAGAGGCATGGCGGAGGCGTCGATGCTATCGCCTTTGAAATCCACGACAACGGAATCGGTCGGCCCAATAGACTCTAGCACAGACCTGCGCGCAGGCCACTAACTTCCTGCAGTACCTTTGATGATGATGATGATGATGATGATGATGATGATGATGATGATGATGATGATGATGTTGTTGTTCGTCTGCCCCATTGTTGCTCTCTTTCTGTCTCTGTCTCTGTGTCTACCTCTGATTCGGGCTCTCGCTCTGGGCATTGGTACTTTTTTAGACTTTCACTATTAATTGTCGATTTTCATCGATGGCTTTTTTTTTTTTTTTTTTTTTTATTGTTGGCTCTGATGCTGCAGAAAATGCAATACTTAATGGGCAATGGGTAATGGGGTTGGTATTTATAGTTGAGCAAAAAAAAAGCTCATATCGAAACTGTATCTATTACTCAATGCTCTCAAGTAAGAGACAATTTGATTGATTTATGCAATCGCATCTGCCTTCCTATGCTGCATTGTTTTCGACCCAACTCTAATTGCCTAGACTCGTCTTCGAGTCAGTGCTTGGACACACGCTTCTATTGCATTATGCTAAAATTGGGACAGTGAATTGTTTGCCTCTAAGCAGCGATCAAGAAAGACGAAAGACCAAATAAAGCTCACAATTAGCAAGGCAATTCCTTTAATTCCTACTACATATCGATCAAACTCTTCAATTACATTTACGATCAGTTTCATAATAATTGCATTAATATAAATTTGAATATCAAATGTGAAATAATATTTGTTAGCCCTGGAAGCACTAAAGAAAATACCTGACACATATTTAGCAGTACATTAGATTAATCATTCATCATGAACAGACAGATATATTTAAAATATTTCATTACTGAAATTTTAATATTTAAATGAATATTTTAATAAGAATTTCACTTATTTTCATACATAAATATAAAAGGATATAAGATTTTTGTTTTGCGGTTTTGCTTCTCAGGTCCAGCAACCCAATAGTTATATGATTAATAGACAATAGTCGAATTGGGATTGCTCGATTAGAAACTACCCGAAAAGCGAATATTACGCTTCTTTTATAAATACACATCAAACCTCAGATATGCACTATAATACTATGTGAAATAATATTCAAACACATGGGAAGTACATGAAAACTGTGCATTCATTGCAAGAATGACCATAGTAAATTGCATATTTCAATCTGTTATCTTGAAACATTTAAAAATCAAAGACACAAATATATTTGAATGCCTATATTTGATTTTTATTAAGAGTTGTGGAACTGGGATCATTGCGTTCATACCCCGTTCAGAAGTGTATAAAGCTAATAGGGTCTATCTGATGTACAACTCTCATTGGGCTCAAAGAAGTAAGAAGGCTCTAGTCGAGACTGTTCGACTACGAGATACCCTGAACCCTGCAAAAAAAAAATCAAATACTCTTCTTCTTTACGCAGGTAGAAGCGCGCGCTCCGCTAAGCGCGCACTTGCTGCCGTGGCTTGGATGTGGGTTGGGCTATACACCTAGGACGCTGATAACTCCATTTGTAGATGGACGATCTTTATGAACATTTCTAGCACCCAAATGTGCTTATTTGCCAAATTTCAAGCTTTTTGTATTTGAAATGTGTTTTTTTCAAATTTGTGGCGAAGGGGGCGTGGCATCCACAGTTACAGAATCTTTGTATCCATAAAATCTACCTAAATATACAAACGGTGTATAATTTACGATTAAAAACGTAAAACAAATTAAACATGAATTAATTGATAATAAGAAAATGGAACTTAAGTAAAATGCAAATCAAAACAAAATTTGTCGCAACAATTCAAAAAATTCTCTTTGTGCCACATTAAATGCTAAGTAAGCCACAAGACACAGGCTGCATCAACGTCTACTGCGGCACTGGCAGCGATAACGCGAACGGCGTCATCGTTGTTTAATCGCTGCAAAAATGATTGAAGGTCATCTTGGACATTTTAGTCAGAGCCAAAGCCGGAGACGCAGACGGAGATGGTGACGGGGGTGGACTCGAAGATGGAGCCGGAGCCGGCCATTTGTGTGAATCGGTCACTTTATAAGCGCGTGAGCGTGTCTCAACCAGTTGGGCCATTCCTTCCCTCTCCCTCTCTCTCTCTCACTCTCCACTCGAAATATGAGCATATTGGCCAATACATTGGCTCTGCCACCTGCCAGCTCTCAGTGGCTCTGGAAATGAGAGGAGGCTACTGCATTGGTCATTCTCAGCTGAGACGTAAAGCTGCCCAACGTCGCGAATTATGCAAAAACGGTTTCATAAAAATCAACTGCAATCGGTGTGCGGATTACGATTTGTGTCTGTTCCAAAATTTGCATAAAATTCTAATAAAAGATTTACCGTTTAGCTGGCTAGCTGGCTAGCTGGTTAGGTGGTTAGGTGGTGAGCTGGTTAGCTGTTAGGTGTTAGCCAGGCAGATGCAGCATCTAGAAACTGGTTTAATTGAAATTGGAGTGTTATATCATTTGAGAATATGAGATTCAAATGCGTGGCACTTGGATTTACCACTGCTAACCAGTTCTAGGTCCCAAACCAAAAAATATGTACTTGTCAGAGCAATGATAATAAAAAACAAGTAAGAAAGCTCAAGTCGAGACTGCTCGCCTACGAGATCCCCTGAAGCATTCGAAGAACGAATATTATTAAAAGAATTCTTCGCTATCTGTATCCAAAATCTGACAAAATCCGAAATTGTATTAAATTAGTATCTATTTATATGCAGAAGACTTGGATACTCTAGCTTTACAGATGAACGAGATAAAATTGTTTCAGTAATTCTCGATAACTCTGAAACGGAACTAGTTATCGATCTAAAACAAACTCGTGCTGTGCGTGCATTACATGGCCCTAAAACAAAAAGAAAGCTCTTAAAGTTTCTGAGATCGACGAGTTCATACATACGGACGGACAGACGACGCACGACGGACAGACTCAGACTTTATGTGATCTGCCATGCCTCCTTCTGTCTGCTACATACATACTTTTAACAAAACCCTGATTTCCCATTTTCTAACCCATGAACCCCTATAAAAATTAATGAAAATCTCATCATAAATTTGCGTTTAGAATGCACATGTATCATCTCTTGAAGATATTCCATTGGTTATTGTAGGATGAAGTCTAAAGAGTTCATATATGAGCAAAGGACGCAGGCTGGATCTATATACTTTCACCTGAGTTTTCTAGGATGTCTATAAATAATTGTTTATAAACTCATGGAGATGTTACGTTAGAATTGGATAATAAATAAGGATAATGACCTGTGAGCACACAACCTAAACTGAATTCGAAATAATTTGATGAATGAACTTATAAACAATTCATCATAATGAATGTAATTTACATGTAGCTTGTATTGACGCTGAAATGAAAGAGTAAGGCTCTCAGACTAGCTCTCTGGCTGCCTATCTGTCGTCTGTCTGTCTTTCCACTTCTCTGACTGAGACAGGTCAAAGGTGGGCAAGCTGCACTGCATCAACGTCTAGGTGAGTCGCGGTCTGATTGACATGGCTAAGACAAAGATAAAGAGCCGCAAATTTTGGAACGCCGCTTGCATAAGGTTTTGCTTTTGCATTCGTTTGCTGAGCGTCCCAAAATTAAAGCGCATCTCAAAATAAGGTGCAGCCCCAAGGCGGGAGCATTTGGGAATCTGCCCAAATAAATACAAATTTGACACAATTTTTTGTTGCTTGCACATGCTGTTGTTGCCGCATCGTTGTCACAACTGGTTGCAATGTTAATAAAAAACTAACGAAAATCAAGCAAGCCAAAGCTATAAAGATATGCACTTGCATGTGAATACGTTGTGCGAGGGTGGATCGTATCTCTTTAAAGAAAAATATGTTTATATACCATAATTTTTTTTTTTTTTTTTTTTTTTTTTTTTTTTTTTGAATGGATTTAAAAATAGTTTTTAAATTGGCCAAAAATGATATAGTTTTATAATACAGAATTCAAGGAATTGAAAAGAGCTAAAGAAAGACCGACGAATAAAAGGCTTAAATTCTTGATACACTTGATATAACTGCCAATTATAGATTGGAAAATTTATTTTAAAATTAATTCCAATTTTTTTGTATATTATTTTTTGAGTTAATCTATTCAACGAAACTTGAAAGATACATTTAGAGAAAATAGTATGATATTTTGTTTATGATTGTATTATTGTACTATATAAAACAAGTTGCGATAAAAAAATGTAAAAATGTAACAATCAATATTAGTGTGTATATATATAACATTTGTATATTATTAAATTTATTAATGCTTTATAATTTATCAATCGACCCTTATAGATCTTCATATTGTATTAGCGCTAATTTCAGTTTTCGATTTTGGCTTTCGTTCGAAAATCCCGAACGGGAGAAGATCAGGCTCAGAGTTTCGCAGGCCGAGGGGCGAAAACCAAAGCTGCCTCCGCGGACCATCTAATCGATTGCCTGAGCTGAACAAAGCATGAGCACAATTCCCAGCAGGTTGCACCAACCAGTATTAGCAACAGTCACAGCAACAGCAACAGCATCAGCATCAGCAACTGCTACTTCAGCAACACCCAAAGGCAACTAGCTTCTACAATGCCTTTGTATAGGTAACTGTGAGATGTAATGAGACGACTCCACAAAAATTTTAAAAACACTATCAACCACGACTTAAACATTGTCTCTGGCTTTGTGTTTGCCTGCGATATAAGCAGAGCCTAACCCATTTATTTGTCAGTGAATTTGAGGCGTGCTCATGTATATTTGATCCAGTGTGCAGTGCCCCAATGAAATCGTTAGTTTTGCATATCTAAATTTCTGTTTTGTATTTACCGTAGATAACTCATCCATCTTTGGATAATATATTAAAAATAAAATTTTAAACAATTAGGGTATATATGCAAATGTATATAATAATATTTTTTTGTTTCTTTTTTTTTTTAACTTAGATTCGAAACAGTTTGATTTATAACAACACTTTATAAAAAGTTTTGATTATTTGATACTAGAGAAAAAAGAACAAAAATCAATTGCTGAGATTCTAGTGATGAAAAGGGATAACTCATTTTAATTCATAAGTTCAAGAACCAGGGTATTGCTTTTGTTAAAATATATACTCTATAATAGAGAATTTATGATGACATATGATCAAATAGATGGACTATATAATTGATATGTCAACTCTAATGAGCGAATGTAAACCACTTAATACAAATTTATTGCTAAATGGCGCATCACATAAATATTTATGCAAATGTATTGTCTGCCATTGCATATATTCCCCAATTACCCACACATATTTATACTCCTCACATCGCACTGGCATAGTTTAAATTTCATGATTACAACTCTGTTTGCTGTCTACGACGACGACGACGACTTTAATCTGACACGGGCTTTAGTCAACGTGCAGTAAGCACGCTGGTGACTGCAGCTTAAACGTGTCTTCAAGACGGTTATTAAATCAATAATGAAGCACACGAAGCACGCCAGCAGCACCCAAAAGAGCTATGAAATCTTTTGTGGGCTACACCAAAGAAAACCTCATAATGATCATCATCATAACGTAGCTAAAATCTGGCTACATCATTAGCACTCGATGCAGACATTCAATGTTGTTGTTGTTGTTGCTGCTGCTGCTGCTGGTTAGTTGTGGTTATTATTGATATTGTTGCTGTTGTTGTTGGTGTTATAGTCGGTGTCGGAGCCTCTGGTACGCCGGTACGGTGACACACAAACATCGTGGAGTTCACGGAACGCACCCAAAAGCCAAGCTCACAGTTTTATCCATTAGACGAGCTTTGTTTTTGTTTTTCGGCTTTGGGGTTTTTTTTTTCTTTTGCTCATCGTCTAATGCCAGTGTTCAATTTTGGCTTAGTTTGAGATGCTTCTCCTAGTTTTGACTTTGTCTTGCCTGCATCGCCTCTGCCCAGAAATCGAACTATTAACTTATTGCAGTCAGTGTAAGCAAAGTTTGAGGTGGCGCGACGACGTTTGCAATTCTTTGGCCACATTCCAAAACGTAAAAGGCCCGTCGTTTGCTTTTGCGTTTGCGTTTGCACCAAGGTGTCTAGGGTTAACTAAGGTGTGATAAATTTTTGTCATTTACCACAACGTTACTATCGATATTTCAAAGGTCTGAAAAGGTCGCCTTTTGGGTGATCTTAATGCAGAGAGCAAGTTGCTATAATCATTTTATTATCCTAGGGTCCGCTATTTATCAGTGCATACCACTGATGCAGGGCTGCAATATAACTATCAGGTTATCCAGGGCTACACAACATTATGCTCACAGAGTCTGCAGCGATAGTTCTCATGGCAATTACTGTATAATCATTTTCTTTTTTTTATTTCATTTACATTTACTTTCTTGAATGTTTATGCACACATACACATACACACATGCATGCATACATGTATGAATATACATATGTATGTAAAAATTAATAGCGATCTGTGCTGACCGCTGTGAAGTGTTTGAATTTAGTAACTGACAGCATGCACAGTCAAAGAATTGAAGCTGTATTTGTTTTTATTACAGTCAAGTAGCATACATATATGTATGTATGTATGTATATATGTACATATGTACATACATGTATTTGGCTTTGTCACCCACACAATACCGTCGTCAGCCGTGTTGATTTCTGCCGATAATTAATAGGCAAAAGCAATGATGCCGATGCCTTGCCAATGGAGCGCCTAACGTGAAGCTCCTGCATTCAGCCTTATACATATGTATATGTATATGGTATACAAATTTGCCTGCATATATATACATAGGTATATTATACATACATATGTATGTACATATAGTTTTGTTTCTGCGGCAACACGCAAGACCAGCTCTGGCGGCTGATAATGTTTTCAGCTTAAATTTTTGCCTAGTTGTGTCCATTAATTAATTGGCGCCCAGCGGACACTTGCGCTGGGGGAGTGAAGAGACGAGGCTCTTCTATAATAGCAATTAGCGTGGCATTTTAATATGCATTATTGCAGTGAAGAGATTGAGCCGACCGTTTTCACAGCAGCAGAAGATGCTATAGTCACGACTTTAGCCAGGACGATGAGGAAACTGGCACACAGTAACTGTTGATTTTCGGCAAAAAAACAGTTTGTTTAGCCATTTTAATTGCATAATTAATTTATATTTGCCTGTGAATACGTCGATAAACTAAAATGGCAAGACACGTGTATCGTACCAAATATAGGAACATGACCAATTTCAGAAATTTCAAAATACGGTTCATTTCATTTAATTTCTACTTGGTTGTGGTCATATAGGATAATTATTTTAATTTTGAAATCCTTTCAGTATAAATAAATGTGGCTCATCAAAATACATAAAATACCGGATCCAAAAATAAATATTTGAAATAAAGCTGCACATGTATACTCAATACTTATGAAAACCTGTATATGAGCTCTGCATCAGTTTCCCATGACAGAGCTGACATCAAAATTGATGCCGATTTGAATGTGCCGATTTGTGAATCTGTGGCGGACAGCCTGCGCTTAATTTAGTCAAATCAACGCGTTTGTGGATGATTGTGTCTAAACCTTTTATTTGCTGAGCGCATTAGCAGCCTCAGAAACTGGCCAATGAAAGCAAAAGCCGATTCAACCCATATTCAAACAAGTTAGAACATTGCATTCAAGTGAAGCCGACCGTGCCATACTCTGCTCAAGCTAATAGCTTAAAAGGCTCTCGATTACAGTCAAGCAACAAAAATATAACCAGTGTCACCTGTTCATTTTATTTATTTAAAAAAGTGCACTTTTTCAACACTCGCGAAACAGTGACTCACATACTATGATTTTGAGTTGTTAATACTGATGACGATGATAAAAGACATAGAAGTAGAGCAACTGTGTGTTTTATTATTAGAACATCGATCAGCTTTACATTTAAATATTTACGTGTAATTAACTGAATTTGGAAAATGTAGTGAATCGAAATTTAAGTCAGGCAATCTGTAAGTGACTGTTCTATTCTTGGTATATGTATGATAGGAATACATAGAGATGTGAGAATAGTGTGAAATAGGTTTAATATGCTACAACAAATTTGGACCATGAGCAATATTAAAATTTCAAATATATGTATTCCTAGAAGTGAAAGCCACAAATTTCTTAAAACTTATTAATTTTTTTTTTAGTTGTGCTCTTGAATCTAGATATAAAACTAAATATATGTACATACATATATACATATAGAAGTGCTCCACTTGCTTGAAGCGGTATTTAACTACCAATAGTCTTATGATAACTGTTATATCTTGTTCATTTTTTGTTTACTCTCAGTTTGGCTTACATATATTTAAATAGTATATACAGTCGAGTCTCGATAATTCGTAATGGCAAGGGAACAGAATTTTTAACTAATTACAGAGGTTTTCGATTGACTGGGGTTTCCATTTAACGGGGTTTAAAAAATCAAAATACGAATTGAAAGGGTTGTTTATTGTGTTTACCAAGCTTATTAAATTATCAATTGCATTCGGAACCAAAAAAAAAACGGCTATGAGAACATTTCCTTGACAAATTTACAAATCGTCTTCACGCTTAAAAAAAAATGAGCAAACTAATGCAAATCCAATGAAAGAACAACGAAATTTCGCACATGAAGCAACAAAAAGTCGCCATGCATAATAGGCTGCGAGAGCTAACCGTAGCTTAACTTCCAGCAAAATCAAGAATTACGAATTACAAGAGGTTACGAAACGAAATTACGAATTATAAGAGGTTTCGAAACGAATCATAAGAGGCAAGATCATGGCCGAGTGAGTAGGCAGAAAAATAACGAATTAACGAAGGGACCAAAAAGTATGGGATTTTTACGAATAAACGAAGTTTTTCAAGGGACCAGCAGTTTCTTACGAAATATTGAGGTTTTCGATTTAGCGGGGTACGAATTATCGAGACTCGACTGTATTTATATATTAACATATATATATGCATATATGTGAGCTTTATATGGCACGATTCGAACTGCGTTCAGTTCTAAGATGTGCGCGCAGCGGCCATAAATTTAGCAGATAACTATAGAAATAGAATTAAGCGCGTCCGAGTAGAACCGGTATTACCACTTTTACTCTCATCACGGGCATCGCATCATAAGCAGGCGAGCGTCCATATCTGTGCGATAGTCGTTGTGGTCTTTGTATCTGTCTCTCTGTATCTCTGTCTTCCAATCGACTTGCAGTGTGTCATCGTGCAAATGTTGCGCCGTAAACCAATTTTAATTTATGCTAATTGTTCAGCATTGTGGCAATTGGATAACTAAGCGCAAGAAACGAACGTGAGTCTGACATCGAAATCGAAATTGAAATCGAAACCAATTCCGAATACGAATACGATTCTAAAGCTGATTCTGATTTGATTTTCCATTGAAGTATATGAAGTATCTCTGGTGTAACTTAAGTGTTTTCTTGTATGGAAAATGACCAAATCTAATCCTCACCCGATCTAAGTTTAATCTATGATAAGGTATTAGTAACGAAAGCAAGTTCGAAATCGATAACTAACCGGGACAGAACTCCACTCTGAAAACGAAACTAGGTCAGACTCTATTTGTGCAATTGGACATCTGTAGACATGATATATATGTATCTATTTTATTTGGGAAGTGATTTGCAAGGTCTTCCGTTTTATCGACCAACAATTGCCAGATATTGATGTCAATACTGATTGGCAGAAAAAGACAATGAGGGGAAAATTGAGAAATCTGCTACATTATTTATTATTTATTATTTATTATTTATTTCATTGATTTGTCTTGTGGCTCTCGCTGTTGTAGCTATTATCTCTTTATTTATTTATTTTTTTACTTGGGATTTTCAATTTGTGATGCCGATGATGGAGGTGTGTATTTTTTATTCCCTCACCTTTCAAATGGCGTGTTAAATGCACAACAAGGTTCTTGTTTCATCCGTTAGATCCGCAATGCCCGACTGGCTATTGGCAAAGTGTTTTTTATTGTGCCTTTTTACATACGTTTTTCAGCCATAAATCATTCTATGCTGTGGGAATCTATATGTATGTATGTATAGCTGAGCTATCTGTAACTATGTGTCGTTGTCTATCGGCTGCACAAAAAGTTCAATGCTAAACAGCGAGCAGTCAGCGTACAGCACACAAAAGAATTTGCCACAGTTCAAAGCATCGTTCATTAGACAACTCGAATTGCAGCTCTGATTCCACATCCAATTGTCATGCTCAAGCAACTCGGTTAACTAGGCGAGTCTGGCAGCTAAAAGGTCGTACAAATTGAATACAGTAACTGGAGGAATCGCTTGATAGCTCTATAGCATTGCCAACACAGGACCACAAGTCGTCGATTATCTCGAAATAAAAATAATAGGACATACGTATGTATGCATGTATGTATCGAACTATTTCCTGACTAATTATTTGCTTACATTTCAGAAAAAGGAAATAGAAGAAAATACCTTTTGTTTTATTTTACTCGGTCCTTACCATTTTATTTTTGCGAACACATTTTAATTAATCAATATAAAGACAAGAATTCTGTGCAAATACTGAAGGCTAAACGTCACTTTGGGGAATATAGTCTCTCCCAACGGCTCGAATTGCATTCTCAAAAGTGAAGGCCTCGTTAAAGATAAAGTGCAGCTGAGGCAATAGATTGGAACGTCTGCTCGTTGTTTCTTTTTTCTTTCAGTCCAATCAGACATAGATCAACGAGTGCATGCTGCCATTTGGTCAGTCTGAGGACTCTACTTATTAATAATAAATGTGTTTTTTCTAAGTATATCTCAGACTAAAAGTTCAATTTGCAAAGTGAATTTAAATGAATTTATTTCATCTTACAAGATTTCTTAAGTAGTCGACTTATCAGAAACTTTATCGGTCTTGGCAAAAAGAAGTTATACTGCATATGAATATCAACAGCTGTTTTGCGAAGAAATTGATTACTAAAAACTCGAAAAAGTATTATTAGACTTGCTTAAACTACTTTATTTATAACAAAGGAGATGCTAATGATCTGATAGACAGACAAGCTGCCCGAACAGGCAGACTTATTGATTGGCTATTGATATTTCTATAATATAGGATATCTGCACAACATCTCGCTCTCCCTCACTCTCACTTTCCCTCACTCCCCCTCTCTCTCTCTCTCTCTCTCTCTCTCTCTCTCTCCCCCCCCCCCCCCTCCTCCTCCTCCTCCTCATCTTCTTCCTGTATATCTTACACTCAATTCCTTTTGTCGACCTTGCTTAAATTTGTAGCTTCGACAAAAATCTATAGTGAAATGTATGATATTAAACAAATGCAAATTAGTATAAATATTTAGTCAGCAAGCAGAGCAGGTATATGTCATGTTATAGCCAAAAGATTGTGTTGCATATAATCAATACATGAGAATGCGTTTAAAAGCGTGTCTTTTGGAAACGCTATGTTTGCTGTTGCCATGTATTATTGGTTTCAATATGAACCGGTTGGAGGAGCTTGATCTAACTTTATTCCAAATATAACAAGATTCTAATGCAATGGTATTCTCTGGTTACTGCCCCAACATGCACGACCTATGTTAGCCCTCAGTATGTTATGAGTAACCCTCGTAAAAAGTTTCTACTTATACAGATGTTTCTTGTTTTTGTTTTGAAATCAAACACGTGGTATGCGCCGTACTACGCATACGCAGTGCCTACAGGATAGCAGTGAAAGCGCAAGCGAGTACGCAGTTACCAAATCCTATACATAATGCCGTCTCGCTTTCTCGTTGACGTCATCAGTTTTATTTTGGACGTGGCAACAAGCAGAAAAAGTGTAAGTATAATAAGCAACGGCTGAGGCTTAATCGATCCACGGGATTGCGAGAGTGTGTGTGAGTATGCGCGCGTAGTCGGTTGAAGGATACTGGCCACAGCTGTTAATTTATATGTGTGCAGTCAGAGCCAAGGACGTCACGATTTTCAAGTGCGAGTGGCATGCGAAGGAATACATGCATTATGTATGTACATATGTAAGCGGCAAAATCCTACATATTCTAAATCAATTGCTGCCGTAGATGAGGGCTCGCCATGAATTATACGAGAATAAGTTCATACATATATATTATATATACTATATATGTGCATATATCTGAACACTCAATAAATGAAAATTTAAATTTGATTGATTGACTATTCGATTACGAATGCTCTATCTCTTGGTTATGCTAAGAAAGTTTGTTTTTTCACTCGTTTTCTTTTATTATTCCGATTCACAGTTTGCAAATAAGGACTCTGGCATAACTATATTTGAGTGGGTTGATCTCTGGTGGTGATTTATTCAACTGCGATAAGGTGGTTTAACTGAGCAAACATAATAATTGAAGAGTTCTTCATAATACAGACTATATCATCGTAATACTCAAGAGCAGTCTGTAAAATAAAAGAACCGAAATATCAGCATTTGACCCTAGAGGTGTATTAATATCGAAGCTATTTTTCAAGGCTGCATTGAACCATACAACTTGTGTTGGAGCTCAAATAAGAATTGAATAAAATAGTCTGTGGTAAAATGGAGGCGTGTATGTCGAGCTTCGAGCTGCATTGGATCTTGGGGTTTGAGTTGCGGTAGGTTGGTAAGTATGAAATCATCATGGGGTTGTTAATGGTAGTGGCAGACAGAAACAAAGAGAGGGAGAGTGGATGCGAAACGACCTTGAAGGCAACCGTGTAGATAAATCGAACATGTACATACATATGTATGTGAGAGCCACGAAGTTGCTTCGCGGTTCGTGGTTCGTTGTTCGTTGTTCGTTGGTTTTTGTTTTCCTTCTTTTGCTTTCATTTGGCTTTGCAACTCGTCTCTAACACACAGCTGGTCGTAAAGGTAATGACGTCACAATGCGTCTGCGAACTATTTTTGGTGTAGGGCAAATACAGTTTTCACTTCGATTGCGTCATCAAATACGAACCTACCCTCCTTAATATACGATATGCGCTCAGCTCTTGTTTGGCTCTATAATTTCCTACGCTTTATTTTTGCACGTGTTGTTCGCTCTGCGGCGTTTTCATTGTTGCGTACTTCAGCCGCATATAAATAGTAGCCATAGCCTCTTGGAAAGGTCATTGTTTTTATCTAAAAGTAGTACCCAGCATCGATTTTAATATGCTACACTTAGCCCAGTGCGAGATGGCGAATAGACCCAATCCTTGTTTTCGCCAATTCACTATACACTAGATCATGACATAAAATCTAAAAGAGCGTATCATTAGAGCTATTGATTAGAATTAATTAGCTGTGACAGAGCACAGAGCAACGTTCATAGCCATTTGACCGCTGAATAACTTCAGTAGTTCCTAATTTATAAGCCATTCAATTTAACCTGTTCTAAGCGATGCACCTTCGATGTGCAACCTTATTGCGATGAGACTTTGTAGAAGCATTTCTGTTGTTACAATGTCCGAACCAAGTGTCAATCAAGTAAGCGCTGTTAAATCTTCTTCCATCATTAAAAAACAAGTTGGTGCCAAAAAACGTCAACTGAACAAGCCAATTGGAAATAAACAAGCATGCAAACACACACATACAAGTGTAAATAATGAAGAAAAAGAGAAACAAAACAAAAACATCGTAACAAAAAAAAAAAAAGTTTAGATTTGAGGTTTTGCAACGGGTACAACAACAATTTGTGATCTTGGCAAATTTTCCTTCAGACAAGAATTGCAGACGCAACGAACAACAATCTTCAGCAACAAACAGCAAGCAGCTATTAGCAAACATCTTTTAGTTTTTATACCCTGAACCCATTGAAAATGGGAATTCAGGGTATAATGGTTTTGTGAAATGTATGTAACAGGCAGAAGGAGACGTCGCAGACCCTATAAAGTATATATATTCTTGATCAGCATAAAAAAATAAGTTGATTGAGCCCTGTCCGTCTGTCCGTCCGTCCGTCCGTCCGTCCGTCCGTCCGTCCGTCCGTCCGTCCGTCCGTCCGTCCGTATGAACGTCGAGATTTCGGAAACTACAAAAGCTAGAGAGCTGAAATTTCACATGAACACTCGTATGTTACCTACGCAATACGAGTTTATTTTGTTTTTTCGATAACTCGTTTCATTTCCAAATTATCGATAAAAAATCGAAAATTCATTTCAATTTTTTAGGTTTTTTGGGTATAACTACTACACCGTTTTGGCTAGAGACTTCGACCTTATATATTTAGTTAGATATTATGGATGCGCAGATTTTGTAGTTTTCAGATTTTGGATGCCACGCCCCCTTCGCCCACAATTTGTAAAAAACGCATTTCAAATACTAGAGACTTACAATTTGGCACATAAATAAATATATATACCCTTAATCTACCCTGAAAATTTCATGAAGATCGTGCATCTAGAAATGGAGTTATCAGCGTCCAAAGTTCAGTCCAACCCACCCCCAAGCCACGGCAGCAACTGCGCAGTTAGCAGAGCGCGCGCTTACAAATGCGTAAAGAAGAAGAGTATCACTTATTTTGCAGGGTTCAGGGTATCTCGTAGTCGAGCCGTCTCGACTAGAGCCTTCTTACTTGTTTTTTTATTATTACTCTTCGGTTTTGGGCCCCACATTACAACACCACATGTTATATGTTATATGTTATATGTGATTGGAGCGTGCTGAAAGAGGCAAACTAGTTATTCTTAGTTGATTCCTCCTCACCTACTCGAAATCGTTCTCTTCGCAACTGCACTCGTCTTGGTGAATTAAAAAATAGCAAAAGAAACAACAAAAAACGTTTAAAATAAAAAATTGAATAAGCGAAAAATGTGGACAACAGCTTCTTTTTGTTCTTGTGGCCACGCATCGTTTTTGTTAATACTTTTTTTAATCAATTTTTTCTTTTAGTTTTAATTTTAACTTGTTTCTATTTATGTTGATTGGAACTCTTGAGAAACATCTCAGATGTCGTCGAATCGAAATTATTGGGTTTTATATACTAGATATTCTCGCAATATAGTAAAATAATTAATAGCCTTCGAAGAATTGAGTGCATTTTAAGATGTTATTTTAATTTCCTCCCGACAAAAAGTATGTACTAACGGGTAGCCTGACTCCTTTATTTGTTTTATTCAGCTTTAATTATATGGAAAATACGAACATTTTGTGTGACTTAATGTTGTTCCTATTTACAGAACAAATTTTGAACAGTTTGTCTACAGCTTGGGCTTGACCGCCATTTCGAGCACAATCGCGGTCATTCGCTCACCAAGTGCTGTGGGCTGTACTTGACTGCTCCATACTCTGTTTGTGAGTAGCTGAAGAAGTATAATCCAACCTTTTGTGGTATATTTCTGATCCAATGTTTTAGACTCGAAACTTACTTTTTATGATTTTGTTGATAATTTTAATGCATTAAACTTTTCTATAGACAGCCAATATACTCTTTTCACCCACTTTTATGAACACTGTTTATGAAGAAATAAGCAAAATTATAGACGAAACAAGGTAAAAGCACAACAGGCCAACAGCTAAGCAATCCAATCAGTTTCAAATTAAGGTTTACACATGCGCCGGCAGCAACCGGCAGCCAAATTGACCAACGGCCAATAAAGTAACCAAAATCATCAGATTGTAAAAAATTAAAAAAAAAAAAAATAAATAAAATAACAGCACACCATATAGTAATATCGTGAGGAAAACCTGCTCTTCTGAGCCCAGGCGAGACGACGCCTTAAAATGCATTCCCATGATGCTATTCGGCCTCGACTGGTTCTGAGCACCAGCTCACAGTCGGATTACCCGACCATCCAATCATCCATCTATCCATCTATCTGACAGCAAGTTCTTGGCGTGCCAAAGTGTGACATCGCCGCGTGATGCGAGGACATTGCACTCGCCGCATTATTGGCAAATTACAAATAAACTGCAATTAAATAGAAAACGAAATCAAACTACAAACTATGCGGAATCGAGTACGTCCAATCTATTTTGGGGTCTGAAAAATCTATAGGAGCTGGGGTAATTATATAGATAGCCATAGAATCAGGCACTTAGTAGACAGACAGATAGACAGACTTACATTGGCTAATTATGCTGCAATACTTTAGCTTTCAACTAAGGAATTCAGTATGTACCCGAAGCAAGCACAGAAGAGTTTTGTATCGCAAAAGCGTGTGAACCATTTACATTGAATTATGAACTAAAAAGCATAAATAATTATAAATTGGTACACATAACTCTTGCGTCATTTGGGCTGATCCCCCATTTTTTGCGGAGCCCTCAAAAACCTTGCCTGGTCGACCCAATAGATAAAGCATCCATGCGATCAATCCGAATGGTAGTGTCTCTGCTTATAAAATTCGCATAAATCAACGCAGATAATTAGGCAGACGCCAGAGTCAATAATAATCATTAGCAAAGCCGCAATATGAATTTTTCTCTCTCTATCTTTTTCATTTTTATTTTTTGTTTTTTTTTTCGTTTTTGTTGTATTTTTAATATATTACTTTCCGAAATTTGTCTTTAGATTTGTGGTTTCACACGAGGTGTGAAAATAATGACCAAAACTTGATCACTTCCAAAGACAAAAGCAATAAATCGATCGAAAAACCCTAAGTATTAACGAATAACAATAATGTTGATTAGGGAGGAAATCTAGGAAAATTCTTCTTTTTCAGGAGAGTGCCCTAAGACTCCGTAGCATTTTCTATATGTATCTCAATTTATGGCTCTTTCTCCAATTTCCTCTATTTTTCAGGGGGTCATATCTACCATAACCCGATCGAATAACTACAACCATATTATATGCTTATGTTTCTATGTAACGATCGGAAGAAACAGGATGAATATTCAGTTTGAACAGTTTCTAAAGAACAACATATCTGGCAACATTATCTATATTCAGAAATCGATGACAAATATATACTTAGCTCTTATGATAAATAAATTGCTTGTTAGTCCCTTTATATTACAAAAAGAGTATTCACTATTCGTTAACTGAATATCAAGCAATGCTTTGACTTGAAGTAGACGATAAGAAATGTAGCTAACAAATAGATTCATCATTTATTTGCAATAGAAATGCAATTGACCGTTGATGATGCTATACACTAAAAGGGGCGTTCGGGCAATGCGCAGCAGCTAACGAAAGCTGGCAGCCAGAGAAATTAAAATTGTTGGTGTTTGAAAACGACACAACAAATTTCACACGCCAAAAAGAAAACAAAAACAGAAGGAAAACAAAACAAAATAAAACCGAATCGAAATTGTCTGACATAATAAAAAGATTCAAAAGCTGTGGGCCAAAAGTGACTCGTGATTATTTTGCATGCAAAATGTAGACTCATAAGCAATACTGGCGACGTCATCAGTACGTGTTCTTCAGATAAATTATATCTATCTATATACCTAGTCACAGCCATATAATATCTATGCAGAGCTCTGACGCAGCGGACTACTTTCTCACACCGATTTGATGGGTCAAGTTCAACAGCTTTGCTCTACGGTCCTCAGTTGGTTGGCACAGTGGTGATTTTACTTATTTTTCAATGCAAAAATTACAACATATAAGTGTAAAATGTTTGGCTTTTGAAGCCTTAGAGTACTACTTTTGACACACATTGGCTCTCTATGCAGAGCAGATGCTTTTTAAGATTTTTTGTTGACAACTATTGTTAAATATACAATTACGCTATTTTGTTCTAAACTATAAACTTGAATAAATTGGGCCAATTGATATCATCAATGCTTATCGCCCTACTGTGCGATGCTGCCACTCCTACTCAGCCCATCTACCCCGTGTCATCCGTGAAAACAGCTGTAAAATTTGCCATTTGCTCTGGCGTAGCTGGCGTCATGGTTTGTCATTAGCTGCCGTCCACTTTTCCCTAGAGAATCCAAATATAACATCAAATAATACGTAAGACGCAGCAAAAAGTGAAAAACCTCTAATCGTGCAATTGACATTATCTGTTCTTTTGCATTAAAGATATAAACAGTTCATACCGAAAAAATTATGAACTCGAGAATGATCTGTTGCACCCTTTACGGTCCAATGTAAAGGGTTCCACCCTCTCTGTAGAACTTTTGAAAAATAGTTTAAAACTATTTCAATGAAAATCGAATATATAAGCCATAATCAGATTTTTTAAATATTTCTTATATAAACATGTTTGCGATACACATAGGCATGTCTTCATTGTAAGCTATCGTTGCTCGGCAGCATTCGAATTGCAAGAACGGACTTTAATCAATAATACTATTTGATAATAAGAACACATAATATATTTCGGTCAATATTTATTTTGAGCATTGGCCAAAAAATCAATAGCAATAACTTGACAGCTCCTACGACTATTAAAAACTGATATAGTAAAAATCATATAGTATATAATAGTTAGTAATATAATGAAATCGTACACATAATGGTTATACAGAATACATACTCATAGACGGCATTAGAGTATGTCTGAATCTTTCTCTCAAATAAAGGCGTCAATAAAAGCACACAGGTGTGCATGTGTGCGCGTGTCATGCATATTGTAAATCATTTTGCGTCAGACTTTGTGTCGCTCTGCCTCTATTTGTAGCCGTCTGCCACAGTGGCTGCTCCTCTTCGCTGTCTGCTGCCTCTGCGATGCTCTGCTGACGCTGGTAAACATGTGTTTGGATGGGCAAAGCTCATCTTTCTACATATCTATTATATACATAAATTTATATTCTACTACTTTACTATTAAAATCCCCCTCTCCCTTTAACGGGGAAACGCAAAAATTGATGTCGTCATTCTGCCCGAGGCGTGTTTATAATTTCAGTTAATGCAGCAGCTGCATTCAACAAATCTTTTTTCTTCGTCATTACGCAGCACATTTGAAAATATGCGTAATGTTGCTCATACGCAACGTGCACCTAGTAATTAGAAGCCACGAGCACCACCTCCAATACTTCTACCACCGCAACCACCACCATCACCATTATCGAAGCGAGTCACTCATACATACACGTCTGTGTTCCGTTACTGTGCCAACAACTACTGTTATTCGAGTAGAACCCAGTAGAGCCCGGCAAGTGTTGCGTGCAAAGTAAGCCGGAAGATCCGGCGGAGCAGCCCAAGTGTCCAATATCGCAGCCGTCGGGAAAAAGGTTGCGACAGGGATAGATCGCTGCCGGAAAAGTTACGGACTTCAAATCACTGTTCAGATTCTGCCTATAGTAGGAATTGTTATTGATCTCATAGTAGATGTTGCTGTCGTAGGGCAGCGTATACAAGGACTCCTGACACTTGATGGCCGGCGACGGCAACAAAAGTTTCACTGTTTGATTTGGCTGCTGTGGCAGCATTTGTTCATTTTCAATGAGTCTACTATTGTTGTTATTATTGTTGTTGTTGTTGTTGTTATTATTATTATTATTATTATTATTATTATTATTATTATTATTGTTGTTGTTGCAACTGTGGCTTAGCGACGCCGTCACCTCATGCTTCACCACAATCAAAGAGGCAAGACGATCGCGCATTATATGTATTGGCTAGAGTGTGTATTAGCAATGTAAGTGATGGCGATTCATGAGCAAGCAACAACACAAGACACAGGAAACAAACATAAAAGAAACAACATCAAGAGTTAAAGGACACATGAAAGTTATTAAACACCTGTATGGCGCACTGCAACACGATAGAGATCCAGCCCGACGTCCAAGCTAAAAGCCAATTTCGTGTCTAGCACAAAAACTTGGCAAATCGCCCGCTGTAGACACTTTGATTATACATAGCTGAAGGCGAGCATGGCTGCTGTTGTCCTGCTCGACATTATTTAATGCACTTTTGTCCTCACTTATTTCTTGTTAGGTATGTCCTTAAACTTGAACTTGCGAATTCCGCGATTTCTCCGGCCACTTCTCCCGACGACCCCGATTTCCTTATTCTCTTCACAGGCGTTTGCGCAGTACCCGCTGACGTCGCGACATAACCAACTGGCGACGCAATGGCTTACTCACGTTTATATGTCAATACATATATGAAGGTGTGTGTGTGTAGGCGGCGTTATATATACCCGTAGTACAAGGACTTTACTCAATGTTAAATGTGCAAAGATATAAACAATTTTTGTATTTGGTTGAGATATTGTTATATTGTTGTATTTACTGAATGTTTGCACTTCCACTGAAGGTATATATTAATATATATATGTATATATATATATATATAAATAAATAAATATGTGGGTATATTAATTGATTCTACTCATACAAGATGTTCGAAATTGTAAATAGTTCACGTTACACATACGCAGCGTAACATAGACGCGCGCTACGATTGCAACGGTGAGTTGCACGATATTACGCATACGCTGTGTTCTCAATCGGCTTCCGTTTCCGTATTGGACTAGATGACAACTTGTTGCAATAGAACTGAACTATTCGTTAAGCACCAATTAGATTATTCTATATTTTAAATATTGTTTATTCTATTTTATTAGACATTTGCACGTTCGATTACAAACGAGAGCCACAATATTATTTTGTTTGATTTGATTATTCATTAAGTGATTTGGGCTGGTTGTGTTTGGCTTGTTGTTTAATGTTTGCGAAAAGTTGTTAACAATGCGGCGTCTGTGACGCGACTGAACTTATCTTTACAGTTATACGCGACTATATCCAAACGGAGGAGCAGCGCACCAAGCGAACAATCTGCTTCAGTCGGCGTCACAGTCGTTTTCGATGTCTGCCCGTTGCCAGCTGCTTCTCTATGAATGTGTGTGAGAGAGAGCGAAATAGAGAGAGAGAGAGAGACTCTGAGGCACAGAGAGAGAGAGAGAGAGAGAGAGAAAGATTGAGAAAACTGTGCTCGGCTGCAACACACGACCTACCTTGCGTACTCGGCTTTTCGGTAAGACAAATCGTAAGCGCTATTACGTCATTTGGCGAGCCATCATCATCAGCAAGAGCAAGGCAGGGGAAGCGTCGCAGCAGCGATGCCAGCTGCGGCAACAACACCAATATACAGCTCATGCGAGCAAAAATCGATGACGTCGTTGTTAATGCGCTTGCGCTGCAGCCGAAATAGCAGTGGGCAAATGCTACATATACATATACGCATACATATACATACACATATACATACACATATACATATACATACACATATATGTACATATACATACACATATACATATACATATACCTATATGTACATATACATATACACATACAAGTTCGCAATAATGTAGGTGCACATCTCTGTCGACGTCGCATAAAAGCAAAGACGGAACTAATTTGCGTCATAAAAAAGCTCTGCACTGCTCTGTTCTTTAAACATCAGTGGGAAATTGATTTTCAGTTGCCTTTTCACCTGCTCTACTCTCCCTCTCGCTCTCACTCCTTTCTTTTTTACCTATTTCTTGACAATGTTTCACACACGCCCACATCTAAATCATCCTTAGAAAACAGAAGCAGAACCGGCATGCGGTTTAGTATACCGGTAAAGCCCTTGAGCTTACTCGTACGCTTATTTGTCTGTGTGTGTATGTATGTATTGTATGTGTGTTCCACATGTGCATAAGTACGCTATCTAATTTTACCTGCCACCAGCGCGATATATGTATGTACATGTGTATATATGTACGTATATTTCCAATTAAAATTGATCCGTAGATTAAATGTATATAATTATTTTACTAAATGCATTTACATATGTAATATCATAGTTCAAGAAAGCGATAGTTCTTCAAATACTTTATAATACATAATGCTTATACTTATTCCTTAAATCTTATCTTAAATCGCACTATTTTCAGTGTCACATTATGCCTGTTGCACGTAGATTATTTAAAATCTGAACGCACTTTAGCATTGACACCCGCTAGTGCAGATTAAAAACCTGAACGGCAAACAACCGTTAGTAATATATGTACATTAAATTGGCTCCTCCGCAGCAAACAACGAAACTGAAAGCAACAAGTGACACCTATACATATACACGCACACACACATATGAAAACATGAAGCCGAAGCTCGGATCACTATCCTCTTAAGCTAGAGCAACAAAAAATTGAACGCAGATTGAGAGAGAGAGAGAGAAAGAGAGAGAGCGAGACTTGGTGGGGGAGAGTAAGAGTGAGAGTCAGTCTGGCAGCGCTTGGTTTCCAGTTTGAGGCGGAGTAGAAGTATATGTAGGTGAGGCCGGTAACGTTTCGTTTTCGTTCGTTTTGCGAGTTCGTGCTGTGTAATGCATTCGTTGTGGCTATTTTTAGACAGATTCGAAGCCACGTTTTCTAACTGTTTTTAGCGTATGCCTGAGCCTGAATCACAACAGCAGAGCTTGAGACAAACGTGAGATCGTCGGTCAGCAGACTTGGGCGCAGTGGGCTCTTCCTTTCGATTTCGCTAGATTTTTTCCCATAATGCTTTTGCTGCGCTTTGGCACAGGCATTGCCTTTAGCTCAACACCAAGACACTCCACACCCTACACCCCACTCCCCACACCCCACACCCCACACGCTACACGCTACATGCCACACAACACACAGTACACAGCCAACCCAGGCAGCAGCTGTATTAGTCTTGCAGTTGAGTTCACCTTAGCATGGTGAGCCATACATACATATGTATGTACATAAAACTACGTACATATATATGGAGATACGTACAAGTTGAATTTTTGGGAGCGACGCAAGTGGAACTGGTCTGGTCTGGTGATGTTTGTGTTGTTATTGTTGTTGTTGTTTTTGTTTTTGTTTTGTTCATTTATTCATGGCTGCTTCTGACTTGTTGGCGCTGCTGCTGACCCGCTCGTGGCCCCAAAAAGTGCATGCATATACCGCCGGCCTAGCGTCGGACAAGCGTTGTAGTCGCTTCCAAGATGTTATATTGTTGTTGGTTTTATTGGCTGTATTAAGCATTGCTTGCCAAGCCAACAACGTGAGGCAACGTGAGGCTAGGCAACACGAGGCGACGCGCCGCGCCGCAACGTCGAAGACAAGCCAATAGTGGGCACTCCTTGCTTTTGCTGCTGCCTGAAAGTCTCTTAGCTTTTGTCTTTTCTGCGATGATATTCTAAATGTGCTGCGCCAAATTTACTTCGTCTGTTGAATTTGTTGCTGTTGCTGGCCTAATCCATGCATCGTTTTCGCATCGTTGCGCGCAGTTCGTGAGTTTAATTTAAGGAATTTTAGCTCTTTTTGATTGCTGTTTAGTCTTTGATTTTTGTATGTCTTTACCAAATTTCAATTAGCAAGCGGCACTTTGCGTTTGCTATTTCAATTTTTTTTTTCTTTGCTGTTGTTGTTGTGAGGCTGCACATTTGTGACGGCGCCTTTTGAATCATTTGCATAAATTGCTTTGGGTTGCTTTTTGGCCAACTCTTCACCTCTCCTTAACTTCGTTGTGCCTTGGTTTAGTTTGCCTGGTTTCAAGCCGTTCCGGACCTGCAGACATGCCCATTTTATCGATGACCCACCTATCTATTACTGAGCATAGCTATACCCATAACATCCCATGGAAAATTTCTGAGTTGTCTCCGCTGCCTGCAGGTGCTTTTCGTGGCGAATTATTGTCATTATATTTATTCATAGTATTTCTATATATAATTGTACATGACCTGATCAAATATATATACATACATATACAAATATATATAGTTTATGCAATTTTGTGAATATTTAAATTTGCTTTTGGCCGAATTACATTTTGTCGCCGGCCATGTCAGTATAATAACATCCAGTGCATACAGGTCAGATGCGTAAGAAATCAATGAAGAGTCGAAAAGTAGCATAAAATTTCAAGTGGCTATTCCACATTAAAATATATATAACTTCTATTGCACTCTAATTTACTTACATTTAACATCAATAGATCTCATTAGTAACTCAACTATATAATTTGTTAGGACATTACTAGTGAGCACATGATGAAAAGGTGAACCCTCACGATTCAATAGGGTATATTTCATTCCAAGCTCGATTGTAAAAAGCACAAAATAAATTTAACATACTTCATGAAGTACAAATAAATAATCGGAACTAATAGAATTAATCGTATTAGCTTCACATATTTATAACGATATTATATATTTATAATAGTCGACACTTTTCGACTGACCAAGCAATTATTGAAAATAATCTGAAACGTTAAATGATGGATGGATCATCCTTAGAATTTCTTATTGGGTAAATTAATATCAATCATCAGTCACAGGCAAGCATATGGCTGGAAGTATCCAACTAGCAACTACCGCCTTACGGCGCCTATCCAGTTCCTGTGATAATTAGCGTCCCATTATTTATAGCGCAATGCTTTGCGGCTGGTTGGTCGCACGCGCAGTGACGTCATAACACAGTGTACGAGCGATCAATAAACAAAGACGTCATCAATTTGGGAGGCGACGCGTGTCCGTGACGGACTACATGGACATGCGCTGTTAATTGCGCTCGCGCCATGAATGAAAGCTTTAGCGCATGTACTGAGTCCACTGGCAGAGGCAGAAGCAGCGGCAGAGGCAGCAGATGTGGCAGTGGCAGAGGTAAAGGCAGAGGCAAAGCGAAATGCGGAGGTAGAAACAAAAAGCCGGCCGGCAACGGAGCCGATGTTGTGCTCTCGCTCTGACCAGCATTAAGCACGTGCGTCAGTGACGTCACAACGCCTTTACTCTACTTTCTGTATGTCTATCTCGCTTTTTGTGACGTCAGAGTTAAACGCTTCTTGCTACATTGCTCCAATGGCCAGCATATGTGTTGCTGTCTCGCTCGCTGTGACGTCAGTGAACCAAGCTGATGCGCTTCAGTATTTTTGTACACTTGTTAGGGTTATTATTATATTATTATTTCATTAGAACAGGTGCAACGAAAAGAGTTCAATATCTGCGACTTTAGTATTTTTATGGACTCACTGTATCTGGATAATGACTACGTATACATATATATAGGAAAGTCTCTTACCATTTTTGTAAAATGTGCTAAAAACAACAGGGGGTTTCAAATCAACGCACAGGTTACTCTATCCAAGTCATCGGTGATGTAACAGCCCCCTTGAACTTGACTGCTGAGTAAATGTATATGTATAAATAGCCAGGGGTTAAACACACGTGCTGCACTCCGTGGCAGGCTGTTTTTGTGCCGCCAAAAATAGTGTCTAACTTGCATATCTAAAAGTGGCCTTCCGATAAATACCTATGTAGAAGACATGAATAGGGGTGAGTGTGAAATGTTTTAAGGAAGGATTTCGGCGTGAATACCTATGTACATCGATTCAAACCACGGATATTATAAAATAGAATTCGTATAAGCATGCTTACTTTTTCTTAACCAATATCAAAAAATTTAATACTGGGTATAAAGTGTAGCCTAAATGAATAACTATTTGCCTATTTTGAAACTCTAGCTCATAAGCTTTAGAAGACATTTATGTATTTTCAATAAGTCCATAGAGATGGCCCACAGGAAGTTACTCGGTAAATTTAGTGGTTTACCTTCGAAGCTGTTGAAGAGACTTTTTGGCTAATTATTAGAAAATAATTAAAAAATTCAGAGGATAAGATCAGAAATTTATGGGAATTACGGGGTCTCATCTACATTTCATACCAACAAAAGGACCATACCATGTTATACTGTGTAGTTCTACAATTTGAATTTTACCAGCGTGAAAGAGAAGTACGATTCGGATTAAAAAAGTCATAATTACATTTGAATGCCCAAAGCAACAGCTTTGGCAGACCTTTGGCTGACTAAAAAAACTAATCCAAATGACTGCAACTAAAGTTATGTTGTGTACATCTAGTGGCCTTCCATTTATAAGGAGCAAACATTCTACCGGACAGATTCGACTTGGCATACAGACAAAAACATTGCGGCAACATCCAAGCAGAATTCAAGTAGTTTCCAACTGGCCGCAGCGAAGCTGCTGTTCATGTTAGAAGCATCTGTTGATGGCGGTTTTCGCACCCATGGCGCTCGGACTAAGATTGCGCAAGGCTAGAGACTTGACCTCGACCTGTCCCGTCTTCTCATGCTCGGGCCAATACGTTCAACTAAGTAATACACGCTCTGTTAGAGACTCTCGTTATATTATTTATGTATTAGAAGCTGAAATCTCGACAGTAGTGCCGAGCTGCATGGGTCACAATTAAGTTGTTGATCAAACTACAAAATGAACCACTGCATATACTCAATGAACAATATGTGCCTTCAGTGGGCCATGGACGATGGTTACACTTTGCTCAGCGCTTCAGTCGTCTGATACAGATTAATAGTTCAACAGATTAATAGTTCATTGAGTTGTTCAGCTATTCTTTGAGCAATACATGAAACCGCGAACAACTGAACCAATCAAATCCAAATCTTCATTGTAATCTGGTCAATATAGTTTACGATGGTGCTCAATATTTGAGCTAGCCTCCCATCTCTAATATAGCTTAGCACGACTACATCTTGATATTCTGAATGGTATAGATTTGTATCGACTGATAGCTGCGTGTAAATTTGCAGGCACAGTCAGTAGCTAGCCATGCACCTTGGTCAACAATTGGATGTAGCTTCTGCATGCGATTGTTAACTCAACAGGTTTGTCAAATTGTAGACAGAGAGTAGCAATGTCTTCGATTCGCTTGGAATCGACTTCAGTCCGTCTGGCACATTGACAAGTCTGCGAACATCAGCAAATGAGCAAAATGGCAATTGGCAACGAAGATGATCATGGCAATAGTTCTAAGGCCAGAATTGGCGGGTAACGTTTTAACTGAAGGTGAAGCGCTATCCATATCAATTCAAAATATCAATTCGTATTCAGCTTTTCTCGATGGACATATTGAGAAATATAAGTTAGGATTGAAATCTTACCAATCGCTGTTGTTAAGGTTAGTAAAATTTGGAATATATGTGTATACTTAAATTTGAAAACCCGTTACAAAACAAAATCACGTATGCATGAAAGAGGCAGAAGTGGCGAGCGGAGTCGATATTGCCATGTCGATATTGCCGTCTACCCATCGGCCCTGTACAACATATGCAGTAGAAGTATATATATATATATATTTTATTTTTATTTATTTTTTTTTTCTCAGTAACTCTTTTCATTTCCCTTGCCAATAATAATCGATAATTTAATAATCGAGATTTTAAATTCTATGTAGATTTGTGTAATGAATATTCATTTTTTGTAATATTTAGATTTTTGGTACCACGTATCCTATGGCCCAAGTTTTATGTCCAAAAAATGTTTTCCAGATACTAGAGACAGTAATTTTGAAAATTCATATAAATATTAGTATCTCGCTCTGAAAATGTGATAAAGATAGTTTATTTGCAGGATGATTTATAATTGTCCAAAATATAGCCCAAGCGCAGTCGCTGCGTCAACATCAGTTCTTCGAAGGATTCAGCGGATCTCGTACTCGAGCAGTGTCGACCAGATCACTCTTACTTGTTCTCAGAGTTATACCTATAATCACAAATATTGCAATTATGCAATGAAACTATTAGAAACTGCATATTTATGTCAGAACCTTTGATATAGAGTAAAGTGTCTGGCCCACTCCGCAATCTGCGAAATGGTTCAAAGTTTTCAAGACATTATCTTTAAAAGGCATCAATGGTCATTTTATTACCAATTTGAACATGTTTTATTTCCGTATATCATATTGTAATTTGCAAACATTAAAGTGTAAGATATTCGCGCATCAGTAGAAAATGTCAAGCTGCTCAGTTAGCAAAAATACCTAATTAGTCAATTCAGACCAGAAAGGCGAAAGGCCACCATCGGACTCAGGCACCTGAACATGCCAAGGCGCTTTTTTCTGTTATATACAAATACATTTATATACATATAAGTTGATATATGTATGTGTATGTGTACCTATAGCTAGCAGGCCAATGCGATCCAATGCGATGTCAATGGGTTAGATGTACTACAACTAAGTCAGAACGATCACGTTTGTCTATTTAAGGAGACCGAGTCGAGGTCAGCCGCAGACATCTAGCCATTGTGAATGTTGTTATGCACGAGTAGCACGCAACTGCAGCCTCGGGATCGCGACTGGCGGATGACTAAGGCTAGCAACTGGCCAGAGGTAAGAAGCTAACTGAGCTAAGCTCACTGAGCGAACCAAGCGAACTGGGCTTCCTGCTGCTAACACAGACATCATTCCTATCGGCACGGCAAAGTTCAAGCAACAATTGAATGAGAAATTTATTGCAGCTAATAGTCGAATTGAAACGAACCATTTAATGTATACAAGCATATGTATATCTCAAAGGCATTCTCACTGAATTATTAAATGGCCAGGCCGTAAAGGTAGACGTACGGAATCAGTTGATACCAATCAGAGTGAGCTTGATCATAAATTTAAAAGAGTACTTCCTTATGAATGTTCCTCACCGAATGCCCTCTTTATTATTCAGTTATCTATACGGTCACATTTGAAAAGTTAAGTTTCACCAAGTTTTCGGGCTTTAAGTAATCGGGGTGCTGACAGATAATATGAAATCGTATTATAGAAAAATCAAAATTAATCTGAAGTACATACCAAGAGAATAGTTCTTGAAATCTTAGTGCCTTCCACATTTAGGACCAACGCTCGATGTGTTGTCTTGCTACAGCAATAGACGGCATTCAAGACGAACTGGTCTGTGATCTCGTCACAGCCTTTGATGTCAATGCGATCCAGCTGGGGGCATTTGCGAACCAAGCGCATCAGACCAATGTCGGTGACACGGCCACAGAGGGACAATCCAAACAGCCTCAACAGTGGCAACTCATTGAAGAACTTGAAATGGTCGTCCTCTAGGACGTCGTTTTCGCACCAGTACAACTCCTTTAGACTACTCAGCTGACCCAGATAACGTGCATGTTGATTGCTAATTTCAAATTGTCCTGTCAGCTTGAAATACGAGAGCTTATTGCCCTTCTTTTCGGCTAAGGTTGAGAGAAATCCAATATTCAGCTCGTTTGAAGTCATCCAGGTTTTGAGCGTGCAGCGCTGCAAATTGGGCAATTGGGCAATAATCTCAAAGTTGGCATCACAGCCGGAAAACGATAACTCTTCCAGCTCCTCACAGCATTCCGCTACCTTTTGGTAGAGCGACTGATTCATTACCTCGAAGCAACAGTCATCTAAAACGAGTGTGCGCAGCTTTCTCAGCGGAATGCCGAACTCGCCCGAATTCCAAAGGAGGCAGTCTCGGAGTACAAGCCTTTGGAGCTTGTCAAAGCCGCAAAGGTGTTTGCCTAACAGCTGAAAGTTTTCAAGCAATTCATATCAGCTGGTAATTGGTGTAAATTGGCCTACCCGTATAACAGCCATTGATCAGCTCAAACGACTCCAGATCGACGTTGCCATCCAACCCCAAACTAAGAACATCCTCCGCATCCATGCAGTCGATGCTGACACGTCGCAGATGTGTCAGCCGGGACATAATCGTCCGATAGCGGAACTCGTCTGTCACATTGGTATAGTAGATTTCTTCGATGTTCTTGCAATACTCCGAAATAAACTCGACGAGCAATGATTCCTTTTGGAAGGACGCACAGTTTACCATCAGCACCTGCACAAAGGGGCCGGCCACTTTAAAGAAATCTATGATATCGGGCAATGCCATTTGCTCCACATCTTCCGCATTCAAGGTGTGCTTCTGTGTTCGAGCCCAACTTTCAAAGGCCTGTCGGAACTTTGGAGCCACACACGCCAGTCGCACCTTGTCAGACAACCGGGGCAAGTAAGCAAACAGGTGCCGAATAATTTCCTCATGCAGGCCCAATATGTGACAATTGCATGAGCCCCTGTCTTGGGGTTGCGCCAGCAATCCAGCGAATTCGGACATTCTTTAGTGTCGTAGGCACAATTGACCCTTTACACATAAAATTTTCATTGCCACGTTCTTGACAACTCTCGACAATTGTAATCAAATACATATCGGAAAATATTGTGTATACATACATATGTATATAACCTTATGAGCACATTTTCATTCTCAAAGCTTCCTATGGCACTCATCACAAGACGACGACTGGCAGCTGCAGGCAATTTTCATTCCTCACCTGAATCAAGTAGTAAACAATTTTGTATGAAATTTTGTTATAATCTGTGCTCAGCGAAAACGGGTATGCAATTCGGCAAGAATGCTTTGTGTACATCAAAGTAGCCGAATCAATAATATATAGACATACATATATTGGAAAACTGATATTATTAGGTCTTTCATCACCGAGAGATCACAAACGTTGCAAAAAATGGACATGCCTATTATTATAACAGTAAACAATGCTAATGTAGTCGTAATATAACATTTACATATGTATATACTACACCGTTACAGATACACTTTAGCATTGCAGGCAACCCCTATTAGTTATTGCTGCATTGCCCATAAAGTGTGTATACCGGGTACAGGGTATCTTCTATCATAGCTGAGACGCCTAGACTGTTCTTAATTGTTTTTGATTTTGTGTTTTTGTTTGTCAGCAATTAAATGCATAATTGGTTGTATAAATGCATAAATAAAATCACCGTGAAACAATGATACTTACGAGTATAGGTTTACAGTTATTGTGTGACACATGTTAGTACTATATACATATACATGTTCATAAATATTTAATTATGTATGTATATTATTTATATGTAGTCCGGAAAAGCTTTGTAAATGTTTTTTGTTTACTTGATTCAATTAATAACTTTATCGAGGACAATTCAATTTTGTTTCGAGTAGACGTAGCCCACTCGTAATACCATCGAATGTCTATATAAATTTAGATAGGGCAAACTTTTGTTCATTTATTAGTTATCTGTAATCCTGATCGAGTTTCCTGAATTTATTTCCCAAAAAACTGAAGCATTCAAATATATTCCTTTACAAAAAAAACTTCTATTCGAAACCCATTTTATTAGACATCAAAGCGGAAGCCTATCGTCGAAAGCTTTAAATATATTCTGTTCCAACAGCATATATTGCTAATAATCAATTTAGTACAATTGATTTTCGTACGAGGCTGTTCTCTCTGCTTAAGAGAGTGACGCAGGGCTATGTGCTACAAAATATGTTGGATAAAATCTAAAATTATATAGAATAATATTGGATCAATGTACTTAAAAGACAGAGCTTCGAATTGAAAGACAACTTTAAAATGGCAAGAAAGTTTTTTCACTCTTAGATCCAATTTTCAGGCATATACATGTATCCGATTTTGATAATTTATAGAATATATTGCATAGAATAATTGTATATATAATTGTGTGATAATCAACATAGGAGACTATGTTTGCAGCTGTAAATAAGTGGTAGCCGTATCGCATTCGTGACGCATTCAAATCCAATGCGTAAGCTGCATGGTCCCGTCGTGGCTCCGTTGGGTATCCATGACACTCATCTGGCGGACCAATCGCTTCATCGAGGCCCGATGCTGTCTTCCAGCGCTGCCACTATTCGAATCGCTGATGTCGAGTGGTGTTCGCTCATTGATACGAGGCAGATGGTGTTGGCGACGATTATCCTTTAACTCTAGTTCGACATCAGAAGCGTTGGTTGAAGAGCCGCCTAATACGTCCAGGTTTTCATAAGAAGCTGGTGGTGAGTGGACATCACTTCAAGGACAATAAAACTGATTACTCAAAATATGGAAATTTGCAAATGCGGAATTCGATTTACGGTTGTGGTTTGCATTGGAAGCAATCCTTAAGATGCCAATCCTTGCCAAACTCTTCTCCCTCTTCAATGGTCTGCGGCAAACGGTGATGTAAGGTTTCCGGCAAACGCAAACCAGTCAAGCCCCCCAGCATCGAAACAAATCCCATTATTACCAACGGTAGTTTTAAATTCTCTTTGCCCAAGTACGTAACGAAGGGTATCACGATAAGACCCAAGCCTCCAATGTAGCTGGATGCCCCGATGCCAATGCCGCGCACCTGCGTAGGATATAGCTCACCGGCAAACGGATAAATGATCAAAAATGAAGCCGAAAGTAGAGCCTTAGATATAAGATATAGGATTAAAGTCTCATCTATGGCGTTATCGGGTAGCATCACAGTTATAACGCAAGCCACTCCGCTGTATTAATTTGAAATATATGAAGACATAATTAATAATAGATAATCAAAAATAGATAAAAATAATAATACAATTAGAAAAATACTTCCCAAAAGCCAATAAAAAAAATAGTTGGAAATTATACTTAATAATGGATAAGGGTATACCTCTCACTATATTCAAAGGTAATTTATAGATCTTATAAGAGGGATGACTAATGAACAATAGGAAATAAGGTTTCTTCACGGACGAAATATACATACATATATGTCAATTATTATAAATATGGTAAAGCCGTAAACAAGTCCTTTTTGAGATAAATAGAATTTTCCGATTATGGAAATTGGCAGAAGAAAGCACAACGATGTATTAATAATTAATAAATGAGCCAACATATTGATCTATATTTAGCATGATAAAAATCAATAGCATTTAAGAATCTTGCTGTTTTATAATTATCATTTACTATTTTTTGATAGACGTACCCCAATATCATAGATAAGCTGAGAGGCCAACGTCGACCCCATGTATCCATAAAGTACCAGCAGCATAAGTAGCTTGGTATCTCGACAACCGCCGACAAAAAGAAGCTTACATATTGATTGGAGCCAAGCGAAGGCCCATAGTAGCTTAGACCCAAGTAGACGGTCTCGTTGGCAAACCAGCTAAGAGTGATCAAGATTGTCTTTAGACGCATGTTGGGCGTCCGGCATAGATCCAGAAGGCCTACATTGGCCACCTTCTTCTTTTGCTTTCGTAGTTTATCTCGCTGGATTTGAGCCTCTAATTTACTGTGCACTACCTCAGGGAATTGTTGTCCATTAACGCGTGCCATGCGCTCCAGTATTCGAAGCGCCTCTTCCAGGCGGCCACGCATGAGAAGCCAACGCGGAGATTCAGGCATTATGAATATGTATAGGAAGTAGGAGTAAAAGGGTAAGGAAGTGTAGTATGAGAGGCGCACCCAGTCCCGCTCCAGATAGGTAACCAACGAGAGTAACATAATACCTGACGTGTAAAATGTACAGGTCATTACAGTTACAAACGAACGATACTTCTCGCCTACTAATTCCAAAGCTGCAAAACATACGTGTAAGAAAGTTGCAAAAGCACAATATGACTAAAGGCAGATCTACTTACATATGATAAAGGGTATTTGATACACAGCAGGTATAGTCAATCCAACAATCACTCGACTGCCAGCCCATGTCCAAAAATCCGTGCTCAGCGATGTCATCAAACTGCCCGCTAGAAGAGTAGCCAGGCAAGCGAAGTAGGAAAGTCGCCGGCCTGCTCGATCGTTAAGCAGACCAAATAGATATACACCCACCGGACCGCCACAGTTGAGAGCCGCTAGTCCAATGGTGGGGTATATATCTTGGTCACACACCAAATCAAACTGTTAACAAATTTAACGATATTATTAAGCAAGGCTTGATTCAAGGTTCCAGAATGAAAAATGAATAAGGAAATGAATGACAAAGAGCGGCTCTACATGCGACTATTTTGTAATTGTAGCTGTAAATGTTTCTTTAATCACATCGATCACAATCGACGACCAGACACTAGTCGTGTTGTACTCCCATCCGTGACTGCACTTAACCAATGGCCAGCTGCTATTGGGCTCAAGTATTAAAGCACTTTCATTAGTGTTATCAAAGGAGTCGAGCAACTGTGTCCAGTTCACACCAAATGTATAACATTTACTGAATTCCAACTTGTCGTTTTCCTAAAGTTAGAATAGTTATATGTACGAAGGAATCAAAAAAATACATAATAAACTGGCTTACCATTTCTTTAGGTATTGCCAAATATTTGCGTTGTTCAAGATCCATTTGAAGTAGCTCTGGAACTCGACACCAATAATCATCTGGGGTGTCGGCCATGAAGAGTTGGTTGAAAGCACAGAATCCGCATGGTATACAGGCAGGCAGGCAAATGCCAAAGACGAGAAGCTTCTGATACTTGCCGAACTCACCAATGACTGGCAACAGATCATCCAAGTCAAAAGCTTCCTAAAATGGTATTCTAACTTGCCTACAATACATATTTCCAAGACAATGAAACTATTTACATCCACTGATGGTTGCGCAATGGCCTTTTTCTGTTGCTGCAGCTCAGAAAACTCTTCGAACTCATCTTCACTTTCCACAATTCGACTTGTCATTAGTGTAGATTTGATTGGACGTTCTATATTTTATTGAAATACGTTTACAGACAATTTTTCAGTTTAACAGAAGCCCTAAAAGTTTTTGTCATATGGTGCAGCTCGAAGGGTTGCAACCCTTGCTTAAAGGCAAAAGAAGAAAGGCAACAATTTTAAATATGTTTTTATCATTTATTTTTTTAATTCCAAGTTGGTTTTTAATTATTTTAAACTAAAGTACATACTTTTAAAATATTACACTTGTGTTTATCCTTAGCATCCAAACTTCGGTAAAAATTAATTGGCTTTGTTTTAAAGAATAATCAAAGGGGAAACTACATATAACTATAAAATAATAAATTATAATAACGGTTAAGAAATGTATGTTAATTTATTTATATATGAATTTATCAATTTTGTTTTTTTTTTTATTTATTAATAAATTTTTAACTTTTTCGATTTACATTTATATCGAGAATAGGACGTTTAGTTGAAAAGATTAAAAGATTCATGCCAAAAATTGTTTATAAACTGTTTCTGAAACATGTAACTTACACAACTGATTTGCACCCTCTTTTTCTCTCGTATTTTCTGATTTATACTAAATATTATTGCGCGCTTCGGTACTACAACATACTCACATATTTATATACATAAACATATACATTATGCATTATATATGTAGTCGTACATTAATAAGTTCATTATAATAAACAGAAAACTGGCTGTTCACTCACAGCGCAGAAATCACACACATTAGGCTTAAGTGTAAATTGTGGCTACACATACAAAACATACGAGCACACATATTGTATAAATACTTGATTTATGCGCCTAATCGACCTTGACAACGCTATAGATTTTTCGAATAAACCAGAAACATGCAAAAAAGCCAATGGTGCCGGTTAGCAAAAAGAACAGAAATACCATGATAGCTGTATAGCCAAAATAGAGAAAAGTCGAAGCGCTGTCCTTAATCGAGAGCTTTGTGATAAAGTAATGGCAGCAATATATGAACAAATAAACGGCCGTAAAGCCCGAGGTAAGAAATGATCGCCACCACCAATGATAGTCTTCTGCGCATAGATGAAAATAGCAAAGTAAAATTGTTGTTTCTGAGCATGTGATGATAAGTATCAGGAATACGAGAAAGAGAAATCCAAACATATAGTACATCTGATTCGACCATAACGAACTTAATATAAAGAATAGCTGAATGAAGATACAGCCGAATGGCAATACGCCACCCATTACAATACCAGGAATAGGTTGCGTGTAGATTGACTGATCAGGAATTTGACGAGGAATTTGATTGGTGCGTACTGGATGCTCAAGAGACTGCAATAAACATAAAGGTTAATATAGAATTTTTTTCTAAATTAATTTAATCATGTTCTGATAACTTACTCGCTTGCGAAAACCAAAATAGGCACCAACAAAGGTCAACGGCACTGAGACTCCAAACCACAGGGCCAACAAGGCAATCAGCGTGCTAAATGGGACAGCACCAGAGCTGCTCTCGCCCCAAAGGACAAGATTCATCACAAAGAAGAGCGAAAAGACGACCCTATACCGAAAATTGCATAATTAATTAGAAATTCTTTTTGAAATTTGTTTTTCTATTTACCCAGGACACACAATAGAAGTAAGTATGACGTTGCTCTTCCATTTTACGCCGCCAAAGCTCTTATAGATTCTCGCTGAAACGTATCCGGCGGGCGTACCCAAAGACACGAATAATACCATGGAACAAGTCATTAACGCGCCACGATTAGCCGGAGACAAAAACCCAAGGCAAGCGAAAGCCAAAGTGACCATAGACATAACTAATACTTGCACACCGGAGCCAAGAAACACGGACAGAAGCATTCCTTTACGTGGGGGCCTGAATACATCTCCGTGCACTAGCTTCCACCCGAATTCCTCCTGTGCATCTTCACCACTGTCCATTTGATTATATCGTGCGATATCCTTGTGCAAAGTGCGTAACATAATCATAGCCACCATACCACTCAGGAACAGCACAATAACCAAGGAGTTGAGTATAGAAAACCATTGAATATTTGTATGCGGCATCGATTCCAGAATATAATCCCAGCGTGATGACCATTTCACTGAATTATTTTGCACAAATTTGACGGAATATGTATAAACAATTACTACTAATGCTTTCTTATTGGAGCTTTCAGGTATGGCCAACGGTTCTGTCCCCAAACAGTTTGGCTCATTAGGATCAGCGTGATTTAACGACTTTGGAGTGACTTTAACTGATATAATACGACCACTGCTCCCGAAGCCTATACCCCAATCCTCTTGAGCGCCACTGTGATAAGTTATTTCCAGATCAACATGGTTAAATGGATAGTAATGCAAGGGCCGATTATATATCGAGTTTATAGGGCAGCCTTCGCCATCTGGGCGAACCAAGCAACCCATCGGGAAGCCAATGCTACAGTACTGCTTTCCAGTTTCAAGCTGATAACACCAAGTAACAGGCATGTTATCCACTATCCAATGATGCTGATAGTTAAGACTAATACCCTTCTTAAGCACCATCATTCGCCGATCGCTGTCAGCATCACCACCAGTATAGTTTTTGCGACATGCCTTCAATTCAAATAAATATTTAATTCCTGCAGAGTATTTAATTATGAAATTTATCCTACTTACCACTTTGCACTCCACATTTTCCAAAAACTGGATTTGATATGGACCAGGACGTATACGTTCGCCAAACACTACTTGTCCCAAGTTCTCAACCGGAGAGTTTTCCTCTTTCCCCAGACAGAAATCAAAATGATGGTACTCATAAGGTATAACTGATTCCTCAGTATTTAAGCGATTGACGTACAGAATGACATCAGACTAAACAATAAAATGAGAAAAAAATAAATAAGGGATAGCTATATAAAACTATTTAAAAATATATGATTATTGGTATTGCTTGAAAAAGTTTTTAAAAAAATTCACAAAAAAATGATGTAGCTTTTGATAAAATACTTTTTACATAAGCAACGGAAAATTTTAGTTGCTTATTTTGTTTTTAACTGAACTCATATTCTTGTTCACGAATAGTAGTAGTACCCCTACAGCTATATAAATTAATCGTGAGAAAATATAGACAGATAAACTATTTTAAAAATACCTAAGTTAAAGATGTTTTTTTTTTTTTTTTTTTTTTTTTTTTTTTTTTTTTTTGTATTAAATCAGTCAGCATCACAAGCAAACAAATGAAGAGCTCTCTATAGTTAAAATGAACATGGTCTAAAAAAGAAATAATAATGAGAATCTGAACGATTGTCTTGCCATATGTGATCTTGCCAACTGAGCTAACAGTCTTACAGACATGTATGTACGCATTATATGTATGAATAGTTTACGCGCATAGTTTGGATCATATTATACGTCAGCAAACCACTCACAGTCAACAGAGCACGAAAAAATATACTACATAGCGATCTTATCGCTACTTGAAGTTAGTTGAGAGGAAACAAACTGACGAACCCCTAACAATGCATAGACCTTTATCTAACGTTGGAACACAAGAATTACACATACATCTGCACACATACCTTGCATGTACTTGACACATCCGATTTCCTGCAATAGTTCACTGGTGCCAGGCCAGGAAGATAAAAGCCTTCGCAAATAGTCAACGTGTGAATCAGTAACATCAGCAGCACCAATAGACGAGACAGAGCCATGGTGCAACGGCTCCGTGACGGTATCATTCTTGGTGTATTGACAACAAAAAACAAACACAGGTGGATGCAGAGTTCTAAAATTTGTTATAAAAACCGTCGAGGGAATGTTACCACAACGTTAGAGGTTTCTGCGGCGCTCTTGATGATGTATATGTGCTTATCTTGCAGAGTAATTGTCAAATGTTGTCTTTTTTCGGCCTATTTCTGTCTAACAAACGTCAGCACTGTGCACTTGCAAAAACGGCGCTGCCACTACAAGGTCTGCCAACCTATCTAACTGACAACAGAGTTACTTTTATGGATAAAGTTTGTTTTCGAGAAAAGCTTTCTTCAAAGTCAAAATATGAATTAAGGAGTAGACCTACTTTTTATAAATGATTTTGGCTTCATATATGCATTTTTTTCTTTTCTATTTTTTTGTAAAACACATTAACTTTAAACTCAACTGACAGCTAGGACCAAGCCAGGCGTTGCCACCTTTCAAAAAAAATCGACGCGTAGCAGTTTTCCATGTGGAGTCGAGAAATATTCAGACCCGGCCTGCTTCTGTTTCTTTTACAATTCACGATAAGTCGAACATAAAAATTCTTGTTCCAAGTTGTTTACAGCTAAACAAATTTAAATTATATATATTAACAATTTGAGCGAACATTTTTCTGGTCCCGCGTTTTTTGACAGTTGGAATAGCACAATCGAAATAGGAACACAGCATCGGGAACGCGCAGACAAAGGGGAAACAGACACTCATAGTGAGTACGTACATATTTAAGCGAAAAAATCAATTTTAGGACGACATATTCGCAAAGTGAGCGTTTCATAATCTATTTTACAAAACACACTTTAATATCCGTTTACTTATTCGCCAGCTGCTCGGTATTGTCTATATCTAAATATACATACACACCATAGAAAGCTCAGCGATTACGAGAAAATTCCCACAAATTCGCGCCCTAACTGCTACGGCATTTACACGAAATCGAAAGTAAGAGCACAAAAATGACTTCGGACATAACACGCCAACTAATTGTTATTTTGGAGAAGACAGTGTCACCAGGTAAATGTTAAATATCCTTTAAGCGCATAAGTATATATGTATGTACATTGATATTCATTTGAGACAATCACCTACATACATATGTATAAAGCATCTAAGTTTAGTTGCTCAGGGCCAGCCGAAAAGCCATTTTGTTATAGGCTTTGTTACGACGCAACGTCGGCGGCAGTGACGCGTATGTTGCGCAGGGTTGCAACGTCCAATAAGTGAACATTTGATTGCTATACATATACATATATACGATATACAGATATCTACATATATGTATATATTAAAATATTTATTCTTTATACTCTACTTTCTTTATAAATTAATCAAAAACACAAATACAATTTTATTTATGATTGAATCAGCTACCCTAACCTCAAATTTATTTACTTTACGCAGACAAAAATGAATTGCTTTCGGCAAAGAACTTCCTGGAGCAGGCTGCGGCCAGCAACCTGACGGAATTTCTAAAGGCGCTGTCCAAAATTTTAGTGGATACGACAAATAGCGCTGTCGCACGCATGGCAGCTGGTCTTCAATTAAAAAATCACTTAACAAGCAAGGATGAAAAGATCAGCCTTCAATATCAGGAGAGATGGCATCAGTTTCCTGAGGAAACCCGCGAACTTATAAAAAATAATGTACGAACAAATGTTTTTACATTAGTCATATTATAATAATATCATAAATTAATCATAATTTCAAATGTATTCCATCCACATCTTGTTTCTTAGAATTTGTATTTTAATATTGGTTAAACTTCAATATTTATACATATTTTTTATATTTTGTACTCGGTAGCAAATACTTTCACAAACAAACGCAAGTCATTAAATTAATGTTTATATATTTGTAGATCCTTGCTGCTTTGGGAACTGAAAACACACGACCATCATGTGCTGCCCAATGCGTTGCCTATGTAGCTGTCATTGAGTTGCCAATTAACCGCTGGGGTATACTAATCCAGACGCTTGTCAACAAAGTCGTCCATGAAGGCTCTAGCGAAATGCACCGTGAAGCTGCGCTTGAGGCAATTGGTTACATTTGCCAGGATATTCGATATGGCGTTCTCGAAAATCAATCCAACCAGGTCCTTACGGCCATTATACATGGAATGCGAAAACAGGAGCCCAGTAATCATGTAAGATTGGCTGCCACAACGGCGCTGTATAACTCATTAGAGTTTACTAAGGCGAACTTTGAGAAGGACATGGAGCGGAATTTTATCATGGAAGTAGTTTGCGAAGCAACACAATGCACAGACACGCAGATATGTGTTGCTGCCTTACAATGCTTAGTTAAGATCATGTCGCTGTACTACCAATTCATGGAGCCCTACATGGCGCAAGCATTATTCCCGATTACCTTAGAAGCCATGAAGTCAGATAATGATGCAATCGCTCTTCAGGGAATTGAGTTTTGGTCGAATGTTAGCGATGAAGAAATCGATCTTGCCATTGAGAGCCAAGAGGCCACCGACCAGGGTCGGGCGCCACAGCGTGTCTCCAAGCATTATGCGCGTGGCGCTCTTCAGTTTTTAACACCTGTTTTAGTTGAGAAACTTACTAACCAAGACGAATGCGATGATGAAGACAACTGGAGTCCGGCTAAAGCGTCTTCAGTATGCTTGATGCTTTTGGCCACATGCTGCGAAGACGAAATTGTGCCGCATGTCTTGCCGTTTATTAAAGAAAATATTGAATCGCCGAATTGGCGCTACCGAGATGCTGCGGTGATGACTTTTGGCTCAGTGCTCAATGGCTTGGAACCAAACACGCTGAAGCCACTTGTTGAGCAGGCGATGCCCACCCTGATACGCCTTATGTATGATTCTAGTGTCATTGTTCGCGACACAACAGCCTGGACTTTTGGACGGATATGCGATGTAAGTTGAGATTTTAAAAATTGCCATTTTACACATAGCATAATTATTATTTTAAAATTATTGCTATTATTGTTTTTAATAGATAATTTGTATACTCTTTTCTAATTTATGTACTCTTTCACGAAATCGGATGTACTGCATGTTTGCAACTTAGAGCTCCGAAATGCAACTGCAGCTTTTTTTTTATACACTGAACCCATTGAAAATGGTAATTCAGGATGTAATGGTTGTCTGAAAATGTATGTAACAGGCAAAAGGAGACGTCACAGACCCCACAAAGTATATATATTCTTGATCAGCACAAAAAAATAAGTTGATGTATCCTTATCCGTCTGTCCGTCCGTCCGTGCGTATGGACGTCGAGATTTCGGAAACTACAAAAGATTAGAGAAACTACAAAAAGCTGAAATTCACATGAACGCGTATGTTATTTAGGCAGTACGAGTTTTTTTTTTTTTTTCGTTTTCTTTTTTTTTGATAACTCATTCCATTTCCTAATTATCGATAAAAACTCGAAAATACGTTGCCCTTTTTTTTGAAGTTTTTTTTTTTAGCATAACTTCTACTCCGTTTTAGCTAGAGACTTCAAAGTTATATATTTAGATAGATATTATGGGTACATAGATTTTGTCAGATTTAGGATGTCACGCCCCCTTCACCCGTTTCAAAAAAAAAAAACGCATTTTAAATACAGCAGCTGCGTGGTTAGCAAAGCGTGCGTTTACACGTGCGTAAAGAAAAAGAGTATCACTTTTTTTTTTGCAGGGCTCAGGGTTTCTCGTACTTGAGCCGTCTCGACTAGAGCGTTTTTACTTATTTGTTATAATGCTATATACTACTTTGTGTATACATACGTTAATGACAAAACTTTACTTATCAGATTATTCCAGAAGCAGCTATAAACAAGACGTATTTACAAACATTGCTCGAGTGTTTCGTCAAGAGTCTGAAATCGGAACCTCGTGTGGCAGCTAATGTTTGTTGGGCGTTTATAGGTCTTTCGGATGCCGCTTACGAAGCTGCCGTCACCACCGAAGGAGACACGCCAGAGACATATGCACTATCTCCATATTTTGAATTTATTATCACCCAACTTTTGGAAGCCACAGATCGGTCAGATGGAGCACAAGCCAATTTGCGCAGTGCTGCCTACGAGGCTTTGATGAATATGATCAAAAATTCGCCTCTGGATTGCTATCTGGTCGTCCAACACACTACAATTGTCATCTTGGAGCGTCTTAACCAAGTTATGCAGATGGAGAGTCATATCAGCAACCACAGCGATCGCCATCAGTTTAATGACCTACAGTCCCTGCTCTGTGCCACTCTGCAGAGTGTGCTACGTAAAGTCCGCGAGGAGGATGCTCCACAAATTTCAGATGCCATTATGACAGCAATCTTGACCATGTTTAGCTCAAGTGCCGGAAAGTCAGGTGGTGTTCAGGAGGACGCCTTCCTGGCCCTCTCCACGCTGGTCGAATTACTGGGCTTTCAATTTGTTAAATACATGCCAGCCTTTAAAGATTTTCTTATCATGGGACTCAAGAATCATCAAGAGTACCAAGTTTGCTGTGCTTCCGTTGGACTAACTGGTGATATTTGCCGCGCATTAAAGCACCTAATGGTACCCTACTGCGACGAGATTATGTCCGTATTAATGGACGACTTGTCTCAGCCCAATCTTCATCGCAGTGTGAAGCCACAGATTCTATCTGCATTTGGCGATATGGCTCTAAGCATTGGAAGCGATTTTCTCAAATATTTAAATGTAGTTTTGGACATGTTGCGGGCAGCGTCCGATTTACAGGTAATATTAATTTCAGTGTGTACCGATTTTATTGCCCATTAATTGTTATAAATTTGGATTTATACAGGTTGATTCCAGCAACTACCACATGACTGAATATATAAATGAATTGCGTGAAAGTGTTCTAGAGGCGTATACCGGTATTATTCAAGGTCTTAAAGGAGTCGAGCAAACGGCCAATCCAGATGTGTTTCACGTGGAGCCTCATCTGATGCATATAATTTCCTTTATCAAGCGCATTGCCCAAGACGGTGATGTCTCAGATTTGATGATGGCAAGTGTCGCTGGATTCATTGGGGATTTATGCACATCTTTTGGTCCACGTCTTTACCCGTTGTTAGATGATGTAATCATCACACAGTTTCTGGCTGAAGGCAAGCGTTCCAAGGGGCAACGCACCAAAATGCTCTGCACATGGGCGGCTAAGGAGATCAAGAAAATTAACAGTCAAGTTATAGCCCAGTAAAACGATCTTTTAGTTGTTAATCTATTCCCACCCCAATGTATGTATGCAGCCAAACTGGTGAGTAAAATGTTGTATTTGATTTATTGTAAGAAATAATTTTGTAATTTTGTAATTCCCACATTCTTTACAGTTCAGTCCGAATTCGAAAATTCTATCTGCAAGTTTGTTTGTCCGATTTATTGTTGCTGTGCGACGCTTAAAGTTTAAGACAATTTTATTTTTAAATTAAGTTGTAAGCTAAATCCTGCTATGATTATGATATTTATATTGTTATTTTGTGTGAGCTCATTAGTAAATTTGATATTTCCTAAGAAGCGTTATTACGGTCCAACCAACTGCATAGATCACTTAAGCATTATGACAGCTTATTAGCACAACGATTCCATAATGACACAAAGAGAATCCGATTATATATACATTAAAAAAAAAAAACGAGAGTGCAAAAAAAAAAAAAGAAAAGAAATGTTATTCAAATATATGTTCATGTCTCTATAAATTTGTTAATGTAAGGTCAAAATCGGTATCATAACATTAAACCCGATAAAAATCTAAAAATACATAAAAATACATAGCAATATTGGATACAAATTATCTTACGGCTGCAACATAATTTATAAGGTAACCCTATGTTAAAAAAAAAAAAAAAAAAATCAACCAATATTAGTTGATTTGCGGGAATGAAACTCTTAGTTATAGACGTATATAAAATGGTGTCAACATGTAAATAACTATGAGCTTCACTTCCAATATGAGAGAAACTGTGTAATTGTGTGAATATTTGAGTATGAAAAATGTGTGGGTGTGACTGATTAAACGATAACTTATGAATGAACAAAGGTATGAATGTGTATTAACAATGTATGAAATGAATATGAATGCGTTATTAATTGCTACCAATCTCCACATCTAGTTACAGTGTGAATCTGAGGTATGTGGATGTCTGAACTGAAACTATATGGTTTGTGATTGAAGTGTTATAAGCGAGATCCACTCCTTATAAATAAAAGCACTTCAAATGCGCGCGAGTGTGGCGTGTTGTGTGATATTACTAAATGTAAGTTTTTTCTGGAGATCATTAAGCAAATTTCCAATAAATATTATGAACGACAGCTATAAGAAAATTTGAAAATGGACGATTTACCAAACATAAATTAATGAACAAAAAAATAAATAAAAGATTTTAAACGGATGCCAATTTGTTGTAAAATCTAAGTAAAAATATTACAATCACGAATAAATAATCAAGTAAAACCTAAAAAAAATAATTAGCAAATTGAAAGCGGTTACAATTTTATATAGAACATAACTCTGTCATTAATATTATTCAGTCAATAATCAGACCAGCGTCTGATTTTCGATTAATTCGAAATATGAAGTCAATATGAAAATAATGTGAAACGAAAAACGAATACAGTAACAACCAAACAACTACCTGCAACGTCATATTGTATTGTATATATAGTTAAACAAGCAAACAAACAAAGTACTATTAAACTAACGAAAACGGACCAGGGTAACACTACAGTGCTTCACTTTACATACATACATACATTAATACATACATACATACATACATACATACATACATACATACATACATATATACATATACTTATATACATACATATACGCGAAGTTATTTGTGACTAAACTCTGTTTTATCTTTCGTCACTTCCATGTACACTCATTTATGGATTTGATCGTACATAAATAAAATCTCAACAATTATTCCATACCTAAGCAAAATATATAACACTTAATACTAAAAGAAACAAAACAAAAATGTAATATGAACAATTCCCGTTTAAAATCTTTTAGCAACTCTCTGGTCTTTTAAAGAAATATAAACTTTTTTTTTTAATATAGGTTAAAATTAAACTTATTAATATTTTTGTTATATGTTTTAATCATTTGCATTAATCATTCAGTTAAAGCATATTAAAAGTAGCTTCAGCACGCAGTAGCCCAAATGAATTTTGAAATATCTTTTGATTTTAACTAACTATAACACTGCCGTCCAAAAGTAAAAACGTTCAGTTCAGTTATTCTTTCGAAATTTATTTTGCAATCTACATATATATGAATTCGTCATAAATTGCACATTTCAACTATATACACTCAATTTGAATTGCCAAAATAATTAGGTTAGTATTACTTTAAATCTTTAAAACACTGGTGATGGAATTTGCTAATGTGTCCTGGAGGCTTCAATTCCGGACTACATCATAAGCGAACCATGTTTGATATGTTCGAGAACAAAACGCCGAAAGGAAATTTGAAAGATTATCACTCCATCGGCTACGTAAGTTTCTTGTGGATGTATCGTAAATACTAATTTACAAATGTGCGTATTTTTTTCAGGTGACATATTTTGGATGATTGATGAACCTGTGCGCATATGAGATGATGTTAATGAATTATGATGAAAGATGATGTATTTTAATTGTAAGCGTATCTGAGCGAAATGCTGACATGCTGATCCTGCACAAATATTGTATATACAGCTAAAAATATTGTAAAATTATGTCAGCTAGATTGTAAGATGTGCGCTTTTGTGTGCAAGACTGTGACTGATGCAGGTGTGTGTGTGTGTGTGTGTATTATTGTGTTTATATCATTCCAGATTCACAAATGAATTTAAGACATGAAAAATGTAAAGTTTAATCGTCGGTCTGCTTTTGATTTTAATATGCATAACAGAAATTAGTGGCAATGTATAAGTGTGATCGGCGAATATAAGGAACACTTAGATCAAATTGAATCGTGTTCAATAAATTTAAACCGGAATGCATGTGTAAAAATGGGCATATATGTGATTGTTATGTGAATATGTGTTTAAAAAGCACCACGCGCAGCTGAGCAATATTCTGTTTTGTAAGAATGCAAATCAAGAATTTGATGTAAAACATTAAAATAAAAACATATTAGAAGAAAACCAAAATATGACATTGAAAAAGATCAAAACAAATTGAAAACGAAACATATGGTACTGATTTTATACTGAGAACTGAGACTTTAAACTTATACAATACATACATAAATACTTACAACTACATAAGGACTATCATTAATTACTTTACGCGGGACGTACGATACAAACTAACAGAAAAATAGTAAAATTTACACAACACACCGTACACAAACGATTAATAAAAACAATGTCTGTATGCATAATGCACGTTCATTCATATACACACATTTACACGTGCAAGTATGTATACACATACCTGATACATGGAATGTACGCATGTACGCATGAAGCTAGAATGAAATGGTTACGCTGACGCGCGGTGCTTACCAAGAAATATAAAATAAAAACGATTAATATTTAAGTGACTAATGTGCATCCTCTCTACTGTCATTTCCCATAAAGCGTGTGTGCGATTTATATAGCATGCGTGAGGAGTGTGAATCCTTATAGAAATTAGTCGTCTGTCAAGTTTTTCTTGAATCGAATGGTATCAATTAGACCAGATTATGATTTATATAATGAAAAAATGAGAATTATTTTGTTAAAAGAAAAAAAGTATGTTTAAATTGCGGCTTAACTGACATTAAGCAATGGATGACTGATAGTTTGTACGTGATGATAATTGTAATTGTGTTTGTGTGCAAGGAAAATAATAAAAGTATTTTGAATGCAAGGAGAATGTGATAATCGACTTTTATTTACAGTTAGCCAGATAGCTACAGTTTCGGCCTAATCGGCAATATCAGCACTGCCTCTTGTTGAAGTTGGCGCAGTTTCTCAGGTTTTATGTCCAGCTCATCAAGGAGGTTCGTTTCATCAGTTTGTACATTCGAGCGGAGCTTACCAGGCGTCCGACTTAAACGAGGTGCCGGACGAGGCGCCCAATTTTCTCCAACTCGCTCAAAAGATTGACGGGAGGCATTGTGATCATGGTTCTGGACTTGCTGCCAATCCACAACAGGATAGACGCAAGCATCTATATCTTCGAATATTTCTGACCATTCTGCTTGCGTTTTTGTAAGGAATATATCCGTTAATAGCTTTCTACCTCGGTTTTGATGTTCTTCTCCATACTGCGATAATTCCAGAGGCAAATTCAATCGTTCTTTAATCAAAGCAAAAAATTGAGGTTCCAATGCAGCCACCGACATAAAAAGTCCATCTTTTGTTTTATAAGTGTCGTAGAAATAAGCACCACCATCAAGCAGATTCGTTCCACGCTGTTGTTGTTGAGTCCAAATGTCGAGCTTCCTGGACATAAATAACCAGCTGGCGACGTATGCAGCGCCATCGACCATCGCTGCATCTACAACCTGTCCTTGTCCTGATTTATGACGTTCTAACAATGCCAAGCATATACCCAATGCACACATAACGCTTCCACCAGCAAAATCTGCTAAAAGATTGATGGGCGCCGTTGGTTTCTCATGGTCACGGCCCAACATGGATAGCACCCCAGATATGGCTGCATAATTCAGATCATGTCCCGCCCGAGGCGCAAGTCGACCTTGTTGCCCAAATCCTGTTAAACGCGCATAAATTAACCGTGGGTTGGTAGAGCATAATAGATCCGGGCCCAAATTAAGCTTTTCCATGACTCCGGGGCGAAATGGTTCAACTATAACGTCGTATTTTCGAGCAAGTTGTTGTACAATCTTCTGCCCTGCCGGCTTTTTTAAATCAACAACCACAGTACGCTTACCATGGTGCAGCACATCCAAGGAATTTTCCACTACCTAAGAAGACAAATGTATACCACACAGAAATTATATTTTAATGTAACATTACCTTGTCTATGCGGGTTACGCTAGCACCGAAATCGGCAAGTATTTTGCCACATAATGGCCCAGGCGCAAGTCCCACAAGCTCCAAAACCTTTACGCCCCCCAATGGCATCACAAAAATCTTTCACCACCACAATACGTTGCACTTTGAACGGTACCAAGTGGCAATGCGAGCCAAAGTACTTGTTGACAATATTCTTTAACAGTCGGCATGATAACATAAATACAGTATTAAAAAATACCACAATTAAGAAAAACTCATTTAAAAACGTGTAAATGCAGGAACATTATTGCCGCTAGAAGATGGATAAACTTTTCAAATAATTACATTAAAAAACATAAATTTAAAATGACCTATGAAGAGAATAATGTATTAATTCAGGGTTTCCTCTGGAAAAAGAAGTATTAAACAATAACGTAATTTTTTATGTCTGATATAATCAGTACGACTTATTAGTTGTAATACTTAAAGCAACAATATGTTAGTATTTAAGATTAAATTAATTTATCGCACTTTTTACAGCAACAACTGAGTCAGCTGTTGTCCGCTGTTAATTGAAAATATTTCTATCGTGACAATTTACATCAAAAAGATTAAGACGATTGCAGATACATAGTTGACAACAACTGCATAATCTGAGTTCACATATTTTAAAATCGAGTTCTCATAAATATAAATAAAAGGCTATCACATAAACAAGCAGTTGATTTTCAATAAAAAAAAATACGTAATCAATTTTAAATTAAAAATGTAATGCTGTGAACAACTTATAAATGAGTCAATCAATGCAAAAGTCGGCTCTTTTTTGCGTTAAGTTGCGTTGTTTTGCGTCAGCTGCGATACGAGAAAGCAATTGAAAAATTAAGGAAGTTAACAATTTTGGTTTACGGAAATTTAAAGATGCCGCAACAGAGACGAAAAGTTCCTTTTAGTGGCAAAAAAAAGAAGGATCAGATACTACAAAAACGTGCAAAAGGTAAGTCTTTGTTTAATTACAATAATATTATAAAAATAACAATTAAGTAGGTCACTCCAAGTACTTGCCCAGCACTCAAGAATCAAACGAAGACAGCGATGCACCGGATAAAACTGTTGAACGGAAGCTCATGGAGCAGCCTTTAACACGCGGCGGTCGAAATAAGAACGTAAACCGTTACAATCTGCAATTCATACAAGAAAGCAAGAAGGAAATAGAGCTAATGAAACAGGAGGGCTTTCGCCCACTTGATGTTCTATCACCCAATCAAAAAGAGATCGATGCACGTTATTTTGAGTCTTATGATTTTCCAGTGCGTCCACCTTGGACATTTGATCAAACTAAAGAACAATTGGACCGCAATGAAAATAGGTATTTCAAGGTATGTTAATTGGAAAGTTATATAAAAAAAAAAGTGGTTACACGATCTCAATAATCTTGCAGGAATATGTTGACGAATTGCTTCAAAAAAGAGAGCGCAACAATCTCAAAGAACATTCCCTTTTCGAGCTGAACTTGGAAACATGGCGACAGCTTTGGCGGGTGCTTGAGTTCTCTGATATTTTGCTAATCATTGTGGACGTTCGCTACGCATCACTGATGTTCCCACCATCTCTTTATGAATATATTATTCACACAATAAAGAAGCAAGCAATTGTCATCTTTAATAAAGTGGATCTAGTCGCTGCAGAGGCTGTCGTTGCATGGAAACACTATTTCAATGAGCGCTACCCAGAGCTTCCAGTTGTGCTGTTCGCCTCGTACTCAATGCGCCAAAAAGGCGCTCCCCGTAGTCGATACCAGCGTGCTCATCGTCAAAGTATGGATGGAGTACATAATATTTATCGCGAGTGTTACAAAATGGTTAAAAGCGATGTGGATCTCTCAGCATGGTTGCAAAAGATTCGTGATGATATGAACAGTGTTGAGTTGGACGTTGACGAATCATCTACACTTAACCAAGCTCAAGGAGAGTTGAAAGTTAGTAATGTCATCGAGACCACGCCGCATCAGCATGTAAAATATAACGACGGCGTTTTGACCATAGGATGCATCGGCTTTCCAAATGTGGGCAAATCATCACTTATCAATGCCTTGAAAGGGCGTAAGGTTGTCAGCGTTAGTCGGACTCCAGGTCATACCAAACATTTCCAAACCATATTCTTAGTACCGAACGTACGAGTGTGCGACTGTCCGGGTCTTGTCTTTCCGTCTAGCACGCCAAAAAGCTTACAAGTGCTGCTTGGCAGTTTTCCCATCTCCCAGTTACAAGTGCCTTATCGTTCGCTCAAGTTGTTGGCTGAGCACGTAAGTCTGCCGCAGCTTCTTCACTTGCATTTGCCAGAAGAGTATGACGAGTGGTCCGCTATTGCAATCGCTGACGCCTGGGCGTATAAACGTGGATTTCTAACCGCTAAGGCAGCTCGCCCTGATCGTTATCGTGCCGCTAATCACATTTTACGCATGTGTCTATCTGGACAGCAGCAGTTAATATTTCAGCTTTATCCACCTGGCTTTGATGACAACCGCGAAAGCTGGAGTCAAAGCCCCGATTTAGTCGAGATTAACAAATATAATTATCAGCCAGACACGGAGACTAATGAAGATAACTCTTCCATCTGCTCGGACAGTGAGTTAAACACAATATACTCAATAATAATAATTTTACCCATGCTTTTATAACAGGCGGTGACAGTTATGACGAAGACAGCTCTAACGACGAAACCAACGCAGATGATGATGAATGCGATGATCAGGTACAACGTTCTCGAAACGCATTTCACCTACTTGAAGATAATTAATCTTGAGCGATAGTAACGTCTGAAATATTTAATTTTTGATATAGAAACAAATATATTTTTGTATCATAAGTGAATTGACTAACTTTGAATAAATACAATATTTCACATTAATTTAATCATATGTTCGCCAATAGTTCATTCAAATGTTGTCAATCTCATCCGACATGATTTCGTGGTCGTCACCCATTTTCTCATCAATTGAAAGCAAAAGCTCAATAGCTCTATAAAGAAATGATATGAATATAAAAATCACACATTTATAATCAGCAACATAAAAATAGTTCAAATCTGATCTGATCTATTCTATGCTGATGAAGTATAAGTATATAAGTATTTTATCACGATCACTATCTTTTCAAGTAACACCTACTTAATCAGTTTATTAGCAACGCTGTTCTCCTCGATCGGCACTGGATGCAAAGCTTTTTCGAGTAACAATAGTTGCAAACTTGAACGCAAATTCAACACTACAGAAACCGTTTCTGGATTGCATTTAAAACTAGATAAAGGAAACAAAGATCGTATGAAAATAATGAATAACATGTACGTTTCACTGAAAGCTTACTAATAAGTCTGCGCTACAGACAGATAATGTCTATTGTCTATAACACCAGTGTCGACGCCATCGCCAAAAATAATAAGTGCCATCGGGAACACCATTGTAGCATCAAGCAGATAGAGATCTGTTGACTTCTGCCGCTGGTAGTACACAAAGTAGCTTGAGTCAAATCCTGACTCACCGCTGTTGACCGATGAGGGGTGGAAATTGACACGACGTCCATCATCAGTGGTCATATTGTGAATAGCGCGAACACGATTTTTTATTTGTCGCGATTTACTATTTAGAAGGTTGCCATATATATATATAATTATTACTACTTTTCAATGTAGAATAGAGCTTACCGTAAATGTGCCATATTTGGATAGAGGCCGCCACCAATGACAGCACGAAGCAGGGGAACTTTCTCGGAATTAATATTAGATGATGGGTCCAAACAGTTAGTTGAAGCTAGAAACCTAGAGTTAAACAATTGGGAATTTTAAATGTATGTGTCTTATATATGATCAACATCATCCTCAGGTATAATAGTACTCACTTATAGTTACTGAGGAGCTCGGAAAATTGAGACTTCATACGTTCTAGCTGCTGAAGTGTCATGTGACTGAGAAAATTGTTATAGCAAAAGTCGCGATCTTTATGGTCCTCTACACTTTCGCGGTAGTTGCAAATTGTATTATGTATCATTAGATGATCACTATGCATCCCTTGGGCCATCCTACGCTTTGCCTGGTCGACCCGATGCTCCTGACCCAAGGGCGTATAGAACGGACTCTTGTAGGACAGGGCAGCTGCGACGGATGTAATGGGATCCACACAACGGAAAAGCGCTGATATCAGAATCATTTTACCCACTTGCGGATCAATTGGAAGCTTGGCCAGGTGCATCCCCAGCGGCGTCAGCTTGCCATCAATGTCAATTGCTTCTATCCTGGTTAGAACCGCCGATACGCGTTTATGCTAGATGCTATTATAATATCAATAATACTTACCGTTTAAGTAGGTTAATAGCTGTGCTCACCGTCCGCTGGGCAGGTGGATCGATCATTGTTTGAAACAATGCGTAAGGATCATCGATGTGTAGCATTTTGAGGCTTAGTATGATCGATTCCAGTTTGCAGCGCAATATCTCTGGAGTTGGCACTTCCGACATCAGAGCCTCTCGTGCCCGACTAAACAAGTTGTAACAGATGCCTGGCTGCACACGACCAGCGCGTCCCTTGCGCTGTTGTGTGTTTGCATGCGTCACCCAGCTCTCCTCTAGAGATTGTATGTTTGTCTCGATGTCATAGTCCGTTACTTTGGTTCGGCCAGTATTGATGACATAGACAACATCGTCAATGGTTACTGAAGTCTCAGCAATAATTGTGGATATGATTACTTTTCGTTTCCCTTTGGGGGCTGGCCTAAACACAGACTGCTGCTCCACCGAGGGCAGCATTGAATGCAGTGGAAAGATAAGTAAATGGTTGCGCCAGCGCTGTCCCAAGGGTGATCGGGGGTTTTTTAGTGTACTATGTAATTGTGATATCTTATTGAATCCAGGGACAAAGACCAATATAGCTCCATCTGATTTTTTGTTACATATATAATATATAAGACTCGCTATAAAATCAATGTCCTCGCAACCCTCGGAACAGGGTACTCGAAGCTGCTCAAGAACTTTGGTATCATACTTGTCGCGCAGCTGCCGTATATATGGCTCGATCATGTTTCTATAGTCTGACTGATCCTGCCGTGGACGGGACCGTTTATCGATCCGGCAGTTAAACTGATAACCTGTCATAGCGAGTACATCCTCCAGATAGAAAACTTCGACCGGGTGCATAATACCTTCTATAAGAAACATTGGACATCTATTGAAGTAGTTACAGAAGTCTTCTTCCCGCACCGTAGCACTCATTAGTATAACTTTCAACGTGGGCCGGTGTGGCAGTATAATTTTTAGCAATGCCATTAACAAATCTGTCTCAACACTCCGCTCGTGTATCTCGTCCAAGACAAGAACACTCACGTTGTGCAACAACGGATCCGATTGTAGTTGCTGCAAGAGAACTCCTGTGGTGCAGTACGTAATGGATGCACGTTCGCGAGGCTTTCGACTTTCCAGACGGATCTGATAACCCACGGAACGCCCAATTGGTTCGACACGCTCAAAGCTCACGCGCTCGGCCACTGTAATGGCTGAGATTCGACGAGGTTGCGTACACACTATGCGGCAGGTGGTTCCTATACCGTTTGCAATGCAATCGTCTAACAGAAGCTGCGGCACCTGCGTTGTTTTTCCACAGCCGGTGCTACCCACAATTAATAGAACTTGATTCTTATTCACAGCGTCGATAATTTCTGTGGCGTGCCCCATTGTGGGCAATTTCATACGATCTTCGTAACGCGCTCGAAAGTCTGCATTTTGAAGGCGTTCCTTTTGTTCGTTCAGAAGGTGGGCATCTACGCTTCGGTTTTGAAAATTCAAATCGTGATTCTGTCTTTTGGTCTCTTGTATGAACGCATCAAAATTTATACTTAACATATGGCGAAACTGCTTCTGGAACGCCTCATCCAAATGATTGTGTCCGGCTTCTCGTGCTGCCTTAAATTGATCCATGTATTCATTGACACGTATGATAACACCAGGCGGAACGGTAACATCGCAACTCAAATTAATTTTAGGCTCATTTTTGGCATCTGAGCTTTTACGTTGTCGAGCAAGATTTTTGTAGTACATTCCAATGTCCTTTCCTTTAAGTCCCGGTGGACGAGAGTTGTTTTTTCCCGAACGCCCTTGCGACTTACTCCCCCTATACATTTTATTTTTGATAAACTAAGCAAACCAGAATGAATTTATTCAATAACTACTGCAAGCATTTTAGCAGCCCTGAATTACACACAAAATGGTAGAGTCCAAATAAACTAAAAATAATGTGAACTGTAATGTAAGATATTCTTGTTAAATTCTCAGTCAAGCTGTTAAGTTAACAGTGTGACGTCATAATTTCAGAAAATGGTGTCCGTTAAAATTAGTTTGAAGATGAAGAAATTTTCGCTGTTATCTATAATATAAATAAATCTTAAAACATTATAAAAATGAGCAGAGCGTTTAATTATAAGATTAACGGTTCATTGACCGCCTTTTCTTTCATTTCGAATGACTTCAACTTTATTTTCCTATCATTTGCAAAACCATTTGCAAACTCTATTTTTTTTTCGCATCAATCATTGCTACCAGTTTCACTCATTACATTAAGAATCTGTCGCCAAATTTGGGGTGCAGCATTGTTAGCTTTTGCCAATATTTCTAGTGCTGATTCATGCAGATAACCTGTTCCCTTGGGATTTATTACTCATACCACTAACCATAACCTCTAAGCTTCCAATTCTAAAACAAATATGACGTCACAACAGAGTTGTTAGCATTCAAAGTAGTTACTTTGAACTGAAACTGCTTTTTGTGTAACCTATTGAGGCTTTTAACAATGTTCACTTTCAAACTGGTTGTATGTACATACATATGTGAAAACTGATAATTATTAAATTACTAAATTTTGCTCTGGTACTTTTTAGTAACGTATTTATAGAAGATAGTTTGAATTTTGCCACTGCTAAAACTAAATCATGGACTTTTACGGATATTTATACAGATGTGAATCAAATAAAATTATTTAAATAAATTTTTTGAAACTGAACACATTGTAAACAAATTTGAAATACAGTTAATACGCGATAATCTACACCACGCTGATTCCAAAGTCATAACAAATGATGTCTTTTTGATATTTGATTGACGTATTTTAAACTGTGACAAATTCAGATCTATCTTACCGTCCGTACCTCAGAAACTATGTGAGCCAGAGATTTGAATTTTTTCGTTACCTCCATGTATTTCACGCGCATTACGAGCTCGTTTCAGAAAATTGAAAACTATTTCCATTTCAAATGTTATGCATGCAGAACCGAAGCGTAAAATTCTTGGAATATAAGGTCTTCGAAGGGTTCAGGGGATCTCGTATTCGAGAAGTCTCGACAAGATCATTTTCGAAGACAATAACTCTGAGATAACATTGCATTGAAACTGGAATATTTATAGATTTTCTTCAAGAAACCTTATCTATGCAACCTCAAAAAACATACGTTCTGAGATTGACGCCTAATACGAGCGGAAGCCACGATTGACGACTACGGCTAAATTTTCTCCGCTCGTATAAATTTACGATATAGTACCTGTTCACAATCCAAAACAATTTTTTGATTGAGAACTTTTAAAAAGTATTATATTTTTTTGTTTTTTTCTACTTTTCTGTTATTTCAATCCAAATTTAATTAAGATGTTTAATATTATAATGAACTTAACTATCGCGTTGAGAGAAAAAACAGTCCTTAAAGAAGCTTTTAAATATATATTTCGATTTCTAATTATAGATTTTTTAAGTCGAATGAAACTAAAATGAATTTATGTTTACTAATCAATTTTAATTATTATTGTTTTGTTCAATATTATTAATTTAGTTTAACCCAAGTTCCCAAGAAATATAAAGACTTGCAAATACTTCAGCTTTATATACGAATATATATTGTAAATATAAGGAAGTAACAAAGTATCTCTATTGACATTAATGTTTTTATTTTAATAGTAAATATATGAATTCTATAAAATGTATAATTTATTGCAAGCACATTTTAATGAAGGTTCTTTGCAAGAATCAATCAAAATATATAACCTATTGCCGACATTTATCTGGCTTCACTAACAAATGCGATGGACATGTAAAAACAAATTTTCTCTGCTGTACGTAGAAATACGTACGTATTGCATTTGTATAGGTATGCATTTATTCAAAGTTAACATAGGTATGTATATGCATTTCATTTATAGACATGATAAACTGATAATTAATATTTAATCATAAATATGAGCAACAAACGAGAAATTTGTAATTCCCCAAAAAATATATAGTTACTCCACATGACGTAGGATATTTAATGTAGAAATACGGATATTATTAAATAACGCAAACATTAAACAACAGTAAAACAAAAACTTGTGCACATTGGTATAGTATAGGAATATCGTTACTTAAATAACATGTAATATGAAAACAAGCCGGTTAAGGAAGGATCTACACTTAACAATAAAGAAATTTTACAAGTTCCCATTAATGCTGCGGTCACAAACATATTTTTAATAATGTCATTTAATTGGAAGTAGAAACATAGGGTGGATTACAAGCAGTGGTGCTTCATTTCTCTCCTTAAGTACGTAATTTATGAGGTATTTTTTATGTGTACTTGTGATTAATTTTTAGCACTTGATAATTCTGAAATCTGTTTATAGTTATTAAAACAAAAGCAAAAAACCAAGAAACAAAAAACTATATTAGTTGTTACATTAATTTGCTATTCTCAGAAATATATCTAAGTTTTAAAAAATTATTGAAACAATATTCTATTTAAATTGCAAGTTGAAATGTAAGTTAAACAACAATTAAGGACAAATATTTAAGGAAATACAATCGTATATCGGTAATTAATCGGTTAGAGCAAATGTGATTGAATGGAAAATATGGACAATTTAATCTGCGCAACTAGATTCCCAGTAAAGGATAGTCTGAAGACGGTCGTTATTGTGGCTTGTTTTGTCTGGATTCGTTGTTATCCTCAGGTTTTGGCAAGAGCGGTGCTAATGCTGTTGTTCCATCTCTGTCATCGTTTTCTCCATTCTGTAGATCCCCTGCAACATCCGAAGTAACCAAGCTACTAAATGAACCATCTTCAGTTCGCTCAGGCCCAATTTTATGACCTGCTTGGATTTGACCACTAGCACTATTACTTCGATCCTCATGAGATATTGTATTGTTAGTTGGTGACGATGTTACACTTCGGGTAGGCTTAGATGAGCGTCTCGCTGACAGGAATCGCGGCTTTTCATCTTCAGTTATGGAATGAAGCAACCGTTCAACTTCGTCATCGATTGTCTCACTTGAAAAAGTGCCCGATTTACGGCTCTTTTCTAACAAAGTTGCTTTTTTCGCAGTTAGGTACAAGCTACGTTTAATTGCAATATATATCACATCTGTAGCAGCGCGAACAGAATAATCTGGAACGAAAGTTTGTCGAATTTTCGAATCCATATTTAACGACTGCATCGATCCCATCTGAGTCGGAGAATCTATAACGAAATACTCAGTTTTAATTGATTTGTTTTTATTGAATTTTCAAACTTTATACACTTACCAACAACAACATTCTGAACCAATGCTTGTGTACCAAAATAAGTAAATGGCCCACTGTCAAAAAGCAGACCCTCTCTGCCAATCGTTACTTCTACACGACCCTCTAAAATAAGTACAAAAAAGTCAACTGCTTTCCCCTGTGTAAATATGAACAGGCTGGGATCATCTTTTGGTTTTCCCTTTGATTTTATGTTGTGGAAAACGTCTTGATTAAGTAATCGCCGCAAGATCGGTTCTGATATTACATCCTTTTTAAACGCATCCACAGCTGTTGATACGAAAGATGTAGGAATAGTTATATAATATGGAAAATTCATGAGGGGTTTGTTATTACCTGTACTTAAGTATTGGAATGTTGCCAACGTCAATTGAGGAGAAATGCGAACAGTTTGCGCCTCGCGACGTTCGGCAAACGCGGAAAAGTCTGCTTTTTTATAACGACTTCGACGAGTTTTTGTACGATTATCAACAAACACATCGGTTTCATCGACAATTTCAGCTTGAATGAGTTCTTCAATAACATCTTCTAACGTTACAAGGCCAACGGTTTCATAAAACGGATCACCGTCGCCTTCATTGTTAACACGATGAACGAATGCGATGTGGCCGATTGTGCCTTCCTTGAATTGATTAAACATAATATCTAAAGTGTAATCCTCAAAAACAAAATGAACTGGATTTTGGTAAAATTCGCAGAGTGTTTTCAGCGGCGTGTTATCATCAGTATCTACGAATGCCAAATCTTTAATATAGAGCAAAGTCACAATGTTTTTCCTATCTCCATCGTAAACTGGAATACGCGAATAACCAGAGTTCATAATATCAGATACAGTCTCAAAGTCCAGCACGGCATCCAATGAGAGCATGTAGGCGTCATTAATGTGAGTCATAATATCGGCGACAGTTTTCTTACGCAACTCCAATGCACCGGAAATAATATTCACTTCATTTTTGTCCAAATCATTAACATCGTTTGTAACCTGCGCATAACCATATGTTCAAAGTAATGAAAAATCAAAATTGTCAACATTTTTTATGTACTTACACGGACAAGTTCCTTTAGGCGTTCACGATTAAATACATTACCAATCTCTTCACCCAATAATGCATCTAAAATACGAGATATTGGGTACGATAGCGGAGCTGTTATGGCCATTACCGTTTTGGTAATCAATATAGTTTTGGCACCAATAGCTAAACCGTGTCTTGAACAAACAGCCTATAACAGTATTAATTTTTGTATTTTAATATAAAGAATAAATTTGGAGAAAATTTGTTTTATTTTTAAAGATGAGAACGATAGACCAATGTAAGAGTTACGCTTTTATGTTTTTTCAAATTAATCCATGTTAAATATAATTCGTAGGTATCATACATATATCGCATAGTTAAGTTATCTTAAATAGTAAAGTTTCGTATAAATAGGAGTGTATTAGCGTCATGGTCGTATGTATTAATATGTATAATACATTAATCAAATAGCATAAGCAAATCACTTAAAGGTTGTTAAAGACCCTCTTGTCTTGTTTAATAATAAAACTGATGTGTATAAAGCATATCTATTAAATGCAATTGAGCAATAATATAAATTTGCTTAAATATGTACATATATAATAATAGCTCTCCGTCCAGTGCTCCGTCCTATTACATTACATCGACCCACATTCAAAATTCGGTAAGAAAAGTCATATGACATTAAGTAATCAACGTCAAAGTATCCAGCTGTGTGTAAAGTCAAGACCCTGCTGCTTAAAATGTTTTAATATTAAGGAAACAGCGGACGGTAAAATTTGGGGGTATGTATCCAAAATTAAAAATGGTCGTAATTTGCTTATACATTACAGGAACATGATTAAGAGTTTTGGTGATTTTTTTTTTTTAAAGTAATTCTGTGTATCGAACTGTGTATTTGACAAATTTTGTTTGATACGGACAGACAAACATATACATATATTGGCACTCAAACCTTCTTTAAATGTTCTTTTAGTGTATACAAAATAAAGCCGTTATTAAGTTGCTAAATCGCACATACATATATAAATTTTATTGAATGATAAGAAAAATATGAAATGGATTAATTTGATTCAGCGTGCTACTTTTACTGAATCCTATCTTATAGTTTTGCTGAATGCGTACCTGAGGTGTTATTTCACCGAAAAGTACAATAGCCAGGGTGGAAAATATGACAGCAAAAAGTCCAGAAGTCAAACCATCCAGTAGAATGGTAAAGGTGGAGTTAACCAACACATTACCCAAGAGAATACTGCACAACAGATAATTACCTTGATCTCTGACAGGTGCAATTTTTGCGGCATACTTTCTTTCTTTTTCCGTGCCGGTATTTCGTAATATCTAGAATATATATATATATATATATATTTTTTTTTTTTTTTCATTTTAGCGATTAATTATTTTCTCTTCAAGTACATACTTTTAATTCAGTACGGTCCATAGCCATAAGACCCAAATTAAGGCCGGAGAACAAAGCTGAGAAGCATAAACATGTTACGATAACCACAATAGCGACCCAAAGAGGCAGAAGTGGTTCATGTGTTTCGATTCTCATCCATTTGTCATTACCCTGATGTACAAGGGGCGTGGTTTCAGCTGCGCTGTGATGCTATTAAATAAGGTCATTAATTATGCATGATTCTCACTAATCCTGCAAAACTCACAGTTACTCCATCGTCGTCAGTTTTTGCACAAATATACAATACGTTCTTAGAGTACGGAAATTTTACCGTATACGTTGCAGTTAGCCCGCTATCGGAAACATGGTCGGGCTTAAAGATTTCAGTTATAGGCTTCAAACAAGCTCCCTTATAATCATTCTCCTCACTTGTAAATGCGATAACTGTATTCTTTTGTAATTCAACACCGAAAACACGAATTGTCTGTTCCTTATTACTCAATACGCTCGGAACGCCATCATTGGACTCAGAGCTATCGTCTTCCAAGCGCAATCCAATTATGCGAAAAGCGTTTTGACTCGCAGGCTCTCGCCGTTTCCGATTTCTAAAAGAGAAAAGAAAATTAAATAAATAACTTATTATCAATTATTTGGGGAACTATATTTATAAATATATTTTCTTCTTTTCATTAAACCAACATTAAACCCAATTAATTTATTGTACACTCACTGTATGAACTATTCGGAATCTCATTGGCATTTATTATACCCTGAATTCATTGAAAATTGGAAAACAGGGAATAATGGTTTTGTTGAATGTACGTAACAGAAGGAGGCATGTCCGACCCCATAAAGTATATACATACATATATTCTTGATCAGGTCGATATAACCATGTCTGTCTGTACGTGTGAACGCGTTGATGTCCGAAGATATAAGAGCTAGAGACTTCATTTTGTGTTAGGTTCGTTCGTCTCTAGATCTTATATTTTCGGAAATCGACGCGTTCAAACATACGTACAGACGGACATGGCTAAATCAACTTTACTCGTCACCCTGATCAAGAATATATCTATTTACTTTATGGAGTCTGCCGCGCCTCCTTCTGCCTATTACAAACTTTTAACAAAACCAAACAAAACTGAAATCCCATTTTCAATAAGTTCAGAGTATAATTAATAAACCAGCCTGTTATTACCAGGCTAAATATTTAATTTATAGACGATGCCAGACTAAGATTATAAAAGCAAAAAAAAAAAAAAAATATATATATATATATATATATATATATATATATAAGTTATAGTATACCTATGTAGATAGATAGATAACATTGGGAAGACAAATGGCAGTTACCAGACTGTTAACGCTGATCAAAAGATGTGATATATGACGATGTCAATAGCCACTTGACTATTGTTTAAGGGCTTGTTTTTTTAGATAAGGTAAGCCCCTACGTAAGCATTTTGGTCATCAAACCAATTGAGTTCTTTTAATAAGTAGTTCTTGGCATACTAACTCCATGATTTTACCAGAAAATACTGACTTGAGCTGCATCCACAATGATAATCTTATTTGAAACTGTCGCAAGATATAAGCTTGCGTCATAACTAGCATGCTCTTATCACATATAACTTTATTATCAGCATACCGCTATCGTAGTTCATATATCTCATTCGAACGAGCACACACTCTTGTGTGCTTAATTAGAAAGGAACGTGTTCTAAAAGGTCTAAATTTTCATTAAATACAATACGTTAACATTATCATATATTACACTTAATAGGTAATAAGTAAGAACGTTGCAGTTAGGCGCAACTAACTGCGATATACTTTGTTCCATAGGTGCATCTTATTTATTTAATAAACATTTAATTAACGAAATATTTCGACAATTAGAAAACGTACATGGCAAGCAACAAACGTTTTTCCTACACATACATACATACAGATTTACACATGTATCCTCTATACAAGTATACACACAATTTTCTATGTATGCATACAAAAGTTTGCATGCCAGAATATTCTAAGAATTGTGACTGAATTGGGAATTTTTCGATCATTACTTTAGAGACGATCATTACTGTCAGAGACGCTCTAGCAATGCCTTACTTGGTTTTAGTTAACAAATACCAAGTCAAGACAGTGGCGCTGGTGGTAAACGCTATGCAAGCTGTACTTGGGTGCGTGGGTCGAACCCCGCGGAAAACTTTCTATTCAAAAATTACTTTTTTTTTCATTTTTATTTTTTTTATTTTTGTATATTTATTATAAAATGGTTGCTGCCAACTGATAATAATTTATAAACATACGCATATGAATTGTGCATTTAAGCAAAAACTAAAACAACTTTTCCGATTTGCCACGCTGTATGGCAAGCAGTTTTTCTATGCATGCATATATGTATGTATGTATGTCTACACAGATGTTTGTAAGTGTATACACATACAAAAGTGTATACATATTGCAAGAATTGCGATTGTATTGTTTTGGTTTGTCACAATTTATTTAGGTTTAGCTAACGATTACATGTTGTTTTCAAAAGACCTGGGTTCGAATCCCGCTGGAAACTTTTTATTTATTAATCGAAAACTTATAAATTTTATTTTTTAAATTCATTAATATTATTATATTTATGTTAAAATGCTTTTTGCCATCTTAGCAATTGCTACTAAGCTATCATATGCATGAATTATGCAGTTGGCCACAAAAAACTTCTTTGCCGATTTGCCACGACCCCAGTGGGCGTAGAAGCATAATTTTTTGCCAGTTCTTAGAAAGGGCCGAGGCTAACATGACTGCAAAATTTGGTTGCTACATTCCCAAAATGCGAAAAGTACAGGGTATTTTTCGATATGCCACGGCCCCAAAGAGGCTGAAAAAATATTTTTGTGGCATTGATAGAGGAAAACATTAGTAACTCAACCATCCAATTTTCAAGCTTCTAGCTCTAAAACTGTAGGAGATATAAACTTTTGCGGTTTGCCACGCCCCCTGTGGGCGTAGATATATCCATTATAGCTTATTATATATAGCTTATTAGTCTTGGGTCTTTCAGCGTTCTAGCTTTAACGGTGTAGAAGATACGTATTTCCCGATTTGCCACGCCCCCAATGGGCGTAGATATATCTGCCATAGCTTTATGAACTTTAGTTGTCACCCCGAGTATACATTTCAAAGTGCAACTCTCTAGCTCATTATCTAGTATGATAACTTAACTATGGGCGGAAGAGTTTTCCGATTTGCCACGCCCCTAGTGGGCGGATCGGGAAAATTTTTACACTTTATAATTCGGGAGCATATGTGAGTATATGTTTAAAATTTCAAGTCTCTAGCTCTAATAGCGGCGAAAAATATTGCGTTCATACGGACAGACGACAGACGGACGGACAGCAAGACGGACATTGCACAAACCCAATATACTTCCTTCCTTTGGGAACAAAGTATAAAAATTAATGTGTTGAATATATGTATTTTTATGGGACGTAGAAATAAATGATTAATTTAAGACCTCAAAAATACCTGCTGATTTTTTAATGCAGTGTAGTGGTTCTCTTTCACATAAAATATTGAGAATATAAACGTATGTATTTATACCATTGAAAATTATAATTCATGGCTTACTGCTTTTGCGAAAATTAACGTAACAGGGATAAGGAGGCATGGTAGAGTGGACTCCATAAATATAGAATATTCATATAATATATTCTTGATTAGGACGACGAGCTGAGGAAAAAACAAACAAGTAATAAAGCAAAACAAAATCAAAATCTAGAGAGTTGAAATTTTACAAGAATACTCGTATGTATGTTAGTTACGCAGTATGAGTTTATTTTCTTTTTGTGGATAGCTAATGCGATTTCCCTATTACCGATAAGAAATCGAAAAATCGTTCACTGCGTTTAAACTAGAGACCTCAAATTTGTATATTTATATAGAGCTTTCTTACTTGTCCATTTTGGAGAAAATGAAAATTGTGGGACAACTACTCCTCAATAATCTTCACATGTACATACATACATATATATACAGTGGGTAACATTAATATTCGGTTTTTTGTTTTTTCAACTTCAAACGCAAATAAAAGATAAACTATTCATTAAAATAAAAAAGTGTAAATGGTAAGTTTTAGATTGAAAAATTACCTTTTCAGAGAGGTATGCATAAAGGTATTATATTTAACATAACTAATAGAAATTGTACATAAACAAGAAAAACACCAAATTTGGCGTTACATTAATATTCGGTTTTTTCTTAAACAACTATGAAAATTCGAGTTTTACTGAAAAATTGATCATATGTAATACTTGATATGGTATTCATTATTTTCTATTATGTCCATAAGAAATTTTGACAGATTGTTAATTTTTTTTGTGTCCTTGGAGCCGATTTTGGCCCGCTCTTCCTGCTGCCGTGTCTTCATGGCAGATATTGTGGATTTCGGCATTCTTTGAGCTTCGCAGTTTAACTTGATCCACAAATTCTCTATGGAATTGAGATCTGGGGATTGAACTGGTGTTTCCAAGAGTTTTGGGCGATTGCAAAGCAACCAGGACATGACTTAACGGGCTTTATAGTGGGGATCATTGTCCTGGTACAGCTTAAATGTGTCTAAAATACCCATTTTTTTAGTCAAATGCTTCAAATTTTCTTTCAAAATGTTTTGAATAGTAATCTCGGATCGTCATGCCCTCTATAAAACCCAACTTTCTTGCTCCCTTAGTGGAAATGAAGCCCCAAATCATGACGAAACCTTCGCCGTGCTTTACGGTTTTCATTAAATATATTAAATCAGCTTCATATTAACTTTATACCACAGCCCACGCTTCCCATAACTTCTAAGCAAATTAAATTTGCTTTCGTCCAGGAATATTATGTCACCCGACTGGTCTGGTCCACTTTGGAGTAGTCTGAGGCTAGCAATATCCTTTATTTCCGAATACGGTCAGAAAAGAATGAATTTTTCATAGCAATTAAGCTATTGTACCCATATGTTGTTTCTGATACACCAAATTTATGCAGCTGAATCGAGTTTTCTATAATCAGCAATGAGTTCAGCTTTTAATTCTGGACCACTTGGTCAAGGATTCTCTTATACTCTTCTCGGTATATCCTCGGAGAGTAAGTTTTTCAGGTTGAGTAATTTGCTTAATTGAGGCGATCCTTCACTCATTTCTGAAACTTCGGAGGATGGCTTTTATATCATTTAGTTTATTTTTCAGAATTCAAGCAATTTCAGCTAAACTTTGCCCTCCAACTGCACCTGGAGCCCAAGTTTTCGCTGCTCCAACGATGAAATTGGTCCTTTTTGGCCTATTGTGTATTTCAGCTAAGGGATTCAGTTTTGCGCTAATTTTTTTGTTAGATAATGTTTGTTATAAATTGATTTTTCGATAAAAAACATTAAATATGCCATTTGTGGCTTTTCAGAGTTGCCGTGGTGATTTGTTTCACAACTTTGCTAAAAAACCGAATATTAATGTAACGCCAAATTTTGTGTTTTTCTTGTTTATGTATAATTTCTATTAGTTATGTTAAATATAATACCTTTATGCATACCTCTCTGAAAAGGTAATTTTTCAATCTAAAACTTACCATTTACACTTTTTTATTTTAATGAATAGTTTATCTTTTATTTGCGTTTGAAGTTGAGAAAACAAAAAACCGAATATTAATGTTACCCACTGTACATACATATGTATGTATACCTGATGTGGACTTACCGACATCTTTTTAAAATCATACATTTTAACAAGAGCATTATAATATTCTATAGGTACATACATATATGTATGTACATATATGTCCTATTAAAACAAGTAAGAAGGCTCTAGTCGAGACGGCTCGACTACGAGATACCCTGAACCCTGCAAAAAAATGAATGCTCTTCTTCTTTACGCACTTATAAGCACGCGCTCTGCTAACTGAGCAGTTGCTGCCGCGGCTTGGGGGTGGGTTGGGCTGAACTTTGGACGTTTATAACTCCATTTCTATATGAACGATCCTCATGAAATTTTCAGAGTAGATTACGAATATCTAAATCTATCCATGTGCCAAATTGCAAGTCTCTAGTATTTGAAATGAGTTTTTTTTTCAAATTGGGGGCGGAGGGGGCGTGGCACCCAAAATCTGGAAACTACAAAATCTGCGTATCCACAATATCTATCTAAATATATAAAGTCGAAGTCTCTAGCTAAAACGGTGTAGAAGTTCTACCCAAAAAACATAAAAAATGGAAACGAATTTTCGATAATTTGGAAATGGGACGAGTTATCGAAAAAACAAAATAAACTCGTATTGCGTAGCTAACATACGAGTGTTCATGTGAAATTTCAGCTCTCTAGCTTTTGTAGTTTCCGAAATCTCGACGTTCATACGGACCAGTGTTGCCAACTTGGCCTTTTTCCGGACAGATCTGTCCTTTTTGAAATTACAACTGCCGCAAAAATTTAGAAACAGCCCCTGTCCGGAAAAAATGCCTTTTTTATATTATTTTGACCTTTTTTCATCCTTTTTTAATTGTTAAAGGTTGTTTATAAAATTTGTGAAATAAATCGATATCATTGCTTTAATATTGCTTTATTGCAACATATTTTACGATGTATCCCTGTTTCAAACGCTGTAGTCCTGTAGTCGAAAATATATTTATCGATCGAACATTAACGTTTTTTTGAAATTTAGGGTGTCGCGGTCAAACGACCCATTAAAAAATTAATGGATTAGCCGCGTTCCCAATTATATTGATAAGGCATTTTGCAAATACTGCAAGTGCAGTTTAAATACAAAACTTGTAGAATGGAGAGATATAGTAAGTATCGTATATTTCTGGACTGTACCTCAGAACCACACAGACTCAGCAGGAAACAAAAATTTTCGGACCTGGGTGCATTTGTTATCACTTTGCTGTCGTTGCCGTGGTCAATTGCTGAGGAAAGGGCGTTCAGCCGAGTCAATTTGGTTAAAACCAAATTAAGGAACAAGCTGCATATTGATACGTTAAATTCTATTTTGGCAATTAGGTTGGTTTTACTAGTTAACAATTACATACAATTAAATATAATATCTTTGGATTAGGTTTGGACTACATCGGAACGGTAAATATTGCCAAAACTATAAGCTACATGTAAATTGTGTACGCCAAATTGGCGCAAATAATACATACAACAAAGAAAATGTCAATTTTGATGAGGTGCTACACCTTTTAAAGGAAAATTAAAATCAAATTCCATTTTTAAGTGTAGAAAAAAATGTTATCCGTTTTTTTGACCTTTTTAAAAATATGTTGTCCCTTTTTTGTCCTCTTTTTTGCGTCAACTGTCCGGTTTTTTAGGCGAAAAGATGGCAACACTGATACGGACGGACAGACGGACAGGGCTAGATCAACTTTATAGGGTCTGCGACGTCTCCTTCTGCCTGTTACATACATTTTCACAAAACCATTATACCCTGAATTCCCATTTTCAATGGGTTCAGGGTATAAAAAGGAACATACATATATGTATGTACATATATGTCCTATTAAAAAAAGGAACATAAAGTGTAGTTCTAGCTGTATGCCTGTTACATTGAATTTGTTGTTGAAAGAAGTACATAGATCGAATCCAGTTGCACTCGAATTATAATTTTCTTAATTGCATTCATTTAGCAAACGATTCTGTTTTCCTACCAATTTTACCTATAACTAATTTTGTTATTATTCAACAGCGTATGCCTACATACATTTGTATGTATGTATATACATATATTTAAAGGAAATGTTGGAATGACGACAAAAGCAAATAAGTAGTCACTCATTACATTGGTACAAGCACGGAGATCGAAACGCTCAAGCAAACATCAGAAAATAATAAAAATAATATACTTGCTTAAACCGACGCAATCCAGATTTGTTTGGACTGCACGGTGAAACAAAAATAAGAACTACGCACAACATTGTTGTGTTTGGTAGCTTTCAAAATTTTCTAAGAGTATGTTCATATACATACATATACATATGCTTGAGCATGTGTGTGTATTGATTTCAGTGTGGCTTTGCAAAAAAAAATAAATAAATAAATAAATACACACAAAACACACACACACACGCATACATTGCTTAGTATGTATTTGTGCGTAAGCTTACACTTGTGAGTGTATTGCGCGTCTATACACCTGTATTATGTGTGTGCAGCCCAGTTTTTTGCTCGCACTCAAACGTGCCTCACAACGGCGACAAGAGCAATGGCACTGGCAATGGCTAAGAATGAGCACGAGAATGAGTCATTTGTACAAATGTTTGCGGTAATTTGCAGTTTTTTTAGAGGATTACGCCCTTTTAAATAGTTTGTTATACTATATAAATAAATATTTTGCCTGTCAAAAAATGTGCTGGTGTTTGTGGTTCAATTTTCTAAATAAGTGCATTCGTTCATTTTTAGTTAATTATTTCATGCGAATATTATAAATATCATCCATTAGCATTATCATTATGCACAGGCAATGTGCTGTCACCGATTAAATAACTGAACACAGAATATCGATCAGGAGTGATTGAATAGCAGCTCGACTAACTCATATGCTCATAATGTTAAATGATTGATTAAATGAACTGGTTTTGTTTTATTTGGTTTGAGCCCATACTTAATCAAATTTAATTTAATATATGTATGTATGTACAAATACCGTTTTTAATCAGCGTTGTGAGTAACTTTTGAGTCCCCATCAATGCTTGCTCTTATGCTAAAATTAAGCCTATTTACCTTATGGAGAGAAAATATAGATCCAAAGAAAAAGACTACATCAACTCGACTGTATACGACATAGTGATGGGCTTGCTTATACCAGAGTTTGTCTTTTAATATTTTTTTCACTACTTTAGAACACCCGGTTTTTGTTGTATTAAAAATATCAACTAGATATTTATTAATGATTTGTCTGTCTAGCATTTTACTGATCATACATATTCATTTCGTTAAAAATACATACATACATACGCATATATGTACTTTCAAATAATATAGAAAAAAATATGCACAAGAAATGGCAATACTTTTTCATACTTAAAATGATTATAAATAGATTTGGCAGCCGAAACATAGGCGATGCAAATATACATACATACATACAGGATCGTACATACTTACATAAAAAACCGAAAAATGTCTATAATTATATATGTATGTATATATTTGCTATGCTACTTATGTAATTTGTTTAGGCGTGAACATACATAAAATCATGCTCCAAATTTATGTTCTGTCTCTATGTATAGGAATATATATATATATATATATATATATATTCTATATGTGCATGCATACGTAGACAAGTATATACACTGCGCGTCATATATGCACGCGTACTAAATATGTATGATATGATTGGTGACCTTAATGCTTTTACTTTAACAAATTCAGATTTTTCAGATTTATTAAGGAAACAAGACAACTAATTTAGACGAAAATCTAAATAAAAAAAACAGATATTCATGCTGGGATGTATGTACATATGTGTGTTAAGTGTGCTTAAGTACATACATATGTATGCATATACATATATGCATGAGCATTTATTGTGCGTTGATAAACAATGAATGATAAGACCAAGAAATTGAGTCACAGCCAGCCTTCACAGAATAATAAAATAAATATGGTTATCGGTATGGCATGAAAGTGGAACTGAGGAACTGCGATTGTTTATATTACTATACTATGTCGCTAGTAGGTCGGGAAATTATTATTTCGTACTGGTATTTTGGATACATATATAGCTATGAGCTCAAATATGTATATATATCGATTATCAAATCATCAAAGGTGAAAAGAGTTTGCTGATTATATTTGTATTTATAGACGAAGTCAAGAGTGCATAGCACACAACTAATATACTCGTTTGCATTTTGAAAAGATAATCTAAATTTGCTAATAACTCAGTAAACGAAGATGTGTTAATCAACGCCTGTATATACATATACATATGTATTTTTGAGCATTGAAAGTAAATATGATTTAAACTTCTTGATGAAGAAACACAGCTTTATTATACATATTTGACAATGAGAGTTTTGTAGCGATTTTCCGTTGGGTGTACTTTTTGAAAGAATTACCACCAAATATTGGGCATTTTCACTAACCATATGGTTAGTGGTATTTTGCACGAGACTCTTTCTGCTCTATGTGACATATTTATAAAAGTGTACAAATTGTGTGTGAAGTATTGATGACTTTTAAAAAGAATATAGTAAATCTGAATTCGGATTTCCCTTTAACGAATTGGAGATCAAGTGATCTGTTTGTAATAAAGAATCAACATATAACCAACAATTTTCTAAAAGCTGATCCTGTATCCGACTTTACTCATAGCAGCCACGATGCAAACTGTTGTGCTTTGTATATATTTAGATCTGTATAGTCGGAGCAATTGGCTATATTTAATAGTATATTACTCTCTGTTAAGTTTTAAATTCGATAATCTAAATAATTACTTTCATTTATTTATTTACATATTTTTTTTTTAACCTAACACAAACTATTGAGTTGTTAAATGGACATTACTTTAAACACTTTAGATTAATAAATTCATATTTACAATATATGTATGTATGTTTAAATTCTAACTAGGTGGCAGCTCTGACCGACTAATCACCAGTCACAAATGTAAACAAAACATGCTTGGGGGCTTACAAATAGGTATGTATGTAAATCTAAATCACTGCTCATTAAATGAAAAAAAAAGTAACAATATAAGCTCAAACTGAAGGATGTATCCCATATATTCGAAAATTGATTCGTATGCTTAATAAAATTGAATTGTAATTTGTATGCTAGGCTTTTCTACTTCCTTACATACATTTCGTTAAAATACCAAAATTATGCATATGATGGACTCTGTAAAGCATAAAATTAATTAACATCTGAAGACGTAAAGGTCGCAAAAAAAAAAAAATAATTACAATGACTGCTAACAATTGAAATGTTATTTATTGAGTTCTAACTTGCCTTGTTTGTGTTTCTGACAACTGCAATTCCTTCAGTATTTGTGTTTCTCTTTTAGATTTTGTTATGTTTTCTTCTGCCAGCAGATTTGTAATTAAGTTTAATGGTTTTAACACTGTTAATGGAGCAACGCCATCAAAATCAACATTCTCATAAGAGGCGTGGGCCAATTTACAATTAGCAAACGCTAAAATTGTAATTAGCAAAATGAGATAAATGCTTTTTATATCTCGTAGACCCTCCAGTGTAACACATAATTTTGGACTTGCAATTGATTTTCCATCTCTCCCACGCGGCATTCGCAAAACTGAAGTGTTGGTAATTATTTTTGAGTTTGACACTTTAGTCCGTTTATGACATTGTTTCAAACACTTTTCACTTTTTTCCATAATACGTATTTGTTGTGATTTTTACGTGTTGTATTTATTAATTATATTACAATAACAGCACCAAAACCGCCCGAGCGATATTTCGTCCGCACAAGCAAAGCCCCTAAAAGCAATATGCCTGACTGTGCAATGCGCTATATACGTATGTATGTAACTACTAGCAGTGTGGCCGTAGCGCAATAGATAATTATTCTTAGGTGGTCATTTAAAAAATACTAAAAGAAAATCTAGTAAAAAGATACATTTAGACTATAGAGTCACCGAATCATTTTTAATGTATCAACATCAGACTCTGAAGGATTCACAAATCATGTTTATATTAAAATGATATTTTATTAAACCAATTTACAATTCTACATTTTCTCTGTTGATTCCAAAGGAGACTTATATCACTAACCATACAACAAATGTGCACACTTATTTTTTGACATTAAAACCCCCTTAACTTCGTATTTGCTCGGGTTTTTACTTTTAGGGTCTTCTCGACGCGATACCATTGGTTTCCTTCTGAGCGAAGAGTATACCGAATTCCTAAACTGCTTTGCCATGCTCATGCAAAATGTTAGCGTTTTTATGATTATTTGTGGAAAGGGTATGAAAGTGTTGATGTGCATAAAGAATAATATTTCCCTATGACCATACACACACACATTTACACTTCCTCGCTATATGTGTAAGTATTTATGTGCTTGTGTGCGATAGATATTCTTGCTGCCTGTAGCACTATTAGAACCCCCAGCAGTTGATGTTCGTTCGGTTGGGTAGCGATGTGAGCTTGCATACACACACACACTTACACTTCCTCGCTATATGTGTAGGCATTTATGTGCTTGTGTGCAATATTCTTGCTGCCGCCTGTAGAGCACTTTTAGAACCCCCAGCAGCAGTTGATGTTCGTTCGGTTGGGTAGCTGCAGTGAGCTTGCATACACACACACATTCACATACACATTTACACTTCCTTGCTATATGTGTAAGCATTTATGTGCCTGTGTGCGATACACTTGCTGATGTATTCTAATTTCCCAGCGATTGCCGTGTGGTAGCTGATGTTAGCCTACACACCAGTGTTGCCAAATCAGCTTTTTTCCCGTCAAATCTGGCTTTTTTGAAAACCCAATAGCGGGAAAATTTCCAAAACAGCGGGAAGCAGGAATTCTGGCTTTTTTAGAAAATAATTTGCTTTTTTCCGCTTTTTTTTATACTTAGCAATTTAACATATTTTAGAGAATTTATGTACAATGAAGTGATGTTCATTGTAGTTGAATTTAAACCAAATAGTTCAGTATAAACAAAAATACCAGGATGTGTAACTTAACAGCTAAGAATTCAAATGCTGGCTGCGAAGACTTAAATGATAAGACAAGAATAGATTTGTATATTGCAGTCATTGCAAATATAGTATAGCTGCCAGTTGATCACATAACCAATTTGTGCTTGAAATATTTTTGTAATAGATTTGAGAGTTCTGTGAAGTTTCAGAAAACAAAATGTTCAATCATTATTAGAAACGTTTTTTGTATAACCTTGCTTTCGATATTGGCGAAACAAAATATACCATTCTGATTGACGAATCAACGTATATACATTAGGAAAGAATGCTGTCGTGACTATAAGTTGCCAAAAGAAAACCCGTGCTCTGCTAACCGCACAGTTATGACCAAGTTGGGTTGGTCTATATTTTGGACGCTTATAATTCCATTTCTAGATGGACGATTCTTATGAAACTCCATTTCTAGATGCGTTTTTATTCGAATTGGGGCGAAGGGGCGTAACAATCCATAATATGTATCTAAATATACAAATTTGAAGTCTAGCTGAAACGGTGTAGAAGTTATGCTCAAAAAACGTAACGTAAAAAAATTTTCAATTTTGTATCATGTGAAATTTATTAAAATATAATTGGCACTATGGGTGAATGCGATAAAAATAATAATTGTCACGAATAAGACAAAAAACTGGACTACTCGTAAAAAAAAACTTAAAATAAGGCAACAAAACTTCAGCTTTTTTGTCCGATTTTTTTACCCAAAATTTCAGCTTTTTTTAAAGTATGTTCCCACTAAAAACAGCTTTTTTTGCTAAAAAAAAAATTGGCAGCACTGCTACACACACACATATGTACATACATATGTCGAGTATCACTTGTATAGGCATTTGAATGAATGCTCTGCCTGGGGCATTTGCATGTTTCGTGCATAAGAAAAACACCGTTCGGTTCAGAAGTTGAATGTCAACTAAAGTGACAAGTGCACTTCCCCCTACTTTATATAGGATAAAAGGGTCAATTTTACCTGTATATCTAGGCATTTCTTTAAAAGGGTTATATGTGACTTGAATTTACGCATGCATTTGAACAACTTGTCCCATTTTTGCATATAGGGTCAAATCAGGTACTAAATATTAAAGAAATGTGAGCTGCTTGCTGTTTGTGCCAGCATACATATATTTTTGTGAGAAGAGAGCAGAGAGTAAAAAGCATGGGGCAGAAAGAGAAAGAGAGCAAGGGAAAGAGCGGCACATGCCAGGTCTTTTTGGAAAATCGACCGTCACCGTCGAGCGCTCGAAGCGGAATGATTTTGCCATCAGCAATTTTTCTCTCCCGACCCTAAAAGTAAAAACCTGAGCAAATACGAAGTTGAGGGGGTTCTAATGTCAAAAAATAAGTGTGCACATTAACTTGTTCCAGTTGTCCAGTCTATGTGTTGTATGGTTAGTGCTTATATATAATTATATATGGAATGGTAATTCTTTCTCATAAACTTACCTTATAAACGAAAGTTGTTTAATTGAAGACTTTTCATTTCGACAGAAATTAAAAAACCTTCATTTACCAGTTTAATTTTTTTTTTTTTTTTTTTTTTTTTTTGAATATATGAAGTTCATGTACATCCGAGTTCACTGTTCCTTAGATGTTTTCTTTTTTCTGGAGCGCACCTGAACAAGCTCAGTCGTTCACTTCATGATATGTTCAATTGAACCTGCTGTGAACCGAAACAAATGAACTCTACGGAATAAACTCATCTATTTAATATCTAGCATATAAAAATATATAAGCGTTATAAGAGTGATTTAAATATGGACAACTCAGAGGAATTTTCTGCAATTGACATCGTTACATTCGTAACTGAAGAGTTGCATCAAAATTATCTTAGTAACCGTGTCAATAAAGCAAAAGTGTTCGACGAATTTCTGGGGCGGTGGGGTACAAACGACATTTCCATTTCAAAGGCGAAGTCTTTAAAGATTGAATTCGAGACTGGTATGTTGCAAGATTTCTCTATTGCGTATGTATACAAAAATATGTATATATGTGCCTCCGTACAGATTTGGATTGGTTCAATGTCAGTAGACCATTGACACTGGCTGGCTTACGCGGAAAAATAGTTGTATTGGATTTCTTCACCTACTGCTGTATTAACTGTATGCATGTATTGCCAGAGTTGCGGGCTTTGGAAGAGAGATTTCCAGTAGAAAGTGGACTTGTAGTTGTGGGCGTGCATAGCCCAAAATTTGAAAATGAGCGAACAGCGGCAAACATTCTCTCGGCAGCGCAACGCTATGGAATTAAACATCCCATTGTTAACGACTCGAAGTCTTCTCTGTGGCGGGCTCTGAGCATTCGCTGTTGGCCCTCGCTTTTAGTTTTAAGTCCAAGCGGCTTGCCCATGTTGTTATTAATGGGTGAAGGCCATGGTGAGTTTCTCCATGACTTTGTTGAAGCGGCGCTATTCTTTTTTGAACGCCAGCAAAAAATCAACTTCTCTAGTTTACCACTGCAGCTGTCAACAGACCTGTTGCCGGCATCCAATTTACGTTTCCCAGCCAAAATAGCTGTGCTAGATGATCATTATGCTATAGCTGATGCTGGAAACAATCGGGTGATTATCGTGAACTATTGTGGAGTCGTAAAGTATAAGATCGGCGGGCTCGAAGCTGGGTTTGTGGACGGCACTTTAAATACGGCGCGATTCAATAATCCTCAGGGAGTTGCCTTTTTGGATAAGAATACAATTATAGTGGCTGATACAGATAATCACGCACTTCGACAAATTTCCCTGGACAAAGATGTGGTTGAAACGCTGGCTGGAACGGGTAATCAAGGCAATGAACGAACCGGTGGGAAACTGGGGCCATTGCAGCCACTATCATCGCCGTGGGATGTTTCTGTGTTTCGCACCCGTGACATGGATATGTCTTTCCATCTGGACGAGCTTAATGTGCCCGAAAAAACGATAGTGCTGATTGCCATGGCTGGCACTCATCAGATTTGGGGCTACTTCCCCGAAGGAATAATTTGGTGGAAATTTCGGAAGTTTGAACCGCGTTGCTGCGTTTCGCTAATTGGCAATGGGCTTGAGGAAAACCGAAACAACTCCTATCCACAAAACGCAGCGTTTGCACAACCTTCAGGCTTGGCCATGTCCACTGATTTTCTCTATATTGCCGACAGTGAAAGCTCCAGCATACGCAAAGCTTCAATGGTCGATGGTAAAGTAATGCCTGTTGTTGGTGGAGATCGCAATCCGTTGGTATAGAATAATAATGTTTCAGTTATAGAAATATATATATGAATCTTTATAATTTTTTTCCAGAACTTATTTGCTTTTGGAGACGAAGATGGCAAACTGTACAACGCGAAACTTCAGCATCCACTGGGCGTAGCATATAATAATGTCGATCGGAAGCTATATGTGGCTGATACATATAATCACAAAATCAAACAAGTTGACACTGAAACGAATATAATTTCTACCCTTAGTATCAAAAACAAAGATGGTAGCACTCTGTCTCTTAGAGAGCCGTCTGGGCTTTGCGTTGACGCTGAAAGGAATAGATTATTAGTTGCTGATACAAATAACCACAGCATTCATATAATTGATCTGACTACATATACAGCTGAACCTTTTCTCCTGGACTTCAATCAAATTTCCAACATCAGTGAAACAGATGCTCCGCGTTCTGCAACAAAAGGCAGTGCTTTACAGTTGGTAAAAAAGATTACTCTGCTTCATCATAAACAGTGCAACATTAACTTCAGCATGAGACTCTCATCGGACCTTAAATTTACTCTGGATGCACCACAAAAGTGGACGGTAAAATTCATAAATCCGGCATTGGAAATAAAACAATCACATGGTCTATTAGCTGACGGTAAATGTAGTTTACAACTAAAAAACTCATTTAAAAGTGTAAGAACTGAAGCAAATAACAGAAGCGATTTAACAATTGAGTTTTCATTGAGCCTTTGTGATGCAAAAAGCTGTCTTGTAAAAAAATTCACGGTTTCGATTGTTAGTGAACGTCCTGTAGAGGACTTGCCGTTAAATGCCATCAGTGGAGATAACACACTTGACTTGGATATTGGAATGCACATAAACCAATCTAATATTAATTTTTGTTAATACGCAAATTTCACATAGGATCAAATCCTTCAGTAACAGAGTTCAGTTCCATCTATATTAACAGAAAACAATGTTGTATATAAACTATTTTTGTACCATTAAACTAATCTCTTAAACTCAAAGTAAATATTTTAGTTTCGTTTATGTAAACATATAAAATAAATGTTTATAATAATGTTGCAAAAACAAACAAAAATTTATTTAAGAAATTGTCAATGATAGTGGCACTTTGTCCTAATCAATATTAATCTAACGATTTTTGCAAATACTCTCCGCCTGCGTAGCACCTCCAGCTGATTTGCAAACCTCAGTGAGCAAATCTTTTAAAATGGAAGCTTGGCTGCCTTGCGAGCCATCTAACGTAATTGTTGGAATGAATGTTACTGGTGGTCGAAGTGCGTGTGTCGCATCCCCGTTCAATTTCATTAGTTCAGATCCATGGCTGCTATCAAAACACTTCTGGATGAGATCAACATTCTCCACATTGTATTGTTTGGTACACTAAAGAAAGATGAGCACCTTTGCAATTGTTACCTTAATTAGGTTAAGAGACAACACTGTACCTTTTGCATAGCATCTTTGGGATTTCTATTGTCTCTGATCATACAGGTCACGACTTCTAGTCGAGTAAGTGCATCATCAATGACTTCTACAGCGCATGCATGATACATATTTGCTTGGCATTCCGTCGGGCCGTGCTGACAATCAAATATAAATTTGCCTTCATCATCGGTTGTGGTGTGTGCCTTTAAATAAACTCTTTGATAAGGGCACATAAATACCAAATATGTATGTATTTTCTGTTTACCTTGCCATAGGGCACGAGCTGCACTTCCATTAAAGTGGCTGCAGCTTTGTACGTGGTCAGCAATTGCTTAGTAATAAAATATTTAGAGTCCGGGCAGAGAGCTTCATAGAATACTGTTACCAATACGGGCAGTGGAGCTCCTGGAGCTCTTCGATAGTGAGGTTCCTCCTGCAAATTAGCAATAAGTTTGTTTATTTGCTCACAGTACGGACATGTTTATTAAACATAAATTATATTTATGAGTGCGTGAGTTAGTTCGCTAAATAAATGTGTTTCTATATATTTACCTTTAAAATCAACTGTGTACGGGGATAGAATAGAATTCGTAGTAAAAGTCCTAGTGTGGCAATTAAGAATACAAATATAAAGATTCGTTTCCGTGTTGGTATCATTTATTAATAAAGCAAAAAATAGTTTGTGCAGTATGTGCAATTATAAATCACATCAACTCATATATGTACATAGAAACACTAATGAGAAAGGGGAAATTATAAGTAATAAAACATTGCAAGTGTTGTTGTCCGAAACTCCAATGCATGTTAAAATGTACTAAAATACACCAAATTCATTATATAAAAATACCGTTGCCGGAATATCATTACCTTTATATATATATATATGTTTAAGCTGATAAATATATATATGTTTAATCTTAAAAGAAAAAGTTCAATTCATTTCATTCAAAATTATATATACATTAAAATTTGTTAAAATGTTAACTTTAAATACCACAACCAATAAAGGCTAAATTAATTTATTTAGATGGGTTTGTTTCACTTTAAATATTTTTCTATACCCTGAACCCATTGAAAATGGGAAATCAGAGTATTATGTTTTTGTTAAAAGTATGTTACAGACAGAAGGAAGTGTGACAGGCCCCATAAGGTATATATGTATATTCTTGATCAGCGTGACGAGCTGAGTCGATATAACGACTTTTTGTGTTAGGTTCATATGTTAATTGCACGCGCAGAAATTCGATAACATTTATTCGATAAGTTTAATCAAACAAGTAAGAAGCTCTAGTCGAGACGGCTCGACTACGAGATACCCTGAACCCTGCAAAAAAGTGATACTCTTCTTCTTTACGCGCGCACTCTGCTAATTGCGCAGTTGCTGCCGTGGCTTGGGGGTGGGTTGGGCTGAACTTTGGACGCTTATAATTCCTTCTTCAGAGTAGATTAAGAGTATCAAAATCTTTCTATTTGCCGAATTGCAAGTCTCTAGTATTTGAACTGCGCTTTTTTTCAAATTGGGGGGGAAGGGGGCGTAACATGGAAAATCTGAAAAAATTATTTTTGATTTTTTTTATCGATAATTTGGAAATGGGATGAGTTATCGAAAAACAAAATAAACTCGTACTGCGTAGCTAACATTCGAGTGTTCATGTGAAATTTCAGCTCTCTAGCTTTTGTAGTTTTCGAAATCTCGGCGTTCATACAGACAGACGGACAGGGCTCAATCAATTTAATTTTTTATGCTGATCAAGAATATATGTATGTATATACTTTATGGGGTCTGCGACGTCTCCTTCTGCCTGTTAAATACATTTTCACAAAACCATTATACTGAATTCCCATTTTCAATGGGTTCAGGGTATAATAAGTTATGGCAGCAAAACCCACGCGGCAGAGCAACCGAGGCAGCGAGACAGCAAGACGCCTGCAATGCTTACACACATACAGGCGTACAAGCGTAGATCAGTATGTGTGTGTGTTCGTGTTTTTGCATGTATAGTTTCTTACGCGTGGAGAATCTTATTCGTTCGAAGAAGGGCTCGGGGGATTTCGGTGTCGAGCAGTCTCGACTAGAGCTTTCTTACTTGTTATACCCTGAGCCCATTGAAAATGGGAAATCAAGGTATAATGGTCCTGTTAAAAGTATGTAACAGGCAGAAGGAGGCGTGGCATACCCCATAAAGTATATATATTCTTGATCAGGGTGACAAAAAAGTTGATATAGCCATGTCCGTCTGTCCGTGTTAGGTTATCGGGAATCAGTTAGTCAGAATCGCTCATCTTTAGAGTTAGAGTCTGCAAGTCTTCTGCATATATAGATATTAATTTAATACAATTTCGGTTTTCTTTTTTCTTAACGTAAGTCGAGTTACATATGTCAAACATAGATTTTGTTTTCAATATTAGATTTTTAATTTATACAAACATATAAATAATGTTATTCCAAATGTCAATGTCTTAAAAAAAAAAAATAATTAAATTAATATGTACATATATGTATTTTTTTTTTTCAACTATCTTATCATCAAATTATCATTCAAAACTCTAAATCGTATTTAAGATTCAAACAAATTTGTAATTATTTTCAACTAAGTAAAATTTACTTGACTACTTTAACTTGACAATATTAGTTTTAATAATAGTTTAATAGAACTTGATTTTTACGGATTTTCTCTTAAATTTTGTGGTTATCATTCCATCAATATTATTATCAGTCACTGGGTAATTCTCCCTTTTTAATATATAATAACTATAATTATATATAGAATAAGTAACAAACTGCAAATGTAATATTTTAATGGATCCGGTTGTAACTCACTTACGAATATGTAATCCATAAAACAACGATAATTGTAGTAGTTCTTAATTGAATATGTACTAGTCAGAGGTCGAATTTTCAAACTCTGTTTTAAAGACAGACGATATCTCATTTATCATGTCACTTGCAACCAAGCTACGGCCTAGCTTTTGAAATGCTGCATAATTTATTTTCTTAACAAAATAACTAGAGGCACAAGCAGCCAAATATGCAGGATTGGGTTGGTTGGATTGCAAAGACCAATAAAAAAATGTTGCTAGGGTACCACTGAGTAAATCTCCCTGACCACCACAACGACGTCCTGAACCACCGATTGGCATGGTATACACTTCATGAGTGTGAGGTATATGAATTTTATCATGAGCGCCTTTTTCAAGCACTACAACCCCATCTCCGAGCAGTGACATCTTTTCGCGTGCCGTCGCGGTGTCCTTTCCAAACAGTCTTTCGAATTCTATTACATTTGGTGTCAATATAACATCACGTTGTCCACATACTAGCTCGATATTATCATTTAGTATGAACAGTCCATCTGCATCTATGACAATTGGTTTTCCCATTTCCAGACATAGCTTAATGACATCTGTAGCAGTTTTAAGAATACTGGATTCTCGCCCTAAGCCTGGTCCAATTACCTGTAAAGCGCTGAATATATAGTAATGGAGATAAGCAATTTGTTTCAATATATATAAATATACTATAACATGTAAGCGCTCCATCCACGGCTTAATTTTGTCAACAGCATCCTCATGATCCAGGACTGGGTGCACAATTAAGTCCGGGCTATACGATTTAATAACTGCTGCTGCATTAGTATGGCAGAAAACATGTGATAAATCCGCTCCCACTTTCATAGCAGTAATTGCTGCAAAGTAGGGTGCTCCAGTATATTCCAGAGAGCCACCAATGACACCAATTCGACCATATTGACCTTTATATTTCCCATTGGTAAGTTTGGGTATAATTGTCCTAAATATAGTCAACAACTTTTGTGCATGCACTGGTATTTCTATTATTTTTGACATTTTGAATTATTCATCAACGTTTTTAAAAATACAAAGGAGGTTGATACAGAGGTCAATTTGAACTTCTATTGTTTATTGATATTTTCAATTCGATGTTATTGTGATGAAATTCTGATATTTAATATTTTTCATATTATTTTACTAAAATATCGATATATCGATTGATATAAATGTAGGTTGCGTTAAAATGTGAAATTGATTTGAAGGAGAACATAAAATTTTTTTTGTTGCAATGTGTTTAAAGTTATTTTTTTTAAAGCTAAATAGCTCAAAATAAATTACGGTTATATAAAATCAAATTTATTTGGGAGTATCTTTTATGCTGTCATTTTGAAGAACTTGCGATCTGGTAGCACCATGCCACCTGATCAATGTGATAACATGTAGATTATATACTTTGCTATATAGAAATATACATATACATTTACATACGTATATTCATAGTCTGTCCAGCATACTTTGTTGCGCAATCGTGTTAAAGTCCTTGATTTTCTATTTCGTTATCCTTTCCGTTAATTTGAAGAGTGATCATGAGCGTTTCGTCACTGGCTCGAGGTTTGCTCAATGCAATAAAGTCAAACGCGACATGTTCGACCCGATCACATTTCACGTATTACCCCACCAAATTAACTGATGGTCCCCGCGATGTTCAGAAAATGAATATGTTCCAAGCCATAAATAATGCGATGGACCTGGCTCTTGAGCAAGACTCTTCAGCATTACTTTTTGGCGAAGATGTTGGTTTTGGCGGAGTTTTTCGGTATTCAATGAACAAGATCTTTCGAATTGCTTTACGCCATGCTTATGTTAATTTCTTTATTACATTAGCTGTTCTATGAACTTAAGGGATAAGTACGGAAAGGATCGTGTTTTTAATACGCCTTTGTGTGAACAAGGCATTGCTGGGTATGTATTCCGCAGTCTATAAATTGATAGGAATTCCAAAAACAGGAGAATCTACTACTACTGCTATATGTATTAAATTATTAAATTAAATTATTAAATTATTAAATTGGCATATCATAAAAGTTGATCTTCAAACTTTTTACATAGAGAGGTTTGAGTGATATAGTATGGAAGAAAATATTAATTGTCTTAAAAAAGTTGAAAATTTTCATATTTGCCAAAGTGAAAAGATGCTTTGTTAATTTTTCTGTCGGTCTATCTGTCCGTATGACTGTAAAGCATTTCACATCTATTTAAGAATATATTAAGAATATATTACCATATACTCCTGAGGAATGATCAAAATTATATGTTCAACTCGGATCTAACTATGTATATATGTAGATTTTGCAAAAATTTAGTAATGTTAAGCAATGAAATCCTTGAATGTATATATATATATATATATATATATATAACTCAAGATTGATCTGAAAGACAAATAAAAAGGGGAAGATATATTCGATATATAATTTCAAAATTAGATATATAATTTCAAAATTATATAGCGAATACATCTTCCCCATTTGATTTTGTCTTTGCTTCCCCTAAAAATGGTATTCTCAAAAGTTCCAAAGATTAATATATAGTAATTGAATCTAAGTTTTTCAAAATATTTTGTATTTTAAATTTTAATTTTTTTTTAATAGATTTGCAATAGGTGTGGCTAACACTGGCACTACTGCAATAGCCGAAATTCAGTTTGCTGATTATATATTTCCAAGTTTCGATCAAATAGTGAATGAGGCTGCTAAATATCGTTATCGCAGCGGTGGGTTATTCGATTGTGGCTCGCTGACTTTCCGCGTTCCTTGTGGCGCTGTTGGACATGGGGCTTTATATCACTCACAGAGTCCCGAGGCATACTTCGCTCATACCCCTGGTCTACGTGTCGTGGTAAGATACAGTATTTCTTTGATAAATATTTTCACTATTTTCTGCAAATGTTTCGATGAAACATTCTAAGATATACTATACTATACTTACCATTTGCTCTTGGTATCCCGGAACAGATTGCAAAGATATTTAAATCGAGCAGATTTGAAGCAATGCAATATACAACATCTATAACGCTATAAACAGTGTTTGAAAATGCATTTCCTAAGCCCAAAAGCATATTTTTATTTTATTTCATAATTCCATTTTTATTATACCCTGAACCCATTGAAAATGGGAATTCAGGGTATAATGGTTTTGTGAAAATGTATGTAACAGGCAGAAGGAGACGTCGCAGACCCCATAAAGTATATATATTCTTGATCAGCATAAAAAAATAAGTTGATCTAGCCCTGTCCGTCTGTCCGTCTGTCCGTCCGTCCGTCTGTCTGTATGAACGTCGAGATTTCGGAAACTGCAAAAGCTAGAGAGCTGAAATCACATGAACACTCGTATGTTAGCTACGCAATACGAGTTTATTTTGTTTTTTCGATAACTCATCCCATTTCCAAATTATCGATAAGAAATCGAAAATTCGTTTACATTTTTTAGGTTTTTAGGGTATAACTTCTACACCGTTTCAGCTAGAGACTTCAACTTTATATATTTAGATAGATATTATGAATACGCAGATTTTCAGATTTTTGATGCCACGCCTCCCTCGCCCACAATTTGCAAAAAACGCATTTCAAATACTAAAGACTTGCAATTTGGCAAATAAATAGATATAGATACTCTAAATCTACTCTTAAAATTTCATAAAGATCATGCATCTAGAAATGGAGTTATAAGAGTCCAAAGTTCAGCCCAACCCACCCCCAAGCCACGGCAGCAACTGCGCGGTTAGCAGAGCGCGCGCTTATAAGTGCGTAAAGAAGAAGAGTATCACTTTTTTGTAGGGTTCAGGGTATCTCGTAGTCGAGCCGTCTCGACTAGAGCCTTCTTACTTGTTCAATTTGCAACTCAGTTTGGGCTTAAATTATGTATATATTATTAAGCAGTAAATATAAGCAGTAACAATATTTTAAAAAAATATATATTTCAGATTCCACGTGGCCCAATTAAGGCAAAGGGGCTTTTGTTGGCATGCATAAAAGATCCGAACCCGTGTATTATGTTCGAGCCTAAAACCTTATATCGCGCTGCAGTGGAGGAAGTACCACTCGAATCTTATACAGATGAGTTGGGAAAATGCGATATTTTACGCGAAGGTAAAGATATTACTCTAATTGGCTGGGGCACACAAATTCATGTCCTTTTAGAGGTAAGTTTTGACATTAAATTCAAAATCCATATCGACTATTTCTAGTACTTGTAGGTAGCAGATCTGGCAAAAAAGGGACTGGATATTGATTGTGAAGTTATAGATTTAGTTTCAGTTTTGCCATGGGACACTCAAGCTGTTTGCGCTGTAAGTTTTTGTAATCTCAATTCGCTGGGGTACTCTACTATTTTTCCCTTGTTGCAGTCAGCCAATAAAACTGGACGTGTTTTGATTGCTCATGAAGCGCCTTTTACTCAAGGATTCGGTTCTGAATTAGCAGCATATATTCAAGAAAAATGCTTTTTACGTCTTGAGGCACCCATAAAAAGGGTCACTGGCTGGGACACTCCATTCCCCCATGTGTTTGAACCTTTTTATTTACCCGACAAGCATCGGTGCCTAGCTGCCCTGAAGGAAGTCGTCAACTATTGATGTTATATCATCATTTAATAAAAATTTATTGGAAACGGATGCATTTATTTACAATTATTGCGTTGCTTCATTCGGCCTACAGATTTCTTAGAATAACTGTAATGAAGCAATGCTAAATTAATAAAAAATAAAAAAATTTAAATTTAAAAATAAATATGAGTGGTTCTTTTTTTATAGAATCCTTTTTTTTTATTTAAAAACCTATCCGTAAGCAAAGGCATATACTTTGAAAAATTTCAATTTCATTCGCTAACATTTGGATCGGTATAACTTTAAACAGAAATATAGTGCCCACAATTCCGAGCATAAAGTTAACAAGCTTTTCAGTGAACAACCAACAGGCATAATTCACAGCATAAACACACGCGTTACAAAACAGATGAAGAATATACACACTTTATAGGGTTCGTCACGCCTCCTTCGTTATATTTTCCTAGTTTCCCATCCAATTCATTATCGTATCCCTTGAGCAGCGAGAGAGAGAGAGAGTGAGGGTGAGAGTGAGAGAGGGAAGGAGAACAAGGAACGGGACTTTGCCCAAGAACCGACCACCCCTGCCGAACACTCGAGGCGAAATGATTATGCTACCCCACATTTTCGGTACCCAGTGCTAAAAGTATGGTCCCGAATAAATACGAAGTTTTCTTGGCGGTACTAGCCGCGCTTAAAATACGAATTAGTATCATCGATGTATCACAGATAATCTAAGAAAGATAAGCGATCCGGGTTCCCTTCATTATGATTAGATTTCAGATTTCTGTATAGGGTTGGATACCCTTGATCCGAAAAACTATAGCTGCATGGAAATAATTGAAAAGTCAAAATACCAGATTTATGATTTATTTCACTTTCATGTTTGCTAATGAACAGAGCGTATTAGTTTAATATATTATGAATTCTAATAACATTTACTTAGCTAAAAGTATAACTGACAATAAAAACAAATTATGAAACGGAGCTTATAAGAGAAATAGAATGAAGTTGAATAATTGGTGCTAAGTGCTTGAACCACGTCCTCACAATGTTTGTATATAGATGTATACATTTGGGGAAGGAATCGGATTCCATAAAGAGCTCTATCACATTTTTTTTCACTATTTATCGTGTTTTTGCTTACTACAAGAAAAGTATAAAAGATATATTTTAACGACAGTTAATACATTTAATTTTATATATAAAGTATTTACATCTAAATCTGTTTATAAATTATGATAATTTGTGATAACATAAGAGATTTGGTAACAAATGGGATGCGGAATAGACGGGATAAAATAAATATATTTTACTTTCTAGCCATTGCAATTCCTAGGCCCAAAATTCCTCCAAGAACGAGTGCAGCTCCTCCAGCCACAGCAATGCCTTTTGCAACCTCCTTGTCGCTTTGTTTTTTAATGTATTCCTATAAAAAAGAATTTGCATACAAATTCACGAAATTATATATGTAATACTAGGACATTTTGATAAAAAGCTTACCTCTAATGACCGCACTTGATCATTGGATTCGATATCCAGAAACGCCCTACAGTATTTTAGGCCTTCTGTATAGTTTTTAATTCGTGCATTTCCAAAAGCTAGATAATAAATGTAATCACGTCGACCATCCGGATGTAAGCGACAAAGATCTTCCAAAATCATAATACCCTAATTCACATTTTACAATATTGAATTATTGAAATCACACATATGTACATATATCAATGCATATCAATGCATGCATACATGCATATCAATAAACATAAAATTCAATTGTTCAACTTAAATACTGACTCACCTTTCGAATGTCATTGGTATACCGACTCCGTACCAAACAGAAAGCGTATCTACCCAGTTAAAAAGTTTAATTATTAACATATATAATTCTATAAAGAGATATATATAAATATATGTATAAATTACGCTACGTACTCAAACTTCGTTTCTGTTGAGACTTCGCCATCGAGCTCAAGTTCATGGTGGTATTTTCTTTCGAATCTCTGTAAAAAAAAGTTACTTTACAATCATTATAATACTGTATTTATATTTGCGTACCTCCAAATCTTCCTGGGGCACCACTTCGTTTAACAACTCCTCCATTGTCTGATTATTTCACAATATGATATATGTATTTGTTTGTATATGTACGAATGTACATAAGAAAAAATATGTGTAGCTAATAGCTAGCGATAGTAGTTAGTGACTTACAATTAAACGATAACCGATATATGGTATCATTTTTTATTAGCTGTAATCAATATCTTGATAAGGATATTTGTTTGAAGCTACATAGCACACGCACATGCCCACCCGTTCCAGGATTGATGATTAAAATAAAATAATATAAATAAAGGAAAAATAACTATAATATATTATATATAAAATAAAATTTAAAAACTTTTGAAATAATAATAACAACAAATTTCGACTAGTCTTTAATCAAAAACTTTTTGATATATAATATATATTTAAAAATACTGCAACCGATTAATCTATATAGATCTGGTGGCACTATATTTGGCTTCTATCTGGCAACTTTGATGGATGGCAGCCTTGTTTTAGGCAACCATATTTTTTCTGTCTACAAACCAAAACAGAAATACCTACATACATAGTAATGGTTTAATAAATGTAGATTTATGAATTCAGTTTTCCAATATTTAAGTTTATATTTTTGTGTAATTATGAAATTAAATGAGAACTGAAATCATATCAGCTTATAAGGAGCAATACTTACACAAAGTATCTACACCACACTTGCAAATGGAGCAACAGCAACAAAAAAGCGCAGTTCACGTCTCCAAGTTGTTTGTCTGTACGGCTGTCGACTGTAAAGATGAAATCGAAGAGGTATATTCGCGTTCAAATCATAGGATTGTGACAACTAACAAAGATATTTTTCTTTTGCGCGCATATAGAAATTCGAACGATCTTATGCTAGCCTGCAACAACAAATTGCAGGCCTCAGTGATAAAGAAATGCATGATATGCTCACACAGTTTGTCTGCAAAGAGAAACAACATGAGGAGATTTCTATTGGCTTTCTATACATAATTCTAACTGATCCGGCAATGGCACCGAAAACATATCGGGACATAACACTTGTGTCTAGGGATGGAATGAATGTAATTGTAGCAAATCTTACATTGTTGGTGGCCGAAAAGTACGCAAAATTAACGGAGATAGCTAGGAGACAATTGATCTGGGTATTACGTGAATTTGTGAAGCACCAGGTCCTGAGCGTCGAGAATGTAATTTGGAATTGTTTGCGTCAAGCGGGAGGCGGAGATGTGTCCCATAAAAATCTCTTCCTTGTTGAGAGCCTCTTGGACATATTTATAGAATACAGGGCGTGGCTGGAAACCAATCCTTTTCTTGTACAATCATCGGTTTACAGTTTTGTGCGCCTTATAGAGGACCATGCCAATCCTGCCTTGATATCATTACGACAAAAAGAAGTTAAGTTCACAATTTCATTGATTCGGGATCGTTTTCATGATATCATACCGTTGGGAAGAGATTTTGTACGGTGAGTCTAAGTAGTAAACTATGCATAAAAATGAATCATGTACGGTTGCAGCTTAAAAATGTAGGATTCTAAAGTAACGAAAATACTTTTTAAATAGTGTTGATAGCCTTAACATAATACATTGTCTAATGAAAATTTCACTTCATTTTTATTTTTTGCGCAGGCTATTACAAAATGTTGCACGCATTCCGGAATTCGAACTATTATGGCGAGATATATTATACAATCCAAAAAGCTTGCATCCGACATTTAACGGAATTTGGCATTTATTACAAATCCGTACTAGTCGGAGATTTTTACAATGTCGGTTACTTCCAGAAATGGAACGAAAACTCCATTTTTTAGCATCTTCCGTAAAATTTGGAAATCAGAAACGTTACCAGGATTGGTTTCAGGACAAATATTTTGCAACACCCGAATCGCATAGTTTGCGGTCTGACTTAATTCGTTTCATCATAAACGTAATTCATCCCACAAATGACATGCTGTGTTCTGATATTATCCCACGTTGGGCTATAATTGGCTGGCTTATCTCATCGTGTACAAATCCAATTGCATCGGCTAATGCCAAATTGTCCCTATTCTACGATTGGCTTTTTTTTGATCCGGCTAAAGACAACATAATGAATATCGAGCCCGGCATTTTAGTGATGTACCACTCCATTCGGAATCATCCATTTGTAAGCAGCACATTGCTCGACTTTTTGTGTCGCATTACAAAGAACTTTTATATAAAAAACGAGGATAAAATAAGATTGGGGGTGTATAATTCATTAAAATTGATACTCGATAAACAGGTAAATAATGATTACTTATTGTCACTGGAAAATTTCTGAAGATTATTGTCTAATTCCGATTATAGGTCATTCCAAACTTGCACCCGCTATTTGAGTCGCCGAAACTTGACAGAGAATTGCGTAATCTAATTCGTGAGAATTTTAGAGAATTTGTATCCCCCGTTTCAAATATGCCGCAGACTATGTATCCAGCCACACATTCTATTCAGGCGCCTATCTTTAAAAAGGAAGCGGATCAGCGAATGATGCAAAGTGGTAAAGGTGTCTCTAAGTAAATGAAATATGAATCTTATCGACATTTTTCGTTTACTGTGTTTGCAGAGAACATCGATGTTGGTGCCGGAGTATTTGCTGCAAATAGTGGCACTATTTCGCTAGTGGATGACGATAACAAAGTAGCTATTACGCCAATAGAAAGTTTAGAGCGTGAAACTGAAGCTGTATTTAGTGATGAAGATGGTGAAAACCTTGGAAGGTGTACCAAGAATGATGAGAATACTGATGACGATGATGATTTACCACTGTCAAAAGTTAGTACTGAAAATGATCATCGGTGTTCATAAATGATTTTAAAACGAAATATTTTCTTATTCAAGGTTCGTCTTAAAGAGAAGCCAGTGCCCGAGAAAGTAGAGTTGCCTGAAGCTATAGCCGAATCGTTCGAGATATTTGTTACAAAACGCAACTCTTTCACATGGGAGGCATTTTTGAAAGATTTTCGTACCTTACCTGCCTCGACGTTAGATGAAACACAACTCAATTATGTGATCTCAAATACAGTTCTCATTCTCCGTGAAACATTACCACAACAAAATGTATTTTCGGAGAGTAAGACTGAGGAGAAGTGTTTGGCTAAGAGCATAAGCTATCCGCTATACGGCTTGTTTCGGTTTCTGTATGAGAATGAAGATAAGAGCAAAAAACCCTTTCAAACCCTATTATCTGAAATATGTGAGAGGTTAAATGAAACGGGATATCTGCTGCTATACTTTATGAAAATTCACTGCAAGTTGCAGACCCGAAAAAATGCACAGCAATCGTATCAGTTCAAGACGACAGTTTATCGGCAAATATGCGAGGCTACAGACGAGAAGGTTGCCAGTTGTCTGGTTCGAGACCTCGATCTCCTTGAGAAGGAAAACACCACAATATATTTGTGGCTACTGCCCGACATTTACAGAGAGTTTAAATCTATAGCCATTAATAATACTGAACTTTTGCGTATCACTCTACGTTGCGTTGACGCTAAAAACGTACGCGATATAATGTATTCTATTGCCCAGGGAAAACTGACAATATTCAAACAAGATGGCCTGATTGAATGTATACGCGAAAGCCTAGAATATGAAACGTACGAACAGTTTTGTCTGTGGCAGCTCATACAGGCACATGATATACCACTAAAATGTATACAGGTAAGTCAATTTAATAATAATAATATAATTAGGTAAAACATATTATAATTGAAATAATATTACTTTTGTATAATACCAATTTAATTATTTATTGTATTCATTGAACTAGATAGATCAACATTTCACCGTTTCGTTGGGCATGATTAAATATCATATTTATAAACTGAAGAAAATAAGCTTCATATCATATCTGAAAAAATCCTAGTCAAAAGCAATGGTCTCTACAAGTCAATCTTATTATGTACTTATATACAAAAATTCTATTTTTATTTTATTTAAATATCAACCTATGTTATAGTATGGCTGCGTTTGTTTGTACTTTCTTTAATTCACAAAAAATGAAAAGAATAAAATATTTTGCAAATATTATTTTTTCGACAGGACTTACTTCCGGAACTAGAAGCTGCAAATCATCCTGAAGCGTTAAGTCATTTACTCTTGCTATTGAAGAACGAAGAGCCCACAAATGAAATAATTCGTCTCTTGCTTAGTAGGGAAGCGAAGTCTAGGGGAGATCCATTTGTCACATCTGCCCTTAGGTATGCATTAATTTGAATCTTTAGGTATGTTATTTAATTGATTTCCGTTGAAAAGATTTTGGTGCCAGCGTTGTGAAGAAAAACTCTCCGAAATTATTGCAACCCTTCTCACCTCAAAATATCCTAGTTCGTCACCCAACAAGCGAAAGCGACCTTCTAAAGGTAGTTCAGCTGCAAGCAGTACCCCATCTGCTGACCACGTAAGTTTACGATTTAAAAATTGTATTTTGAAATATACTAACGTGTTTTGAAAAATTTTTAAATTGTATTTTTAAATATACTAATGTGTTTTCTAAAATTCACTTATAGGTATTAAACCATTTAGAGCACTATAGAAGAAGTTGTAGGCATGGTACTGGCACAGGATTATATGTTCACGACATGATGCAGCGGGCATTACAATCAGCGTATACGCATAGCAATGAAAGCACAAAGGTAAAATAAAAAAAATAGAAGAAAAAACGAGCCTCGTGACAGTCAAATTGATTAAAATCATCTTTATCTCTCTGAGTAGAAACAGTTCAGTGATCTTTTTGCATTGGCAGCGGAAGATGAGACAACTGCTGTTGGCAGACGCGGTGGCAGTGGACGGGGTCGCAAGCAGCCAGTTGGTAAAAAAGACTCAAATAACCATAGTGCGGGGAGTAAAAAGAATTCAGATGTCGTGAAAGCTATATACTCCTCTGATGAGTCATCTAGTGAGGTATTGATAGAACTCTTTTTAAGATAATACTCAGCGATTTCTAATTATATTTGAATATTTCAGGAAGATTGGTCAAAACATAAAATTACACAGGCAGCGAAGAAAAGAAAAAAAGCTATAAATGATTCCGACTGACAGTGTCAACGTCAATTGCAGTCCTCAGTCTTAATCGGTTCCTTTGATGATGAAAATTACACAAAAAATAAATATGAGTTTTTGAACGAAATTACTTAAGTTTAAAATGGTTTAAGATTTTATCAATTTATAATTAGTAAAATCAATTGTAGAATTTTTTAAATGTTGAAATTGTAACGTTATATTTTTTTATTTTTAATAAAAATCAAAGAAATTTATTCAACAAATTTACATAAATATATATACCACTATTATCAATCTAGCTAACTAACATACGCCAATAATGTACCTCGACAAATTGTTTTTTAACAGACCATATACAAAATAAAGAGCTCTATATTAATTTTGTATTATGTCCGACGTGACGCCTGTACGAAACCCATTTTTATTCCGCCAAATATATGAACGCAGTGATCCACATATACATATATCGGATGTCGTTAACCTTAAAGGAAAACAAGTAATAAGTTATAACTCCATTTCTAGATGAATTTTCAGAGTAGATTAGGAGTATTAAAATATATCTACGTGCCAATTGGAAATGCGTTTTTTTCAAATTGGGGGGATGGGGGCGTGGCATCCAAAATCTAAAAATTACAAAATCTGCGTCTCCATAATATCTATCTAAATATATAAACGATGTCTCTAGCTCAAACAGTGTAGAAACGGTGGTTCGAATTTCTTATCGATAATTTGGAAATGGGATGAGTTATCGAAAAACCAATATAAACTCGTACTACTAACATACCAGTATTCATGTGAAATTGTAGCTCTCTAGCTTTTGTAGTTTCCGCGATCGCGACGTTCACGCGGACGGATGGACAGGCGGACTGGGCTGCATCAACTTATTTTTTGTGCTGATCAAGAATATATATACTTGCTGCGACGTCTCCTTCTGCCTGTTACATATATTTTCACAAAACCATTATACCCTGAATTCCCATTTTCAATGGGTTCATTGGTGATTGGGGACCGTTATCTAAAATCTGACAAGAATCGAAATTGTATTAAATTAGTATCAAAATATATGCTGAAGACTTGGAGACTATGGCGTTAAAGATGAATGATATAACATTTTTAACGATTTCTCGATAGGTGTTTTAATCGATAGCTCTGAAACAAAGAATTATCGATTTTCTGAAACAAACTCGTATACCGTGTGCAATACACGAACCTAACACAAAAGAATGAAGAGTAGCTCTAATAGTTTCTGAGATCGACGCGCTCTTACATACGGTCGGACATGCGGACAGGGCTATATCAACTTTCCTCGTCACCCTGATCAGGAATATATATACTTTATGTGGTCTGCCACGCAGTCTTCTGCCTGTTACATATTTTTAACAAAATCATTATTTTCTGATTTTCCCATTTTCAATAATTTGTTTTTATAAAACAATTGTATAATCTTAAGTTATTTATAAATCTCAAAATTCTGCAACCTTAACGTTGCTACCAATCAAATGAATTATTCTTGGGGCAATGATTGGCTTTTGAAGCTAAGGCCTCCAAATTGTGAACTAATCGCTCATAATCAATTTATGTAGGGGTATAATGATTTTGTTAAAATGTATGTAAATGTATGAGACCCCATAAATAATAATTTATATTCTTGATCAGCACAAAATATATAATTGATATAGCCCGGTCCGTCCGTCCGTCCGACCGCCCGTATGAACGCAGAGATTTCGCAAAGCAGGGTTCATGGTGTCTCGTAGTCGAACACTCTCTATTAGAGCCTTCTTACTTGTTCAAATAGAGCTTATGCCCCATATTCCGTGACAAAACAAGTTTATACATATAATATATGTATGTATGTACATACATATGTATGTAAATATATTGAATAGTATAGTGTTAATATGTGCCTTAAAAATGGTAGTACTTTAAAAAACCTAATATTTTCTTATATATACATACATGAGTATAAATATATATTTGAAAACCTTTAACTACTTTTATAGTCGTAAAATTAACAAAATATGCACAAATATGTTATTTTTAAATGTTAGTATAAACCAGCTACATATGTACGTATTTGATCAATTTGAGCGAAAGAGATCCGGTTACACGCATATACACAAACGTGACATATGTACATACATACATACGTATGTATACATGTGCATATATACGCGCATTACAAACAACAATAAATATGCGACTCGACTTGGCTGGCTGACTGGGAGCACGAAAAAGAAGCTTTTGACTCTCTACTCTTACAATGACAATGGAAGTAAAGTTTCAAGCTGCTCAGATCAATGTTGTGAAAGCGTTTGCGCGCATTGCGGTGTTTCTTTCTTGCCTACGTAGTCTCCGGAAAAAAGAAAATAGCGACCAATATTTTAAGAAATCAGAATAAATAAATTTTAAAATATAAATACATATATTGCCACAAAAAATCAAGCCTACGCAAGATTACTTCTTTATCTATGTACTTAACGAAAAGACATGGAACGACCCTAACAACTATCAGAGAAATGTTAATTTGTCTGTAAAAAGAAAGTGTACTATATTAACACAATAGTAAGCAAACGTTATTTAAAGTTAATTAAGTTTGTGGAAAAGTTGCAATACAAATGCTTTAAGTTACTTAAATTTTAATCTAATGTGCATTTGCTTTTACACTTTTTCACACATGCATTTGCATTTACATATGCACATACATATATATGTATGTATGTATGTACAAAACATTTGTATGTACATATGTATGTACATATGTATATATACATACATATGTATATATACATATGTACATATGTATATATACATACATATATGTGATCAGACGCTGTTTCCATTGACAAAAATCATCTATAAACAAAATGGTTCATTTACGTTGAAAGCCAATTACAAATTTAAATAGATATTATAGATACGCAGATTTTGTAAAAAAGCCGTCTCAACAAGAGCCTTCGTACTTATTTAATTTTAATAATATTATTTTTACTACAATTTTAATTATTAATTTTTATTATTATTTCATAAACTTGACGGTATTTTAGTAACAGTAAATTATATAAAACAATATTTTATTGGATTTGAGTTCATACGATGTGAAGTTGGTAGGTATAATATATTTATATTTAATGGTTTTTCAAATATTGAAGTAAACTAAATTGCACTCATTAACAGATGTATGTATGTATGTATACATAATGGGAAACTCTGGCAGTGCTAATCATATTAATGGCGAAAGATCCGGAACTGATCGCAATGCGCACTTTCAAACACGATTTCAACACCAAAGCCAGGATTCACGCCATCAGTTTGAATGGAGTAGATCTGTTTTGAGGTCTATTCCTAATAGTCCTAAACGTAGCTTAACCACAGAGTGGAGAAGATCATATCCATCTGCACTTTTAAAAAAAGAATCAAACTCTCCAATAGAAAGCGCACTAAAAGTGCTGCCGGAGGTGGATAAACGGCTGCATCTGAGAGCTACAACGAATGGAGCAATATTAAATTCCGGAGGTACAATAAGTGGCCGAAAGCAGAATGAAACACAAACCCAAAATATTACCAACTTACTAAGTCAACAATCCAAAACAACCATGCTTGAAACAGTCCACAATAGGAGCTCAGGCTCAAGTAGAAAAAGTGATACGAAGCCCGAATTTACGCGATCCCAAACATTACTTCATATAAAAGCTAAACATGATTCTTCGTCCAAAATAAATGATTCAAATCTATCCCGAATGCAGAGACACACGTATTCCGAGCCGGAACTAATAAATAGCCTTAATCAACAACCCACAGCCAAAACAAACCTGAACGAGCTGCCATTAAGGTCGAATAATCGGATCAAGTATTCGAAAAAAAGAAGAGCTCCGGAAGCACCCCGAGCTGTCACATCAGCTACACCATTGATAAATAACAATATGGAAATTTTACGAAACACGCCTAGTTCGAAGTCCATACATTACGCAAAAAACGCAGATCGTAAATTTGGCAAAGAAACAACAAGCTCAACGCCAAAACAAAGTGAACCCTTAATAAAAAGAGACCATATAATTCGTAAAAGTGTTAATGAAAATAACTGTCAGCGCAATTCACCTGAATGTCCGAAATTCGCCTTTCGACGAGAAAAGAGCTTGGATGCTATTATGTTAAAGAGTCAAAGATCAATTCAACCTGAAATAAAAGCAACTCCAGTGATTAGCAAAGCAAGTGATTATCAAAGGGATGAAAACCCGATTTTAAATAGCAAATTTGTACATAAGACTTTACCTCAAATGGAAAATTCGGGTAAAGGAATTGTTTCAGTTCAGGAAAATAAATGCCAAAGGACGTTTTATTTTGGGATGGAAACCGATGCAAGCCAGATTCGCGCCTCTGATATTGGTAAGGTTTTGGTTAGGTATAATTGAAATCGCTTTTGATTCCATGAAATAAAACAATTTTAGCTGAGGAGAAACTGTCAAGTGATGGAGTTTCTAACTATGACACTGACTATAGGGAAAACTCATGGCTGGAAGAGAGTTTAAATGACAATGGATTGCTTGTGCGTATTCGACCAACCTTGCCACGTCGACAGGTGGATACACCTTCGTTCAGTCCAACTTTAGCCTGGCGATCCCTGATCGAACAAAACGAGCACATAGATAAATCTAAAATACTGAATACTCTAAATAGTTGGAAGACGACAACCAGTGAGACGCCTATACAATTTAATCGAACTTCACAAATGAAACAGTTTGTTAAGCCGAGCCACATACTTGCCAATTGGACACCCGAACAAGATCTTGCCGATGATAATGATGACAAAATCAAAGGTCTTATTACGGGGGACGATTCAAGTTCGGATGAATATCGGTCTAAGTGTGAAGGTGATAGTTTGCTATTTTATGGTGGAAAGGCGAAAAATGTGGGAAGTTCCATCCACACCTTTAGTCTCTCGCTTCCAAGAGATACTCATATACAAAATACCAGAAGCATGGAGAACACAGGCGAAGTATGTACTAATAACATTTTCTTTACCTGTTCATATTTTCTAGTAGAACATTAGCTGTATAAAGTTTACTACACTTAGCAAAGAAAAATTGGTTGAATTTGTGATTAGAGAGTTATCACAACTATATAAGAAATATAATAAACAAAACTCATAGTGAGAGTCCTCGTTTAGTGTATATGCATATAGATATATTATATTAGTGATGACTGTGAAATCTGACACGCCAATCCAACCTGCAAGTATGCAATCGAAAGGAAAACAAACAGCTGTATAAATGTAATTTTTTGGCAAAACATTTCAAGCTGTCCCCTCTATGTTGTATGGTTAATGGTATAAGCTTATATATAATGCATATGTAATTTTCAGCTATATTTAGTTGAGAAACAACGATACATACGCACGAATAAACAGGGGCTTTGCTGACAGCGCAACGTTATGCGAAACTATTTGATAATAAATCTTGTTTGAAAAGGACTTTTATTAGCAAACTTTCAGAACATTATAATAATATTAACGATTTTAATGCAATTTTTGGAAATTAATAGCATCTAAATGTATCTATTGCTATTAGTTTCCGAAATCTCGACGTTCATACGGACGGACGAACAGAGCTAAATTAACTTATTTGTTTGTACTTTGAGGGGTCTGCGACGTCTCCTTCTGCCTGCTACATACATTTTCATAAAATCATTATACTCTGAATTCCCATTTTAAATGGATTCAGGGTATAAAATAAGTATTTTCATCATTCGACTGTAATAATAATTGGATAATAATAATTGGATTTTGTTTGTTTATATTAAAAAGGTGTGCAACTATAAGAGCCTTCAGAAGTCAAAGCCAGAAAATTATTTAAATGGTATTAGAGCTGTATCCTCTTCTTACCAAAGAAACTCGACTTTGCATGCTCAGCAGGAAAACATTTCTGAAACCAATTTGGAATGCTCCAATAATTGGATGCTTCATAAAAACGTCCGTGGTGCGGAGCCCTACACGAAAAGCTTAGAGCATGGAAGTAAGAGGCAAAGACTTGTTCCATTGGAGCCACTATCAATAAAATTCTTAACTGGTGGAAAGCACGTGATGTACCTGCCAGGTAGTAATGATCAAGGAAATTCATTGAAAGTTTATCAAGATGAACCTCAAGCCAATGAACCTAAAACAAGTCGTTACTTTAAGAGTAGACAGCGACATGTACCACAAAGTTTACAAGACAAAACTCCAATTTTTCCAATAAAGGTATATATATATATATATATTTTATTTATTTATTTTATTTTATATGTAATGTTTAATTTAAAATGTTCACTTTCAAATTCCAGTCTATGGATGAAGAAGGTTTGAAATTGGCAGATGATAAAGGATTTCATCATAGATTCTCGTTCAATAATCCTGTTCGTTTATTAGAGAAAAAATTAAATGCGGACAAATTTGGAAAATCTTCAAAACTAAAAATGTCACTCGATGGCCAACTTGAAGCGTTAAAGAAGTAATTGCAATATAGGTTTATATACATATCTTTTTTTTTTTAATAATTAACTTTTTTTTATTATCCAAATTAGAGTTGAAGAAGATTTTCAACGGAATCGTGCAAACGAGAAGGAGAACATTCAACATCAGCTGAGGCTGTATTTTGGTACAGATGATGAGCAATACCACAGTTTGCCGATTGCATCCGTGCTCGATCGATTTTCATCTATCAATCTTAACGATGCAAATAATAAACTACTCGGCCGTGATGATCCCGAAGGCTGCGTATCAATCGTACCTTATACTGATCACGAAAGTAAGGATATAGAAACTACAATTAGTTCTGCGAATATTTTAACCTAGATGTCTAGAACGTGTAAATAATAGCTTAGATATATTTTAATAAATGATCGTTAATATATTGGAAGCAATCATATATTTCCTGAGTTGATTAATAAGGTTTACAATAACCTATAGTGCACTATCAAAGAGCATCACTGATTGCTGGTCTTCTGAAGATAACTATTATAATTGTTTACCTTAAAGCCGATAAGTTTATCCTCTTAAAGATTTCTGCGATACATTTTTATTCTCCTCATTTCAACCCTAATTTCTGTTATTTTACATGTAGAGCAAACTTTTTCCCCGCACCAAAATATATGACGTATCAGTCAACTTCGTATTTATTCGGCTTTGGCTCTACTGGCTCGGGCAGTCAAACGAGCGCTGCAAGCGCTCAAGCCCACATTTTCATAAGCCGAAGCTTAAAGTTAGGGCCCCGAGTAAATACGAAGTTGTCTGGTAGTTAACAACCGAAAACGATGGTGCAAAAATATAGAATATATATATATAAAACATAGCCCACCTTGTACCGCCCACACAGTCGGTGGGCCACCTGTGCTGTTAGCAGCGTGCGTATGTCCTTGTCTTACCTCCTACCACTAACCACAATCTACCGAATTATTTGTTCGGCTTTAAATCTATTGGGTCGGGCAGTCAAAATATGATACAACGAATTCCAGCGTTTTAAAATGCTACGCTACTCCGTAGTTTTTCGTTTTGCTGATATTCTTATTGCAAATAAAATCAAAGTAATGTATTAAGAAACCGGAAAGAAAAACTTATGCATGTTGATTCATATGCATACAGATATTAATTGTCGAATTCAGTTATTTACTTAATACATTACTTTGATTTTATTTGCAATAAGAATATCAGCCCAAAGAGCCGTAGCAACAAAGTCAATTGCGTTTGCTCTGCTCTCATCTCGCTCTCGATTTTCGGCTATCGTAGTCGTTAGCGTAGTCGTTAATTTCGTGCTATTGCTACCGCTACAGATTTCAGCATAGCAAACTCCGAGAGCAGAGCAGAGCTCTCACATATTTTCGTTCGACTATGGCTCTGCTACGGCCCCCGTCATAAACGAGAGCGGTAGCCAGAGCATAGTCATATTTTCATTGCTCTTGCTGCTACGGAGTAGTTTTTGCGAACACTGACGAATTCATTGCGCTGCAAGCGCTCAACCGCTATGGTCATATTTGTTTCTCTCTCTCTATGCACGCACAAAGCAGCAGCCCACAAAAATTGAAATTGTTTAACGAGTCGCGATTTGCGACGATCCCATCTTCCCGTCTTAGTAAGTGTATGCCGCACTTTTAAAAAAGTTTGCCATGTTCTTGCAAAATTTTAGTGTTTTCGTGATTATTGAAAATAGGAATTCAGGGTATAATGGTTTTGTGAAAATGTATGTAACAGGCAGAAGGAGACGACGCAGACCCCATAAAGTATATATATTCTTGATCAGCTTAAAAAGTAAGTTGATTGAGCCCTGTCCGTCCGTAGGAACGTCGAGATTTCGGAAACTACAAAAACTAGAGAGCTGAAATTTCACATGAACACTCGTATGTTAGCTACGCAGTACGAGTTTATTTTGTTTTTTTTTTCGATAACTCATCCCATTTTCAAATTATCATTAAAAAATCGAAAATTCGTTAACATTATTTGGTTTTTTGGGCATAACTTCTACACCGTTTTAGCTACAGACTCTACTTAGATTTTTGATGCCACGCCCCCAATTTGAAAAAAAAAACGCATTTATAAGCGTCCAAAGTTCAGCCGAGCCCACCCCCAAACCACGGCAGCAACTGCGCGGTTAGCAGAGCGCGCGCTCATTACTGCGTAAAGAAGAAGAGTATCACTTTTTTTTTCAGGGTTCAGGGTATCTCGTAGTCGAGCCGTCTCGACTAGAGCCTTCTTACTTGTTTTAAAGCTGTTTTCTTGAGTCGACCTAGCTGTTTTGGCGTAAGAAAAAATCACATCACTGCTCATATTCTGGTGCGTGAAAAAAGTTTGTTGTAGTTGTCCAGTCTATGGGTTTTACGGTGCTTCTACTTTTCTCATCTTTTTCTTTTCAATTCTCTACGCTATTTTCATTTCGAATTTCCTCATATTATTCGCTTCTCTTTTTAGGAATTATGTATATAAATCTGTAATAAATAAACCAACTTGTTATCATTACGTCAGTATTTATATTGCGAATGAACCTCATCACTTTTATCGATAACACGCTAAATTTGTAAAATTGGAAATGTCTAATATCAGCCACTAACCATACATGTTGTAGTAAGCATCGATACCTTTGATACTGTTTGCGGAGTTTATCGTATTAATTTAACTATTAGTTAGTGTTTAATTAAAATGGAGTTATTAAAGAATATAAATAATAAAGAAATTTTTATGGAGGTACAGATGCAATCAGCATTATTTAAAATATGATAACCTACACTCCATTCTCTACTAGGTACTCCATCTGTCTATTGAATTCTTAATTGGAAATATAAATGAGCAACAAGCACTCCGGTTTTCACATAAATACGGATTTCAAAATCCTGACGACTTCCTACTGGCTACAAGAACGATCTCAAAATACTATAAACAATGCTGTACAGATAATGGTGAAATAGATATTTATGAAAAGTTGCCACACTTAAGTCCCGAATTAGGACCACTTGTACCACTGGTGCTTGCAGCAAGATTGGATGCAGTCGAGCATGCTCTTGGGAGAAGTGAGTTTATAAAGCAGGACATCAAGTGCGTCGTGTCTTTTTCCTGGGATACACGTTTAATATTGGGAGACAGCAGCTTCAGAAGCAATGTTCGACAAGTTGCTACCATAAATTTACATTGCCAATCAAATTCAAAACGCGAAAATATCTTTTTTGAAATGGATTTCCATAAACTTTGTGCTGTGATTGAAGTATTGGAAAAGTCTCTCAAACGGGATAAAACACTTAAATAAAAATTTTTCGAGCCTGTTGCGTTCGTCGTAGTCACCGAACGACGCGGTTTTTATCTTACCATCAGCATGAGGTCGCCGGCCGTCCAACCGACAAGCACGCGGGCAGGCAGACAGAGAGACAGATGAAGCGGCAACAGACCAGCTATGAATGTTATCAATAAAAGAGTTTAATTTTGAGAACTATTATAAACATATATTAAACCCTAATTATATCCTGAACCCATTGAAAATGGGAATTTAGGGTATAATGGTTTTGTTAAAAATATGTAACAGGCAGAAGGAGGCGTGGTAGATCCCTTAAAATATGTATAATCTTTATCAGGGTGACGAGTTGAGCTGATATAGCCATGTCCGTTTGTCCGTATGTTTGAATGCGTCGATTTCCGAAGATATAAGAGCTAGAAGCTTCATTCGTTTTGTGTTAGGTATGTACATATGTATATTGCACGCGTAGTATGAGTTTGTTTCAGAAATTCGATAATTTGTATATTTCTAGAGTTATCGATAAAACATTGATGGAGAATTCGTTATAAAATTATATCTCGTTCATCTTTACAGTTAGAGTCTCCAAGTCTTCTGCATATACATATGTATATATATAGATATTAATTTAATACAATTTCAGTTTTTGTCAGATTTTGGATTCCGGTCCCCAATTCAGAGAGACTCGTTGTTGTGCAGTCTCGACTAGAGCTTTCTTACTTGTTCTGAACTTACTTATTTTAAAGGATAACTAAACCTCTCACTGCAATTTATGGAGTTGATAATGATTGCCTGAACCCGATACCTTGAATAAAAGACTACATATGTACATATATTACATTCCAAATTGTCAAATAATGATCAAGTCGGCTACAAACCTTTTACAACATTCTGAGCTGAAAAATATTATAAGGTAAATCAATCAAAATTCTTTGAAAGATTTTATTTAATCATATAGCCAAATGTGATTATTTATATTTTAGTTGTATCTTTACATGTAATTTATTTATTTTTAAAAAATATGCGTACACTTAAATTTAGCTAGCTTTATAAATTCATTTAAAATATTTAAATTATTTACATAATAATAACATTTAGATGCTGTTAGACTTTGAAATTATTTATATTTTTAATTGCTTACAATGCTTTTAAGTGTTTAAATTTTACTTTGACAGTGTACTGACTTTTTTGGGTATGTACATTTTTACATCCATGTTCAGCTTAGCTAATTAATAAAGGCAAATTTTAACCATACAACCACACTTGGGCTGAACAGAAGCCGAACGTATTACATAAAATATCGTTGGGCTGAAATACTCAAAAACTCAGCTTATACCCGCAGCCAAATACTGATTTTTGTAGTAATAAGCGCAAATTCCAACAACAATCGAGACGGCGGTTGTCATCATAACAGATTTCGGTGTTAGTATGCTTAAGAACCATTTGTTGACATAATTTGATTTCGAAGAAACTGATCGACGATAACTAATCCGCCGCTCCTCCTCAAGTTTCCGTTGTTCTTTCCTGTATGAAATGAATTGTTAACATGTTAATAAGCTATTATTACAATTTAAACTCCATGAAAAACTTACTCATTTTCAATAAGTTCTTCCACTTTCTTCTCAATTACAGTCAAACTATATTTGTCATATAATTGGCTGGAAATGACTAAAATCTCCTCAAACGGCAAATCATCTGGCAGCTGCAAGTTTAATGTATTTATTGTTAAAAAAGATCAGATATCAGTCGACTCTTAGAGACTCCATAATACTTGTTCTATGTTAACGACTCTAATTTATTTTTGGCATGCCCTAATAAACCACTACCGGAGAGGCAAGACCACGTGAACGAGTACAGAAATATGTATTATAAATGAATTACCTTTGATAGGAGACAATGCACTGATGCCATATCACAGTCCTCTTGAAGTATATCATTAGCTCTATGCAATATAATTGCGGCGGTAACAAAAATCGGGGTATACATTGGTGATGCAAGGAAGTAATCATATAATCGTACAACGGCCTTATAAGAATTCAAGCTGTGTCCGAACCAGGTCAGATACCATGGCAAAGCAAATAAAGTTCCCACTGTTGACCGTTGTAGAAAGTGGAAAAGTTCAGTGTGTTCAAACAGGACAATGGGCCAAATGAACATGAGACGTCGTTGGGTCGCCTCCATTGTTTCCTGCATGCATTCGGAGAAGTGTGTAGTAGAGAGCTGTTCCATGATGGCGAATGCCACTTCCTCGCCAGCGACCAATAGAAAAGTTACGGCGACATCGTGATATCCCTGATAATACCGTAAATTGGGATACTTTTTGATTACCCGCAGTATGAGCACTGTCAATTGGTCCTGTAGAGCAATACGTTGCTCGTACGGAATGCCTGGAGGAAATCGTTTCAAGGAGCGATTCACATCTAGCAAAACTTGATGGAATTCTGGATGACTATGCAACTCATCAAGAGTTGGAACACGCTCCAAATTTGTGACATCCACACCAGCCAATTGCGGCCACAAAATTCGTCTTAGGTCATCGTTTACTAATCCGAAATTACTAAGAGCCAGTTCTTGCAACGCCTTTAGTGGAATGCACCCATCAGGGTTTTCAGAAATTAGCTTTTCAATATCCATTCGCTTAGTCCGCTCATCATCACTCTCTGGGCCTACAATAAATAAAAATATAATAAAAAAATATATAAATATAATGTGTTTATAACCACAACCAATTTAGTTATTTAGTTTATTTGACATACATTTTTCAAAGCTGAGAGGGGGAAGATCGACTTTAATTTCGTCAACATTGCTCATTATTGACAAAACTTTTGTGTTATCGTACCGTAATCAAAGCAAAATTAATTAACTACTTCTGACATTAATGTGGAAAGATTGTAAAACTATCAACTTATTTGTGAACATTCATTTTATCGGTTTTTCTTAGCAAAATTAGAAATGTACATTTATAGTTATCGATAGTAAAATCGAATATTTGGATTTCTTGCTTTTAGCTTATTCACATGCTATGCATTTCCATTAGGTTTTTAATAATCGAAGTATTTATCCCAGGCAACATATATTTTTGTTCTCGCTCAATAAATTATCAAATGCGCAAATCATAGTTGATATATTAATCTTCTAATTTTTTTAAGTTTGAACAATAATTTAGTATATATTATATATATGTGTACGATAATATATGTAATTAATATACAGTCGAGTCTCGATAATTCGTACCCCGCTAAATCGAAAACCTCAATAATTCGTAAGAAACTGCTGGTCCCTTGAAAAAACTTCGTTAATTCGTAAAAATCCCATACATTTTGGTTCCCTCGTTAATTCGTAATTTTTCTGCCTACTCTGCCATGATCTAGCCTCTTATGATTCATTTCGAAACCTCTTATAATTCTTAATTTCGTTTCGTAACCTCTTGTAATTCGTAATTCTTGATTTTGCTGGAAGTTAAGCTACGGTTAGGTCTCGCAGCCTATTATGAATTTTGTTTATGTTTAATTTTGTTTTTAATTACATACATACATAATATTGAATTGAATTTTTATTAATAAGTTAAAATTGTTGAAATGACGTGATATATAAAAACCCTTTCAATTCGTATTTTGATTTTTTACACCCCGTTAAATGGAAACCCCGGTAAATCGAAAACCTCTGTAATTCGTAAAAAATTCGTTTCCCTTGCTATTACGAATTATCGAGACTCGACTGTACTAATTTTTATGTAAAACATATTGACAATTTTTATTAAATTGTATAATATAATTGTGCTACGAGAGAATTAAATGTAAAATATATCTATATACATATATATCCTCAACCATTTGAGTTTGCCAGAGAGTACATGTAGTGAAATGGGACCTGCGGCACAAATTTTATTTCTTGATAAGTTGGAAAGTATCATTATAAATGTCGATTAAGTATGCATTTAGAATGCATGTAAGCATTCAAAATAAGCATCAATGGGTTCGGGGTATTAAAAGACCTTCCAAAAGCCTGCGTACATACGTACGATCTGGCCGTCCTTCGTTGCTGACAAACAAGGAGAGCAAGTAAGAAGGCTCTACTACGAGATACCCTGAGCCCAGCAAAAAAGTGATACTCTTCTTCTTTACGCACTTATAAGCGCGCGCTCTGCTAGCTGCGTAGTTGCTGCCCCAAGCCACGGCATTCGTATGTTAGCTACGCAGTACGAGTTTATGTTGTTCTTTCGTTAAATCACTAACCATACAACACATAGACTGGACAACTGGTACAAGTTAATGTTCACACTTATTTTTTGACTTTAGAACCCCCTTAACTTCGTATTTGCTCGGGTTTTTACTTTTAGGGTCGGTAGAGAAAAATTGCTGATGGCAAAATCATTCCGCTTCGAGCGCTCGACGGTGACGGTCGATTTTCCAAAAATGCATGACATGCGCCGTTCTTTCCCTTGCTCTCTTTCTCTTTCTGCCCCATGCTTTTTACTCTCTGCTCTCTTCTCACAAAAATATATGTATGCTGACACAAACAGCAAGCAGCTCACAAAAATTGAAATTTCTTCTCGACTCGCGATCCCATTGGTTCCCTTCTGAGCGAAGGGTATACCGAATTCTTAAACGGCTTTGCCATGCTCATGCAAAATGTTAGCGTTTTCATGATTATTTGTGGAAAGGGTATGAAAGTGTTGATGTGCATAACGAATATTATTTCCCGATCACCATACACACACACACATTTACACTCCCTCGTTATATGTGTAGGCATTTATGTGCTATATTCACTATTTTCTGCAAATGTTTCGATGAAACATTCTAAGATATACTATACTATACTTACCATTTGCTCTTGGTATCCCGGAACAGATTGCAAAGATATTTAAATCGAGCAGATTTGAAGCAATGCAATATACAACATCTATAACGCTATAAACAGTGTTTGAAAATGCATTTCCTAAGCCCAAAAGCATATTTTTATTTTATTTCATAATTCCATTTTTATTATACCCTGAACCCATTGAAAATGGGAATTCAGGGTATAATGGTTTTGTGAAAATGTATGTAACAGGCAGAAGGAGACGTCGCAGACCCTATAAAGTATATATATTCTTGATCAGCATAAAAAAATAAGTTGATTGAGCCCTGTCCGTCCGTCCGTCCGTCCGTCCGTCCGTATGAACGTCGAGATTTCGGAAACTACAAAAGCTAGAGAGCTGAAATTTCACATGACCACTCGTATGTTACCTACGCAATACGAGTTTATTTTGTTTTTTTTCGATAACTTGTCCCATTTCCAAATTATCGATAAAAAATAGAAAATTCGTTTCAATTTTTTAGGTTTTTTGGGTGTAACTACTACACCGTTTCAGCTAGAGACTTCAACTTTATATATTTGGATAGATATTGTGGATACGCAGATTTTGTAGTTTTCAGATTTTGGATGCCACGCCCCTTTCGCCCACAATTTGGAAAAAATTTTAAATAAATTTAAATACTAGAGACTTGCAATTTGGTACATATATAGATTCATATATCCCTAATCTACTCTTAAAATTTCATGAAGATCGTCCATCTAGAAATGGAGTTATAAGCGTCCAGCTAGAGCCTTCTTACTTGTTTAAAACGTAAATTACCTTAAATGTCTGATTATATCCGTGTTCTTCAATATTTTCCGCCCCAAATAAAGTCATTTGGAAACAGGCATTGTATTTTTTAGTGTTCGCTAGAAAATGTCGTGATTCTAGTGTTTCGCCATAAAGCATGGAACGCAATGGCTCTGGTGGCGGGACCACTAATGGCTATGTCACTTTACCACTAAAGCAGCACAAACCGGGCGTTTCACCAGCAAACTTCAATGCGTCACAATGCTGGCAAACAACGTCCATTGGACCAATGCAAACTAAAGGATGAAATTCGTAGTCGATGGTGCAATCATATCGAAACGCTGCTCGATTCAAATTAATACTTGAACTATTTCTTCTTGCACTTCCAAGTTGATTCCTCTATTCATCTGTACGAAAAGCTCGACGATTTCTCGTTTCTGATCTAGCCGTTTCACGGGGTGCCTCTCTTTGCTCTTGTATTTGAGAAGCACGAATTAAGGCCCTTCTTTGCTGCACACTGACACGGCGCTCTTCTCGGGCAATTTCTTCGTCAGGTAATTGACTCACGATATTCCGATGTCTAATTGCACAACGGGTTTGCTGGGAAAGATTAGATCTTCTAGGACGCGGCATTTTTATACCCTGAGCCCATTGAAAATGGGAAATCAGGGTATAATGGTTTTGTTAAATGTATCTAACAGGCAGAAGGAGGCGTGGCAGACCCCATAAAGTATATATATTCTTGATCAGGGTGACGAGAAAACTTGATCTAGCCCTGTCCGTCTGTCCGTCTGTCCGTCCGTCCGTCCGTCCGTATGTATGAACGCGTCGATTTCCGAAGATACAAAAGTTAGAGAGTTCATTCTTTTTGTATTAGGTCCGTATATTGCACGCGCAGTACGAGTTTGTTTCAGAAATTCGATAACTCGTTATCGATAAGTGAAATTATCGGGGGCCAGTTATAAAATTCTAGCTAATTCATCTTTAGAGTTAGAGTCTCCAAGTCTTCTGCATACATATAGATACTAATTTAATACAATTTCGGTTTTTGTCAGATTTTGGATTCCGACCTCCACTTCGCCCCACCACCCCCAAATGTGTAAAAAATGCATTTCGAATACTAGAGACACGCAGTTTGGTTTAGCATACAGATATGAATATCATAATCATAATCTGAAGATATCAATACGATAGTCCATCTAGAAACAGAATTATTAATCATCAAATTTTTCTCAGCAGCAAGCCGCCCGCATTGCTCACACACATACATGCTTACAAGCGTGTGTGTGCTCGTATTTTTGCATGTATAGTTTCTTAGGCGTGCAGAAACGAATCGAATAATTCTTGGAATATTATTCGTTCGAAGAAGGGCTCAGGGGATTTCGTAGTCGAGCAGTCTCGACTACAGCTTTCTTACTTGTTATTAATAGTAAACTTATTTATCAAATAACAATAACAAATCCAACAAATCAAAAACCATGAAAATTGGTCCAGCGATCTCGAGTTATAAGTATCGTAACAAACCCGACTTTCTTTTATATATATAAATAGAAGATGTATATTGTATTTAGCCTAAGATCATATATGCTTTTAATTAAAGAATTAATTATGATTTGACAGCCAACAAGAGCAGAAGCTCGCATTAATTTCTTTAATCCAAAACCTTCATCCTACACTCCAATGGACGTAGACATATAACTTTTTTATCGTTCTTCATAGAATCATAACATTAACTCACATGCCAAATTTCAGCGTTTTAACCTTAAAGGTGTAGAAGATACGTTTTTCCCGACTTGTCACGCCCCCGTAGATATATTCGCTATAGCTTTTTGACCTTGGATTATCACCGCGAGTATACATTCCAAATTGCAACTCTCTAGCTGATTTGCCATGCCCCTAGTGGGCGGAGCGGGAAAATTTTTACACTTTATAATTCGAGAGCATACATGCATATACATATGTTCCAAATTTTAAATCCCTAGCTCTAATAGCGCCGAAAAATAGTGCAGTCATACGAACACTCGGAGGCGTGTATGGTTACTGGCTAAACCTAAATAAGCTCACTGCTACAAACTCACAATTCATTCGCAATTCTTAGAATACTATAACATGCAGCTTTTTCGCGCACGCAGTGTGTATACTCGTATAGTGTGTATAGGAAAAACGTTAGTTGCTTGTCATGTACGTTTGCTAATTGCCAAAATATTTCGTTTATTAAATAAATAAAATGCACCTACGTGAACAGCTGTTCTTTCTCAAGTTTCTAACATGGCAGCACCAACTATACCTTCAATTAAAATATTTTGATAGTTTGGATTGAATTTTATAATCACATCTATCTCTTAAATATTTATTGTCACATATGTATGTATGTAGTATTTATAAATTTTGGGTATATTATTACTGCAGCCGAAATCACTCAATTCCATTATTCCTTTATTCACATCTTCTTCCTGATCTGCCAAATCGTGCATTGTCTAGTCCTGCCGATTGAAAAAATCCTGTCTCACCCATTCCCAAGGCGTTACAGCAGTCGCATCAAGCTAATGTGCTTGAATAATTTTCCCGATTCGGGTATCAAAAGTACACTGTATATTACACCATGTACAGGAAGTGCTGGTGTATATCGGATTGGATACGTATCTGGATAAATTCGAGGATCCTCATATTGATATGTTTAAAATCTATGTCTATGAAGCAGATGCTTCTGAAAAAACATAAACCTGCCTTCAAAGAGCTGTAAATTAGAAGCTTTCTGAGCTATCACAGGCTGAAAGGCATAAGTTTTATTAATTATTTTAATAAATTTTGTATATGAAAAAATACTAATATTTATGTACATTTTTGGATCAGTCTTAAGCCTTTATTAGGGGATCGTTAGCAAAGCAAACGGAAATAAAGAAAGAAATTAACATATTTTTGTTTATTTTTATTTCTGAATTATTTGTTTTATACTGGTTTTAAAGCAATAAAAATCAGGCTTATTTGTAAATTTGTTCGGTATATCTAAACCTAAAAAAATACATATGTATATACAGATAAAGAGTGTTTACATTAAATAGTCTTGTTTCTTTTGTTGTGCACTTTGCTGGTTCAGAATTTCAAAAACAAAATTACTGATTGATTCTTTTTAATTTCCTTTCTCTTTGGAAAATATACAAGATTTTGAGACAATATACTTAAAATAAAGTTATAAATAAATTGGATTGTTAAAATATTTGAATACTTGTGTATTTTTCTTTTCATAATTATAAATGCTAATTTATGCTGCATAATATTTATAATAGAAATAATTATTAAATGCAAACATATGGTTATAAAATTAGCATGTCTATCTAAGCTTTGACGGGTCCAGCTTAGAAACTGTGGGTTGTTTTTAACTTATAAATAACAAAGAAATACTTTTATGAAAGTCCAAACTCACTTATTACTTATGTATAGGTAGCTAAGATATATATATATATATATATATATATATATATAATTATTATTTTTTTAAGAAAGTAAGAAAGTCATTATTGATAGCTTAAACTAGATAATCATGTTATAAGTATAAAAGCTATATATATATATATATATATATATTAAGTTGTAAAATTTATCTACCTTTCTTTGTAATTTTTTGTTGTAATTCCGCTATTTTAATTTGAAATTTTAATAAATACATTTTTAAATATAGTATATTCAAATGTAATTCTTAAATTAAAAATTAGAAAATAGTTTAAAAAGGTACAATATATATTTTTAAATATATAATTATACATACATATACTTAGAGCTATTGGAAATATTTTTATAGATTGTTTAAACGTTAAAGTTAATAATTTGAAAAAAAAAGCTTTTTTTAAGTATCTAAATTATTTATATGCGCGTTATATTGATTGCATCTGTAATTGATTCCCTTCTTAAAAGTTGTTTTGTATCATTTTCGATTTCAATCGGCGATATAGCTGAACTATGATCGTTCATATACGGTGTGTCCTCCTCCACAATTTTCTCGAGTAATATATCCCCAGAATTATTTAGACCTAATTGATAACTCAAATTAGTATACAAAGCTAAAGTTATCCAAAGAGATCTTGTTTGAAAAATTACATTACCATTACGCCCGACAATTTGACCATTAGAAATATTCTCCGTAGAGCTGCAATGAACAACGGCAACATCTGTTGGCGAGGGCATTCCATTTCGTCCGTTCTTCTGCAACGCAACAGCTTTTCGTGCATGGCGCGTAGTTAATACGCCAGTCTCTACATCTCGTTCAAGCCGATGACCTGTAAATTATATACGGTACTCATATCTATATTGCAATTCATAATTTTAAATGTTGTAAATTAAGATATGGCCGATTGGGATATGCCGATTCGGAGATTCACTTTTTTTTTTAACTATTATATATTTTGTTATGAACGCTAGTCTATAAAAAATGCATTTACAGCAGAGTAGAGTAAACTCAAAATTTGAAAATAGAGCCAAAGTTAGTGTAATGTGGTGTATGACTGCATTTTGAGATATCATATTCATATTTATTACCAGAACGAGATCTCGTAAGCTGCCGTTGCACATAGTCTTCAAGGTCCTCCTCTTCTTTGCGGCTTATTAAGCAATTTAGAATTAGTAAAAATAGGCCTAGTCCAAAGGAAAAAAGGCCAGTGCATGTAACCTCGTTCCACCAAGCAGAGCTCGAACCTATTAAGTTATAAATTGTTATGTGCATTTGTGATATAAGAATTTGGAGGATAACCTTACTAAATACGTTCCACGACATAGCTTCATCTGGAATAATTCCAGCGCCACAAAGGAATACTCCAAATACAATAAAAACAATGCCAATGTGCAACATTCCGATGCTGGTTACTACCTGAAAAAACCTTGTTTGAAGACACTTCGTTACTAGACGAGGAACTAATTTACCTGGCTATCCAACATTCCTGGTCCAGGTTTGACAGCATGATGGGGATGATGATATTTACGTCGGACAGACCCGCTCGGCGAGTGAAATGTTTCGCCACTTTCTGAACTTTGAGTGCTATACCGTCTCTCTTTGGCTCTTTTCTGCTCATCGCGACGTTTTCGTTGCCGCTTAATCGCCATGGCAGAGTGTATGCCCACAGAATGCATTTTAAAACCTTCAGATCAAATAAAGTTTTATATAAATGAATTAATATAAAACAAGTAAGAAAGCTGTAGTCGAGACTGCTCGACTACGAAATCCCCTAAGCCCTTCTTCGAACGAATAAGATTCCAAGAATGCTTCATTTCGATTCACCACACGTAAGAAACTATACATGCAAAAACACGAGCACACACACGCTTGTAAGCATGTACATATGTGTGTGAGCAATGCAGGCGGCTTGCTGTCTCGCTGCCTTTGTTGCTGCGTCGCATGGGTTTTGATGAGAAAACTTTGATGATCAATAATTCTGTTTCTAGATGGACAATCGTATTGATATCTTCAGATTATTCATATCTATATGCTAAACCAAACTGCATGTCTCTAGTATTTGAAATGAATTTTTTTCACGTTTGGGGGTGGTGGGGCGAAGTGGGGACCGGAATCCAAAATCTGACAAAACCCGAAATTGTAATTAATTAATATCTATATATATGCAGAAGACTTGGAGACTCTAACTCTAAAGATGAATTAGCTAGAATTTTATAACTGGTTCCCGATAAATTCGTTTATCGATAACTTTGTAAATATACAAGTTATCGAATTTCTGAAACAAACTCGTACTGCGCGCGCAATATACGGACCTAACACAAAAAGAATGAACTCTCTAGCTTTTGTATCTTCGGAAATCGACGCGTTCAAACATACGGACAGACAGACAAACGGACGGACGGACGGACAGACGGACATGGCTATATCAACTTTTCTCGTCACCCTGATCAAGAATATATATACTTTATAGGGTCTGCCACGCCTTCTTCTGCCTGTTACATACATTTAACAAAACCATTATACCCTGATTTCCCATTTTCAATGGGCTCAGGGTATAAAAAAAATAATAGCATACAAAATTATTCAAATTGTTGACAAAAATAAAGATGTATTTGAAAAATACTCATATTGTATTAATTTCTATTTAATATTTTTCAGTTTAATTTCAAAACAGACAACGAAGCATTTGCAGATTACATGGTCGCCAACTCTTAGGCCGATTCTTTAAGATTCTCAAAATACTTTGTACTGAGTTGCAATCTCTCTAATGTATGTATATACCAATTACATTCGTTATATATATATATATATATATATATATATATATATATATATATATATATATATATATATATATATATATATATATATATATATATATATATATATACAGTGTATCACATTAATATTCGGTTTTTCTAGTTTATATGTTTTTAGTTTATGTATAATTTCTATTAGTTATGTTAAATATAATACCTTTATGTATACCTCAATGTAAAGGTAATTTTTCAATCTAAAACATAACATTTACACTTTTTTTTTATTTTAATAAATAGTTTATGTTTTATTTGCATTTGAAGTTGAAAAAAAAAAAAGAAAACAAGAACCCGAATATTAATGTTATACACTGTATATTATATACATGCAAATAAAAATGTATACATATCATCATGACAACCTTTCAACAGGTTTACGTTAAAGAAATACTTGATATACAATTATATTTACTCACAAAAATGACACTACGTACATATTTATGTATACATATATAAAATTTCTATTGAGTGAATAAGTTAAAACAACCCTTAACATTTATATATAGGGGTGACACATACATATATACGTAAATACTTAGTAATGAAAACAATGTACGAAGAATCACTTAAAGTACATTTGCTAAAATACTTATCTCATGTTTATATTTTAAAAACAAATTATCTACTTACCTTTGTTTGGATTTCAGTACTAGCTATCTCACTGTTCAAGTTGTAATTTAAAATTATTTAGTAAATATTCATATTCTAGCTCATTTTATGTACTGTCCTAGTTTTAAAAGAAGCATATGGATGTACGTATGCATTGAGTACATATGTATATGTACTCAAGTATGCATATGTAAGAAGTTAGTAAATTTTTGAAAGGGAATGGAAACACTTATATATGTATATATAAATATATATACGCCTATATATGTATATGTGAGAATAGTAGGTACGTATGTTATATTGCTCATAATTATAATGCATTTTAAATTATGATTCAATATCGATTTTTTAGTTTTGCCTTTGTTTTTATTTTATTTCTTCTTCTTCACTTTGGTTTAGATTCCTTATATGATTCAAGCAAAAGGCAATAATAATCTACAAAGTTTTTTTTTGACTATTCAAAATTTAAATTGTTTCAAAATGAATTTGTGTGTTTGTTTTTTTATTTACACGAGAACGAATCAGCCTGTGGGAAATCCTGCACTTTGCACTACAGTTGTAAGTTCGTGCCATGAACAGGAACTGAATTCCATCGGAATGCAGCTTTACCGTAAGGGAGTGAAAGCTTAAAATAAGCTTTGCATCCCCTGATTCTTAAAAGCTCTTAGCTTACGAAAAGCGTACGCATTCAGTTTTTTATAAATTATAAAAATAAATTAAAAAATTCTTACAAAATATAGCAAATAAAAATTTAAATACAATATCTAAAAAATAATGAACAAGAAACTAATTCAGGCTGTTCAGATATTGACCGCATTCTAGTGCACTGTTAAAATTCAGGATAACTTTGTTGAGGGCTTGAAGCTTTTTCAAATAAGTTTTATGTGCCTTTGTATTAATACTCCTGTAGTTCACGCCATCGATCAGTTTAGAGTTTACGTACGACAACCATTGCACATTTGTTTTTGGCGAGTACGACGACCAATTATTTCTTTAAACACAACAATTAAATTAGTACATTTTTTAACAAAATATACATATTATTCATACGCACTTTAGTTCATCTCGCATCATTCGGTAAATATCATATTGGTAATCTCCTGTGGCCAAAAACAATTCGTTATCATTGGAGAGGTCATTATAATGGCAGCATTCAGCCACAGTTACTCTTGATAGTGTGTAATCAATAATGGTTATTTGAATCCCTTTTGTAGCCAATGATAGTTGTTTTCCGCAAAGTTTAAAAGTAATAAACTTTTTCTTTGTTTTCTCGATGAGTATGTTTCCCCAATGTAGGTCTCTGTGTTCGAACTGAAAGGCTTCTTCTCCAACTGCTAGTGTTAATATAACCTAATGTTTATTTTCAATTAGAAAAGAAAGAACAAAAAATGCTACAGTGTTTTCCACTTTAAACCTCAAAATTATAATTGTTTTTTTTTTTTTTCTTATTGATACAACCTAAACATTTACTCCAACCAGATATGATTTCAAAATTTCAATTCTATCTTCATAATGGTGACTGAACTTAGACTGGCATAATAACGAACTGATAGCATTGCACTTCGTGAATGAGCATATAATAATTTCATTTTGATGGTTAATATATTTTATAATGCTCACCTGCTGCAAGGCGAAATAGCTCTGTTCCGCGTTTAGAAAAGCAAAAGTTGACATATCTGTGCCAGCAAACTTCAGCTCCAATACAATAAAGAGCTGATTATCAGTAAACATCATAGGATTATCATTTTCAGACTCTTTTTCCTTATCATAATCTTCCCAGAGACTTATTAAATGTCTCGGGTATTCTCCTTTGACCAAGCTGACCTACACACAATACATTTGCTATTTAATTTATATATTAATATTGTGTCTATAAAATGGGTTACTTTGTATAAATCCACAAATCCGCTCGTAGAGACAGTTTGATTTGTTCTTAGTGCACTCATCTCTCTAGAAATGATGATTTCCGGCAATATTTGTTCAAAAGTCTTTTGAACTTCCTCATTGACCAAACTGGAACCCTCGATCGGGAGCACTTTTAAAACTATGCTCGATTTCGTTTTATTCTTCGGTGTATACTTAAATACTTCTCCATAAACTCCCTCGCCAATTTTGCAAGTGTTCAACATTTTTGCAGCAGAATAAGCTGTACTAAATTTAAATGGCTTTGATTGACCACAGTACTTTAACACTTCTGCTTCGTAGTTTATCTGAAGATCATGTTCTGAAATGCGATTTATGTGCAGCGATTTTCGCGAGCTCCTCCGATCGATTCTCAAATCTTCAGGCGTTACATCTGCTGGGGTGTTGCAACCAGATACTTCATTTTGCTGTGTACGTCGCAAGGCATGCAAAGACTTGCGCCATTTGCCAGGCAGCAGAACAAGTGTTGATCGAGCCTGTCTATTTGACTTTTGCTGTGGTTCCTGTGCGATTGTTGTTTCAGGACTGACTACATTCACATGAAAATAAATTTGCTTCCTCTTCCGTGGCTGGTCCTGTTTTTCAAGATCTTCTGACAAAGGAATTTGAATACATAAATATAATAAATAAATATTTGTAATATTACCAATAATATCCGGCTTGCGATTATCGGCAGGTACTAATCCGTCTAGTTTCATACCAGTTATCGGCGATAACACACAAGGAAACGGGTTTAAAGGCTGGCGTTTCACATAAGGAGTAGATATTGAGTTGCCAAATGTATTTATTATGCTCAATTTACTACCAGCATTCATAATGTTATTTTTTATGTTTGGTAAGGAAGAGTCATTGATGCTCAAAATGTTTGGATTTGAGTTTTCAACACTAGAATCCATATTAAATGATGCTCGAACATTTTTCTTGATTATATTGCGTTCTCGTAGTTTTCTGAATAAATGTTATATGTACATATGTATTTGTTTTTGAGTAGCACAAATTTATAATGCAAATATTGTCTTACGGGATGGGGTCCAACAATCTATCAAAAGAGTCTTTCCAGACATCATCAGGTAAAGTATGGTCCATTCCGTATAACGTTATTTGTTGAAAATAAATATTTAAAACAAATTCTGTTCTTTTGCTTGCGACAAATGTTCGTCACATTCGAAATGAAATCTTAGCGCAAAATGAGGCAGGGCTTGCGCATTTAAGAGCGATAATCGATTGGTTGCACTCTGTTAAGTGAAAATACCGCAAAAAAGAATGCGTATGGTAATCGAATGATAAATATTTGTGAGAATATAGTAAAACCTATATTATTTGAGATTTATCGTACTCTTCATTCAACTTTCACACAAATATAGTAGTTTTAAAATGTAGTTATATTTCTGCTAAACAGAAATATTCGCATTTGAACATTTTCATGGAAGTTAGCCACATTTGACTCTAATAACAAAAAAATGACTGCCATCGCCTTTAACTATATAATACCTATAACTATATACATAATATCTATCTATACTTTACATAGCTCGTCCATTATTGTTGGAACAAAAACAATCGATTTACTTAATATAAGGTTTAGTATTTTTAATAAATGTAAAGTAAAAGAAAATAAAAGTGGCTTCCATTTAAATAAAACTATCAAGCAGTTGACTTTATTTTATTTGGACACACTGATAAAACATTATTGTTTTAAATAATCCCGCTTTTAAATCAATAATTTATCGTAAGCATTTTTATTCAAAATATTTTCATAATAACTATAAAATGTCACAACAAAATATTCCAATGAGAATATACATAACTAGTATATAGTAATCATTTATAGTAAAATTTTCTATATAAATGTATGTATATATGTACATATATACATAAATATATATGTATGTATGTCCATTTAAAAATGATGAGGTTTCGTTTTTACAAATATTATTTTTTATTTCTGTTTTAGCTTACGCAAATGTCAAGTTTCCAATTGCAAGAGCGTGGAACATTCTATATGAAGTAAGAACGAGTTGAAGTATGAATAAAAAAGGAAATATTGAAAATAGATACATATGTCAAAATTGTATAGGAGCTGAACAAACAATACAGCTTGAAAGTAAACTAATCCTTGAGAAGAACGTTTATTATTTATTATTCCGATTTTATAATTATTTGATAATAATGTATACGGAACATAATTATTGCTTGATTCAAATCAACATATGTATGTAATTCGTTGTAAGGGTACATTAAAAATAAAAATATATGAAATTATGGTCCTTGATGATATGATGTAGGGTATATATGAATTTTTAATACTTAGAAAATCGATTTACAGGTATCTGTCTGAATTTTCGTATTACTGATTTTGTCTATCTATAATATGTATGTATATTGAAGTAATACATTTTCAATTAAGACCAGAATTTAAACTTTGTTTTCAACATTCAAAATTATATACATAGATGTAATCGCTAAAATGTTGAGGATGCAAGGTATCTACTAGCCAGGCACTCCCGAATAAAGCACTCTTTTTTTTTTTTTTTTTTTTTTTTGACGCTGGACTGTTGACAGACAGTCGAATATGAAACTTGAATTTGTTTCGCTAGAGCGTTCATTATTTTTTGTTTTGAACATTTTCCGTTTCAGTATATTATCAAGCTTTAATCGGGCAACATCCAAATCGTCTTAGTTGTGCACGAATGAATGATCCATATACATATATGTGATTCTATAAATGACGGATAAAAAGTAAATAAATATAGTAAAGTTTATATAATAAAATACTTAATCAATTAAAGAAGTAAAACAACTTTGTAGAGATAACATGTATCAGAAATCAAGGTTTTATCGAAAAAAAAAAAAAAAAATGCAACAATATTTTTTAAATGGATTAAGTGAGATTATGAGATATAGTTCTATACAAAATGTGGTGTTCGTGGCTATATAAAACACATAAGTGGATATTTATGTGTTTTTTCATATAATTTAAAAATAATACGTGTGAAATGATTGTCCACTGAGTTGCTCTTTAAGAAATTATAAAACAAATTAATTCTGAAATAAATTAAACGTCGCATTTTTAATGAAGTTAATACTTATATTGTGTATCTTTGTTTACGTGTAAAATATATATAAATAAAAAACAAAGCGTTTCACTATTAGTATTCTGTTCAGCTTTATTTTAAGAACTTATCTGTGGGCGTTTATTAGGTGAACGAAAATATGATTTTTTTTTGCATTTCTTGACTGTTTGCTGATTGAGCTAATTCGATATTCTATAAAATCTATGGTGCAATAAATAGTACAAATATTTAAAAATTAAATCTAAATATCAAATATGAATAACACACCATAATAAATACATAAATATAAAAATTCAAAGAAATTATAATATTGTTTAATCATATATATATTCATGTATATACGTACAAATGAATAAATGAATATATGTACTGTGTGTATGTGTGTGATAAAACAAATGTATCTTAAGTGAATAAAAACTTGAACGCTTTAAGAATTTTTACGTGTTAAAATATTAGCGCGGAAAAAATGATTTCGTTTGGGTCACACTTATTCAAATTCTTAGCCTACAACTATATATACATATATATATATATATATATATATATATATATATATATATATATATATATATATATATATATATATATATATATATATATATATATATATATATATATATATATATATTATATATATATATATATATATATATATATATACAATTGAAACGAAATTATTGCTTACTTAAGTGTGGAGCGGTCTGCTTTGGTTTATAGTTAACAAGCTATGGCTGGAAGCACAGAAAATTTTATATAATTGAATTGAAATTGACCGACTTCAGAGATACATATTTAAATTTATTTAAGTTTAGTTATTTTAGAAAAAGCTCGTATATTTTCCGTTGTCTGTAGAAGAATTAGTATGACTCTGGGCAGAGATAATAACTGTTGGTTGTAAGTGACATGTAAAAAATATGAGTGCTCTAAATACGTATAAAATTCCTTTATGAAATAACGGACATCATAACATGTTCTGTAATTAAGAGAGGGCAAATTGAAATCCGTATCCTCTAATATTGAAAGATTTGCCAGAATCGATTTAGCTTTGAGCGACTATTAAGTATTAAGCAGTGCTCGTACATATCTGTTGAGTGTTTTTTCAAACTATAAAAATAAGTGTCTTCAACTCAAATTTTGAGGAAAAACTTTAAAATTTTTAATCACATACTTAATAACGTTATTAAACCTTCTCCTATAAAAAACCGTTTGTAACTGTTGTATGCTAATGTGAACAGTTTTATATTATTTGCTTTTATTTAACATGTCTTCTTTCAGTGTGAAAATGTTATTCAACCAAAAATATGTGTTCTTCGTGCCTTTCATTATTGGCTTTTTATGCCTTCCTGTATATATCGAATCATCTCAGAAGTGCCTTGAAACAAATAGTAAGTACAAATAATTTGTAGTAATATATGTATTATATGTATTTTTCTTAATATTATACCTTCCTTACCTTATTTTCATTATTACAAACATGAAAGTAACAATTTTATATTGTCTATATTTATTGACTACGTGTTTCGACATTTTTATTTTTGAAAGCATTGAAAATGGGGTTTTGTGAAAATGTATATAGCAGGCAGAATGAAACGTCGTAGACCCCATGTATATATTCTTGATCAGCAAGTCCGTCCGTAGAACGTCGTATGAATGTCGAGATTTCGGAAACTACAAAAGCTAGAGAGCCGAAATTTCACATGAATACTCGTAAAAACAAAATAAACTCATACTGCGTCTCTAACATACGAGTATTCATGAATAATTTGAGCTCTTTAGCTCTTGTAGTTTACGAAATCTCTTAGTTCAACTTATTTTTCGCATTGTTCATCCGAACAGGTTTTTTTTTTTTTTTGACATTGATGCAGTTGTCTAGTATGCTATTTTAATTTAAAATGACTTTTCTTGAAGTTGCATATACAAATATGAAAATTAGCTTACAGTTAATTCAGTTATTCCGTACGATATAGTTGAGCCGTCTCGACTAGAGCATTAGAGCTATGCTCAAAAAACCTAAAAAAAAAAAAGTAAACGAATTTTCGAGTTATCGAAAAAACAACCCCATTTTCTTGGTTGGGCAATACCTTAGACGCCTAAAACTACATTTTAGATGGAGGATCATCATGAAACTTCAAGGCGTAATTATAGCATTTAAATGAGGCTATTTGCCAAATTGTAAGTCTCTAGTATTTGAAAGGTTTTTTTTTTCAAATTTAGGGCAAAACATCTTAAATCTGAATTACACAATCTTTTCATCCATGATATCTATCCAAATAAACAAATTTGAAGTCTTTAGCTTAAACGGTGTAGAAGTTATTCTCGAAAAACGAAGAAGAAGTAAATTAATTTTCGATTTTTGATCGATAATAATGAAATGGGATGTGTTATCCTTAAAAACAAAATAAACTCGTACTGCGTATCTAACATACGAGTATTCGTGAATAATTTTAGCTCTCTAGCTCTTGTAGTTTACGAAATCTCTTAGTTCAACTTATTTTGAGCATTGATCATCCGAACAGGTTTTTTATTTTGACATTGATGGAGTTGTCTGGTATGTCTTTTAAATTTTAAATGACTTTTCTTGAAGTTGGATATAAAAATATGAAAATGAGGTTACAATTAATTCAGTTATTCCGTACGATATATTTATATATATCATATATTTACATGATTAGAATTTATTGAAATTAAGAACATGCGATAATTGTTGAATATCTTTAAGGTACTATAATTATATTTATATTAAATATTCGTTACAGTTCATTGTTGCTTTGATTTATATTTAAAAAATAAACGCTATATCGACTCAGCTCGTCACCCTGATCAGGAATATATATACTTCTGCCCGTTACATACATTCAACAAAACCATTATACCCTGATTTCCCACTTTTGAAAAAAAAAAAAAAAAAAAAAAAAAAAAAAAAAAATAATAGATATGAAAAAAAATAAATAACATATAAATAAAAGTTAATCTTATAACTGGTCTTGTTTAAATTAATTTTGTGATTGTTCCATTACTCCATATCACCGCCAAATTTTTGACTCGAGTTTGTGTTGCCAATGGCATTTGGTAAATTAATTTTTATTTTATTCTTACAAATATCAGTAAATAAATTAAAGTGAGCATTTTATATTATTATTTTTTATGAGAGTCAAATAACTTTAATATAGCTTATAGCTTTAAATATGAAATTAAAAAAAAAAAAATTTAAACTAATTTTTTATAAAAAATTTGTTTTTTTAGATTATTTTTCAATTGATCCATCAAGCAATGAATTTGGCATTGGACTTCAAGTTACAAATAGATCGACGCATCAAGTGATGACACGAATATTTTCTATATTTTTAAAGAAAGTACTTAACTATAAGGATGTGGAAATCATTCCCTTAATATTTCCATATTCTTCAGATCCTCAAAATGTTCAGCGAACCTTAAAATATGTTGAGTAAGTTTTTTTATAGTTTACAATTTCCTGAGAACAATTTAATTCTTATATTTTTGCTGCAGACGCTATAAGGAATTAAATAATATTTCTATGATAAATTTGGAGGTGTGGACGCCGTATACTGTGCATAAGAATCCACAACAAAATGTATATAGTGCTGGTGCTTCAACATCTCCTGGTCGATTCAGTTGGTTTGTGCCAAGATCACAGATTACGATGGATACAAATAACTGTAGCTTACATTATGAAGTCTTTAGAGATATTTATAGTGTATATTATTCTCTATATACAATGGACAATAATACTTTGTCAATATTAACAAGCAGAAGGTAAAATATATAGTATAACTTTTTCATTGAGCGGTAAAGATTAAACTATTTGATTTTTATAGTGTTGAAGAATATGCAAATCCAAATTGTGAGAAAATCAAATGTGCTACGCTAATAGCAGAATGGCGCAATGATTCATACTTCATTACAGACGAATTAAATGAGAGCTATCTAAATGTAGTTTGGTTGGGACATCAATTTAGAGATACTATAAAGGAACTGGATACAATATATAAGTCGAGTTACACTCGTGGAAAAAAAAGATTTGTCGTTCTACATTGGGTTCCTTCGGAGATAATTGATGCTGAAATTAAATTTACCCAAATAACACTGCCCAGATGTGAAGACTATGAATACCTAAAAAAGTCGAATTGCCGATATGAGCTAACACCGATTCTTAAATATTATTCCAGGAGTTTAATTTATGATAAACGAATGATGTACGCTCTACGAAATTTTTATATAAGCGATAAGGATTTTGAGAATATTCAGAAAGAACTTAGTATACAGAGAGAGCTTACAACAAATTCTGAAGAATTGTTTAACAATGTCGCGTGTAATTGGTTGCACCACAATTTTAAGACATACAGCAAATGGGTATTGCCAAAAACAGTAAAAACGTTATCGATTGGTGGTATATTCCCCCTCCATATAACAGATCGGGGACACGAAAATATTATTGAGGCATCGCAAAGAGCTGTCGATGTAATCAATGAAAATAAATCAATACTACCAAATTATCATTTAAAGATACTTTTCAAAGACGGGCAATGCAAGTCGGATATGGTTTTAAAATCATTTATACATTATTTTAATGAGCCAAATTTGTTGGGGGTTCTGGGACCTGCCTGCAGTGAAACTGTTGAACCAATTGCTGGTATTTCGAAGCATTTAAATATGATGGTTATATCATATTCAGCTGAGGGTGACTCTTTTGTTGACCGCGAAGCATATCCTTACTTCTTTCGAACGATTGGATCAAACAGCGAGTATGTGGATGCATATATCAAAATTATGCAGCAACTGGGCTGGAGTCGTGTCTCCACATTGACAGAAGATACCCAGCAATATACAGGCTATTTGTCACGTATGGAGAATAAATTGAGGCTATACAACTTTACCTTAGCTTTCAGTCGCAAGGTTCCGAGTGATGTTACAGCTCCAGATATGAGGGAGGTATTTTTTTTACCATCATATCATAAACAATATTTTATTACAAAATATTAATTTATTTTAGCATTTGATCAAATTAAAAGATGCTTACTCAAGAATCATTATTGCGGAACTGCAAAGCGACAATGCGGCAATTACCATATGTGAAGCTATAAATCTGGGCGTTAGTATTTTTACTATTACTGTTTTTTTTTTTTTATATTACATATATAATATATATCATAAAAAATGCTAAATTTCGTAACTAAGATTATTTTAGATCACTTTATCTATCATGCTAGTCTTATGGGTAAAATATCCGCTTTTGTTAACAAGTAAGAAAAGTACGAGATCACCTGCACCTTTCAAAGAACCTTTCGAGGGACATATTAAACAGCACCTGCACACAACACACTCTCATACGCGTGTACATATAACCACAAATTTCCGCTTTGACTGCAATGTTATGACTATTTATTTGATGAATAAATCTTTTGTATATATGCCAAGGTAAACCCATAGCATTACCCACCTTCAAGCCACCTTCTCGTAGTCGAGCAGTCTCGACTAGAGCCTTCTTACTTGTTTATCTTGGGTTGTCAATCTGAGTACATACCAAATTCATATGCGGGTGCATATAAATGCTTATAAACTTAGTAGTAATATCAAAAATCATTTTCTAATAAATAAATATATAATTAAATATTTCAGAATGAGTTTCTGGCTGAGTTCTACAATGATATCTAGTTAAATTACGTTCCTCATTTAGAAGTAACCATATTATTTAATACATACATTTCATTATAATAAAACCGTAAATTTCTTTTAGATGACACAAATTGAAAACTATGTTTGGTTTTTACCATCCTGGCTATCAAAAGACTTTAAAATGTGGAGTATTAAAGTTGGTAATAGATGTTCTATTGAGCAGTTTCGAAACGTAAGTAGTTCATATTAAAATTAAAGGCGACATTTGACTAACCTTTCTATTGTTAATAGGCAATCGAAGGGCACTTAAGTATAAGGCACACCCCTTTTGGTGATCCAAAAGCAGAAATGCAAGAGGGAATCTCCATAAATTCTTGGTTAACCGCTTATAAAAATAAGTATCAAAAGTTCTCAAGTTATGTGGGATTCGTTTACGATGCAGTGTGGACATATGCTCTTGCTGCACATAAACTACTGGAGAACAACTCTTATGCTTTCAATGAGTTGCGATCAATAGAAGTTACAAAGCAATTGTCCAAATTAATTAAGGAAACAGATTTTTATGGCTTGTCTGGTAACGTCAGATTTGGTACAGGCGAGTTTGGTGGCTCACGTATAATTGATCTGGATATATTGCAATGGAGGAACTCCACGTATGAAAGAATTGGTTTATTCAAGCCTATTATAGAGGGAAGTGCATCAAATATGCATATTAAAGGAGGAAAACTTATTTTATCAGCAGAAGAAGCGTTTCATGGCCAGGTGCCCGAAGATGGGCGATATGACTGTAGGTTTTCGGCTTTAGCCCGCTGTTTACATGTCACCTGTGATATTGCTTCAATGATATTCATAAGTTTTCAATGCTTGATAGTGATTGCGTTGATGTCGTTAATATCTTGTTATTTTTGGAAAAAACGCTTCGATCGTAAAGTAAGACGATCTGCCCAAATAATGAAAATGTTTGGCATTGACTTGATATCACCATCAAGAAACAAAGTGAATACATTGGATAAATGGGAAGTACAAAAGGATAACGTTGTGATCAATAGACGATTAGGAGAAGGTGCTTTTGGCACGGTCTATGGTGGTGAGGCGCGATTGGATTCTGATGAATGGACTGCGGTGGCTGTCAAAACCCTGAAGGCTGGGCAATCTACGGAGGACAGATTAGATTTCTTGGCAGAGGCAGAGGCGATGAAAAAGTTTAATCATAAAAATATTATAAAACTTTTGGGCGTTTGTTTGCAAACAGAACCAATTTACACAATAATGGAATTTATGCTTTATGGCGATTTGAAGACATATCTTTTGGCAAGAAGAAATATGGTAAATGAGAAAATAACTGATGAATCTGATATATCTTCAAAGCGTTTGACAATGTATGCTATGGACGTAGCAAACGGATTGGCATATCTCGCAGATCAAAAATATGTCCATCGTGACATCGCGTGTAGAAATTGTTTGGTGAATTCTCAGCGCGTTGTTAAAATCGGAGACTTTGGTATGGCTCGACCCACATTTGAAAGTGATTATTATTGCTTCAACAGGAAAGGTGTAAGGAAACTTTTTCCAGTTCGCTGGATGCCACCCGAAACGCTTTCATTGGGTCTATTTACGCCTGCTTCCGATATATGGTCATTTGGAGTTGTACTCTTTGAAATTATATCATTTGGATCATATCCCTATCAGGGCTTAACAAATAATCAAGTTCTTGATTTTGTAAAAGCCGGTAATACACTACGAATACCAAACGGTGTTAAGCCACAGCTCGAGGGACTTTTAAAGTCCTGTTGGAGTCAGGAGGTCAGCAAACGTCCCACGGCGTTGGAAATAATAGAATATATTTCTAACTATCCACGATTGCTCACACCGTCGATAGACTTTTCCGGAACGGCAGTACAACTGTCAGAGTCGGAATGTGATGAAGTGGAATTGCTTCCAATTTGTCACAAATCTTTCCAGTTGAACAACGAGTCCACATTCGATCTTTTAACACATGAGAAGAGCAGTTCTGATAATAATTGTCTAAATAACATTCTCCCCGAAAATGAATTTCCCAAACCCGGACACTCTGGCTCTCCGTATAATAATGCTTATTTTTCACAAACGACTCCAGATGGCTACAGTATAATGGCTCCACTTTTGATGCATCAAGTTGATGACAATTCGAACGGCAAAAAATCATAAACTAATGATTACCTTTACTTAAATCTTTGGATTTACTATGGGATCTATAAGATCCACGAATTAACAAACTTAAAATAACAATTCAACGAAAAATATGACAATATCAAACGATATCACTATGTTTGTACATGTATAACTATAAGCAAAAATAACAAATATATATGTATGTATAGTCGAGTCTCGATAATTCGTACCCGCTAAATAGAAAACCTCAATATTTCGTAAGAAACTGCTGGACCCTTGAAAAAACTTCTTTAATTCGTAAAAATCTCGTTAATTCAAAGATTTTCTGCCTACTCGGCGATAATCTTGCCTCTTATAATTCGCAATGCTTGATTTTGCTGGAAGTTAAACTACTGTTAGGTCTCGCAGCCTATTATGCATGGCGCCTTTATGTCGCTTCATGTGTGAAATTTCGTTGTTCTCTCATTGGATTTACATTAGTTTGCTTATTTTATTTGAAGAGTGAAAACTATTCGTAAAAATGTCAAGCAAACGTGTTCATAGAACACTATCAATTTTACAAAAACGAGATAGCTACTGGTAATAGAAAAAAATTTTAACTGACGATGACATTTTGGATATATTGAACTTAACTAACTTACGAGCCAAAACAGAAATTCAGCAACTAAATCATAATGTTTCGAACAATGCATTTGATCATTTAATAAGCTTGGAAAACGCAATAAAAATAAAAATTAAGAACATGAAACAATGAAAAATTACAATCTTTTTTTTTAATCTTAATTTTTCGTTAATATGAGTTTTTAATTTAATAAGTTAAAATTGTTGAATCGACGTGAAATATAAAAACTTCTTCAATTCGTATTTTGATTTTTTAAACCCCGTTATATGGAAACCCCGTTAAATTGAAAACCTCTGTAATTCGTAAAAATTCTGTTTCCTTGCCATTTCGAATTATCGAGACTCGACTGTATTTCGGGTTTCAGAATAGTATAGTCCCTTGACGCCATAAAGGATAATATCTCAAGTGTATTCTAAATTTTGCTATTTAGTTTAACTCTAATATTAATAAATTGATTTAAGGTGATTAAGATTTAAATACGGGTGTCTATTATGGGCATTATCTTAATTGGGAGATGCACACCGAAATTTATAAACACTTTCAGATATATAGCAGATTTTTTAATTATTACAAACAGCATTCATATATATATACATATGTATGCATATATGCTAATTTCGCGCGTATGTTGTGCTCGGCTTTTTTAAAGAATATTCTATAGTTATTATGGCCATGAAATACAAAAGACGCATTCATAAAGTAAGTGTGGTTACATTCGATGAAATCTATATAATTAATGCCTGCTTGTTTCTCTCATTTGGAAGAAAAATATTTGGTTGAAATGTGAAACCATAAGAAAAGCATAACACATAAGTAAGTTAGATTTGCATATCTGCGTGCATATATCTCTTTGTATGTTCACAAACTGCGTAGTGTAGTGCGATATTCGACAATTCAAGGGATTTAAAAAGAATTTCACATTCGCTGAGTGGAAGAATAAAGTAATAAAGCTAGAAAGGAATAAAAGCTCGCATTCACAATTAACCAACCGCACACACTTCCATATGTATGCACATATAATTGTTTGGGTGTCTGCGTAGAGGCACACATACATATGTGTCTATATACATATTGTAAATCTGTGAATTAAGAAACAATCATAATAATCGCACTCAGCGCACGTAATTATAAAATCCACATCACAGAACGAGAAACGGTCGGGCCTAGCTGCAACTACACATCTACATCTATAGCTGTAGCTACAGTTTCACCATAAGCTCTATTGCAGACTCCCTGCCTTTATCACCGTCTCCGTTAACGCCATGACTGCCGTAGCAATTGCTGTGGAAAGTGCACAACGACATTATGTTGCGCTCTACCGCGCTAATGCAATGGTCTATCATCAACGTCCACAGCAAACATATAATAGAATGGAAAGAGATGGAGATAGACAGACACCGAGAGAGAGAGAAAGAAAGAGAGAGAAAGAGAGAGAGAGAGCGAGAGAGAGAGAGAGAGAGATAGCGAGAGAGGACGTTGTGTTGGAAAGGGGGAAAGAGCAAGTGGTTGTGGGTGGAAGAATAAAGCGAAGGGACCAGGCAGAAAGCTACAACCGCGTTTCATGCAATTCCACAGTCATCATTAGTTGTGCTAATGCACCGGAGCTAGGGGAAAGACGAGGTAGTGTGTTATCGCAGTAGCAGAAAGAGCAGCAGCAACAGCATCAGCTGCAGCTGCAGACGCTGCAGTAAAATTGTCTGTCAGATGCAATTCCAAACGGATGAAATTGTTTCATGTTACACAATAAAAATTCTATATGAAACCAAAACAATGGGAAGGTAAATAAATGCGGGATCTGAGCGTTGACTCGAAATAAAAATATTTATAGTACATACAAGCACATTTATATATTAGAGCATTATGTTTGGCAATTTTTTTGTTTACGGTATAGTTGCCATATGCACAAAAAAGGAAGAAAATATATGTATATACATATATATAAGCGCTAACAGATCATATTTTTATACCCTGAATTCCCATTTTCAATGGGTTCAGGGTATAACAAGTAAGAAGGCTCTAGTCGAGACGGCTCGACTACGAGATACCCTGAACCCTGCAAAAAAAAGTGATACTCATCTTCTTTACGAACATATGATCCTGCGGTCTGCTAACTGCGCAGTTGGTGCCGTGGCTTGGGGGTTGGTTGGGCTGAACTTTGGACGCTTATAACTCCATTTCTAGATGGACGATTCTTACAAATTAAATTAGATTAAGAGTATTTACATGTATCTATTTGCCAAGTTGAGTCTCTAGTCTTTGAAATGAGTTTTTTCAAATTGTGGGCGAAGGGGGCGTGGCATCCAAAATCTTAAAATCACAAAATCTGCGTATCCATAATATCTATTTAAATATATAACTAAAATAAATATATATAGCTAAAACGTTGTAAAAGTAATGCCCAAAAACCGTCCGTCCGTCCGTATGATCGTCGAGATTTCGGAAACTACAAAAGCTAGAGAGCTGAGTACGAGTTTATTGTATTTTTTCGACAACTCATCCCCTATCCAAATGATCGTTAAAAAATTCGAAAATTCATTTACATTTTTTAGGTTTTTTGGGCATAATTTCTACACCGAGCTCACAGTTATATATCTAGGTACATATTATGCATACGCAGATTCTGTAATTTTGGATTTAGATTTTGGATGCCACGCCCCTTTGCCCCAAAGATACATTTAGATGCTCAATCTACTCCGAAAATTGCATAAAGATCGTCCATCGCGTCCAAATTTCAGCCCAAGCCACGGCAGCAACTGCGCGGTTAACAGACCGCGCGCTCATACGTTCGTAAAGAAGAAGAGTATTACTTTTATTGCAGAGTTCAGGGTATCTCGTAGTTGAGCCGTCTCGACTAGAGCCTTCTTACTTGTTTTAAGTTGTGTTGGTATACGAATTATATTTACATACAATAATTGGGATTTGAATCATTGAATAAAAATGAGCGCACACATAATTTAAACAATGACGACTACGAAAAATTGTAAGTACTTGTCTGAAATCATGTATTATTTTGAGGTTTAGCATAATCGCATGAAAAAATGGCCACCTTGCTACATATCAAATTATTACTAAACTCTAGATATAAGTATAGCGACGAATATTTTATCTATGTTCTGCAATGCTGCATGTTTGATTGGGTGCAGAAGTATTTTCGTCAAATTAACAGCGAGCAGCTAATCGAATTATATTGTATACACTCGTAAATATATAGCTATGTTATGCATACGAGGATGCTTTCAATTACTTTGACCCTTATAGTCTCTTGTCGTTCCTCTTTTCATAAATGTAGGGGTTCGATTTTTGTGGAAAGTTGAGCACATCCTTGGCTGTAGCAATCGAAACGATTTCGATGTGTGGCCCAGCTGTTGTTGCCTTGATTCCAAAAAGACAAAAAAGAAAATCAAGTATAAGTGACAATACGCACTCGGCCATTCTACAATGGTAATTTAAAAGAAAATTTAGAACATTTGTGAACATCGATGCAAATTTGTTTTTATATATTACATAAATTTAAAACATAGTGAAAATAGAAGAATTAAAAAAAATATATTTGTTTATTATGATTCATATGTTTAATTTACGTGAGCTCAGTTCTGTATATACTTCTAACAAAAAATATTGAATTAACAAAACCATTATACCCTGATTTTCCATTTTTAATGGGCTCAGGGTATAATAATTGATATCAGTTTTCGACATAAGTAAATAATTTAAATTGATTGAATTTCAATGGTTTTATGCAACTATAACTATTTTGATCAGATCGAAATTAAAAGGAGCATTCGAAATTTGAAATTTTGGTAAATTACTAAGAATCCATTTAATAAGAAATGCAGTAAGATTTCCAAATGATATGAAAGGTTAGTATTCGAAAGTTATTCCAAATAATAAACAAATTGTATAAACTATAGGATATCTGTAAAATCAATTTACAAACAAACACCTGAAAATTATATTATTGATGAGCCTTGGACTTGCTGACATATTTCTCAACTGCTGTGCATCACCACCTACAGAATGTAAAGTGCTTTCGCAAAAGATTTTGTATACAAGTATTGATCTAATTTGCCCATAGTGCATTGTGAATACGCATACATATGTATGTATTTTTGTATATATTTGGTGTTACATATACATAAGACGACTTTTTGCATGTTTTTACTGACGCTGCAGAAATATTCGGAACACAACTGGTCAACTGGGCAGTAAATAGTGAACGTCGCACTGTGACCGTGTGGGCGCAGTTCACGAATGGAACGATATCGAAGGGTGCCGCATGCCAGCCGAATGTCGGGTCAAAAAATTGTTAAATTGGCATTCATAAAAAGACCATATGTACGTACATCTCGGCGCATATTCGCGTTTCAAGCATATATGTATAGGTATGTACATATGTATGTAAGTGGAAAAATATATATCAATGCATACATATATGCATATGTGTAAATATGTATGCATGTTCATACATATATATATACGCAAATTTGCACGAATGTACATACGTACATATGTATGTCAGAGCGCATATCCAAATGTATAATTTCTGTTCAACAAAAATATTTAAGTTTATGTATTCCGATCCTTAAATGTATGCATATGCACACACATACATATATACGTAAATATTGTTTATGTTGGCAAAATATATGTAAGTAAATGTAATTACAAGTATTCTATGAATACTATAACAAAATCAAAATTTTTCGATAAACTCATGTAAATAAGCTTGGAAAATGATTTTCATTTTTTAACAGTATTTAATTAATTAATTAATTTAATCTCAAAAGACTCAAGCTTTAAAACTATATTTCGTGGTTTGTATTTTAGGAAATCTTTACAGGCCAGTAAAGTATGATTAGGATATCTCTTTTATTCAAAAATGCAATCATTGCTGATTTGGTTGTGATATAGCTTAAAAGAATAAATGAAAAATGGTCTCTAAATATGGTATAATAAGGCTTAATTTCTGTGTGCATAGAGACGATTTCTTATGACTTTACACATTATCTCATAGTTAAAAACATGGTATATTTTAGTCTCTCATTCTTCACAATACAATAAAAATGTTTTTTATGCGTGTGATAAATGAAGTCGAATCGGCTTGATAATGTTGGTTTTGTTGAGGGTATTTTATAGTCCGTCACTATGCTATGGCACGCTAATTTGTTTTCTCATTCATGTTTGCGCACTCACTCATGGAAATCACAAAAGGAAATACCACGCGCCAGCTGCAGCAAGAGAATTTAAAGAAAAACTGAAAGACCAAAGCGTCGACCAAATTTCTTGTTTACGTTTTTTCTGTAATGCAATTAACGATAAACAATCAACATTCCATTGCATGTAATTTTAGGTATATTTTGGACTTTATTTTAACTTCAATTTCATTTTCACATGATGTATGTTCATAAACATATCTTAGAGTTTAATCATGTATATTTTATATTATATTTATAATAATAATATATATTTATTGTATGTATAGATTTTGTATTTGTATTCAAACGTATATATTAATTTGCTATTATTAACTTATCCTTAAAGTGCTAGGGTTCTAACGAAAGGTATCCACTAAATCATCGTTAACCAATTTCTTTTATTTCATTTAAGCAATTGGCTAATTTAAAACAAGTAAGAAGGATCTAGTCGAAACGGCTCGACTACAAGGTACCCTGAACTAGAGCTGGGAATCCATCGATGGAGGCACCACTCAATGGATTTTGCAGCGATGGAAAAAACCATCGATACTATCAAGGATTATGTTTTTATCCATCGATGGACCACACCATTGATATATCGATGTTTCCATCGGTAATTTAAAAGGCCTTTTTAAAACTAGTTTAAGGTTTTAAACATTGTTTTGAAATTGTTTAAACCCCACGAATAAAATTCAAAATGGGTAATTAAGATTTTAAAGTAATTTTATAACTTTTCAAAGAAAACAAAGGATTTCCGTGCAAACAAAAATAAAGAAAAAAATATATAACTTCAATACATATAAAAGAAAATAACTTATTTTTGATAACTTAACATATTGAATAATGTCAACAAGAATCACTTAGTGTGTAAGAAAAATAATAAATAAAAACAAAATAAATTTATAAATGACAACAATTTTGGAGATCTCCAAATTAAGTCTATTAATTATTATTAGCCATTGGTTTTTGTTCATAAAAACCAATGTGCTGACTATAGTTGGCTTTAAACTTGACCTTCGGCCCGAAGCAATCGCTCTTGCTTTGCCAAACGATCTTTCTGATTCGGCAGAACTTGCTGCTATAAATATTTTCTAATTCATGCATATGTAAATATGTATACTTTAACATTCACAAGGGCCTACAATTATATCTGTGTAAAGTACTTACGAGAGGACTGTAAGAATTTTTTCATTGCTATTATCTATTATGTACCTTACTTTTTAACTGTTAAATATTGTAAAATTGCAATTAATAACAAAAAGATTGAAATTTATTCTTATTGCCGAAATCGAAAATTTTCCATCGATCTATCGTAATTCACATCGATACCATCGATGGAGCCCTCGATGGATTTCCCAGCTCTTCCCTGAACCCTGGAAAAAAAAAAAAATAATAATACTCTTGCTGCCGTAGTTGGGCTGAACTTAGAACGTTCATAGCTCCATTTCTAGATGGACGATCTTCATGAAAATTCAAGAGTAGACTAAGAGTATCTATGTACGTATCTTTGGTCCAAATTGCAAGTCTCTATTTGAAATGAGTTTTTTTTTTTTTTTTTAATTTGGGGCGATCCATAATATCTACGAAAATATGCAAATTCGAGTCTCTAGCTCAAACGGTGTAGAAATTATGCTAAAACAAGTAAGAAGGCTTTAGTCGAGGCGGCTCGACTACGAGATACCCTGAAACCGGCAATTAAAAAGTGATACCCTGCTTCTTTACGCACTTATGTACGCGCGCTCTGCTAACTGCTAGTTGCTGCCGTGGCTTGGGAGTGGGTTGGACTAAACTTTGGACGCTTATAACTCCATTTCTAGATGAACAATCTTCATGAAATTTTCAGAGGGCTTGCTGTCTCGCTTGCTCTGCAACGTTGGTTATTCTACGAGAGCTTATTTCACTAATCTCTGCAAGCATTTGGAAGACTGTTTTTACAGAAATCGTCTTGAGGAGTCTTTTTGAGTCCCCTTGATGATTAAAAAATTATAAATCTCAAGAGCGATCGAAAGAAGACTCATAAATGACACTCCTATGTTCTCAAAATATGATTGGTTGAGAATACAAAACACATATGATTAAATTATGACTCGAAAAAGAGTCATAAATGATTAAAAAGACGAGTCATAAGCGACTCATCAGGAAAAGTCGCGGCTAGGGTACCATTTTCTCCCGACGGTGGAGTCCCTTATGATAAAAAAATGAGCGCATATATGACTATTTTCGATCAGTGCGTAACTCATAATTCTGTTTCTTGTCAGACAATCGTAATCAAACTTTCATATTAAGATCATGACATTCATATCTATATGCCAAACTAAACTGTATGTCTCTAGTATTTGAAGAAGACTTGGAGACTTTAACTCTAAAGATGAACGAGATATAATTTTATAAATGATCGTCGATAATTTTTTATCGATAACTTTGGGAATATACGAGTTATTGAATTTCTGAAACAAACTCGTACTGCGCGTGTAATATACAAATCTAACACATAAAGGATGAACTCTGTAGCTCTTGTATCTTCGGAAATCGACGCGTTCATACATACGGACGGACAGACGAATGGACGGACGGACGGATTGACGGAGAGGGCTATATTGACTTTTCTCGTCACCCTGTTTAAGAATATATATACTTTATGGGGTCTGCCACGCCTCCATCTGCCTGTAACGTACTTTTAACAAAATCATTATACCCTTGTTTCCCATTTTCAATGGGCCTATGAAGATTGTCCATTTAGAAATGGAGTTATAAGCGTCCAAAGTATAGTCCGACCCACCCCCAAGCCACGGCAGCAACTGCGCGGTTAGCAGAGCGCGCGTTCATAAGTGCGTAAAGAAGAGGAGTATCACTTTTTTTTGCAGGGTTCAGGGTATCTCGTAGTCGAGCCGTCTTGACTAGAGCCTTCTTACTTGTTATTATTATTTTTAAGTGTATAAGACATCTCTTAATGCTGATGCAGCTGAATTTAAAATTTCAAGTTGATAAAGAAAGCCATTTAGATGGCCTAGTGCAAAAAGCCATTAGAGTGCAACATTTGGCGACACTCTTAAGTGAAAAGAATTTTTATCGTTTTAAATGCGGGAAATGACTTGCAAAATAGTTAACAAAATGCAATTAAAATGCTGCAATTATAATTATAATTGGGCGCAACAAAACGGAACATAGCAATCAGAAAGCAGTCAAAAAGTCCAGTGCTCCACCCCGCTGAGGATGATTCTGACTGTTGGAGAGGTTATAAAAATGAAAAGAAAAACCCCGTGGGCTAAGTTAATCTGAAAAGCGTTAATTGCTGCCTGAACTGAATGAGCAACAGACAACAATACAATTATTCCAAGCGGTGCAGAAGATGCTAATCCCGCCTCAAGCAGAAATGCTCTTTAAATTCCTAACAGTATATTAAATAAAATTATTGCAGTTTTACGATTTTTAGTTTAAACAAACACCTTTAAAATCAAATACCACTTCACTTTCATACAAAGAACATGTACATGCTTTTTTCATATTTAAGAATCGTATATCGTATATTTATTAGAGATATATATTGTACATTAAGAAAATAAGAAATATAAAGGTAAATAATGTAAATATCCTACTTTCTCACTGCGCTTTTTCTTAATTTCAGTAAATTGTATTCTCATGTCATACTAAATTTAAAGTCTCAAAGAGCTTAAAAAGGTATGAAGGTAAGGTCATTAGTCTCAATATTTTCCCTAGTCGAACGATTATAAAAATTAAATATTTAGTAAGTATACAGAGAATTTTAATTCTCTTTGCACACTGAGTAAATTAAAAAAAGTAGTAATCCAAGTCTAAATTAGTATATTATAGTCTAAAGGTCTTTAAAACAAATATATAGATTAATGGATAATACAAATTAAATGAAATCTTAAAAGCATTTCGTATTAAAATCTAATGAACCAAACTTTTCGTACTAGAAGTTCCTTAACTTAATCGGTTCTTACTTACTCAAGTTCTTTAGTATTACCCATTGCTAGAATTCTAGTCAGCATAACACACAGAGAGCCATATTTCATAATCCTTTTGAGCGCTGAGATTTTTTTTGCTCGGCCACGAAGAGACCACTGACATTCTAATCGCTTGGCAGTGCAGACAGCGTGCAGCCGGTTTCTTTTGTTGCCTTTTTGCATGCTGTTCGGATTGATTTTATACCCTGCAGTAATTGATGGTAGGGAAAATGCATATAATTATGGTTACTGTACTGTACATACATTACACAATGTCAAATATAATTATCATTTTCGAAAAAAGCGTCTAATGTTATTGTGAAGACTTAATCATATATCTAATATAGATGTTTAAATAGTATACAATGATTTTTATATTTTTACAGCACTTTCTGAAATATTTTTTATTCACGTCGAAAAAAATGTATATCTAAATATATATGTATGTATATATTTTTTTCAGGAAACAATTTTGAAAATATTGAATAACTGATATACTCTACTGATTTCTTTCTTGGAAGTTTATAGGGTACCTTTCATTTGGGAAGTCTTTGTAACAGTATTTTTGTTCCTTTTTCTGTTTGCTTCCAATTTGTGAGTGATTTTAATTCTTTTTCCAATTGGCTTGTTGATAACATATGGCGACAATTGGAAATAGATGCGCCAACATTCGAGTCAGTGAAAACAAAAATTTGTCAAGTGGAGGAAATTTTTTACAAAACTTCTTCTTTCGATTCTTCGAAATACTTTTAATACATTCAAGCCTTTGGCAAACAAACAAAATGTAATAATCTTCAGTTTTCTCATAATGTCATGAAATGCGTGAGAGATATACGCATAACTGTATGCTCTCCGCAGTACTCAACCTTATACATACATATAAATTTAATCTTGTTTGAACTATATAAACTAAACCCATTGAAAACAAGTAAGAAAGCTCTAATCGAGACTGCTCGACTACGCCCTGAACCCTTCTACCCCCTGAACCCTTCTTCGAACGAATAAGAATTATTCGATTCGTTTCTGCAAGCGTAAAAAACTATATATGTACCACACGCACGCAGCCACACGCTGATAATAGTTTGTAGGCATGTATATGTGTACGCATTGCAGGCGTCTTGCTGTCTCGCTTGCTCTGTCACGTGGGTTTTGCTGCGAGAGCTTTTTTGATTAATAATTCTGTTTCTAGACACACAATTGTAATCAAACTTTCAGAGTATGATCATGACATTCATATCTAAATGCCAGACCAAACTGTGTCTCTAGTATTTCAAATACTTTTTTACACATTTGGGGGTGTGGGGGTGAACTGGGGACCGAAATCCAAAATCTACAAAAATCGAAATTGTTTTAAATTAATACGAACCTAACACAAAAAGAATGAACTCTCTAGCTCTTTTATCTTCGGAAATCGACGCGTTCAAATATACGGACAGACGGGCATGGCTATATCAACTGTTTTCGTCACCCTGATCAAGAATATATATACTTTATGGGGTCCGTCATGCCCCTTCTGCATGTTACATACTTTTAACAGAGCTTTTAACAAAACCATCGTGGTTCAGGGTATCTCGCCTTCTTACTTGTTTTTGTAGGTGCGTGTATACCACGCGCATATCGAGATTGTTTTAAGTTTATCGATTAAAAGCCTTATAAAAAATCAATTATAAAATTATATCTCTTATCTTTTTTGAGCTAGATTTTCCAAATATGTATTTGATATAATTTTTATAATATTGAGTTTTGTTATTTTTTATATCGGTCGAAATTCAACCCCATTTTACCAAATAAAGTTTTAGTTCGGCGTGACATTCACATATGAATGAATTATCTGCAGTAAATTCAGTCATTTACCACTTAACGAGTAGGCAATGAAGTAGCAACGCTGGTAGAGACGAATTATGAAGACGTTACGCGTTGAATGTTGTTATGAGAAGGATATTCTTGGTATAATGTTTGCAACAGGCAGAAGAAGGCTGCCTGACTGTCTGTCAGTTTGGGTTCGTCCGCATCAACGCTTCAATTTTGTTCATAGCGTATCTATATCGTCCAAATATCTTTCAAATTAACTTAACCCCAAATCATAAAATTATAATGGAAATTTCGATTGATTACACCCAAATAAAACATTGCAGACAAAGTTGAATATACTTATTTTTATTATATAATTGATTAACATAAGAACGATTTGAATTTCACTTATGTATTTGTTTATACATTTTGATAGTATATGTGTAAGTTTATTGTCCTGTATTTCATTTCTGAGTATTTCACTTGGTAATTGATAAATATATGTTGCATATATATAAATATATATATGTGTACTTATATATGTAATTGTAGTATTATTGTATTATTTAAATCAACGGAAACTTATACTTAATGACCAATGTCTTATAGTAAAAAAGTATTATATAACAATATCCACTTAAATATACTCCATTAGTATTGTTTCGTGTTTTGAATATATTTGGTAGTTAATGGGATTATTTGTAATAATCTGAAACTGTTAGTAAAATGAGGGAACCAAAATTTAATTATAACAACAATTAATATTAATATATCAATTTTGATAATATATAATATATAAATTATTCATATATATGTATGTTCCCTGATTGTTTGTCATATGTTTGCTTCTTTTTCCTGATACAAATTTACTATAAATAATAAGCACCCTTTTTTTTTTTTTTTTGTTTATCTTTATTAACTAAACATAATATTTAAGAAAACAGCAGTTCATAGTTATGTCTTAGATAAAAATGAACAAATAATGACTTTGACAATTGAATTTGTAACTTTGACAATAATTATTTAATATTCAATATATTTGAACATTTTAAACTAATACAAAAACTGTGAGTTTGCAGACGACGTGACTTTCAAAAGTAGCCATATAATCAACATATAATAAAAGTAATATCTTTTAGCTCAAAATTTATTTTAATATTCGTGATGAAAAGTTGTTGAAGTCAATTTAGTTATGTGTCAAATATCTTTCGTTTGGCATACATGCATAACTACGTACACATATTTATTGCATAAATTAAATAAGAAAGACACATATTTATAATAACGTAAGGCATTTGGAATTCTTTTGAATAGTATTCTTGCACGTTCTGTACAACTATCTTTAAGAGCCTAACGCATTTTATATTTCCTTAAAAATTAAACAAGTAAGAAAGCTCTGGTCGAGACGGCTCGACTACGAGATACCCTGAACCCTGCAAAAAAAGGTGATACTCATCTTCTTTACGAACATATGAGCCCGCGCTTTTATAACCGCGCAGTAGTTGCTGTGGCTTGGGGGTGGATTGGGCTGAACTTTGGACGCTTATAACTCCATTTCTAGATGGACGATCCTTACGAGATTTTCAGAGTAGATTAATAGCATCCAAATGTGTGTATTCGAAGTCTCTTGTATTGAAAATGCGTTTTTTTTAATTGAGGGGCGAGGGGGCGTGGCATCCAAAATCTAAAAATTACAAAATCTGCGTATCTATAATGTCTATCTAAATATATAGTTTGAAGCCTCTAGCTCAAACGGTGTAAAAGTGATACCTAAATAACGTAAAAAATGGAAACGAATTTTCGATTTTTATCGGTAATTTGGAAATGGTATTAGTTATCGAAAAATCAAAATAAACTCGTACTGCGTTACTAACATACGAGTATTCATGTAATTTCAGCTCTCTAGCTTTTGTAGTTTCCGAAATCTCGACGGGCAGACGGACAGACGGACCGACGGACAGACAGACATACGGACGGACGGACAGATGGACAGGGCTAGATTAACTTATTTTACTTATAATTTATGGGGTCTGCGATGTCTCCTTCTGCCTTTACATACATTTTCGCAAAACTAGTATACCCTGATTTCCCATTTTCAATGGGTTCAGGGTATAATGAAAAGGTTGGCATAAAAGCCTTTTTTTTTACTAATTGTTCTACCTATCAGTTTCCCGACAAAGAACTGCTTAAGTTATATTTATAATCAATATTCATATCTTACAGTGTGAGGACTTCGACGAGAATAATACATAAGAAAAATGCCTTTGCTTTCATACTCTTGAACTGACACTGCCTTTGGGTAATTAAGTCTGTCCATTAAAACACATACATATGTATTTATCGTATTGAACAGAGTGTAATTTAATGCTAGGTAAAACAACTTACTAAAACATGGTTGCGTGATTCATGTATTGCAGATGTGTTTTGTATTTGTGGCATGTATACAATTGTCCGCCAAATAAACTAAATTGCTCCACTATAAATTTATTACTACTGCAATGAAGTCAGTATCAACGTGGACAATTATCATACTTTTTAAGATACGCTGTTTGTTATTGTACATTGTATATTGCAATGGGATTGGAAGTGTTGGTTAATACATATGTATGTATGTACATATGTATGTACATATATTCGTTTACTCGTAAATGATGTCATGTACGTTTATAGAGCAGATTAAATTTAGTACTGTTTTCATATAATTTGAGAACAATATGAAATATTTTATAAAAATTAGAATTGATGTAATAGAAGAGAGATAAAGACAAACAAATTTAATTATTATACATATAATTTGTATATACATATATTTTTTAATAGTTGAAATAAATTTGTCACTGGTGCAAAGGAAGGTTCTGGTTATTTCAGATTCGCTATACATAAATCTGTTGAACTTGGTCATTCGGGTAAGTATGACCGTCGCGATGGTACCATGCGAATTATATGTCGCCGATGATGAAACAGTTTAAGCAGAGTATATATTTAAAATTAATTATATATATCCATATACATTCAGTAATTAACCTGTACTATTTGTAAAAAGTGAAGTAAATAAAACAAAAACATAACAAGTGAATGAGAATCAAGAAAGATATAGAAAAACACAAAGATGAAATATGCTTTCTAAAGAATGCCACTAATAGTTAAGAAGTTAATGTCTGATAAATAATGAGCTACGTGAAGAATATCAGAATGACCATGACGGATACAACTGGGTAAACTGGATGAAAGACTGTGGCGACATACATACATATGCTCGCGTCGAGTGTGAGAGAGTTGGCTAACCGTAATCTGATATATAACTGAAACTAGCGGTACCAAATTAATAATGACACAGTTAATTCTAATCATCAGATAAATATCAGAACAAAAAATATATAAATAAAATTTCGAATGAAATTTCGTAATAGGTTTTTTTTCTATATGAACTGTATGATTTGATGAGATTTTAGGTTTTAGCGAAGAGCAAGTCTCTTAGTGTTTAGCATGGTAGAAGCTGACTGTGATACAATTACTCAGGAGCAGCGGTAGATGAAGAAGAAGATGAAGATGAAGTGAACACAGTATCTGTGGTCGACCGCATGCACTTTGGAGTATGCAACGGCACGTAGCAGGATGCGAGTAAATTATGCATGCAGCTTCAAGTGCAATAAAACAGAATTTAATGGGAATTTAATGTTGAAAACATTATCAGGCTCTGCACTGGCCAAAGTGTGTGGATTCGACAAACAAACGGGCTCATTCCAACAAATAAGTGCGCGCTCATACGAGGTGTGTGGGTGGCGCACATGAGTGTGAAGTTTGCCGACTGTGCGACGATTGTCGAATCAGCCCATTTTTTACACTCGTTCAGGAAATGAAAGAGTGTATTGGTTTTCTACAGTGCCCATTTATTATGCCTATTTATTCAGGAAAATAGGCAATCAATACATAAAAAACCCAGAAAAACATTTATTATTTAATAATAACTATTACTGACAGAAAAGTTTTGCTAGTGTAATCACGGTGGTCCTTCTTTTCAGATAGACTTACAAATTTTAAATGATTCGTCAGTAGTAATGTGGAACATAGCAAGTAATTAATTTGAACTAACGGAACGGTTACGTGTATTATGCAGTCGGTTGAGTCTGCTATAAAGGTCCAACTAGTTTTATTTTTATAAGCTGCAGACGCTCGAGCGCAAGATTTGGCTAAATTTAGCTCTTCTCTACGCGGATCTGCATCTAAATTAGGGGCACTGTCTGCGGAGAACCGGCGAGAGTCGAGCAATGCTTGAAATTCGTTAATGCGCAAATGCATCTGTATGTGTGTGCGAGTGGGTGTGAGCCTGTTTCTGTTTGTTGGTGGTGCAAGTTGGCTACTATTGCGAAAACCCTTCCTCTTGGCCAAAGTGGCGGCATCGAGCGCACTTGAAGGTTTTGGCTCTTATCGCCCGTTGTCCACGCATACTCGATAAACAAGCCCGACCGAACAGAATATAGCGAGACGTATGGAGGAGGCTTGGCGTTTACTGTCATTTGCACAAATGCGCATCATCATTTAGATTGTTCTGCTGGAGTCGAAATGCAACAATAGCATGAACCACATTGCTCGGACACTAAACTGAACGCCCTCTTTTTCTGCCATGCATACAGCACCACCATACACAGACCATGTCCGCAGACTAACCAGCCTCCCCACCCACCATGGCTGCAACAATTGGAGGCTGTCGCGTTTCGTTCATCCCCCCAAAGTGGGAGTTGAGCTGCAGTTTGGGATTGCAATGCAACAGCAGCCACTTTGGCATTTTCAATAGCATGCATTTATGCAAATTCAATGCCAACTGCATCCCCGACTATACACTGCCAGCTACCAAGTATAACTCTGAGTCGACTGCACGTAAACACACACTCATATATACATATATGTAGATATATATGTATGTACGTTTGTGTAATTAAATATTTATGTTACGCATGCACCACCGATAGCATTGACCACGATGACAATAATATTTGAAATTATATTCGTATTCATATGCACATAACATATATAAATCGTATGCATACATGTTTAAAATTTCAAACAATAGAATATAATATGATGTGTAGTTATTTTAACTTTTAAATATAACTCAAAAGTGCTGTGTGATTTTCGTAATCAAGGGAAACAGAATTTGTATGTTAATGCAATTCTTATCTTTACAATATTGACTGTAGCGCTTTGACATTTGCCTTAAAAAATTCCAGCACGGCTATGAAACTAATGACTAAGAATTAATAATTACGGACCATAAACGACCCATTTTGTTTCTATAGATATGATATGAAAAAAGTATTACTTTTACAATGTGCTTACTTATAATATTATTATGGGGGGTTTTTTGTTTTTCATATATATATTTATATATCTTTTTTTTATAATGTTTGGAATATGTTTACAAAATTAAAGTGGCGGTGTTTCCGGAGCTCGCAGTGGAACAGAAATATTAAAAGAGATAACATTTTGATACCGTTGTATAATAGGCATATATTGTTAAAAAAAAGAAGAGATTTTTAAAACCTAAGATTTCTAAATAAACACATTACTTTATTTACTAGTATTTGGCGTCAGAGATGTCATAATTTGCCATTTTCTTTAAGTTAATTATATTCTATATACAATATACAATTTCGGTAGAGTGTTAAACAATAACTTATTACTTATGTGGAAGTTCATAAATTATTGTTGCTATTCTTTTATAAACGTCAATCTTAATTCATATTTTTTCTTTCTTTTTTCGGAAGACATTTCTGTATTGCATTATTCATTACATAACTTTTGATATTTTTATTTATCTAATGTGAGCAAATAAGCTCAGTATAATGACTTATTTATAAATGTTTCGTTAACATTGATTTTCGCGTTGTGTAAAATTATTGTGTAAAATTATTATTGTTTATTGTAAGCAAGGGCTTTCTTTGCTTTATTGTTATTAATTTCAATTGGACTTTGAACTATTCATAAAGGGTTCACATTATCTTTATGCATATGTATGTATGTAACTGTATACATATTCTTATAAGTATAATTATATCTGACTTGTAACCAATTTCAATTTCAAGTTACCTAATATCGATTTATAGAAATTATGTCTTTGTATTGGAAACGGAAGCACATACATCTTATCGGTTGCCGAACCCAGAGGAAATATAGAAAGGGGATTTTCTCCAGGTTAATGGAATTGAATTTCTATGGACTTTTAAAATAATCAGAATTTTTCTCTAGTAAGCATGTCACTTTAGAATTTGAATAGATATGATTTTGAATCCTTTTTTTTTATTTTAATATTTAAGGTTTAACTACTGCAGATTTTGAATCAGTATTAATTTGTTAATTATGATGGGATGATATTGTAAGCAATTGGTCAAAAATAGTGTTAATTCCTTTTGTGGGATTTTCATAAATTTACAATATTAATCAAACATATTTGATCGAAATATTTCCGACTCTTATTGATGTTAATGATGAGCCGTTTTTTTCTTATTATATATGTAAACTTTAATAAGTTAAATGTCTTCAATCATTTCATTCGCCGCAAAATTAGAATGTATTGGAAACCTTCTCGACAAATGGCATATAATAGCTTTCTTTTAAAATAAATCGGCACAATTTGTTCTAAGCTCGGCTAAAGCTTGCTAGTTTTTTCTTAAAATCAACATAAAACTATTGCTGTTGAATTATTGCTATAGAACATATGATAAATAGTGGGATGCTGAAAATTACAGATATTTACTTTCTATAATTAAAACGTTCACTTAGGGAAGGGTACTACGTAGCTCGTACATAAGATAGTAAAAAAAAAAGAGCTCTAAAAGTATAAGTAAATAAGTTCCAGTACTTTTTCGCTTTTGTGCAATCCTTTTTTTTTTATATTTATCAAAGCTGTGCAACTTCTTTGCTGTTGCGTGTCTCTGAGACTGTAAGCTTGAATACTAGTAATCTAATTTAGTTGAAATTAGTTGAAAGCATAATCGACATATTGCTCATTCTCTGTTAAACTTTACTAAACCATTTTTTGACTTGTTTAATGTGTATATAATATAATATAATATGTAATTATGTATGTATATGGATGTTTATTCGGAACATTTTCTGACATGATACAAAATGTATATTAAGTAATAATTTTTATTTTGGTACACACTTCCATTTAGCTTCCAATTAGCTCACCCCCTTAGAGCTGCCTCCTTAACGTAAATCTAAAACTTTAATAAAAAATATTAAAGCATTAAAAACGAGGATTCTCACGAGAATGTTGTCCATATTTTAATTGTCTAGATTAAATAGTACCGAAATGCTCTGCGTTCATATAGACAGACGGACATATGTCTGTACATCAGGACGGCCATTGCATAAAACCAATAGACTCTATCAGTACGTGAATGAGCATAAAAAGAAAGTTTTTCCATTAATAGTGCTAAAACTCAAATAAAAAGCATAAAAAGCATTGAATATCTGTTAAATTTTGGGCTATGTTTAGCAATAAATATAATAATTAAATATAGTATAATAGTCAATAGGTGCTGAACAAAATTTAAATAATTATATTTAGATAAAACTAAAATAATTAATTACAATTTGTATTGTTGCAAATAACTAATTATGCTAATTGTGACTTAAACTTTATCAAATATAAAGTTCTTGCTAATAATTTGATTTTCACATACACATACAAATAATATAATGCTGTCGTTGCAAAAACTGAAAAAATAATGCTTAAATGGAACAGAAAGGCAAGAATATCCGAACCAATAGTTGATAGAGAATTCTTCTGAAAGAGCTGAGATGTTCTAGCATTTTTTATACAAACAGCCTGCTCTAATTTTGTGTGTAAAACCATGCTATTTTGTTAAGCAAGACTAATCATCAAATATATGATTTAACGCCACAAAATTAATAAAATTTAATAAAAATAGAAATTATAAAAATAAATAAATTATTGTCATTATATGTATTTATATATTGATATAATTTCGCATCAGATGCGAGTTTAAGCAAAATAATTGATTATGCATAACAATAATGATAATGTTCTTTTTAGAATATTTTAAAAAACTATTTTGATTGAATATACTTTTTATCTGATTTTATTAGGTGTTCCGATAGTTTTACGAAAAGATTTCATTAATTTATAGATAGGTTCATTGCTAGTGCAAATAAAGGTCCCCCTTGTTGACTAACTGATTGATGCTCTCTAATGAGTATTCATGACCAATATTTAGCACTGTTAACTGGTATCTTCTGCTTCTGCTACTATCGTCTACTTCTTTTTGTGTCCTTGCCATCCTTGTTGGTTACAGTCTGCTGTTGGATTTAGTTGGAATCATAATTTTAAATGAGCTTAACTAAATACATAGACAATATGCAGAAAAAAGCCATCTGTGCATTAGTCGTTGTCGTGGCTATGCCAAGCAGCTGTGACCCCGCACTTGGGTAAGTCCAGGGCGGACGATGCGATGGTACCGCGCCCGGCGACTTATTTGTTTTTTCATATCCATTGCGTGTTGGAAGTTGCGTATGTACTATAATTTATTTTAAAATAAAATAAAAAGCTTTCAAATGTTTCGGATATATAAACAAAATCCATAAGATAATGAAAAATTCAAATATTAAATGCAAAAAATGCACTATAAATGCTTGAAACTTATGTCATAAACCATTTGTTATAAATTTTGAAAAAATTTTGGTATCATTTATATCTATCGGAATCATTAAATTTTTCTATATACATTACCAGGCTAGTTTTTTTTTTTTTTTTTAAATAATTGATGTCTTATTTTTTTTCCCCCTTAGAAATATATTTACTGGTTAGTTTCAGTTGACATTAGCCAGTTCCGCTTGAAAGCAGTTGGGTGGGAGGGCAGTTTGGACTAGGACGAAAACGCACACTTGAAATTGAAACTGACTGCCGGAAAATTAACTTCAAAAGAGATTTGGAAAATACTGAGTTGTACCAAAATACGTTTTCACTGATAAATCAGTGCACTCGACAGCTGCACGAGTGCTAAGTCCTAGTGACTACTACTGCTGCTACTGAGAAATGGGAGGAAGAGTAAGCCCGTAGTGGCTTAAAAGGGGGTCACGTACTCTCGAAAGAGCCGATGGGAGTGTGTTGCTGCTGCTGATACTGCTGCTACTGCTTGTGGATTGGAGAACGAGTATGTTGTGGTTGGATGTCCGTTGTACTTTTGGTTCCTAGAAGCGAAGGAAGCAAAGATCGAAGAAGTGAAGGCAAGCCACCAAGAGTTTCTTAAAAGGGCAGCCCTGGTGCAGCGACATTATATTTGTCCAAGTCATGGTCCCTTGGTAAAGAGAAGTGCCCTTTGGATGGTGGCGTCGCCTGTATATGCAGACTGAGAGTATCCCCTGGTCCGGTAGATGTGGATGTGAGTGTTTGTAACTACCGCTTATGCCTGACTTCATTCTATGCTTGTGCTGCAGCATGTATTTGTGGAATTTTCTAAATCGTAACTTACCTTCCGCTCCGTTTATCATGCCGTTGACGTTTCCACTTGCCACAATACCGTCGGCACTGGCACTACCACCGCTACTGGGGCTCTGGGGCACACCAATCCCGCTGCCGAATACATCGTTCTCTTGCTGCATTTGATTTGAGAAATGAGTTTCCTTGGCACGCACCACTTCGTTCAGTCCCTTGTTGTGGCTGGGTTGCTGCTTCCGACGCGGCTTCGCCGTAGTGTGCACGTGAGGTGTTGGCGTCGTTGTCGACTTGGGCGGTAATCGTAATTCTGCAAGAAATTGCACCAATTATGAAATGCCGAATGCTTCTTTGCATGGTTCGAGGGGGAAAAGAAACCAAATGGGATGGCAAAATACAGTGAGGCAAAAACAATTACAAATACAAAATCAACGGCAAGGGCCTAATATGGTTCTATGAACGTTTTTCTCAGTAGCCTTAAATATAATAATTTGCTTTGTATTATTGGTATATGTACATATGTATATATATATGGGTAGTATAACCGGATGCCGCTATACATATGTATATGATGCTGCTTATTATTTATTTATTTTTGTGCAATTGAGTTTCCGTTTCAAAAAATTAGTTTTATGTACCGGTGATATACATATGAGGCCCATACTGCCAGACGGTCGAACAAAGAGAGTGGGCTATATGTTTCATATATACATTTATTGATCAGGAGGAATCAATATATACATAATATACATATACTTATGCAATTGTGGGGGGTTGCCACATCTCCTTCTGCCTGTTATATTAAAGTGTATATCATCATAATTCATCCCTAATTTTTTTTCATTTTGATTGGGGTATAAGATATACATATGTATTAAAAATTTCGTGGTGAAATCGATCTTCAGAATGGCCTCAGCAATTCATTTTACAGCTGAAGATCTTCATAATGTTATGTGAATTGGTCTGAAGCGAATAAACTCAATTTCCATTCCCAAAATGTTATAGAAAAAGAAATATTGTCTTCCACCTACTTTCTATGATGTAAAATATTTCATATTTTAATTAATACATTAAGTATTAAAAATCAGAGGCCTGTGACAAAAATATTTATAAGTTGATTACAAAAATGTAATACATTGAAAACAGTGCACAATCATATACATTTACATATATGAACACATTTGTCAGTTGATTTGTTCAAGAATTTGATTTCTCTTGGTTATTCTTGGATTTCTTGCCCACCATCGTTTAAATGAACATTAAAATGTCGTCCATGAACTGGATGCAACCCTGTTGGCCAAGCGAACAGAGAAAGTTTTTCGCTGATTGTGCAATAATTCATGCTTAGTTTTAGTGCTAAAGCTCTATTCTGCGTTGGCATTGGAGACAGCGACCGAGACTGAGACTGAGACAGAGACTAAAACTGAGGCTGAGCATGCGGCTGTGCACACACTGCGTAGATGAAAGATAGAGAAATGCTTCAGTCGTCTTTAAATGAGATCGATAAAAATAATAGACCGAAGAAAATCCTAGGTGATTTATTGCCAGGAAACTGAACGAATTACACATGCGATGTAGGCACACATACACACACCCATTCATTCTTCACTAAATTGATGGTTTCAAATTGAAAGAACTACTTGGCTTAGCTTGGGTCTGGTTACATGGTAAAAAAAAAAGCAAAATACATATGGGCAGCATTGAACTTGAAATAAGTTTCATTTTATCTTACCTTGCAGTCGAATTCGCGCCTCATTCTTCCCTAGAGCATTTACACTAGAGCAGCTGTAAGCTCCAAAGTCAGATTTCGTCAGATGTCGTATCGTCAAATTAAGGTGCCACGTGTAAAGATTAATCATAGCTTCCGAGATGTTATATTTGTTGCTATTATGCAACTTAACATTACCTAAAAGTGTTGGAAAATGCGCATTCACCTGATAATCATTTATGTTTAAAAATTGAATCAAATAATTTAATAACAAGTACAAGTAAGAAGCTCTAGTCGAGACTGCTCGACTACGAGATACAGTAAACCTCGCAAAAAAAAAAAAAAAAAAAAAAAACTAATACTGTTCTTTACTCACGTATAAGCGCGAGCTCTGCTAACCGCGCAGATGCTGCTGTGCCTTGGGGGACGCTTATAACTCCATTTCTATATAAACAATCTTCATGAAACTTTCGGAATATATTAATAGCATTCAAATGTGTCTATTTGCCATATCACAACTCTCTAGAGCTTAAAATGCGTTTTTTTTTTTTTTTTTTACCAAATTATGGCCGAAGGGGGCGTGGCATCAAAAATCTGAATATTAAATAATCTGCTTATAAAAATATCTCTCTAAATATATACATGTGAAGTGTCCATGTGTTAACGATGTAGAAGATATGCTTAAAAGTAAGGAAGTGGTACTGATACACGATACAGTTTACACGATTTACTATGCCCCTAATGTGCGTAGCTATATCCGCCATATCGTTTTGAAGTTGAATGGTCAACGCGAGTATACATTCCAAATTACAATTCAATTTGTAACATATCGACAAATTCAGTTTAAGAATCGAGAAAATGTTTACACTTTATAATTCAAAGATATAAAGGAGTTTCAAAATTATAATCAATAGCGTCGACGAACAGACGGACGGATACCAAGACGGACACAAGACACAAAACCCTTCGTGAATGAGTATAAAAATGAAATTTCTTATTGCTGTCATATGTTATAGTATAATAAAACTGAATAAAAATTACCTTCGTTGCGGTACCAGCCGTTTAGAGGTTTTGGATAAACTTCCACAATACATTCTAATGTTACTTCCCGTTCCACCGGCGCTCCTACTAATTGGTTGACAGCCTTAATAGTTGGCGGAACTGAAATATTCAAATTTTAAAAATTTATGTTAAAAAAATAGATTATTCTTAAAGCCTCTTTTCAAAACAGATATTTTAACAACTTAAACGGAATAAATCATTATTTAATGAAACGCTTGACCTGTATGACCAATATATTCAGAGTTTGAAAACTCCCGATGGCATCATAGTTAAAAACTTCGGTATATTAAAGTTTTTTTTTTCCAAGTTTTTCTGAAAAGCTATCACTGAACTTGCATTATTAAATAAGATATTTAGATTTAAAAACTTAGAAGTTTATTTTGATGAAATTTTGACTATTGGTATGCCATACCCAGTACGAGTTTATTATATTTTTATATAACTCATATCATTTTTTTTATTGATATTAAATGGAAATTGGACTTAGTTTTTTATGAGTAATTTATACACAGATTTTGTTTCTTTAGATTTTGGATACCACTCCGCCTTTCACCTTGCTATAATGTTTGATATTAGGTAAAGATATTGCTAGCGTATATGAATAAAAGTTTAATTTTTCCGATTCGATTCTATATAAAGAGAGGTTTCAGCTTAACTTTTATTAAGAATTTATATTTGTTGATTTTAGATAGGCCTCTCTATGCAAAAATATGTAATAGATGTAAATGTAATAGATAGTTCCATGAGTGATGTTCATTTCTACCTTGGTCACTTTAGCCTTAAACGGTGAAAAATTGAGTTTTTCGCTATTTTCGAGTTCATGACGTACGTAATGGCAAACAACATGGCGAACATTACTGAAAACATTTATGCGCTGTGCACTTCAAAAAGAAATAGTAGTTATTTTCGTATTATCGACTATTAAATACCCTGGACCAATTTGACGTTTTAAACCGATTTCGATCTTCTTAGAAAATAGTGATTGGATTAAAATTCCCAGTTCTGATATATTTAAATAAAGTTCAAAGTTTAATTTCAGCAACACCTCTTCATTATTGGGTATTACATCATCCAGTCGATTAGAATATTGCTGTTTTACTAGCCACAGTGGTGATTGCATTCACTTCTTACGAATGACGTTGCTGCATTCATCTGAAAGACAAACTTTTTGTACTTTACATAGATACAGAGAAACTACGCATAGCAATAACTTTGAAGTTCCTCTGCTGTCATTTAGAAGCTTAAAATGAAAATTGCTGTGAAGTTTTACAATAACTGATATGTAGAGAAGGCGAGTATTTGAAAACCAAAGAGACACAGCACACGATTATTGACTATTATTTGTTATGTTGTTACGATTTAATTTATTTTACTTATTTAGATGAACTGAGTCTATCTAGCCGCAATTGTAATATTTTGCTGGTTTACTAATTATATTTATATTGCTTAGAAAATATTTTTATGTATTTTTATATAAAATTAATAACAAACAGGTAAAGAGCATTGATTTCTCTTCAAGGAATCGCCATTGCAATTGAATAGTCTACTTATGTTTCGAAAATGATTTTAAATCTAAGACTGAAGTTATTCAAAAATATTGTTTTTTTTTTTTTTTTTTTTAATATATATTTTTGGATATGTTTTGTAAATGCAAATTATAATCTTATATGTCATATTTGATTGTATATTTCTTATTAAATATTACTAGTTGTATGAGGAAACTAGTATTGTAGCGTATTTAAACGTCGGTATATGGAAATTATTTATCTGTTTACTCTTTGTACTTTTGCTTACAGATTACACGGACTGGGGCATACAGAAGCGCGGGAGTTGTTTGGTTGAGTGCGTGAGTCGTTGACTAAGTCTGTGTGGAAAATGGTGGGGTGGTGTTTTCATAGGATTACTTTATGCTAGTTGTGTGGGTGCCACCCTAGTGTGAGAAAGAGAATGACAACTGTAATGCTCTGTTTCAATACAGTAAAGGCTCAAGCTATTTTTCCTCTCGTAGGGTGGTGTTTGGCTCTAGGAGTTCTTGTCGCTACTGCTGACGCTGTTGTTGTTGTTGGTGTAACTGAAGGATAATTTTAAGCCATAAATAAAATGGATTAAAACCCACTGATCCGCTCATCAAAAAAGATTTTACCCTTTGTAACACTAGAACATTATTAAGGCTTTTCTCCAAAATCAATATCTTCAGAATCCTTCTCTAACGGATTTGCGCAATTTTAAATTAATTTTTTGCTTATACATTGGGTCGTATAGCAGTTTTTGGTATTGTAATGTCTTGCATATATTGTACTAAAATATAATTTCTGATTTTATCGCGGTTTGTTGAGCTCTATTAATGTTTATTTATATATAAAAAATATTTTAATTGATGTTATTTAAAATCAAATTAGATGTATGCTCCTACAATTTGATTGTCTTGTATAAACACTTGATTGGCTACAGATGTACGCAACAATTTTTTACAGTGTGGTCAAACAAAAAAGTCAAACAATAGATTAGCAGTTGGCCTGTATGCCAGTAGAAATTTGGAAATGTGTAGTTTGTTTTGCACTGTGTTTGACGTAGACACATTGCACAAAATTGTAGTTTTATTTTGCTGAGATGGCTCCAGCTACACAATATACACAACGTATACAGTCGAATTGCCCAGTCCCTCACAATTATGGAGTTGTTATTTTCAAATGTTTACTACTTGCTCACATTAGCAAAATTTTACACTGCGTATGCAGCATGCTGGAAATGTATGTACTGAATATATTTATATATAATATATATGTATATATATATATATATGTATATACATATGTATGTATATAGTAAACAGAATAATAGCTCATGACAATAGTTCAATGTGTGTGCTGCCAGCTTCTCTGCTGCTGCATTACTCGTTGCTAGCAGTTGTTATAATAGAAGGACACACATACAGTTGAATGTGTGCATATTTGATACGCCCTGCTTTGAACATGAAGTGACTATCGTAACTTTCTACAACTGGTACTCTGATTTTGACTTGACAATCTCATGGTGTTGATTTGTGTCTTCTGCCACACCAACAGCTTGTTTAAGGTACTGAAGTATTCTATGGAGTAAAATTTCGCAACTAAACTTTCATTATTTCAAGGAAGCATTAGTATGTGTAAAATGAGTACACTGCATTAAATACAGACTTCATTGAAAAAACAAAACATATAATAATTAAGAGATATGTAAATTCTTCGTCTATTCCTTATAAATATCTATGAAAACAACAAAAGATCGCTATGAAAGTTTTGAAAATAACATTTTGACGGCAAACTTTCCCGTTACGAGATCAAAACGGATGACGCTCAGTAGGGCCTCTTACGGCAGAGCATGGCGTGTTTTTATCATGAAAATTTTGCACTTACGTTACCTTAGACACCTTCAGAGGCTTGAATTTGAAATATATAATCGGTTATTAGCCCAAATTCAATGAGATATAGTAGATTTATCTAAGCCCATTGGGGCAAATCGGGATGAACTTTATTTTTACAATATTAGAGCTACAAACTGAAAATTTAGCTATTTGTTTGCATAAAAATAATTCATATATAAAGCAATTGGGGGCGTGGCAAATACATTGTTCGGCACAATAATGAATTCTTTTATACGATATTAGTTATCGAATTTTTAAACAACTCGATTTGCGCGTGCAAACGGAACTACAAAATATATCAAGTCCCCAGCTCTTGTAGATTTTGAGATCAACGCATTCAAACGTACGAACGAAGAACAACGGACGAATAGATAAACGGGCATAGCTAGATCGACTCAGATCGTCGATCGATAGGATCTGCCACGTGTCCTTCTGCCTGTGCATGGTAAAGATATCACTTCATTCCGAAGTGACACTTTACAGATCCGACATACAATTATGTCCACCTTACAATTTATGCCTATTTTAACAAATCATACAATGCAGAATGATATATCAACCTTTACTATAACTGTGTTTGGTGCCCGGAGAATATGAGCGTTGTATAAACAAATATAATTTATGTATTATATTTATTTGTATTATGTATAGAATAACTTACAATTGACGTGAACATCAAATCGTTTGCTCACTGAAGGTGGAACTCCATTTGATGCAATGCACAAGTAGCCACCCATATCAGTACGGTGAACGTTAGTAAGAGTCAATCGCTCGCCTTCTACTGACTTGAATGCTTGAATATTAAAAAAGTAAAAGTATTATTTTGTAAACTTCTTCATAATTCATCTTACTAATAAAATTCACGAATCGCAGTATAACTATAATTGAAAATTAAAATCTTGAATATATATGCATACAATTGTGCTTTTTATAACTCAGTATGAGCCCATGCATCAAAAATTTCTAATAACAGATTATCATGGCTTTAAAACGTTAAAATATGCACCTTGCTTATCTCTACTCTCTGATCGGATTATAATATCCTTGCCGCCTTCACGTCGCCATTGAACCATTGGCTCTGGTACACCTATATCATAAAAATTAGAGAATAATTATATTCTTTAATACTCTGTAGTTGAAATTTGTTCGAATGTAATATATATTCAGAATTATAATTTGATGTTACCTGTGGCACTGCAGAGTAAGGAAATACTCCCTCCCTCCGTGCTAACGCCTTCATTAATATTTTCGTCAGGGTGGTTTAGGATATCCGGTGGAACCACAACATCTAAATATCCCGACTACAAAAATTAAAATTATTTTATTACATACATTTCCGCAAAACCATTATTCACTGATTTCTCATATCCAATGGGCACAGTGTATAAAAAGTTACCCATCGCCGGCAAACAGTATTGTATAAGACAAATAACAATAACAAGTTGGGACGAAAGAAATTTTGTCTTTCATGTACAATAGTATAATTTGTTTAATATTCGATAACATAATTTTAATTCAATGTCAGTGAACTTTTCAAATTTCAATTTGTTAAAGTTTCAATCTTATTAAAATTAATATTTAACAAAATAAGACAACATTTTATCGCATCCTTTGCCCAAGAAATCTATTAAGCTACGTGCCATGGCTTTTGGGGCAGTGCTTTAGCACACTAAAGCCTTATTTCATAGCTCGCACATAAGCTTGGACTCAGACTCATATGGCTATAAGATTACTGACTCTGCCAAGCACCTAAGCATTTGAAAATTGAATAGCTGACCACTAAGGGTCAGGGGTAGCACTGTGGTTGACTTACCAGACTTTTCATGGGATCTGTATTCACTTGACACATGTAGCTGCCAGAATCATTTAGCTGCACGTGGGATATGTGAAGCTTCCAGGTGTTGTGTCCATTGTGTGTCACTGATAATCTCGGATTTAGAGATACCATATGTGTATGTATACCAAGTATTGCTTTTGAATCTGATTTAATCCATGCCACCTGAAATTGCGAAAGCAGACTCAGGTACAGCAGCATTAATGTAAGTAGTGTAACTTTACTTTTGCCAACTTCCCCTCGCACACTGGTGTGCTCTGCTCATAAACTTCCATACATTCAACTGTATAGGAGAACGTTTTCTGCCCCCGTAGGCCTTAATATAAACTTATACTTACGGAATCTTAAGATTTTGTGCACATAGTAGATTGTACCATTTACATATATATGTATATATATATAGTATACAATATATACATATGTATTCAGTATAGGACTGAATTTAGTATATGAAAGTAATAATCAAACAATATGCATGCCCACTGTGGGCGCATAAAATCGAATCTGACTATATATATATATACAAATATATATATATAGTCATATATACAAATCTTAATGTATTTTGAGCATTATTGCTACCAGATATTTTAAATTTGTAACGGATACTTGCCCTTTGAGGGCGTGGAGAAATTGGATAGTTGAGTTACTTATGACATCCACTATCGATGACCGAAAAATAATATTTTCGTGTTTTTGGGGAGCGTGGCATACTATAAAATACCCTGTAATTACTCTTGTTTTTAGCATTATCTTCCAAATTTTACACTTAGGTTACCTAAAATATAACTGACAATTGTGACGTGGCAAATCGGAAATGAATATGACAACGTTTGGTGCATGAATGGGTTTTCTGCTTTCAAAAAATGATATATTATTATTACATAATATTGACTCATGTGCTCCTAGAAATTTTATATTACGCATACGCAATGCTTAGATAGGTTAGATAACCCATTACCCATTAGAAATTGAGTTCAATTTTTTCTTTTAGATATTTCAAAGTAGGCGACTCATTTACACTTTCAAAACTTCATCAAATATTTAAAACTATATTCAAACTATTACAATGAATTTATATTTATATTATTAAGAACGTACCCGGTATTGTCCCAAGTTGTCTACAACACATGTGAAGGATACGTCTCGACCTTGTGGTACGGTAATATTTGTTAGTTGTGCCAAAAAAAGCGGTCCCACTTCATCAGGTTCATTATGACCTTTGTAATTATAGAAAATATAAAAAGTAATAAAAGAAAATGGTCGAGAAATGTTAATAAAAAGTATGCATGTATATACGGCATATGAATGAAAAATAAAACAAAATATTAATTAAGCAAATGCAAAAAGCATCATATGGTTTTACTGGCAAACCAAATGGGTTGTCGACATAAAAAACTATAAAAAATAATACAAATTAAATTCTTTTTGTCTATAGTCAGTTTACTACAGTTACTACCACTAAATATACAGCTATTTTAGTCGCAATGCTGAAAAGGAAATTTATTTGTCGATTAACAAATTATTTGAAATCCTACCTTGTATATTTACTATTGAATGACTTCCTTTTGTGCGCATTGTTCCGGTGAGTAACAAAAGTAGTACGGAGGCTAAAGTCCTCACGCAGAATTGAGTCTGTATCATTGGGGCAGTCTTCATTTAAATGTCAGGCTTCTGATCGTCAAAGGATCTTCAGGTACTTCCAAAATTTACTATCTTATAAAATATGAATAATATTCTCGCTACTCGAGCTGATCCCTTGCTGTTGATATTCGCCTAATTATTCCATATGAGAATTATCATCTAGTATTGTCTCTGTTAACTTATGGTGCATTCGAAATTATTTCTGAAAAGATACACATTTATAACGTTAAAATATTTTTAATTGGAACTTGGTTAAAGTTAGAACCATAAAAGTAATATACTATGACATACTGAAGACAGCTTAATTAACCAATTTTGATTACAAAACTAGGATCAAAAATATAGATTGTGTGATATATTAGATACTAAAATTGAATTACGCTAATAGTTTTGCTTGCTTTAGACAAATTAGGAATTTTATTGACGAATTATTTTTATTATAAATGATAACTATCTGTAATCAAATTTAACTATTTATTACTAATATTTAGTATCCTTTGGATTTACATTTCAATTTAGCTTTTAACATAACATTATCATAAACATTTATTCAAGAGCTTCGCCTAGAATCCTTCGTTTATTTACATGTTATATACTGTTAATGCAATAATTATCTTTATTTGTAAAGATATTTTCTCAACCGAAAGGCATAAAATGAAAGGGCAAAAGGCAACCAAAGTTAAAACCAAATTCTTGTTGTGGAATGCGTCGCGCAATTCACTTTGCCAAGCGGAATTTCTTTACCAAAATTTTAAGTTGTGTACAAAAATTTGTAAAGTGGTGGAATAATATATCTAATTCAAGAAGGGTGAGTTCGCCTCAGAAATGAACAACACAATATTCTCAACAATGTAAGAATGTACCATTTAAATAGACTAGATGATAAATATTCTCTTCAACTGAAGGTTTCTTCCCGGATGTATATATATTTTAGGATTAAAAATAAAACAAATAAGAAGGCTCTAGTCGAGGCGGCTCGACTACGAAATACCCTGAATGTACTTTAAGAACGTATGAGCGCGCGAGTTATCGGTGGCGGTAATCCTCTACCCCCACCTTAACCACTGCGGCTGGGTCAGTCAACCCAGGCAAAGCCCACTCAGCATTCGATCGCCAGCATGTAAACATAAACAAAGCCAAGCATGCAACGTCCGGCGCATAGACGAGTCAGCAGTTTTAAATCATGAGCCATCAATATATTGTAGATAGATATAGGATATATAGTCTCTGCGCAGACGACAGAACAAGAACTCAAACGAAGCGGACGTCGTTTTAATAAGTAAATAACCTTCCAATACTGCAAATAATATTCCAATACTGGTTATTCACGCTCTGTTAACCTTGTCTTGGGGGTGGGTTGGTCTGAACTTTGCACGCTTATAACTCTATTTCTAGATGGACGATCTTCATGAAACTTTCAGAATTTAATTTAGTAATAGTAATTTAGTAATAGTAATCGCATCTAAATGTGTCTATTTGCCAAATTCCAGGTCTCTAGTACTTCTAACATTTTTTTCAATTGATAGAGAAGGGGGCGTCCATCCAAAATTTGAAAATTACAAAATCTGCGTATCCATAATATCTTTTTAAATATGTATATAAATTTGAGTTGCTGAGTCGATATAATAGCCATGTCCACTTATCTGACTGTATGTATGTTCTTGATCAGGGTAACGAGCTTCGTGGATATAGTCATGTCTGTCTATTGTCCACCCATATAGGCGCCGGGATCTTATAAACCATAAATTATAATTGTGTATACCATACTCAATACGAGTCATACAAGTATAAAATTTTCCCAATCCACTCACTAGGGGCAAATCAGAGAATGTATATGGCACCTTTTGGGACGCGAGTGAGTATTATGCAGTCGGTAAAACCTGTTTGTTTTTCCTTATCTTTATTTGTATATATTCGTAGTGATTTATGATGCAATATTCCATATAAAATTTATTTTGATTTACACATGGCTTGTTTCGGTAATTTTCAAATATGTATTGTATCGCTTAAAATTTTTGGGTATGAATCCGCTTGTTTCTCCGTAATAGTCATTCATCAACAATTAATCGTTAAGTTTGTGGATGTTTTCAAATAAGGAAAAATATGCAGTCGGCATTTTTAATTCGCAACGATTTCAATCAAAGGATTTTACAAATGACCAACCCTTCAGCTTGTCGGCTGCTTTTTGGCTTGGGCGAAGCAATGCAATTGCATAAAATGCTTTAACCACATTTTATGTTTGCTTTTGCACACTTGGACCGAACATCAGCCGTCGACCACAGGAAAACCCAACTCTGTTACTTTAGTGACATCATGGCCATCACCATAAAGCATCTGCCGATCCATTTATTCATATTCAACTACAGCTGAAATCACATGCAGCTCTACTGTGCCTTGTTAAATTTAAACGGAATGCCCAAAAAGGCTCTGTCCGTAGCAATGAGTCGGCTTCGAATGCCCAACGATGAGTCAATGCTTACACTTATGTATGCATATACATACTTACATACTAGTTATACATAGTGCAATCGGATGAGCATTACGCATGTGGATTTGCATGACCGGATTGTGGGCTTGGCCACTAAGAGATACGTATACGTGTTGCCGGATACGGATGTGGAATTTCGAAATTGTGTACTGTTGGGAAATTCGAAATTCCATTCGCCACAATTTTTAATCAGAAGTAACTGGTGTGGTCGAGAATTTCCGACGGCCTAAAATAAAAATTCAAATAAAAAGATTTGCGTCTGAAATCTCATTAAAAACATTTCCGTTTGTGAAAACAAACAAATAAAAACAAGCGGACGAGCAAGTAAACGCACAGAGACATGGACATATCCATCCACACGCATGGACAACGAGCGCAACGAGCTAGCGCTCAGTCGTAATCCCTACAGTTGTAGCAAAGGCACTGCCAATCGCCGCAGATGCTCCGTTTCTTCTTCTCTCTGTCCCTATCTGTAGGTCCCTCGCTCTTTTTACTCGCAGTGCACTCTCTGCCTTGAACTTGTCAGCTCGTTCATCCAACTGATGCCTTGGTGTGCTGCCCAGAAGACCAGCAGACCAGCCTGCGTAGTGTTTCTGTTTGTCCATTTGATGACGAAGAGCTACCATCAATTTGCAACACTCCCATTGCCACTGCCACTGCCGCTTAACTCCCACACAGCAGCGGCAAACAGCAGTCGGGGCTCGTTGCCCACTCCTCAGTTTGAGTGTAAACACATAATCCATTTAAATTGTTTGTGGTTTTTCTTATTGTTTGTTTCCCTTGCTTCTTTTCATTGTAGCTGCCGTTTTCGCTGCTGTCGCTGTCATTGCTGGCCAAGCTATACGAAGGCAAATCAGGTTCATGTTTGAGGCCTACACATTGCGTTGCTGTGCCTCCAGATATAGAAAAAAAAAACATTATTCTCTACCCATACTGTTCAATTTTTCAGTCATTTTCAAGCAAAGCACAAATATGAATATAAACAAGTAAGATCCTCAAAAACCTTCAATGAACTGATTTTCTTCCACTTCACGCACGCAAAGCCGCGCGTTAGTTGCGTAGTTGATGCAACTACTTGGGGAACAGCATGTACGCTTATAAATGCTCTTGTAGGTAAACTATCGTCATGAAACTTTTTGAACTTAATAATAACATTCAAAATTCAATAAATTTGGGGCAAATAGGCGTGATATCCATTATCTGAATATTACAAAATTTGCGTATACACAAATCAACCTACATAGAAAATTTAACTGCATCGGTAAGCATGGGATACATTATGGAAAAAATAAAATTAATCAGTACTCCGTCTGTAATACACAAGAATACATGAAATATTTCAGCTCTCTAGCTTTTGTAGCTTACGATTCGTACATACAGACGGATGAATGGACAGACGGATACGGCTATATCGACTTACTTTTTCGCGCTGATCAAAAATATATATGCGCCTCTTTCTACCTGTTAAATACATAAAAAAAAAAAAAAAAAAACAATTAAGAAGGTTCTAGTCGAGACGGCTCCACTATCTATATAAATATATAAATTTGAAGTCTCTAGCTAAAAGGCGTAGAAGTTATGCCCAAAAACCTAAAAAATTTATTTTTAATATCGATAATTATCGATAATTTGGAAATGGAATGAAATATTAAAAAATAAAATAAAATAAACTCGTACTGCGTACGAGTGTTCATTTCAGCTCTCTAGCTTTTGTAGTTTCCGAAATCTCGACGTTTATACGGACGGTCGGACGGACGGACAGGCAGGGCACAATTAATTTATTTTTTTCTGCTGATCAAGAATATATGTATATTTTTTGTGGGGTTTGCGACGTCTCCTCCTGCCTGTTACACACATTTTCACAAAACCATTATACCCTGAGTTCCCATTTTCAATGAGTTCAGGGTATAAAATCTTTATACCCTGAATTCACAGGATATAAACATCGATATCAATTAAAGTGTTCGATTAACATTGTCCCCCTGCTTATACATAAAATTAAAACAAAAATCCTGCAAAATAATAAGTTATTTTTAAGTCATGTAAGTTGATTGACACTTTACTTCATATAATAATTTATCATAGTCTATGTCTGGCATATACACATCAACAATATTTGTGGTTCAACGGATTTTCATTTTTATGAGCCAAGATTTTCAGAAATGTGTGCCCCACTTATATCCGACTTGGTTATGTTAAAATAATACGTACAATTTTCTAATTAACTTATTTGTATCCAAAACTTACTCTTATTATTACTTTATTCACAATTATTTTTATAAGCGATTGGCTTACTTCTGGCAGATAGAAAATTATGTGATGAAAGAAAGCTACTTAAAATTGAATGCCAAAACGTTACAGCATTAAATTTCGCGAGTAATATACACACTTTATGTTCTAATAGAAGCAGCAGACCGAAACATGCAGTGAACAGTGATTATTCGCAAAGAAAAAGGGATGTGACTGAAATAGTTGTCCTGTAAAAGTTTGCCACACAACACATAGAACAAAGAGATGGAAATCCAAGATATAAGAGGCCGGAGACTAAAAGCTCAGGTTGGATTCTAAGAGGGTAATAATAATAATAATAATAATAATAATAATAGGAGAAACAAGACACATGCAAAATTACATGTTATATATTCATATAAATCTGATATTGGATAGTGTCGTTTAACAACTCATTTGTCAATATACATATATGTATGTATACGTTTAGACATACATATATGTACATATGTATATGTAATTATATTCGTATTTATGCAAGTTTAGACTCTTTCAGAGGCAGTCCTTAAGCCAGTATACTTTCTATAAACTGAGTTCGTTTCTATGCTCTGTCCTTTGACGCTTCTGCCTTTGCCTCTGCCTTTGCCTTTGCCTTTTCCTATGCCTTTGCCTTTGCATTTGCCTGTACCCAATTGAGTTGTGGAGCTCACCGTATCTGTTGACTTTCTTCCCTATCAACAAGTCGCCACTTAATTCAATTACATTAGATACGACGAGCAAATAAAAGGATGAGACGGCGCGCCGTCCCATACCAGCCATGAAGATTGAGGCGGAGGTGGAGTATACTGGGCATGGAAGTAGTGATAGGCCAAGCATAGAATCTGCGGTTAAATGACAGCTGAGTACTGTTGCGGCATTCTCTGTGTGAATGTAATGCGTGAGGCCCGCTTAATAGCCGCGGGACCTTTAATTTAGATCTTCCGCTACGAATTAAATATCTCTCGATGTTCTTTTGAGGTCTCATATATTTTCATTTTCAGCAATTGAAATAAGGACTGGCAAACAAATTAAAAGCCTTACTAAAGGTCAATCGTTAAATGGGTTTCTTAAATGCTGAGAATTGCCTAAAGCCAATCAATTCCATCAGCAGCAGCTGGAAGTTTCATGTATTTATTTATTCAGTTGACGAATTTTGCAGTTTTCTAAATCAATATTTATATGTATAATCGAGTTATATACAAGTAAAAGCATGAAGACTGAAATGTATATTGCTCTTTAGTCATTAGTCAACCGATTTTGATTCTTATCAAGGTCAATTAATTTTTAACTGAATAACAACGATTAAATTAAGTATATTAAGTATAATATTAAATTAAGTATTCCGTATATAGGAACAAAAAAAAAATAAATTAATTAGTTTAAGTAAATTATTTTATATAAGTTACAGTTTCAAATTTATATAGATTGCATTTATATATTTATTTTGTACAATAGTAGTATGCGGTGTTTCTTGATACAAGAAAATTATACATGTATTTTTAATGTATTACTTTTCAATTTTGTATTATATTCTAAAACAATATATCAACTTATTTTCTATTATCTTCAAATTTAAAGATATTGCTGTCATATCTATTTTTCGATTTGCCACGCCCCTAATGAACGAAATATTTGGGCAAACGCACGTGGCAAGCAGCAAGCGTTTGTCTTATACATACACATATACATATAGTTGTGTTCAAGCATGCACATTCCATATACATAAATATATTTAAAATAGGCAGTAGTCGAGAATCTCTGCGTTATCTGACGCCAAGTAAAATATGTCATGCCCTAATTGCAGCGACCAACGCATCGGCTAATAAAAATTTAAGGCGAGCATATACAACGGCTCTTCAGAGTTCAGATTTTGAATTCGCGAATTGTGGAGTTGTTTTCGTAAACTCGCTTACACTTGTATGTACATATTCAGCGATTATTCTATGCATACATTTAAAAATCTACATTTTAGCATATTGTGTTGCGATTGCATTATGAATTTTTCAGCAGTTACTTTAGTTTTATCAGATAGAGCGATGGAAGTTACTAGAGACTTAATAGTGCGCACGCTTACTCGTGGGTAAAAAAGAAGAGTATACAATTTTTTGTTTTTATACCCTGAACCCATTGAAAATGGGAATTCAGGGTATAATGGTTTTGTGAAAATGTAGTAACAGGCAGAAGGAGACGTCGCAGACCCTATAAAGTATATATATTCTTGATCAGCATAAAAAATAAATTGATCTAGCCATGTCCGTCTGTCCGTCCGTCTGTCCGTCCGTCTGTCCGTCCGTCTGTCCGTCTGTCCGTCCGTCCGTCCGTCCGTATGAACGTCGAGATTTCGGAAACTACAAAAGCTAGAGAGCTGAAATTTCACATGAACACTCTTATGTTAGCTACGCAATACGAGTTTATTTTGTTTTTTATGATAACTCTTCCCATTTCCAAATTATAAATAAAAAAAATCGAAAATTCGTTTCCATTTTTAAGGTTTTTTGGGCGTAACTTATACATCGTTTTAGCTAGAGACTTCAACTTTATATATTTAGATAGATATTATGGATACGCAAATTTTGTGATTTCAGATTTTGGATGCCACGCCCCCTCCGCCTCCAATATGAAAAAAACGCATTTCAAATACTAGAGACTTGCAATTTGACACATAGATAGATTAAGACACTCCTAATCTACTCTGAAAATTTCATGAAGATCGTCCATTTAGAAATGTAGTCTGTCCGTCCGTCCGTCCGTATGAACGTCGAGATTTCGGAAACTACAAAAGCTAGAGAGCTGAATGAAATATTCACATGAATACTCGTATGTTAGATACGCAGTAGGAGTTTGTTTTGTTTTTTCGATAACTCATCCTGTTTCCAAATTATCGATAAAAAATCGAAAAAATTCGTTTACATTTTTTAGGTTTTTTTGGTATAACTTCTACACCGTTTTAGCTATTTTTTTATGGATACGCAGATTTTGTAGTTTTCAGATTTTGGATGCCACGCCCCCTTCGCCCACAATTTGGAAAAAACGCATTTAAAATACTAGAGACTTGCAATAGATAGATTTATATACCCTTAATCTACTCCGAAAATTTCAGAAGATCGTCCATCTAGAAATGGAGGTATAAGCGTCCAAAGTTCAGCCCAACCCACCCCCAAGCCACGGCAGCAACTGCGCAGTTAGCAGAGCGCTTTAGAGCGGTTTTGTTAAAAGTATGTAACAGGCAGAAGGAGGCGTGGCAGACCCCATCAAGTATATATATTCTTGATTAGGGTGACGAGAAAAGTTGATATAGCCATGTCCGTCTGTCCGCCCGCCCGTCTGTCCGTCCGTCCGTCCGTCCGTCCGTCCGTCCGTATGTATGAACGCGTCGATTTCCGAAGATACAAAAGCTAGAGAGTTCATTCTTTTTGTGTTAGGTTCGTATATTGCACGCGCAGTACGAGTTTTTTTCAGAAATTTGATAACTTGTATATTTGCAAAGCTATCGATAAACGAAAATATCGGGAACCAGTTATAAAATTCTAGTTAATTCATCTCCGAGTCTTCTGCGTATATATAGATACTAATTTAATAAAATTTTGGTTTTTGTCAGATTTGAGATTCCGATCCCCACTTCGCCCCACCACCCTCAAATGTGAAAAAAATACATTTCAAATACTGAAGAAATCAATACGATTGTCCATCTAGAAACAAAATTTTTAATCCACACCCATGTGGCACAGCAACAAAGGCAGAGAGACAGCAAGACGCTTGCAATGCTTACACACATGCATACACACATACAGGCGTACAAGCATAGATCAGCGTGTGTGTGTTCGTGTTTTTGCATGTATAGTTTCTTACGCGTGGGGAATCGAATCGAAGCATTCTTGGAATATGATTCGTTCGAAGAAGGGCTCAGGGGATTTCGTAATCGAGCAGTCTCGACTACAGGTTTCTTACTTGTTTTGATATTGACTTGTCAACCCGAGTATGTGTACCAAAATCTCTAGATCAATAGTGTACAAAATAAAGCAGAACTTGAAAAATCACATCGATATTTTTAGAATTATAACATTAACTCATGTGACACGTATTCTATCTTTAAATCTGCAGAAGTTAAGTTTTACCCGATATATATCTGCCACATATTTTTGAGCTCATTTACATTAAAAATTACTCTATCTAGCTCATCAAAAAATATTATACTGGGTAACCGGAAAATGCTTTTTCCGATTTGCCACTCCTCTAGTGAGCGGATTAGGAAAATTTTAGCACATCATAGTTCGATAGAATGAATGAGTATGTGGTCCAAATTTCGAACCTCTAGCTTTAATAGCGTCTTCGCTATCGAACAGACGATCATTTTATTATAGAAAATAAGACCAACATTAAATACTATCTAAAGGCGTTATCCAAATATTTAATTGAAAACACTAAATCGGGAATAGTTCTGAGCTCGACGCGTTCATACATACAGAAGGAACAATGGACGGAATGAAAAAAGTCAACTCAGATCAACAAACATTTTTACATAATTTTTTGTTGTTTGTTCAAAACAACATACAAATCTAAGGACAACCCGATCATTAAAACTATGGTAAATAAAAGATCGATAGAAAAAAAGTAAGAAAGCTGAGACGGCTGAAAAATAAACTTATGCTCTTCTTCTTTACGAACGCATAAGCATATAATGCTTATAATTCATTTTTTCAAATTGGTGGAGAAGGGGGCGTAGCATTCAAAATCTGATAATATATAAATTCGAAATCTCAAGCTCAGTAGAAATTATGCTCAAAAACGTAAAAAACGTATTTTCAATTTTTGATCGATAATCGATAATTTGGAAATGGGATGAGTTATCAAAAAAACAAAATAAACTCATACTGCGTAACTACCATACGAGTTTTCAATTTCAGCTTCTAGCTTTTGTAGTTCCCGAAATCTCAAAGTTCATACGGACGGACAGGGCTATCTCAACTTTATGGGGTCTACGACATCTCCTACTGGCAGTTATAAACATTTTCACAAAACCATTGTACCCTGAGACCGAAATGGGGATTCTGGGTATAAATAGTAAATATATAAATAGTAAATATATTTTATGGGCGAGTTTCTTTTATAGTGTATATTAGCGTTTTTATACTTAAGTTAAATACACCAGCTAGTTTTCCGACTGATTTTTTAAAATCTTAATATCTCTAAAATCTTAAAATCTGAATATATCTTTAAATAATGTATTCTAAAATTTTTTTTTTTTTTTTAATAATAATTATTTCATTTTAAATAGATTTCTGTTTCATTATTTGTGAGACATTAAGATTGTGATTAAATACAGCCGACCTTACTGTTTATTAAAGCATTAGCTTGGGCTAACCCACCTTGCCCAAAAGAGATGTTTTTAAATATTAACACAAAACCTATTATTTTAGTTGAATATTATAGCTTACATTTAAGACATAGGTAGATATTAGTTTCGTTCACAATGTGTCGCTTCCTTATTTACGTGTATTTTTGTATTTAATTCCACAAAGCGCAAAAACAGTAACGATATTGACATAGACGTATCGCGATACCTATAGAGTCTTATACTAATTTAACGCCGAGTATTCCAATATTTTTGTCTGTGCACAAATGATCGGTAATTTATCAAAATAGAATTCCATACTCATTGAGAAATAACAAACTGTATATATATATATATATATATATATATATATACATATATATACATGAAAATAATATAATTATCGATGCGACTTCTTTTTAACTTAAGCTTGGAACTCACTATTCAGCAAAAAATGGGTTTAAATCTATGATATCTATACCTATATAAACGTTGCAAAGCCAATTATAAACGTAACGACGGGAATGCACGTTTCTGAACTATGAGCTTCAAGTTCGCTGTCGTTTACAATTTACGCTCAATTCAACTTCTTCGCGACCGACGCGCGTCAAGCTCTGATTGAAACTGAACAAATGCGACTAGTGATAAGCTACGTGTACCGTGTAGTAGACAAATGCAGTACTTCGTATTAGCTCGTCTTTGGTCCGAAGTATACAATCACCCCTTCGTTTTGCGATGAGAGCGTATGCAGCACACCCATTGGCGGCTAGATGGCAGGGGTTGGAGTGTTTTAGAGAGAGAGAATGTGCGAGAGAGTACCGTTAGGACTTCATTTAAATGACAGAGTTTGGAGAAAGTAAAACAGATTCCACCACGTGCAGATGTGGATTTTATATCCGTTCCCTTCATTCTTGTAACTTATTGTTTTACCCTGCATCCATTGAAAATGCGTAAATGTATTACTTATAAATTATTTTAAACAGATAAATGGCGACTGATTTGATCTATCCGACGGAGTATAGATTGTTATCTCGTTAATTATAACAACTAGAGATGTCAATTCTTTTTAGACTCTGTTCCTAAAAATGGGCAAAGAGTCTGTCCGTATGAACGCAATATTTTTCGGCGCTATTAGAGCTAGAGACTTGAAATTTGGTACATATTCTCATGTATGCTCCCGAATTATAGAGTGTACTAATTTTCCCGATCCGCCCACCAGGGGCGTCGCAAATCGGAAAATTCTTGCGCCCGTATGCCAGTAATCATACTAGTTGATGAGCTAGAAAGTTGCGATTTGGAATGTCTACTCGCGGTGACAACCCAAGTTCAAAAAGCTATAGCGAATATATCTACGCCCATTGGAGGCGGGGCAAATCGAAAAATTCCCCGTAATTTTAGCATTTTTTGCGTCTACGTTCACTGGGGGCGTTGCAAATCGGTAATGAACTTTGTTGTGGCCAACTGCATGCAAATACTTTAGTAGTAATATTAATGAATTAAAAAATAAACTTTATAAGATTTCAATTAATAAACAAAAAGCATCCAGCGAGATTCGAACCCAGCTCATTTTAAAATAGCATGTAATGGTTAGCTAAACCTAAATAAGTTCACTGCTGCAAACTCACAATTTAATCGCAATTCTTAGAATACCATTTGTAGTAGAAAAGTTTGTTCAAATACAAAAAAAAAAAAAAAAAAAAAAAAAAATAGGTGTGTATGTAAAAGAGAAACTGTGTGTGTTTTCTGTATTTATGCAAAAATACCAGTTGTGGAACATATTTTAATCCACAGATCAGTCGGGGCTCAAAGTATCTCCTATTCAGACATAGCTTTCATGCGTGTTTCATTTCACTTGCTCGCCCTAGCATTGTAACATCAATAAAATTTAATTGGTTACCACAAAAATTAAAGTCAAAACAAACAAGTAAGAAGGCTCGAGTCGAGCCTGCTCGCCTACGTGATACCCTGAACCCTTTAAAGAACTAATATTCTTCTTCTTCTAAAGCACATCATCGCGCGCTCTGCTAACTGCGCAGTTGCTGCCGTGGCCTGGGGTGGGTTGGGCTATACTTTGGACTCTCTTAACTTCATTTCTATACCGACGATCTTCATGAAACTTTCAGAATATAATAATAGCACTAAAATGCGTCTATTTGACAAAATGCATGTATCTAGTAATTGAATTACGTATTTCCAATTTTGGGGGATGGGGGCGAATTTAGTGCCGGTATCCAAAAACTAACAAAAATTGAAATTGTATTAAATTAGTATCTATATGCATTCATAAGACTTGAAGACTCTAACTCCAAAGATGAGCGAGATAAAATTTTATAACTAACTCGATAAATTTAAAAAACGATAACTCTGAAACAGACTGACGAACAGATGGACATGGCTATATCAACTTTTCTTGTCACCCTGATCAAGAATATATATATACTTACATACTTTTAACAAAACCATTATACCCTGATTTTTCTTTTGCAATGCGCTCAGGGTATAAAAAAAAAATAGAAATAATGCAAACAAACAAACAGATGGTCTCAAATAAGTTCAGTGAATGTACATACTTGGTTTACATTTCTCAAATTCTTTTTATTAAAACATAGTCCCCAACATTATTTTATTTAACATTTTCAAGGTCCTTTTGGTTTATTTATCACCACAAAGCTATGAATTTTCCCCAGCATCAAATGAAAAAGTATAAAAAAACAAATACATATTTATTGGTACGCTCACGGTGTGTGTGGTTGGATTACCATGGCAATTGTGTATCTAACATATTAGTAATGGTATGTCTGTGATGTTTACGGTATTTTCTGATGGTTATAACATCAGCCGTTCATATACGCAACATTTAAACAAACAATTAAGAAGGCTCTAGTCGAAACTGCTCAATTACAAAATACCCCTGAATCTTGCACAAAAAAAAAAAAAAAAAAAAAAAAAAAACAAAAAAAAAAACAGTACTCTTCTTCTTTAGGCGCGCAGTTGCTGGCGTAGCTTGGGGGTGGGTTGGACTATATTTTGGAGACTTATAACCCAATTCCTAGTTGGATGATCTTCATAAAATTTTCGGAATATATTAATAACATTCAAATATGTATATTTGCCAAATTTTAAATGTCTAGTATATGGAACGCGACAAAAAAAAAAAAAAAAAAAAAAAAAAAAAAAAACTAAACTCATACTGCGTAACTGCCATATGAGTGTAGTATAAAAAAGGAAAAGTGAAAAAAAGGAAAAGGACAAAGGCATTGAGAATCTGTTCATATTAAAATCAATTCAAATGAGTTTAAGATTTTTGAATACTTAAATATTTTATAATAATAACAATAGCACTCAAAAAAAAATGCTCACGCAATAATTTTGCATATTTTAATCTAAGCCAAATTTCTAGTAGTAGGCGTAGTAATCAGCAATATAAAAAAAATATGTATATATATATATATATATATATATATATATGTCGAGGCGTAATTAGTCAAAGACACTCTAGTAGAACATATTTGACAATTGGTGAATGCGCTTTGATTGATTGTTATGCGTGCAATCTTGAGTCACTGAGAGAGAAAGAGATCGCTATATATCCTATGACAATAGAATGTGTGTGAGCGAGGTAGTATTGATGCTGGAGGCATTAATAATTAGATAGTGGAAGTGAGCGGTGCACTCAGGATTATTCGCCATACGCAATTAACCATGACAATGTGAGACTCCTCGACTAGGAGAACGCCTGAAAGCGCTATGCTGACGTATGCATAGATATACCAAACACAATATACCAAACCAACTTTCAAGTCTTTCACTTCAATAGTGACTAACAAATTTAAGTCATTTGGATATAAGGATAGACGGACAGAAAGACATTCACGAAGTGAAATGAGTATATCAGTTCTGTTTAACAAGTTAGTTCTAGTCAAGATTGCTCGAATACGAAGTCTTTCGAAAGCTGCAAAGAGCTTATATAATCCAAAATTTTTTCGCTTCTTTTATGCATATACAACATGCACACACACATACGCATAAGCGCTCGCATTTATAACAAAGCAGATGAAGCAGCGACTGTGCTTACTGTGGGTAAGTAATTGTTAAAATAGTTTTCTTATAGATGAATAGTCTTCATCAAACTTTCAGAGCGATATAATAACATTTATGTAAGCATTTTATAAAGCAAAAGCTTTTAGTAATAGTAATTTGGCAAAGGTGACGTGGTGTCCAAAATCTGAAACAGTTAACAGTTATCCAAACCATTTCTCTCATTCTTTTCAGAAAGAAACAGCCAAAAAACACACACACGCGCTCTTATTTTGAATAAGAGAGTTATTTATGTTCAGTTTCTCTCTTAGGCTGACAGTTTATCATTGAGGAATTCTCGTTATCTCATTTTTAAGGAAGGCATCTCGCACGAGGCGATCTCAAAAGGGCAATGTGCAAGGACTTCAAATTACAATATCCATACACACAGGCATAAACAAGTAAGAAGGCTCTAGTCGAGACGGCTCGACTACGAGATACCCTGAACCCTGCAAAAAAAAAATGATACTCTTCTTCTTTACGAACGTATGAGCACGCGCTCTGCTAACTGCGCAGTTGCTGCTGTGGCTTGGGGGTGGGTTGGGCTGAACTTTGGACGCTTATAACTCCATTTCTAGATGGACGATCTTGATGAAATTTTCAGAGTAGATTAGGGGTATCTTAATCTATCTATATGCCAAATGCAAGTCTCTAGTATTTGAAATGGGTTTTTTTCAAATTGGTGGTGAGGGGGGCGTGGCATCCAAAATCTGAAAGTTAAATAATCTGCGTATTCATAATATCTATCTAAATAAACAAAATCGAAGTCTCTAGATAAAACAGTGTAGAATTTATGCCCAAAAAACCTAAAAAATGGAAACGAATTTTCGATAATTTGGAAATGGGATGAGTTATCGAAAAAACAAAATAAACTCGTACTGCGTAGCTAACATAAGAGTGTTCATGTAAAATGTCAGCTCTCTAACTTTTGTAGTTTCCGAAATCTCGACGTTCATACAGACGGACAGCCGAACAGACGGACAGACGGACGGACGAACGGACGGACGGACGGACGGACTGACGTACGGACAGACGGACGGACGGACGTACAGACGGACAGGGCTAGATCAACTTATTTTTTTATGCTGATCAAGAATATATATACTTTATGGGGTCTGCGACTTCTCCTTTTGCCTGTTACATACATTTTCACAAAACCATTATACCCTGAATTCCCATTTTCAATGGGTTCAGGGTATAAAAAGAGCATAACCTTTTTGCAGAGTTCAGGGTATCTCGTAGTCGAGAAGTTTCGATTAGTGCCCTCTTACTTGTACTATATATTATAAAATTGCAATCCTCTTGCAAGGAAATTTAAAAATAAATTAGTTTCCTGTTACGTAAACAGTGTTAAAATTAATTTTATAAATTTTTTATAAATGTAGCTTTAATGACATGAAATATATAAATATAAATTCAATACATATACATTTGGATAAGCAATTCAATTTGTATAAGTAAGCAATCAATATATTTAAGGAAAAGAGCCATGCGAACTAAAAGAGTGTCGCTGTGCGAACAGTGTATTCACTTGTACCATACGCTCAATATTTATTGAAAGTATCAGACCAGGTATATACCAATTGACTTCTCTCATGACCACTTCAGTCATCGGGGGCCGCATCTGACTTATGCAATGCAGATACGAACATTAGCGATGTAGAAGTTCATGACTTATGTGAGCACAATTTCTGTACTCTGTCTTTACTTCCCACTTGAAAGACAATCGAAAAGCCGATTTACTTTGTACAATTCGAGTGACTCAGGAAAAAATGTTTGCTTTTTGGTTTTCGAACGGGAAAAATGTAAGAAGAGAATGGCTTACCAAGTCGCACCCGGTGCCGAAAAACAAACGGAAGTTCTTGCTGGCAAACAGGCCCAGACAGTCAGACAGTCAGGCATCCATGCATAAGAAACGACAACAGCTACGGCTTTCTCAACAAAAAGAGTGCCAGGCAACAGGAATCAAAAGCCTGGCAAGACGGTTGCGAATGCGAATGTGAATGCGCCCTTCGCGAATTGCAAGCGCCATGTCACAAAGCACACACTCTTTCAGGAGATTTCACATCATTTATTGTTCAAAGTCTTTTTTGAAAAGCATCAGCTTCCCACTTGACTGGCTGACAATAATCTCTGTTGTTTTGTCGACATCGACGTTGCGAATGTAATTATTGTTGTTGTAATTGTTACTGTTTCTGTTACTGTTCGGTTTGCTTTTGGCCGTGGCAGCCAAAGTCAACGTCCATTTGTTCAAGTGCCATCCGTACTAAGGGGGATTCTTTGCTGAACGATTGACAGTGTTTTAATGCCAGCGATTACAATGCTGCTTGCTGTTTACTTGGCTCGTATAGAAAACAATTAGCCTTTCTGAACGACTGAATGACTGACTGCTTTGGGAAATATGAAGAAGAGCATAAGGAGCAATGGATGTCACTCGGCTTATTGAGTCCCTCGATCTCGTAATTATGGAGTACCTCTTAGTAGTCCAATTAGGTTTAAGCAGTTAAAAGTTCAACAGTTAACAGCCATCATCATTTGTCTTGGAAATTATATACATATATGTGGTACATCATCAACATTGCCAAAAAGCACATCAAGGAAATATATATTAATGTACATACATATGTACATATATATTCGTTAATAGTATTCGCTATTCTTTTCATCGCAAACTTCTAATAACCTGCAAGCTGAAACAAGTTTTCCAGCAAATACATACATATGTATGTTTGTACATACATATATTCCTTCCTGTTTGTACATACATATATTCCTCTTAATCCTCATGTACAGAATTCATTGTTGCATTCATATAAGCCTTTTAATTAGAGTATGCTGTAATCCAATTTTAATTCCTCATTAGTTGAGATTATCATCATTGTGATAGAAGGCATTTATCAAAGCATCTAGCAATAACAGTTTGTTGTGTTCACATTCGCGTTAGAAGGCAAAGTCTCTATCTACACATTCAACATCGCCAGCATCATCTAAGTTTCAGCTGGTTTGGTTCAACTGGGAAATGCTAGACTCCTTTGAGCAGCCGTGCTTGGGCGCTTGGGTATGAGAAATGTTTGCAAAAATCCGCATTTGCGAGTATATACATACGATTGAATGGCAAGCGGTCTTAAGACTTGCGGAGCCATGATGTTCTAGTGCAGAAGGCATTTTACTAAGCCGTTGAGATTCACTGAGGTAATCCCCAACAAGAAACTCAGTAAATCCGAAAGTGTTTCTTGGATTTTATTATTTAAAGTGATTAAAAGTTATTGTTGTCGGCTGCCGTTGACGTTGTCTTTGCTTTTCGACTTTTCATTCTATGAGTTTAGAGGCTTTGCTAAAAAGTGATTATGTGAGCACAATAAAATCTTAACTGCTCTGTTGCAGACTCATCCTTATATTTTTAATATTGATTCATGTTCGCTTCTTCATTTTCTCATCAGTGTTCTTATGTTAAACTGAATTTAAAATAATTACTTAACGTGACTAAAAAAAGAATATTTTCAATTAATTTAAATTTGTTGTTCAATTGGTATATAAAGTATATCAGGTCCAGAAGCAGTTCAAGCTCTATGTGGAAGTGGCAATGACTTCCTTGTTAAAGTATTACTTATAACGAACAGCAATAAACGTTTAGTACATTAACTTTTTCAACTTAGTCGATCCGCCACTCTAAAATATTAATTAATACTCTGAAGAATGTGCTTCATATTGTATATAAAAGAAACATATTCGCATATATTTTACTCGATTTCCGTAGGAGCTAATCAACAATCAATGATAATCAATTGTAATGAAAAATTCAAAACAAAACTTAATTCAAAGCTTCCTTCTACTTTCTACAAATAAAATTATTTTAAATTATAAAATACCGTTAAACAAAAGACATTTCAGAATTTAATTTTGAAGAACCGGCGCATCGCTTTTGATGGAGCATGAGTGAGCAGTGGACTCGCTGAACTCTATTTCACACATCACCTTGCTAAACATGAGCGACCACTGTAAGCTTATTGACAAAGTATGAATTGCCTTTGAAGAGAGAAATACAACAGTAAAATACTCACATTCACGTTCAGTAACAATAGTGTCCATTAACACGCTGGCGGCCAAACAACTTCGCTATTGATGTCATAAATTAAAATTGCAATCGCAGACCATTGATGATAAATCATACGCTCGGATGAGTTTTCATCTCGCACATGAATTGTAGCTGCCGGCGACTCATCGCTGCTCTGCCCACTCCCGCCGCCCACCAAATGTTGCTCGATGCGATGATGTGACTGCTGCATGAGCAGCGTGAGGGGCAGACACCACACAGCAGTCATCAGGAGCTGTGGGTGCTATATTGCGACGTGATGGGATTTTCAAAAATCCGAGCTAAATCGTTTTTGTTTGCAGCAAAGCTAACTTTGACTGCTAACTTTGTTAGAAGAGAAATTTATGTTTTATTTGGTGTCAATTTGTGGTAGAAATCATTCTCTTTATTCATAAATCGCATACAATTCGATTATATTCGATGATTTGATTGCTTAAAATTGAATTTGCCTGATACTGAAGATATTTCAAAACAGCCTCGTACGTGACGATCACACACAATATGAATATGCTTATGTAGTTTGCGAATACATTCATATGTGAACATAGCTTTATATATGTTTTTTGGTTCATATATGTATGTATACCAATTTCGGAGTAGGCGTGCCAAGCATGGCTGAATATATTAAATGCTAGGACACGTCCAATAGTCCAATCTCATTCTATGTATTCTATACCTACTATGAAAATAATTTTCGAGCATTTAAGTAGATTAGTTACCAAAGTATACCAGTCACAGTCTATTGAACAAACCGCACTTCTGATTCAGATATTAGACGTCTCAGCTTATCTTCAGCGAAACTTTAAGTAGTTTAAGAATGCCTAATTTAATATGTATAAAGGAAACCAGGCCGACTCATAATACATTTTCTTAAACATGAGGCCACAACAAAGTCTACTGCTTATGTGAAAGACGGTAGGCTAAACAACATTTCGTGTTGAAAAGATGTTAGAAACTACTGAGACAATTATTATAGGGGCCTAATTTTCAAGCAAACGGGGAAGAAGAAAGTTTTTTTCAAAAGCAAAATTAAATTATTTATGAAGGCATAGAAGTTCACATAAGTAACGAACTAAATTTTTTGGATATGTCTGAACATAGAAGCGCAGTAAAAATCATTTTTGCTTAGTTGAAGTCAAATATAATAATTATTTAGTTTGAGGTAACTTTGTATCAAAATAACATTAATTTATGAGTTCCTTTTAAAAATATAATTTGTGCGTCGTGTATAGACTGACAAAAGAAATGAATATTCTAGTATGCATATGACAGTCTAACGACGTAACTATTCTACACAGTCCAGTTAAAACGTTACACAATAGTTAGATTCCATATTTAGGGCTACTCCTTACAGCTTAGAATTTTCTACCTAAAAAATACTGAGAAGAACTTACATAATTATAGTTTTTTAACTTAAACTCAAATATAAAAAAATTAGATTCTATAACTATAACTTCGAAGTTTATTACCCTAAGCTAAGTAAGAATTACAATGAACTTTAAAGAAACAAATATGCATATGATTATCTCATTAATAATTATCTTAATTTGACGTTTCAAATTGCATCTTAAATTATATGTTCTACCAAAATATAATAATATTATACATTAAATATGTATAATAATTGCACACAATTGAACACTTTAATGCAATTTTATTATATAATAAGTCAGAATGCTCTGGTCGAGACTGCTCGACTACGAGATACCCTGAACCCTGCAAAAAAAGTGTTACTCTTCTTCTTTACGCATTTATGAACGCGCGCTCTGCTAACTGCGCAATTGCTGCAGTGGCTTGGGGGTGGGTTGGGCTATACTTCGGACGCTTATAACTCCATTTCTATATGGACGATCTTCATGACACGTTTGGAATATATTAAGAGCATCCAAATGTACCTATTTGCCAAATTGCAAGTCTGTAGTATTTGAAATGCGTTTTTTGCAAATTGTGGGCGAGGGGGGCGTGGCAACCAAAATCTGAAAATTATGTAATTTGCGTATTCATAATATCTATCTAAATAAACCAATTTGAAGCCTCTGGTTAAAACCGTGTAGAATTTATGCCCAAAAAACCTAAAAATAGAAACGAATTTTCGATTTCTTATCGATAATTTGGAAATGGGATGAGTTATCGAAGAAACAAAGTAAACTCGTACTGCGTAACTAACATACGAGTGTTCATGTGAGTGTTCAGCTCTCTAGCTTTTGTAGTTTCCGAAATCTCGATGTTCATACAGACGGACGGACGGACAGACGGACAGGGCTCAATCAACCTATTTTTTTATGCTGATCAAGAATATATATACTTTATGCGGTCTGCGACGTCTCATTCTGCCTGTTACATACATTTCACAAAACCATTATAGCCTGAATACCCATTTTCAGTGGGTTCAGGGTATTAAAATATGTACGCATTTTGTACGAGGATACTTGTTTGTATTTAATAATGTCGACACTTCCGACATTTGGCACTTAATAATTTAGCGCTAAAATGTTTGTAGAAAAATTGACAGAATTTTGACAGAAAAAAGATGTGCGTAGTTTGCCATTTGCTTTGTCCCTTCACTCCACTCTCACATGCCAGTTTTCGACCGCAATGCTTCATTGTGGGCCCTATGTATATGTCAGATCCAGCGCATTTTTGTGTGTCATTCCGGGTTAACATGCTTCACGGTCCAACTTAATACGGGCTTGGAAGTCTGCCCTGTTTTCTTTCGAATGTTAGATATACTTATGTATGTGCCATTTAATACATACACATTCACCTACACAGACACAGATTTATATATTGGTATAAATGTACTTGTGTATCTATCTAAAAATATATATTTGTAGATGTACAGCTTACCTCGCTCGCCTGTCAACATGAAATCATAAGACGCTTGTCACTACGTAAGAAAAAATGTTTGAGCTGCGGAAAACATCCTTTAACTCAATTTTAATGCATTTGTAGTGTTCGTGTTCCAGCATAGGAAACTTTGCTGTCGTTTTTATACCCTGTCTTAGTTTCAACGAAAGAATATACAAATACATATATATATATATATATGTATATATTAATATATATAATATATATATTTTTTTAGATTTATACTATATATTAAATAATAGATCTAATAAAATATAATAAAATTTGTTTCTAGTTATCATTATTATTATTGTTTAATAAGTATTTATTATACTAATATGTTACTAACACATGATCCTAATACTAATACTATCACTCGATTCGAGCTACTGCTGGTCAATAGTTTACGCATTTAATAAATTTGTGAATTCAATAAATTGATAAATAATAAACAATCCATCAAAAACTTTACATTTTTATTTATATTAAATAAATAAAAACATGAAGTTAATATTTTGCTTCTTACTTATTTTTCATTCTATTGAAAATAAATATATATCTTTTTGTGGATCCACATTAATATCCACATTATATTAATAACGAAGCTATTGCTTTTATCAGGACTACACGGTATTTTTCTAGTCTTGCCAGAATTAGTTATTTAACTGCACATTTTCTTTTCCAATATTAGACCTGGATTAAAGGTTTTACTGTCAGTGTCAAGTTCTTATTCTATGAAATAGATATATACAAAATTACTTTTGGGTTACATTAATAAAGTAAGGGGATTTTTTGAGGTTGAACGAACAATACTTACAATTCCACCTGTTTCATTTTCCTTGGGAAATTTTTAGTTATTCCAATTGTGTGCTCTTCATCAATTTATAGACGATTCCATGTGTTTAGAAACTGCACTTATCAACATTAAATATTCTATTCAGTTATTTTTTTTACATTTATATCAATTTTTAATCGTTAGTTAATTAACAAAAAAGCAAGTAAAAAATCAAAATACCTATTCTTATCCATTATAAGGAAATAGAATAAGTACGATTACGGCCCCAACGTTGTCATATCTAATTTCGCAAGCGCTTTTCCTATACATACATACATATATCCATATAAGTATGCACAGAAGGCGCAGTTTAGCTATCTGGGCAGTGGCGTTGGTAGTAAGTTTTATGCGAGTCACGCAACTGTCGCGGGTTCGATTCCCGCCGAAGACTTTTTTTTTACCAAAGATGCGATATCACAGGCTCAAAATCACGCGGAAAACTTTTTTTATTTATTTAAATTATATTTCTTCAATTGCTGATAAACTTTATGTATGCACACGCTCATGAATTATGCAGTTGGCACTAAAAATCTTCATTACAGGTTTGCCACGCCCCCAGTAAGCGTAGCCAGTTCTTAGAAGGAGCCGACGGTTACATAGCTGCTCAAAAACTGTAGGGGATATACGCTTTTTTAGTTTGCCACGCCCTCTTTTGAACTCGATTATATGTTTATTCCACTCTCCCAATGGGCGTAATCATATAACTCTTCATTCTGTCTGCATAAAATCATAATATTAAAGCACATGCCAAATTTCAGCGTTCAAGCTTTAAAGCTGTAGAGGATACGTTTTTCCCGATTTGTCGCCAGTGGCGACTCGCCACCAAAGGGAGTAGATATATCCGCCATATATTTTTAACACATAGCAAATAGCAACAAGTAAAGCATATTTAAAATCGCAGTCAGTCAGGGTTCATAATATTGTTAGAGTCTCTAATTTAGAGATTAGAGTTTTCTTACTTATTGTTATAATGTGTTCATACATTGAAGACAAAAAGATTCATGTGTTGCTTCCATAAACTCATAAACAATACTTCACACTTAATATCCACACACTTAAAAAAAAATCTCAGAATTCTATATTGGAGCTTTTCATTAAAAACATACTTAAGAACAAATTTGTAATTTCTAAAAGTTGGGCAACATTCTGGGGTGAAAAGTCATTAATGTTTATGCCAGTTTGAGAAAGTTTGATTTCTTGAGCCAGTTACTTCCTCCATTGACTACTACTATAGAATAAGAGCGGAATGTAAATTCATAACACTAAAGAACTTTTAAAATTTTCAAAAGAGTCGTAAATTTACAAAGTATTTGAGTAACGATACTAATTAAATACACAAGCCGAGCAAAACAAAATCCATAGTATTTGACACTGATTCAAAGGGTTAAACCCAAATGCTTTTCCCCAAGTGTTGCAATTATTTAAGTCTCTGTTAAGTGTACTCTAATTATGGCGGAAATTTTAATATTTCTGACTGAAGACAAGTATACAAATGTAGTATATATAGGTAGAGAAAAATATAATACTTATGGTGTACCTGCTATTTAAAAGCATGTGTAGTTTTCGTACCTAAGTATATATTTTTACTGTTAGAAAAATGGATCAATAGTATACGGCAATATGCAACAATCCGAATCTAAAGTCAATATAATCTATATTTTTAGTTATATGTCTCTTGTTGAATTTACTATGAATCACATTTAGCTACCAAATATAGATAGAAATATAGTAATATCAAATATAGCATCTGTATAGTATTCCTCTACAAGGAGGTACCTTGAGCGGAGCACATGGCTACTTTTGAAATTATTGTATAAATAGACTCATTCGCGAATTGAAATGAATTTGTTTTGTGCAATGTCCGTATTGCTGTCGTATGAATGCAATATTTTTTTGATTGATTGAAATATTAGATCTTCTCTGTCGAAAAGTTCGACTAGGAATGTGACTTGTTCTCTAAGAAATAATTAAATCAAACCTCATAAGATACGCGATTATATGTATACATACATATGTGTTCAGTCAATTCGATATGTTTCTGACCAACAATGTTTTTAGCACATAAACCATATTTTTCTCATATTTATTGATTTATTCAACATTGAAAATAAATGGATATATATTTCAAAGTTATGTACTTTTTATGTTTATGTTATAGAGATTGTAAACACACCAGCGCAAAATGCACGTAAACTATGTTAAGAAAGTTTTAATGTCACGTTTAAGGTGTACTTACAGTTACTTAGTACAGACAAACTAAAGCTTGTAGATTAAAACTATAACAGTTTATATGAAAATAAACGTTATATAAACAAGTAAGGAGTTTTATCTATTCAAAAATTCAAAAATAAATATAAATATGAAAGATATACAGTGGAAGCTACCTAAATCCCAAAACTTCAAAACTAAATTAGACTAGGCTAAACTCAATGGATCAAAATTTTTCTTTTTTACCCGGAACACATTGAAAATCTATGAATTAGTTTTATTCAAACATAAAGATGGCGACATCAATCATTTTTAGACGTACTATTTTCATGAAACTTTTGGAACGTAATAATAGTATAGTAAGAAGAAGTATAGTAGAAGTTATTCTCAAAAAAAAACATAAGAAAATGAATTTTCGATTTTTTACCGATAATTTTGAAATGGGATGAGTTATCGAAAAAATAACAAAATAAACTCGTACTGCGTAACAAACATACGAGTATTTCAGCTCTCTAACTTTTGTAGTTTCCGAAATCTCGACGTTCATACGGATGGACCCATTTTCAATGGGTTCAGGGTATAAAAATAAACTATGTTATATATTTTCGGGATAGTGATAGTAATTAAAAATAGTACATTTGAATTATGGTCAGAAATTTATACCCCCTCACCCCCCCCCCCCCTCCCCCCACACGTCTCCCGTCCACCGTCCCCCTAATCACACATTTCACGTTATATTTCTGTAAGAGAGTGCTCAGAATTCAGGCAATTTAATTCTTTAACGGTCCATTTGTTGCAGACACGCTAATCAAAAAGTCGATACCTTGGGCAGTCAAATATTACATGTCCGTGTGCATGTGTATATATTTAAAAGAAAATAACATACATAATGCATAACATGTGGGGGCTTTGTGTACTTGTAATATAACATATGTAATTCATTATTCTCGGGAACTGTTCCGGACATTTCATAATAAATGATTAATAATGTAATTATAACTATTTGACATTTATAAAACACAGCTTCCGATTTCAATACTGAATCATTTATTTGAAACGACATAAAAGTCGACATCTAAAAATTAAGGAATTAAGGGCTCGGCGCCCTCAAATATGTATAATTTATATTCTATTCGATTTAAAGCACATTCCCCAATCAAAGTCTCCAATTCCCGAAATGTAAGAAATATAAAGTTTCATTTCTGAGATCATGTAAATTATATTATTAATGTTTATATGATTATGACTTATATTAACAAAAAATGAAAATAGAGGTGTGTTGCGTATGTATACAGTAATAAGGAGATCAAAGGTTCTCACATCCCATTGAGATATGGATTTGTTTATCGATAATAAAAGTGTGAGTACTTCCCTACCCCTCAATTACATTTTATTTATTTATTATGATTTTGAGTCGATTTTAACTAATTTTAACCAAAATAATCTAGTCTCTCAATTTAATTTTGGGTCATATTTGAACTGAAACGAAGTTAGCTAAAAATGATTAACAAGTTGAAAACGTGGTTTTCATATTTAGTTTGCCTAAAGTATTTTGCGGTCAAAAAGCAACTCAAACCGAAACTTTCCAACAAGAGTCATCAACAAACTAAAATAAGAATAAAATTTGTACAAATATATGTGGATATATAACTTTTGGATGTTGCGCTGCAGGGCTTCGAAGAGAGCAACAAATTTTCAATGAATTCAATTGTGCGTATTTGCAAACATGCCAATTCGTTGAAGGAATATACAATCTCCAGTTACTTAAGGCAATATATTTATTTGTAAATATATAATATGACGTGAGTCTCTCCGACTAAAAACAGTACGACACGATGGGCATTTTAACAAAACGAATATAGGAATAATATATATATGCCGTTTTCTATTAGCCAAGATATGGTTTGAGCACAGTTAATATATCAGTGACAAAAATATACATAAATAATGCATGTTTAAAGTCTTATTTTAATTAAATTAAAAAGTTATTTTATATTGTCAATGAAATATTCAAAATAATGAGAAGGGTTAACCTGTGACGGATATTTTACTAGTGCATCCAAGTTATGTGTCCGCTCTTATGCTTCTTCACGACGAAACAAAATGCCGAGTAATGTAAAACAACAGTAATATAAAATATGTAGTCCCTTATACGAATTCCTTCGGTGGCATTTTCTGCTTCAAATATTTGTCGTGCACACACATTGCAGAAGAGTCACATTTACTGAGCTATGCTCCAGGTAATACTAACCTTGGCTACCTATGTATGTTTGTCGTCATATTGAAAATATTCACGAAAAGCTTGTAAACTTTGTGCACCCTCATAGCTTTCTAAGGGGTTGAGGGCTGAGGGTTGAGGTTTCAGCGCTGGTCACGCTGACAGAGCTTATTATGGTTTGCGTGGGTGCTTTCAATGTTTTCAAAATTCACTTCACGCAAGAATGCCTTTTGTTCTTATAATATATTTTTGTAAAATATTATAAGTATATTCTCGTACGCCCAATGCTAACACGTTTGCTTGTACATAGATACAAATATTTCGCGTCCTGCTCGTTGAACATTGTCACTTGATAGCACATCACTTCTCACTTCAGATGGTTTCTCCATTCACAGTTACTTAAATTTCCTCAATGACAATGTCAGTTAATAGTCCCATAGACATGATAAATCGTTTAGTATTAGGCTATTCTCATAGGGTGCTTAAATCGAAAGTGTTTATCTTTCTTTTTCTTCCTTTCTCAGCAAACACATTAAACTGAAACTAAATATTGCGGAAAATCATTTATATGAGAGCATATAAAAACAAACATATTCATACATATACATATTGACATTGCACATAATTACAGTGGATATAAAATTATCAGATCTATGTATATAGCCTGAATATAACAAATATCATTAGGAGATATTTAATTTTTAAAATATTTGGTTTTTTTCAGTGACCGCGGCTATGAGAGCCCAAAAAGTTGATAGTAAATAAAAATTAATAAAAAAAATTGTTTTCAGTTAAGTTAGAAATTAATGAAATATGAATTGTAGTAATTTTTGCTCACTATCCGATCAAATATAAAAATAACGTCTCATTGGATTGGAAGCTGAACTTTATATATTGATGATCGCATGATAATGAAAAACAATGATTTCACATTTTGTTAAATGTATGTATATCATAACATTATATTGCAAAGCTGTATAATATGTTTAATTTATCTTTGTTCCAAACAGCCAATAATATTTTTGAAAAGTTTTATAATTATTATTTTTCTTTATTTGGGCACAGATTTGGATACAGATTTCTTACAGCAAAAAGGTATGGCGCGTGATAAACCGGGTTTGAATACAGTTTTTTTCTAATTCTTCTATATTTTGAGCACTACAGGTAACCGTTAATGTTAGAGTGCTTGGTCAAAACTTGTAATTTTACGTTATTGACTATAATTATAAATTAATTAATATTGCACAGTCAACACGGAATCATTTAGGGATATGAAGATTTATATTACATCTAATTTAATAGAAATACACGCAGACAGTGAGCAGCAATATATGATTATTCATTAGTATATATAGAAGATTTGTGAAGTATGGCACCGATTTTTGTTGTCGAGCGACAGATTCATAAGTACTATTACATACAAACATTATTCTAGATTTATCTGAGTTGAGGGTATAAACAATTGCTGAAAAGATAATAGATTAAGAAAACAAAATGTTACAAATGTGTACACAACAATTTCGTTTTTAATATTATATTTCAATTGACGATACAAATTGATCTTGAATTCAGAAAGTCGCCTTACTAATACATTTAATGGCAATTTCTATCTTAACAGTTATGCTACCTTCAGTTTGTCTTCTTATATAATAAGGTCTATATACTGTTTTCTGTCTTTCGAATAACTATGACATTTAAACAATTAATTAGATTATTCCAAACGGATTAGCTGACTCGCTTATAAAAAAGTAGTATAAAACATTAGTTATTACATTTATTTAATATGAGCATGGTTGATCAAATTCGTGGCTCGATTGCACGTTATCTCAGTCTAATAATTAAAAAAGATATTGACAATCAATTGATAATAAATGCTGTTTCTCATGTATTAATGAATATATTAAAGGCGATTTCGCCTTTAAAGACTTACGCTATATTTAATTTGATAAAATAACCCATTTTAAAATTTTGAACTCTAATAAAACTTTACATATATCCTTCTACTGCTCTAATGACAATCTTATTTATTAAGAGCCTAAGCTCCGAGTAAAAAATAAAAAGGAAGATCGAATTATTTATTGGTTGCATGAACATACATAGTTATTGGAGCAAATCAAGAATTATACTTAGAGCTATTTTAATATTGAAGTAAAAGTATAAAGAGTTTTAATATTGGTTTACTTCTAAATTGCGTATATAACTTAATCTACCATTGAGATGAAAGTACTTATACTATATTGTTATTATATTAATATGGAATCGTTATTAATATTTAATTGTTTTTAATTTGATTCGTATGATTCGTAAATACTAATTGTAAAATATGAACCAAATTCATAATAGCTTGAAAACATCCAAAGGTATTTTATAACATTAGATAACATAATTCAACCAGGCAATATAACCCTTTATCAATTGTACTTCCTATATATCAAAAAAAAAAATTTTTTTAATATTTAGCATGGCATGGGAGCATGACATTATTTATTTGCATTAAACATACTCTTAAAAATTGTTCTTTTAATTCAGTTTCCCATTTCACCGTGATAATTGACTTACTAGAGCTATTTTCTTACTTTCAAATAAAGTAATGATCACATTAATAATATTAATATTAATATTGGAAGAATATTGGAATATGGGGATTATTAAATTCTTATCAAAGCTATCATCGGCAAGCTACATTTGCTATGCCCTACACAAATGTGGCACATAGGTGGTTTAGGCGTTTTTAGAGGATTTTAGATATGTCAAGGGATTACGCCAGACTCGATCATTGCTGTGTTGATAAAAAAATATTTAAACAAAAGGGAAAACCTTTCAAGTATTTTAAGTCTTCCATAGTGATAGAGCTATACGATATGAATAGCATTCACATGTTTTCCCAATATTTCTATATGTATATCAGGATAATGACAACGAGCGTGTCGCTTAAACTGCGTTCATTCAATATATCATTTTCGAAAGATGCATTACTATTATAAAACAATTTCGGAAAGATTACTCAGCAAGAAACATGAATGTTGTACACTAACGGTCTGCATTCCCAGACTTTATTATACTGATTTGACTAGTATATGGATTGACATTGTGCAAGTTATATATGTAAATCGGTTAACAAATTTCTCAAAACACTAAAAATATTATTTTTTCTGCAAGGTCATAAGTAGATACGTAGCTCGAAAAAATTCATTTGCAAAAATTAGATACATAATATAAAAACAAGTAAGAAGGCAATAGTCGAGACGGCTCGACTACGAGATACCCTGAACCCTGTAAAGAAAATGATACTCTTCTTCTTTACGCACTTATAAGCGCGCGCTCTGCTAATCGCGCAGTTGCTGCTGTGGCTTGGGGGTGGGTTGGGCTGAACTTTGGGCACTTATAACTCCATTTCTAGATAAACGATCTTCATGAAATTATCAGAGTAGATTACGAGTATCTATATCTATCCATGTGCCAAATTGCAAGTCTCTAGTATTTGAAATTAGTTTTTTTCAAATTGGGGGCGGAGGGGGCGTTGCATCCAAAATCTGGAAACTACAAAATCTGCGTATCCACAATATCTATCTAAATATATAAAGTTGAAGTCTTTAGCTAAAGCGGTGTAGAAGTTATACCCAAAAAACCTAAAAAAATGGAAACGAATTTTCTATTTTTTATCGATAATTTGGAAATGGGATGAGTTATCGAAAAAACAAAATAAACTCGTATTGCGTAGCTAACATACGAGTGTTCATGTGAAATTTCAGCTCTCTAGCTTTTGTAGTTTCCGAAATCTCGACGTTCATACGGACGGACGGGCGGACAGACGGACAGACGGACGGACAGACGGACAGGGCTAGATCAACTTATTTTTTTATGCTGATCAAGAATATATATACTTTATAGGGTCTGTGACGTCTCCTTCTGCCTGTTACATACATTTTCACAAAACCATTATACCCTGAATTCCCATTTTCAATGGGTTCAGGGTATAACAAGTAAGAAAGCTGTAGTCGAGACTGCTCAACTACGAAATCCCCTGAGCCCTTCTTCGAACGAATAATATTCCAAGAATTATTCGATTCGTTTCTGCACGCATCTACGCTTGTAGGCATGTATGTGTGTATGCATGTGTGTAAATCTGACAAAAACCGAAATTGTATTAAATTAGTATCTATATATATGCAGAAGACTCGGAGACTAACTCTAACGATGAATCAGCTAGAATTTTATAACTGTCTCCCGATACTTTCGTTTATCGATAACTTTGCAAATATACATTTTATCGAATTTCTGAAACAAACTCGTACTGCGCGTGCAATATACGAACCTAACACAAAAAGAATGAACTCTCTAGCTTTTGTATCTTCGGAAATCGACGCGTTCATACATACGGGCGGACGGACAGACGGACAGGGCTAGATCAACTTATTTTTTTATGCTGATCAAGAATATATATACTTTATGGGGTCTGCCACGCCTCCTTCTGCCTGTTACATACATTTAACAAAACCATTATACCCTGATTTCCCATTTTCAATGGGCTCAGGGTATAAAAATGATTGATATTATTATTTGGCATTTTAAAGAATTAAATTAAGTTGAAGCAACTGGATTGCGATATGATACAAACAGTTCAATGGAACATTCTAAGCATACGTTAAGTGTTGGTTTCCATAATTGGACAAGACTATGATATTTACATTTAGTAATAATCGCCCATTATGCTTTTGAGAGCAATATTTGACCCCTAAATTACTTTACAGTAATAAATGCAATATTTCATATATGTATTAGATAATTAGATTTAACCAATTCTGTCAATAAAGGCAAATGGTGGACTGACATGCTTTTCAGTCAAAATGTAATCTAATTGCTCGGCTTTTGAGATTTTTGTTAAATTGCAACTCGGCTTTGATAGATTTTCAGTATTTTCCATCTGAAATTTATGGTCACTCATAGTTGAACCAATAGCTAATGTTTCAGTGTTACTTAAGGTATCCATGCAATTGTACTCATGAGATCTATTTATTATATCTAATGAATCTGAAACTGCTTCAATGCTATAAATATTTCGCTGATGAGTTAAATAGTCAAGTTGGTCACCCTCGTTTGGTGCATATAGCTTTAGATTTGAATCAAAATATTTTTTTCTATAACCAAATTCATCCGACTCATGTGGCTTTAGTTTTCCATTATATGACTCCGTTTGTGAGGTTTGTCGGGAGATAAACTTGGTTTCCCCACAATCGCGATTAAGGGTGTCGCTGTTGGTACCACTATCGTCACTTTTGAATCGCTGACAACTGGATATACTTCTGGGCAAATCTGGACATTGGATTGTAGTTTTGGCAGATTTAATTGTGAGAACTTTCCGCTGGGACTCGCAATGGTGCGTTGATTTGCGTTGCTGTTTTGTGGCCGGGTCAAAGAACCTGTAGTTGATGGATACGTTGTCCACGACGCTGTGGATAAATAAACAATTTTTTAATTCACCGTATCGCTAATAATATTATAAAATTCGGAGACGAAAATAAAAATATAATAATGCACCCTGCGAAAAACTGATATTCCTCTTCTTTAATGCGCATATAAAAACTCTCACATACGCACGCATAAGTACGAACTATCCTAACTACGCAATTGGCGCAGTAACTACAAGTTCCCACCTGCCCCATATCAATACTTGTAAATATGAAAATTCGGTAAACTTGCAAAAAATATAATAATGTAATTTATAATTAGGTAAAATACAACACCAACCAACAAAATATACAGCCGTAACACACTACCCTGTCAAACTGAATACCATAGCAGGCAGTGCATTAGCTATAGCTAGTTCGAATTTTAATAAGTATTAAAAATCCTCTTTATAAAGCGTCCAATTGATAAGCACGTTAACGTTTTTTCATAAGTTATCTGAATTCGTGCATCTGATGGATATGGCGAAATCCACTCAGACGCCATCGCTTTTTCTTTCTACTTAATCATTTTCACAAAAACATGTTCACAAAAGTCAAATATATGAAGCAACCTACAAAAATTATTTAAATTTCAAAATAAGATTAGGTACTAACTTACTATGTAGTTGAGGTCTACTAAATACAGAAGACCTATCTTTACCGATCCCAGCGTCATTTCTGATTTTTCTCGCATGTCCTAGAAAATATTAACAATTTTTAACGCATTCTATATAGGAAAATATAGAAAATACCTGTATGCCCTTCGTCCTCAATGAAACTTGATCTTTCACGGTTACTTGTTCGATTTTCATCACGGACTATTTCTCGGTCCCCACTTAGCTCACTATCACTATTCAAGCTATCGTACTCCTCCGATTCAGATTTGATAATTTTCGATCGACGCTTCAATCGCTTTTCAGTAATTATATTGTTGCTGTCATCAACTGACATCACATTAGGAAGTTTGACATTTGAGTTGATTCCACTTATATTCGTTGATACAGGTCGCATTCCTTTCGATCCCGAGCTACATAAAGTATTATCATCTTCACAGCGAGAATCGTACTTTAATGAGCTGCCCGTGTAGCTCAATGGAATATTTCCGGACTGGTTTTCATGTTCTGGTAAATGAAATGTAGCGTAAGGATATATGTCTTCTGAGTATTCGGGTATTCTCTCAAGTCCAGCAACCGCTTCATTCGGTGTTTGCTGGCAAGATTTGCGTACTGTACCATAAAAGTGTTCATGACTTTGAATTTCCTTTCCGTCTGTAGCACTACTTTGTGGCCTTAATGAATCAACATTACGTGTAAACAAAGTATGAGGATCTATAAAACATAAAGGGTTCAGCAATTTTGTTTTTTCTTGTAGCCCAGACATAAATATTTAATACACACAATTTTTGAAGCAGATAAAAGCTCCAATTAAGACAAGAACTGTTCCAAATATTGATGTTATTATAACAGCTATAAAGTGAGCATCACTGAACACAGTTTGCTCATCGGGCATCGCATCAAACTCCGAGCTACTGGCTAATCCAAGTAAATTCTGTGTTTCAAAATAAAACTCCTTTGTTGTGGAGCCAGCATTGTTATTGGCCGTAACACGTAGCAGATATGCTGTGCCTGGTTCAAAGTCACCAATACTATAACGATTCTAACATACAAAAAAAAGAAATATGTATATAATTTGAGAGAATCGTATTAAAATATATATTATACTAACATGTGTTTCAATTTTATTTGAAACTATAATCCATTCACTAGAAGCTTTATAGCGTTTAAATTCAATGCTAAAATGAAGTATTGGGCATCCACCGTCTTGCCAAGAGGACAAATCTAAGATAACTGACGTTGTATTCGTACGTATGAAACGGTGCTTTTGAGGTGCTATTGGTTTGTTTCCTATTGAATATAGTTAAGAGACTTTTAGTTGCATAAAACTATAACAATCTGTAACAAAAAATTATATATACTTCACCTTTTGTATGTGCTGATACCATAGTACTTGTTACGCTAGTGCCAATTTTATTGAAGCAAGTCATTGTAAATTGATATTTAGTGCCGCATTGTAGATTTTCAATCATGTATGAAGTAATTCGACGATCGATTTGCAACTCTTCCCATTCGACGGACTCACGTCTATAGTTTAAAGTGAATCCTCTAATTGGAGCACCACCAATATCGGCGACTCTCCATTGAATAGACACCGAATTCTTGTGCACCGAATTTACCGACACAATGGGAGGGGAAGGCGGAACTGAAAGTAAAACATATTTGTTAAAATGTTAATAAATATTTTATAAATATTATTTTACCTTGTACAAATAATTGATATACAATATGATCTGAGCCCATTGGATTTCTTACAATACATGAATAATTGCCTTCATGGGATCGCTGGATATTACGTAGGGTTAAAGTATTATCAGAATTAACTTCGAGCGGGAATTGCTTCTGAGATCTCGTATTAAGAATTTTCCATTCGGCGCTTGACTTGGGATTTCCAACAAACACACATGCTAACTTAATATCTGACCTCCAATTTACGGACAAAGTTTGACTGAATGAAATTATTGCCGCTGGTATCGTCGAGCTAGGTACTAGTTTAATTACTGGAGTACTTGGACCCTGGCCTACTCTTGTTGATGCTGTGACCCAAGACTCATACGTTTCCCGAAAATTCAAGTCTTTTGCTTCAAAGTGCCTATTGTGAGCTGGCAAGATTTCTTTAAGAATTTTCAGCTCCTGACCCTTTTCAAGAACTCGTATGTAAACATTGTACTTAGTAATTAATCCATTGGGTCGTCGAGGAGGTAGCCAGCTAATAATCACTGAAGACTCTGTGTTCACTGCTGATTTGACCAGCTCCGGTGCATCAGGAACTGCTTCCTCTGTAATGCATGATACAGGTGAACTGAGAATGCCTTCTCCAGCTCGAGTAAATGCCAATACTTGAACACTATAATTTGTGAACGGTTGCAATCCATGGAGCACTGTACTAAGAGCCGATGTTATCTTTGTCTCCCGAACGCTGTATTCACTTTCTAAATGTCCTGGTTCATAAAGCAATTTATAACCTTGAATAATTCCGTGGCATAATTTCTTTGGTGGAGACTGCCACGATATTTGAATATTTTGGGCAGTGAGCGCAACGCATGACACTGATCGGGGAGCTGCAGATGGAACATCTTCTAAAGTGTGGCCCAATACGACATCACTTGGGGGGCCGTCGCCTTTTATATTAAATGCTGATATAGTAATTCCATACTGAGTATACTTCTCCAATCCAATTAATCGGAAGTCATTCAATCCCTCTGTAGTCAAACTTCCGACCTTGGTATGATTTTTCCCATTGTCTGGAGTGCCTTGTTTTTGATATGAAATTGTATAACCTAATAGTTCTCCATTCCATGCATCACGTATAGGTGCTCGCCATGTAATCAGTAACTATTTAAGAAAAAAATAAAATGAATAAAAAAACTTTTCATATTCTTCTTATTGATTCTTATTAATTCTTAAATATATTGCATTTGAATGTCACACATTATTATTATTAGTTCATTTACCTGTTGTGGTCCAAGGGGCTCAACGGTAATATCTTGCGGTGGGGCAGATGGAGCTTCTGAATCTGTTTGTACAAATAATATATCGCTTGGTGCACTGGTGCCTAGATGATTTTCTGCAAACAATCTTATGTGATACACCTGAGCTGGTCGAAGAGATCCTAACTGAGCAGTTGTTCTATCACCAGGAAGAAGCTTTTGATTATTGTGCTCATGCCAAACATCTAAACAAATAAAATGTCATGATTATTCTATCAAATACGTTGTCAACTACTTAAGCATTAAGAAAATGAATAATTTAAGTTTACTTTGGATACAACAGACATCACAACTCTCTGTTGACAATAAAAAAAATGATTTCTCTTTACAAAATGCAAGATTTCTTCATTCTGTCCATTCTGGAGCTTCTGTATCTAGACACCTAAACCTGGAGTACCCTCGGCTTATAACTATTATTAATAATAATCTATATACTTGGGCCATTGTAAATCGGATCCTACTATTTAGTGTTTTGTACAACTGTATTGAATTTGTAACATTATTGGCGCTACATATTTGAAATAATAGCTTGTAGACAATGGAGAGCATGTAAAATACTTAAATATAAATACATATATAAAAGTTTCTGCCAACAAATTGCACATATTGTTATCTACTTAATTATCGCATCCTCATGCATTATTCCTATACCAACTTAATTTAGTCCGTGAATGCGTATTATGCAGTTAATAATACCTTTATTCAGCATTGTTTGTTGCTTTTAATGATAAAACTGATTGTAAGCCTAGTGATCATTATAAACAATGATTGTTAGAAATACGATGATATCTTAATATATACATAGCGGACTTTGGGATGATTTTCAATATTCTATTTTAATTTTAATGCTCACAGATTCTACATAAAATCTCAACGTCATCGAGAATTACTAAAATAACCTTACTGGTTAATCTCCGACCCTACCTAACATTTTTTGCGTGTTCTGCTATCTTTAATGATGCGAAATATGGCTTTCCAGCATTTCTTGTTCGAATAGAAACCATCACTATCGACAATAGCTCTGGACAGAAACAGTCCGCATGTGTCGCATAATGGCATAATTTTTCTTACCGAATATTATTTAATACAAATCTCTTCATCTTCATAGCACAAATTATCAAATGTCATTATAATATAACTACGCTATCCGCCTCCGAAGGCACTCAAACAAATTAATTTCTATGAAAAATTGAAAAATTTCCATGTGAAAATTTATGGGTTATTTGAAAGTAATTACTATTAAGTAAATACAAAATTATTTTTGTTTTGGGTGAAAATCGAAAAACGTTTTCTTTTTGTCAGAACTTCAATGAATATTTGATTTGACTTACCTCCAGCTTTTTTGTATTGCAAAATATAATTTGATATTGGTTGTGCATCCCGGTTATTACCACCACCTCCTCCCAAAATAATTGAATCTTGATCATTTGGAGACCACGCCAAAGTTACTGACCGGCTTCCAAGATCCCTGACATGCAAGTTAACTGGAAAATTAGGAGGCTCCTGCACTTGAACATGTATAACACTTCGATCATGCCCATATGCATTGCTGGCTATGCAAGTATATTCCCCTCTATCAGTTAGGACTGTTTGTAAAATAGTCAGTTCTGATGATACTCCACGAGCTAAAGGAGAATTCTTTATATGATAACGAATATCATAGGATGGATCGATACGGTTTGCTTTCGATCTCCATGATATCTCTAAAGGCTGATCTCCATTTGCTTCGCAGCGCATTGTAATTCGTTCGCCACGTCGAATCGACAACTGCTTTTTCGCAACGGTAACTGAGGGGCCAACTGTATGAATATAATTACAAACTTCAATATATTTATAAATTAAATAAGGAATATATGCTTACCATGAACTGTTAACTTAATTAGGGTACTTAGACCTGCACCTATTCCGTTGGTTGCTTGACACAGATAGCTGCCCTCATGCTCACGAGAAACCTTTGATATCATTAGAGAACCATTCGTATGAGCCATAATAATTGATTGCGAATTTCCATTGCTTATGGCATAGGTAAGATCACGGTAATCCCCTGAGTCGCCTTCATTTACATACATATAGAAAGTTAAAAGTTAGAAGTTAAAAGTCTCCAGATTTTATTATAATACCTATAGACTGCTTCCACTGAATAGTCGGTATGGGAAAGCCATCAGCTTTACATGACACGACTACTGAAGTTCCTAAGATTGCATCTTGATCAATCGGTTTCAATGTCCAGCGAGGAGGAACTATTTTTTTAATATATACGATTACTCATAATTCATGTAATTTTTAAACAACCATGCAAAAAAAAAAATAATAAAAAAATATATATAAATATATATAAATATATATACATTATATATACATTATTCATATTAAAATAATAATAATCATGCAATTTAGAATACAACAACAAGTCACATTTTATATTATTTTACTAACAGTTATAGAAAATATAATGAATGTAATATTTATAATTTAAAATTATTTTATGGATATCACAACACGTTAGGGCGGTAGATTAAGTGGAATGAGTTTTCAGCCGAAAACAATTTTGTAATCGATCGGATTGATATATAAAAATATATAGAAAGCCGGTAAAGGTTTTTATTATATTAATAAAAGCCAACACGAACTCAATATGAAATCATTGTCAACATAACCCAATTTAAAATTGGCGTAACCCGACCGAATTACTTTTATTTCCATGTTACAAAGAACAACTTGTCTACCCTAAGGCATTAATACATGCATTGAACATCCATGCGAATTGTGCATTGCTTGTAAGTCTTACAAGCCGAGTGCATGTGCTTAGTGCAATGATCTCCTATATTTATGTATTGCTTAAAAATTTATCCACTATCTTAGAAGTATATATTCGATAATATATCAATATCAAAATCCTAATTTGCTATCACTAGCATTATCTTCACATGGGACTGGATACCATGAACCCTGAAAAAAAAACTAATACTCTTATTCATTACGAACGTACATATGAGTGCGCGCTCTTCTAACCGCGCAGTTGCTACAGTGACTTGGGGGTCGGGCTCTACTTTGAACGCTCATAACTCCATTTCATTGACTATCGTCATGAAACTTTCAGAACCTATTACGAGTAATAGCGCTAAAATGTGTCTATTTGCCAAATTTCAAGTCTCAAGTATTAGAAATGTGTTTTTTTCTAAATGGGGGCGAAGGATCCAAAATCTAAAAATCACATAATCTTCATATCCATAATGCCTATCTAAATATACAACGTAAAATATGCAAACGAATTTTCAATTTTTCATAGATAATTTAGAAATAGGATGAGTTATCGAAAAAACAGAATAAACTCGCCACTAACCATAAAAAATACATCTTCCAATGCATTTCAAACCTGATATTTATACATAGGCAAAACATGTAGAACAAAGTTTTTCCACGCACCAAAATATGTGCGTACCAGTCAACTTCGTATTTATCGGCTCTACTGGCTCGGTGAGTTATCGAAAAAACAGAATTAACTCGTACTGCCACAAACCATGCAACACATAGACCAATCATGTAAAACAGAGTTTTTCAGTAAACTTCGTATTTATTCGGCTTTGGCTCTACTGGCTCGGTCAGTCAAAATATCAACTGGGATGGTAATTTTTTCACATGAGCCGAAGCTATGCGCTATTTTTTACTTTATTCTCTCTCTCTCTCTATCTCTATCTCTATCTCTCTCACTCTCTCTCTCTCTCGCTCTATGGCTTTTGTAATTTCTCTCTCTCTCTCTCTCTCTCTCTCTCTCTCTCTTTCGCTCTATAGCTTTTGTAATTTCCGAAGTTTCCACGGGTTCATATGAGCGGGCGAACAAACAGACAGGTCTATATCAACTTATTTTTTGTACTCATCAAGAACATATATACTTTATGAGGTCTGCGACGTCTCCTTTTGCCTGTTACATACCTTTGGCCTATATTAGTGCTATAGACTTGTCTGTCACTTGTGACGCTTTCTCTCTTTCTCTCTCTCACTTTCTCTCTTATATATTTGTTGAATTTAGCCACCTGGTTATATTTTATATCAACAATTGATATCAAAAGAAATAATTTAACTTCAGCAGTATTATATTATCGTCAAATTCAAGGCCTTCCATTTACACTAATCTTTTAATGTATCTGATTCATATAGCCATGAAAAAATTTCATTAACATCTATAAAAATTAATAATGATAATTATTTGTTTTGAGCACATCACGTAAATATAATCTAAAATTTGGATTACCAGATTAAATCCTATAACTATGTGAATTATCCTCCTGGTGCATTGTCTACAATATTTACTGTGAATTTGTTGTTTCTTGTGCATTGTATATTTCAATATTATAGAATTAGATGGTTTTTTTAATGTTTCTAGAAAACAATAGTTACACTTGATTTACCCGAAACCGAAAGAACGGCAGTATATTCAACAGTGCCAGCATGATTTGCCACACTGCATGTGTAGTTACCATTGTGCCATGAGGAAACGTTATGTATGGACAAAATGCTGGAAAATGGGGTATATTGATTGATTGTTAACGACGGTTCCGGAGGTAGAAATTCATCGCCTTCTTTAGTTATCGTGGTTAACTGTTTGCCCATTTGAACGCCTGAATTACTCTGAATAGTCACATTGTTTCTGTACCAAGTTATATTAAAAGGTTGATCTCCTTGGCTACTGGAGCACATTATCTGTGTCCGCATACCTTCAGTAATTTCATCTTCAAACGCAAAAGGAGATATGCGCGGTGGCACTATACATAAAATATTAATAAAGAAAATATATTTAAGAACCCCTTCTTTAGTTTTTGAATACGTGAACGTTTTTGACGTTGCTGTGAATTGGATCGATATCCACTGTACAGTAAATATATATACATATGTATATCAATTAAATTAAATTTATTGCAAACTGATAAAATTAAAGATCTAATAAACTATGTTCAACAAATTTTAAAATGTTTTAATATTTATTTTAAACATAAAATTCAGTGTGTTTCCAAAACTACTGTAATATATAAATGTATACAAAGAACAATAATGAATACTAACTATCTACTTCATGCTCGAAGTTTTATTGTATGTAATAATATTTTTCTTTTTTTTTTTTTAATTATGTTTGTTATGAATTAAGACAAATACGAGCACATATCTACATATATACATATACGCATAATTTAATTTATTTTAATGCGATAAGTGCAAACACAATGCTATTGCAAGTACCATTAACTTTAAGCTGTGCAGAGTGCGTTACAGTAGCGGCATCATTTTGAACGCGGCACGTATAGGTGCCACTTTGGTCCCTCGTCACACTTGTGATGCTGAGGGCGCTGGTAAAATCATCATTTTGGCGAATTGTCACCTGGCCGCTACTTTCACCACTACTACGACCATTGTCATTCGATGCGACTTCACTTGTGAAGGTCGACGGTGATATCGAAGATGAAAACTGCGACATTAATCCGGAGCCGGAACCCAATACAGAAACGCCACCGGTACCCTTAAGCCCACCGCTGACACTGTCGACGGATGCTACAGATGGCAGAGGCATTCCATCCTTTAGCCAAGTAAATGTTAGCGGCAGGTCCCCGGTGCCAATAACGCACTGAATGCTTGTACGGTCACCGACGTTCAGATCGCGTGCGAATGAGAATGGTGTAATCTTGGGTGGAACTGGATGTTTAATTTCATATTAAATATTCTTTGTTAATAAATTTACCAAACTCTTTTCTGCAAACTAAATTACGAAAAAATTTTAAGGTATAGGATATTATTTTGCAACAAACGAAAAAAAAAAACTAATATAATTGTTCAACGAATTTGAAATCCGGCTTTTTGTATTTTATTAGTTTATGAGACGAGAATGTCGGCAATCCAATAGAATGTACCATGAATGTTTCATTAAAAAATGACGTTAAAAGTCAGAATCTGAAATTTTAGTTTTATAATCACTTTATACTTTGTGGAACCCAACTTTGGACTAACTTTTTTTACAAACTGGCTATTATCTGATATTTTTTATGAAATAATGTGGTTTACAGGGAACAAATAAAAATCCAATTTATAGCGAATTCATGTAAATGAATATGATCGCAGTTAAAAATTTCGTATGCATGATTTCATTAAAATAAATCTAATATCAGTACCAATCTGATATTTGTAATATATTACAAAAATATATTATTTAAACCCTAAAGAGAAAAAATAAAATAAAATATAACCCAGATTCACACCAGCGGCAAAATATTTTTAGGATAAAAGTCCAAACAGGATTTTTTTTTCTTGGTATTTATTGATAGTCTTCTTGAATATCAAATTAGTGACTTTAAAAGAACTTTCAGCAATACGAGTATTACAGAAATGTTTGCTAGTTCATATTTTATTTTCGAATTGTTAATAAGGTATAGCTGATCCTTGGTCGTCATGTTTTAAAATAAATTTAAAACAAAGGACAATAAAACAAATACAGCGAAATATTTTGATATGTATAATAGGTTCAAAAAGACTACCAATAAGTACACCAAAAAAATAACCAATTCAAAACACCAAATTGACGCTAGACAGCGAATTTCGCTCGTTTCTTTAAAGCTGGCTACATGTATTGCTGCAGCATTTAAACAGCTCTTTAGAGCTGTTACAACATACAATTGTGGCGAATTAAACCCTGAAAGAATGCCGCGCATGCCAAAGCAAGTGCAGGTTTAAGTGCAAATGCAAGTACGAGTGCAAGGAGTGCGGAGAGTGCGATTTTAAAGTGCAATATAAATATTCGAGCGGTGCAGATATTACAGAATTTAAAAATCGGATATGGGTATAAAACAATGTTAGGACTATGACTTCACTTGTGCCAAAATTAAAATACAATTATATATATAATTGTATATACATATATATATATAAACTGCATAGAAATATTAATATGGTAACATAACCTTAGCTAGATTCTGCTTATAATTAGAGGTGCCAAAATATCGGTGGCACTATCGCCACTATCGATGATAGAGCACTATCGAGCTACTGAACTATCGATGGTTCATAGTTGGACGATAGTTGGACGATAGAAAATGTGAACGTTTTGTTGTTTTTAAACAAAAATCTTTCGCTATAATAAATAAAACAGATTGTAGTTTTCAAGATTTAGCTTTTAAGTCTTTTATAAGGCTTTTGTATTTTTAGCTTTTCCCTTAAAATGTAATTTTATAAAATGTAGGCAATGTTCCTTAAACCTATAATTTCAATATTTTGGCAGAAGAGACCCATAGCCCGTTCTCTTACTCTATTTTTCCAAATGTAAATCACTCACACTTGTTGTGTTCCTTATGAATTGAAATAAAATTCAAATTATTTGTTTTTTCTTACACATTTCAATGATTTTCAATCATTGTTTTTTTATTGCGACTATCGACCACTATCGATGATATATCGACCACCATCGATGTTTCAAAAATTACTATCGTCCACAATCGATTGCGCCCACCATCGACAGTTTGCATCAATTGGCATCTCTACTTATAATATGTGTGGTCTTAAAGTATAAGCGTTTCCGTTTGTTTCACAAAATATGACTAAAAATTAATAAGCAAAACATGTCAACACACATCCTCAGGGAATTTTCCTAAAACATTTTTTAGATTATTTTTCTTAAGTATATGTTCTATAAATTATAGCAATTAATAATAAAATTTGAATTTGACTTTTAGGCAATAGGCTTAAGTGATTTTCGAGATAAGGCTTTATGGTTATGGCAATAAACTTAAATAAAATTTATAATGAAAAAACGGATAAACGGAAAAAACCGCACAGAAAAATGATTGTCATCCTGGTTTAGAATTTTCATATTTCGGTACGCTATTTCCAATTGTTATTCTAAGAAAATCATAGCAAGTTATTTTGAGTACATTCAACGGAGCACATTTAGGAATAACCAAGTATCGATTTTGAATATATTTTCCTGAATTTAGAACTTTTACGTAGTCTGTTGTATCAGACAGTAACGGTTTTACTTTTTTACGCTGCAATACAACTATGCTAGATAAAATGAATGTAAATCGCAGAGAAATGCATACTCTTATTACTAACTTAATCTAGAAGAGATCTTGTAAATATACTCATAACATAGTATTTATTATTAGAAGGAATTTATAATTGGAAGTTAACACCTAAATGATCACATTGAAAAATGATCATTGAAAAGTGAGAAACATAAAAGATCGTGCTACGTACATTCAAATGCAAAAATTGATTTTTTATGCACGTGCATTATCATTAGATTTTGTGATATAAAATTTCCTGAAACTGATCAAATTCATAATTTCATTTAAGAGATATGCATGCATCTGTGTGGAAATTGATTCAGATAAATAAACATTATAATTTCTTAAAAAATACCATTTTATTAATTACAGTTCTCATTTTAATTTGTAATATTAGTAAACTATATAAATGTTATTTAAAATGCTAACCCTATTTAACTTACTAGTCTGGTAATGGGGATTTTTAACTTTTAATCTCATTCTCAAAGCAATAACCTTCCCATATGTCCATACAAATAAAAACCTATTCGACGGCATGAAGCCAAAGTCTTGAAATTTTACCTTTTTCTGATACAGATAAATCAATTGGAAAAATCATAGAAACTCTCTAATTAAATACTTATTAATACTTGAGGAAATTTGGAATATATACTTGTGAGTACATATATTATAGTTTGCGCCTTTCTGAAAGATCAAATATTTCACTTTCACTTCCACAGACGCCAAAGTGGGTCAAAGTTCTATATCCACGCCTACTGGATATTTTAACCTATAAGCCTATTTTACTATTATTATTAGTTTCCTGATAATGAGTTGGTTTACGAATAGCTATATACAGATATAAAAGCCGTGAATGAATATTATGTAGTTGATAGCGCCTGACTACGGCATTAAACTTAGGATTCTTTACAATCGTAAAAATATAATATCTCAGAGACATACCCAGTACTTTAACATCTACGGATCGCTGCGAAGTATAGTTGTGCTTATTGCGTGCTATACAAGTGTATGTGCCTTGATCGGCAGCTCGTTGAACGTTATCTATTACAAGAGTTCCATTTTGAACCCTCTGTCACATGTTGGCTGGCAATCTAATCCCATCTGTAAGAAATTAGCACATTATAAAATATGCTTTATTTTTATTATTTTTTTTTTTTACAAATTATACCTTTTTCTATAAACACGCTTTCTATCGGATATCCAGCAATCGGGCATTTTAAAGTAAAAACTTTGCCAGCGACAGCTGATATTTTTGGCATATGTCTTATATAAGGCATGCCTGTAATGAATCGGGTTAATACATTTACAAATAAAAATAATTTATAAAAATTTAAAACTATATACATATATAAAATGTTTTTTAAATTGAACGTACCATATATATTTAATCTTGCGGAATGCGAATCCTCACCCGCTTTAGAAATAGCCTTACATTCATAATCTCCTCCGTCTTCTGATTTAACTGCTGATATATTGACGTGGCTTATAACATCACCAAATGTGGTCACATATTGTCCAATCATAAGACGATCGTTCTGGAACATAAATTCTCTTATAGTTGGGGCGTTGTGTTTCCATTGTTGAATGTTATTTAAAGCTAATATTTTGATCTATTATTATGGAATAAATACACACAAAAGTTTGTATGTGTGTTTATGTATAATGTTTTATTATTATGTTTATTATACATGCATAGAGACAACTTGTATCTATATCGGCTAATTTCTGTGATTATTGTGCTGAATCTTAGATTACCGACTTTCGCTAATTATACCCTGAGCCCATTGAAAATGGGAAATCAGGGTATAATGGTTTTGTTAAAAGTATGTAACAGGCAGAAGGAGGCGTGGCAGACCCCATAAAGTATATATATTCTTGATCAGGGTGACGAGAAAAGTTGAAAGTCTGTCCGTCCGTCCGTCCGTCCGTCCGTCCGTATGTATGAACGCGTCGATTTCCGAAGATACAAAAGCTAACCACGCGCTGCCTAGTAAATGCAGTGACTTTGGGGTGGGCAATGCCTTTGACGGTTATAACTCCATTTCTAGATGAATGATCTTCATTAATCTTTCAGAATGTTGATAGCATTCAAATGTGTCAATTTACCAAATGGTAAGTCTCTAGTATTTCAATTACGTTATTTCCAAATTTGAGGGATGGAGCGAATTTGGACCCGGTATCCAAATTCCAACTGATTCTCGATAACTATCGATAGCCCTGAAATGGAAAGTGATCGATTTTCCGTGTGCTATACAAGGACCCAACAAAAAGGAATGAAGTCTCTAGCTCATATAGTTGCCAAGATCGACGCTTTCAGACATACGGACGATCCGATAGGGCTATATCGACTTTTCTCATCATCCTGATCAAGAATATATATACTTTGTAAAGTCTGCCACGCCTTCTTCTGACTGTTACATATTTTTAACAAAATAAATTTTAATCTTGGTTTGAAAGATTTCCCATTTTCAATGGGCTCAGGGTATAATGGTTTTGTTATATGTAACAGAAGGAGGCGTGGCAGACCCCATAAAGTATATATATTCTTGATCAGGGTGACGAGAAAAGTTGATATAGCCATGTCCGTCTGTCCGTATGCTTGAACGCGTTGATTTCCGAAGATACAAAAGCTAGAGAGTTCATTCTTATTGTGTAGGTCCGTATATTGCGCGCGCAGTACGAGTTTGTTTCAGAAATTCGATAACTTGTATATTTGCAAAGTTATCTATAAACGAATTTATCGGGAGCCAGTTATAAAATTCTAGCTAATTCATCTTTAGAGTTAGTCTCCAAGTCTTCTGCATATATATAGATACTAATTTAATACAATTTCGGTTTTTGCATTTCGCCCCACCACCCCCAAATGTGAAAAAATTATGCATTTCAAATACTAGAGACATGCAGTTTGGTTTAGCAAATAGATATGAATATCATAATCATAATCTGAAGATAGCAATACGATTGTCCTTCTAGAAACAGAATTATTAATCATCAAAGTTTTCTCATCAAAACCCATGCGACGCAGCAGCGAAGCAGCGAGACAGCAATACGCTTGCAATGCTTACTCACATGCATACTCACATACATGCCTACAAGCGTAGATCAGCGTCTATGTGCGCGCGTGGTTTTGCATGTTCAGTTTCTTGTGCGTGCAGAAACGAATCGAATAATTCTTGGAATATGATGCATTTGAAGAAGGGCTCAGGGGGTTTCGGAGTCGAGCAGTCTCGACTACAGCTTTCTTACTTGTTTATTCTATGAAATGATTTCTATAAGTTTTATGGACACAGGATATTTACTAGTAATATGTGTAGATTATATATTACATGCGCCCATTATAATATAAAATATACTAATTCTTAAAAATTTACTAACGTAATTTTTTAAATTTGTTAATATTGTTATAGTTATTTATATTTGAAATATACACATACATTTGGGAGAGGAAATCCATCCAAATGCCAAACTATTTTTGGGGTTGGATTACCAGTTGCGCTGCACTTAAGCGAAACAGAAGGTCCAGGCTGCATAGTTTGCTCTATAAACTTATAAAGCAGTTGTGGTGACACTTCTGCAAACGGAATTACAGATTAAGAATATATATTCACAATATTTTCTATTTTTTTTTTTTTTTTTTTTTTTTTTTTTTTTTTAATTTAGGAAATATTCAAAAATATATCACTGAAATAGCGAAATGAGTACATTATAATATTTGTATAATATTCATCTTTCTCTGAAATATGAAATATATTCTTGCAATGATCTACACTCTAAACATTCTCCGTTCACTTGAGCCGTCTAAGAAACCTACTGTACTGAATACATAGCATTTACTTTGACAACAAGCTCAGACCAAACGCTGAGATTCAGTGAAATCGAAGCAAACAAAATTTTTGGATAATTCGTATTTGATATCTAATATACCGTATAAATATGCTCCAGATAGCCCATATGTGCGTTAGGTTGTTGTATTTCTCTTTTTAAAATACGTACCTCCCAATCTTAACTCGGCAGAACATTGACTTGACTCTAGATCGTTCTTTATAATACATTGATACATTCCCTTATCTTCCTTGACGATAGATGTAATCCGTATATGTTCAGTTGACAGATGACGAACACGAGCCCCCGAGCGTAATGGTTTTCCATCCTTAAACCACAAAACTTGCTGTTTTGGAAATCCAGATGTACTGCAAATCTTTAAAATTAAAGGTAATTTTTTTAGCATACACCAATAAGCTAACAATGAGGTCACTTTACTCACTAAATCAGCCGTATGACCAAGATTCACAGTTTGTATTCGGGGATGAACGATTGCACTTAAGGGCGATGATACAGATAGTTTGACTTCTAAAGTTTCACTACCTTCTGAGTTTGTAACTGTGCAATAGAATATTCCATCGTCGGATTTTGTGATGGCTGATATTATTAGAGTTCCATCTTTGATTTTGGCGCGTCCGGTCGCGAGCATGTGCTGCATAGACTCTTCATTGCTAGAGCGTGTAATATGCCACCTGAAATATAAATAATTTGTAATATTGAAACTATTTATAAAAATAAAAGAAAATAGAGGTTAGTGCTATTTAACATAATTATCTAGATACACTCATCTCTGTACTCAAGCAGCCACAAACATATGTATGGGGGTGTAGGCATTGCATGCGCCTTGCTGTCTCGCTGCCTCGCTTGTTCTGCCTTATATTACGAGATCTTATTTGATTATTTTGTAGACGGACAATCGTAATAAAACTTTCAGATTGTGACCATGACATTCATATGTACATACATACATGTATGCCACACTGTACGGACGGACAGACAGACAGACAGGGCTATATTGACTCAGTTTGTCGCCCTGATCAAAAATATACATACATATGTATGTATGGTTAGTGGTATAAGTTATAAATCGGATCAAAACAATTAAGAACGTTGCAGTTAGGCGCACCTAACTGCAAGAGACCCTAGACCCGTTTGTGCATTTTATTTATTTAATAAACATTCAAAAAACAAAATATT